>OW121751.1:28340000-29540000 GCA_933228765.1 Miltochrista miniata
CATCAGCCGTCGGTTGTTCTGCTGATGTGGCCGCGGCCGGCCCACTGCCACTTTAAAGTGCTTATTCTGCGAGCTATATCGACCACTTTAGTTCGCTGCCGGATATCCTCTTTCCGAAGTTTATCCCTCAAAGACACTCCAAGCATTGCTCGTTCCATAGCTCGCTGCGCGACCTTAAGGGCGCGGGCTAACCCCACCGTAAGTGTCCACGTCTTGGCACCGTAACTCATAACCGGTAGAACGCACTGGTTGTAGACTTTCGTCTTCAGGCATTGCGGTATAGGCGAATGGAAAACTCGACGCAGTTTACTGAATGCTGCCCAGCCCAGCCAGATCCTTCTGGCGATTTCCTTGTTCAGGTTCTTTTTTCCGAGTGTGATAACCTGCCGAAGGTAGAAAGCGTAGCGTAGCAAAGGTAGAAACCTTCGATTAGATAGTAGTAGATTGGTCCCGGTGTGACGTTGACCTTGGTTTGAACATGACCTTGGTTTTATCCAAATTCATAACAAGACCAACACGTCGAGACGCTCCATTTAGACTATGCAGCATTCCACCCAACTGTTGCAGCGTCTCCGCTACTATGAAAATGTCGTCGGCAAAACGAAGGTGCGAGATGCGCACGCCGTTGATGTTCACAGCCAACCCTTCCCAGCCCAGCAGCGTCTTGAATATGTCCTCAAGCGCATTGGTAAAGAGCTTAGGCGTTATAACATCGCCTTGTCTCACACCTCTACGCAGTTCTATAGAGTTGGTTTTATAGTTTTCCAGCTGGTTGGTCATGGTAGCGGTGTCGTGCAAGCATCTTAACACCTCGATATATCACCAGTCAACACGACATCGCTGTAGAGCGTCCAGGACTGCCCTGACCTGACTGACTGGTTTCGACAGAGTCGAAGGCCTTCTCGTAATCCACAAAAGGCATACACAGCGACTGATTGTACTCATTTGTCTTCTGTACAATCTGCCGAACAGTATGGATGTGGTCAACGGTACTGAAGCCTTTTCAAAACCTGGCTTGCTCCCTTGGCTGAAATTCGTCGAGCTTTCCGGCGAAGCGGTTTTTGACTACTCTCGAGCTTGTAAACGAGTTTAGGAGCTTGTAAACATAGCTCAGGAGTGAGATGGGTCTGTAGTACTTCAGCAAGGTCTTGTCCCTTTTCTTGAAAAACAGAGCCACCGCACTCCCGCTCCATGCTTTAGGTTTTTCTCCCTGTTGGAGGACGGAATTAAAGAGACTCGCTAGCTCTTTGAGCACCGGAGTCCCCACTGCCCTTAGAAGCTCAGTCGTAATTCCGTCGTCCCCGGGGGACTTTTTGTTCTTTAGTTGACCGAGAGCGGCCCAGATCTCGTCCTGGTCGATGTCTGGAATGTCCTCGGTATAGTGGCGCGTTAGTGCGGCTTAGTGGTCACAATCATTACGACCCATTGGTCTTTTTGTCCGTGATGAATAGAGATCTTTGTATAATAGAGATCTCTCAATTTCCTCGAGAATCTCGAGCCTTGATGTCACGGTATTGGCACCTGCTGTCTTTAATTTCACCAGACGGGGTCATCCAAACTGTTGGGCAAAGACCTTGGTACTCCTGTTCTGCTCGCTCGCAGCCTCGAAGATGCTTGTGTTATGTCATCTGAGGTCACGTCTTATCAGCTTGCGGAGTCTTACGTTAGGCGTTAATACTATCTTGCGTGAATTCAATGCTCGGAAAAGCTGCAAGGCGCATTTCAATAAATAAGTAAATTACTTATGCTTTGGTTTTTATTGTTGTCACACCTACTCCACTTCTAAAGTACCTACGTTACGTCTCATCATATTATTTTACAAAAAACTAATGTTTTTAGGCGGTAAAGGTTTAAAGTCGGATTCTAGTTTACATACGGATAGGGGGGCCCATAGGCATGGGTTGCTTAGGGCATCAAGTAGTCTTAATCCGTCACTGTATATATCCATAGTTACTTGCAATTGAATATTTACCCTGATTACCTATATTCCAGTATCCAGGATTCATATAGTGTTCTTACAATCATTTCGACACCAAATAACTTCTTTATGATAGTTTATTTTCATTTAAAATACCTACTCAGGATTTATAAAAAATTCAATGATTTGTCATACTGTATTTTTCTACTCATCTGTCTTAGACAACGATTGTCAAAACATGACATGTTTACTTTATTGCCAGATCGGGTAGGATTGGACTATAAACGGTAATGTGATGAAGTTTAGATCCCGCGAAGACCTGGACCTGCAGGTGCATCTAAAGCCATACGAACAAGGCTTTGGCGTAAACGCTCTTAACAGAATGCTCGGAGAGGCAATCTCAAATTCTAAGAAAGTGTGGTCACAGCAAAATCACGAACATCAGAAAAGAGGGGCAATTTCTTAGATTGGGACAAGTGTTCCGTTTGCTTTTTCAAGGAGACTGCACTCTGCAGGGAAAGTTGCTTCACCGGAGATAGGTAGGGTATCTTTAAACTTCCTGGGACATCCTTACGAGGGCTTACCCGGGGCTTCCAACCATAGGCTGTTGGACGTTACGTGAGGTTTTTTTAGTCGGTAGGAGTCCGGCATAGCATCCATAATGAATTTTCCCTCACGTTAAAAAAAAGGGTATCTTTAAACTAGATTAGGTTGGCTGCAGAAAGTCTCTCTCACATTCGAAATCGTCGAATCTGCATGGATACAACATGTACTGGAATATTTTAATGTATATTTATCAATTGCCGAGTAAGATAAACTGAATGAAAAACAGAACAAATGACTAAGTTTCTTTTACATCAATGACGTAAGTTTCGGACATGGTTACTCATTTTATGGCTTAAATAATCTGATAAGTGATCACGTGGATACACCGATAGGACGGTTGAGTTGCGGTACCTAACAAGTTCGCGACAAGTGTATAATTTCTTGCCAGAATTAGAATTAGAAATATTATTAGATACTAACTAAAGACTCTCGAAGTGGTAACTGGAGCCCATTGTTTGAAGTTTGTATTGCTAATTTGTAGTAAAATGCAACCGCCTATACCGCTACCCATTATAATGTTAACCTGCATATTCTTGAATTGTATTATGATGGTGTACTGTACAATTACAATAAAGAATATTTATTATTATTACTTATTATAATATTATTATCTAGTCAAAAATCAAGTATTTTTATTCAAAACCACAGTCCAACCTCGACCGTAAATTAAAAAGATCTAATTTTTTTTTTAAATTAAGTAATTTAAATTTTTATTTTTTATTATATTTAACCACCACCCACACCACCGACCATCAGATTATCGCGCATATTCTGGAGTAGAGACTACAAATGCGATATCTTGTTTTCAGCGAAAAACAAATAAATAAAAGATGATGGGGATGATTAACCATTTAGATAAATAAATAAATAAATAAATAATATCTTTATTTGCTTTCAACATGGTTATAAAGATGTTACAGAATATCTTATGATTAAGTACAGCATGTTCTGCCTAAACTGGGCATGCAAACATTTATTTAACAATTATCATCCTTAATTATATAGGTTTCTCATACATTATATTATCAAATTACTAAAAAAATCGTCATTGTGGAAAAGCATTATACTTTTTAGTGTGTTCAAAGAAGTCCCCTATGGAATAAAAACTGTTTTCCAGAAGCCATGCCTTTAATGCTCTAACGAATCGCCTATATACCAAGGACTTAATCTTCTTAGGGATACCATTATACACATATACACACATAGCTAAGCAGTTTTTTTTATATAATTTCGTTCTTGGTATCCTCGACAAAACGATCCTCCATAGAGTAATTTAGACAAATTAAATATGGCGAAAAATGAAATAAAAAGAGGCTGATTTGGCTGCACTGTTATTATCTACGTGATTTGTTTCCAAAAGGTCAGTGTCAAGAAATAATAAAAAATAAAGTATTGTTTGATTTGACATTGACTTACCTAGGTAAAATAATTGCGTGTTTTGCATGATGTACACACAACAATAGTTGTATTTCGAAATATACTTATTTCAAAATATCGTGTCTATATCTACTTATAATAAAACTGACAGGGTCGAGAAGCTGTACATCAAACATTTTTTTTATAGGACTTGATGACGCCGAAGTTTGTATTGCTAAATTTGTAGTAAAATGCAACCGCCTATACCGCTACCCATTATAATGTTAACCTGCATATTCTTGAATTGTATTATGATGGTGTACTGTACAATTACAATAAAGAATATTTATTATTATTACTTATTATAATATTATTATCTAGCTTAAAATCAAGTATTTTTGTTCAAAACCACAGTCCAACCTCGGCCGTAAATTAAAAAGATTTTTTTTTTTTAATTAAGTAATTATCATATTTTTTTTTTATTATAGTTAACCACCATCCACACCACCGACCATCAGATTATCGCGTATATTCTGGAGTAGAGACTACAAATGCGATATCTTGTTTTCAGCGAAAAACAAATAAATAAAAGATGATGGGGATGATTAACCATTAAGAGTAATTTAGTCAAATGAAATGAGGCGAAAAATGAATTAAAAAGAGGCTGATTTGGCTGCACTGTTATTATCTACGTGATTTGTTTCCAAAAGGTCAGTGTCAAGAAATAATAAAAAATTAAGTATTGTTTGATTTGACATTGACTTACCTAGGTTTTGCGTGTTTTGCATGATGTACACATAACAATAGTTGTATTTCGAAACATACTTATTTCAAAATATCGTGTTTATATCTACTTATAATAAAACTGACAGGGTCGAGAAGCTGTACATCAAACATTTTTTTTATAGGACTTGATGACGCCGAAAATGTAATTTAAAATGTTTTATTTTTCTGTCTGAACTGAATCCCGATGCATCACGCCGAAACTACTTAATCAATTTAAACGTGGCATATTTAGAGCTTATGATCCGAGGACGGCTTTAGAATACTTTTTTTGATCTCGATACTCTGCGCGGTTTCTTTGGGAGAGGGGATGAAAACTTTATCATAATAGAGCACAGTTTAAGTCTATTGTCAAATAATTTAGTCCACGCCCAAAGGCGTTTATGGTTTTATGACAAAGCAAACGCTTCAGTTTCACAGGCTCCTTTGAGCCTTTTTTTTAAAGTCCCTCACGAACAAAATCCTCATGGATGCTATGCCGGACTCCTACCGACTAAAAAACCTCACGTTACGCCCAAGAGTCTATGGTTCGGACTTCGGAGCCCCAGGTAAGCCCTCGGAAGGATGTCCCAGGACGCTCCTTTGGGCTTGAAGAATAATTACACCTTTCTCTCTGTCTCTGCCTCTCTTATGTGATGTAAACAAAGTTGCGAGGGACAGCCAGTTTTTAATAAAGCAGTTACTCATGTGGTTGTTATTCTACTATTGAAAATAAATACCTTCATGCTCATTCCCAACTGGTTCATACAGATCATAAGTGAGAGTAGATTTATCCGGCAGTACCAAAGATATTCGGCCCCCTATAGGCCATGGACATCGAACACGTCCGATTAAGCTGTGCAGGATCGTCTGGACGTGACCGCTAAAGCCCCATAATCGAGTCGGAATATAGCTGTAACAAAAATACAGAGTCAGTAAACACTTCGGACATAACCAAATCATTTAACGGTAAGACAAGGTCGATATTGGCGGAAGGGCTGTAGAAGCGTCATGGGTGTTTCTCCTGCCGGCCGGCACAGGTGCCAATCTTGTCGTGCTTTGAGTAACGCCAGGAGACTGTTATGTAGACATAGTACTAGCTAATAAATGGCACAGCTCAATCACCGTAGCTGCGTTTCTCGTGAATAAATAGGAGGCATTTCGAACAAGAATGCATTATGCAGGAGCTCCATCGTCACCATCGATTTTTTCTGCGAGTATGTTATGTAAAGTTACGTGTGCAAAGAACAAGGCGCAAAGAGAACGTGAGGACTAGTATCTTCCTGTCCAGCAGAATGCATCAGCCGCCGGAGAGAATGGACCTATCTCACAGCATTTGCTGATGATGCGAACTGGACCAATTGCGAACTGGACCAACTGCGAACTGGACCAACTGCGAACTGGACCAATTGCGAACTGGACCTTTTGAGAATTGGACATAATGCGACTAAAGGATCTCTTTGAGCCTTTTTGAGTAACAATCATGGGCAGCTTTCTCCCTAGTAGAGGTAACCTCAGTGTTTTGATGCGTCGTGTCCCGCATTTTTAAATTCACAAAATAATATACACTATTTGTGACTATTACCGGGAATTGGCACCGCGTTGGCGTTTCAAAGTTCGGCCAGCAGTATAGGCTATACGCCTTGGGATTTATCAATAGTAACTATTCAACGACTAGAAGAGGCGACCAGTTAGTCGGCCATCCGATTCTTCAGACTGAATCAGTACTCAGGAGCTGACCTTATTCCTGAGGTACCTAGTTAAGTTAGGTTTAAAATTAGAGTAAGGCCAAAGAATGAATAGTAGGTATACAAACCGAACATTATACGGAACTGATAAAGCTCAGTAGGTACAGCATTGTCATTGGGGTGAGGACTTCAATGCCAAAGTGGAATACTAGAGCGTGGCGAAACAAAAATCGTTCCTTTCCACGTGGGATGCAGAATGTGCAAACCAGTGGAATGCTTCAACAGTTCTTGCTTTTCATAGGCGAAAACTGGTAAAGTCTAAGTAAGCAGACTAGTCAGGACTGAAGCTCGCCAAACATTGGGCAGAATACCCCCAGAAATTGGGAGAGGCCTACATTTAAGTAGTGGACTGGCATTTACAATTCATTAGATTATATTCAAATGATCAAATTAAAAATATTCTAACTTAGACGAGTCTAATAATGCAAATCAATGAAACACTTATCATTTCAAGGTTAAGACTGTATTGAATGAGTCATTGCCGTTGACATCAGGGTTAATTAGTCATAAAACATCATCGTATGAATTCGTATGTATGTTAATGTCTGTATATTTTCAACCGACTTCCAAAAAAGGAGAAAGTTTTTGAGTTTATTTTGTTTGTTCGGTCCTACCTCGTCTTCAAATAACATTATGAGCTAATTTGGAATTGCTTAATATCTGTTGCATCTTAGACTTTGTGATTCTGTCTACAGTATGCGAGCTTTTATTAAAATTTGTCCCATTTAAATTTTATAGTGATCAAATGCCAGGTTGGAAACGAAGTTGATTTTAAGCTTTTTTGTGAACAGAGAAACTATTCTCTGTGACTCCGTAATGCAAGATGAATCTTAAGAATTACAAACAATTTCAATAAGAGTAATGTTGCATGCACTACGATAATTTACTGTACCATAATGGCTTGGAATTCATTATACCTCTCACAAGTGTTCCTTTATCGTATTGTTCCGTTCCGAGAACTTTATGAGGGGTGGTGACGTCAGGTCAGGCATATTACTAATTTGGCTTTGACCGATCTATGCTCGCAGTTAGCTCATGATGACGAGGAATGCAGTCATTTTAACAAATGCTATTAAACACTGCCCATTACACCATTGGACGGTATTAATCCTCACTAATATAAATGCGAAAGTTTTGTATGTATGGATATTTGGTAGGTACCTACCTTCTCACGCTCTTACTAATATCCGTACACATCTGACTAAATTTGATACTGGAAAAAACGATGTAAACTACTTTTTATCTCCGTAACAAGCTTCCATAGGTTACCGACACGGGAACAGAATTCTACGCGGGCGAATCCACGGCTTCTATCTAATGGCAATTAGTTTGAGGTGAAATTCTCTACATAATCTTTCTTTGCTGGTTCGGCAAGGTCCCTTGAGGCGGCCTACTCCTATAACTAGGTACTAAAAAATCTGGCAATGCTGCTTCCACCGAGTTCGGGCAGGAAAGGTATACCGCGTTAAACTGCGTAATATGACCTGTTACTCCAGTGATCTAGTGCCCCCCACCAGCATGATTTGGTCTAGTGCACGGACTAAATTATTATATATTGGTAACATCGATTACCTAGCATGTTAAAGAACATAAATATGCAGGCGTCTGGCCGAAGTGGTGCGAGTAGCGAACATCGTTTGTAAGCGAAAATAATAATTTAGTACTGGCTAAAATCTTATTATAAATTCAAAAGTTTGTAAAGACGTTTAGATATTTAGATGTTGTTACAGAATAACACATAGCAGACCATCTACTGTCTGTCATGTTCGTTGTGCCCCTACACCTGCACAATTGCTGATCTAAACCAAGCAACGCAACGTGAAGTCGGTCTTGCCGAGTTTTGGGCTGGGCTTATTTAGCTATTACTTTTTTATTATTGTTTCCATTGCATTGACACGAAGAAGAAAGAACTCTGGAATATGTGACCATGTGACGCGGGCCTGGAACAGAATTACGTGCGAGCGTGTTGCGGTCACCGCATGGGATTCTGGTCCGTGTTTGCCGGCACCTACAGTATGGGGTTCTTCAAAAGGGGTATTAGAAGGTTTTTACAGGGTCGGCAGCGCGAGTGTGGCGCCTCTGGTGTTGCAAACGTTCATAGGCTGTGGTGACCACAAGTCCTTCTGGTGTGCCGAATGCTTGTCTGCCACCTTAGTGGTTTAAAAAAAAAGTAAGCTGAAGCTGCATGTGATGGGGACGTAGATGATACAGTAGATAAATAATATGTGAAGTAACGCGAAAGCCTTACAAACTCCCACCACATCTGCAAAAACCTTCAATTTAGTGACAATGATGATAAACTAATGCTTAGTAGCAGTAATTTGTGGTTGGTACTGTATGCAGAATCCATAAACTTATCAACTAGATTGTTGCTGGACAAGTTTGTGGCAAGCAACTGTCTACTTGAAAATGCGCAGAACATACATACAGCAAACCTAATGGACATACACTACTAAACAGTTGTTTAGTTGCATAGCATGTTACAAATCTAATTTGATTAAAGCTATAAGTTGAAGGTTTCTAAAAATACGAAATATTTGTGCATTATAATGTAAAATGTTAGTTTACTTTAACCCTAGAAAGATAACCTACTACCCGTTCGCTCTAACTTTGCCGCTGGCGTAGAGGCGTATACCCGAATTATTAATTAGACGAAGTAAATTGACAGTAGCTATTGTCACTTCGTCATAGAAAATACGCAACATTGTATGAAGAAGTGACATTAGTTGCTGTCAATTTACTTCGTCTAATTAAAAATTCGACTTTATTAGGGAGCCGAGCGGCAAAGTTAGAGCGAACGAGCAGTACGTCAAATTGACTCCCTCTATTTCGAAAAACTGTTATATTTCGCGTGTATTTCGCAACACTGCGTTACCTGCTCCTGCCACCTCATTCGGACTATAGAGCTTGTAGATGACACTCGTATTGGTAAACTAAATGTTTTATTTTCGTAAATATGAGAAGAATTCAAAATTTCCATCTGTGGAGAGCACAAGTTGAGCTATTGCCCTAAGTGCCTTCAGGTCATATAACATATTTTTTTCATTTTTTTTACTAGTTCTTATATTACTAAGATGATAAAAACTTGATTTTATACAGTTTGTAATAATACATGTAAAAGTTAGAACAGATCTCAATAATAGTCAGATTTTTTGTTCTAAGAAAAGAGTGTTTTGTTTATTGCAAATGTTTAGTAAAAAAAGTATAAAAAATTGTATAAATAATCGTTTTATTTATTATCTATTATAATTATTAATGCAGTCCTATTTGTTACAAAACATAAAATACTATATATTACGCAGAATCAGCCAAATCATACACTTGAGTCGAAATGACGCATGGTTATCTTTACAGTATTGTACAATATGGTTATCTATCTAGGGTTAAGCCACGATTACCCCACGATTACCTACAGGGATATAATAAAAACTAGGAAATAGATTATGATACATTGACTACTAATACCTAGAATAGTGCTACCTGAGGGCCTTAAAGGCAAGATTGTAAGTTTCATATTATGAAATATAAAATGATTTGTATGTTTTGTATTTCAAATTAAATGATGAAATACGATTTCACCCCACAACATATGACAAACAGATAGGTATGTACAGAGTAAAACATGCAATGTCTACTCCCCTTGTACTGGTCGCATTGCTCTGTTCTGCATTCTGCTACCTACTTCATTTATTTTCCCAATCCACTTATAGTTCATTTACTAAACTAAATGAAAACCAGTACTACCCATCAGCATCAATAATATTCTAAACTAGCTGTAGCCGGGGACTTCATATGCAGCATTTTATATGTCTGAACTTTTCTATTTATGAACTGATTGACATAAAACAAACACTAAATGTTAAATGGAGCGAACTGCAACGCAATAAAGAAAACCTCATTGCAATCGGTTAAGCGGTTGCTGAGATTAGCATGCACAAACATACAGACAAAAATTCAAAAAGAAACTTTGTTTTGGGTTCTATTGCGTTCACAAAGTCCCCTATAAGTTTTTTCTTATATATCTCCAATGTACAGACAGCAACCTGTTACGATTTAATTATATGTATTGATATTTGATATACCATTTCTAGCAAAACTAAAAATTTTATAATAACTTGATGGCTCAATGATTTGTTTTACTGTCATTCTGAAATAATTTATATATACATAAATGAGATATGGTTTGGTTTTATATTAATTTGTATGTTTTAAGGATGATTGTTTCTACATTATTGATGCTGACTGCAGCCCATATTCCTGTACTACAAAATGAGGTTTTGTTTTGATTAAAAATGACATAAAACGGTAAATATTTAAGAAACTGTCTTCTATAAATGAAATAGCACAATGTAAAAGTAAAAACTTTCAAATGAAATTATTTTTGTTTTATTTTATTAATAAATCATTGTTTGAAAAGTGTAACAACAGTGAAAAGTTTAATGAATATACTAAATAAGACCGAACGTTACAGTTTGTAACTCCCGTGACACCAAAATCAAGGCTTTCGTAATGACATCATCATGAGAAGAGGATGGTCCCGTAGTACACTAATGCGTAGGGTTCTTAAAACTAACAAAACTACATTGTATGAATTAAATTTACTTTAACATAAAAATATACTCACGGTTCACTAAGAAATGGTGATATAAACAAAATATTCTCAATAAAATTTCTATCCCTCCCATATATTACAGGTTTTTGTGGTTGACTGTTAACGTTCAATATTCTGAAAAGCACACATAATATGACCGCAATAACTGCTAGAAGAACTGTCGACATTGTTGGAAATTTGTAATCAGATCGCAGGGTCCACGTATATTTTTGTATTACACATTTAATCGGCAAAACAGGAACCGAATAACAACAAACACACACCCGTCATCAAACAGCAATACTGACTGACAGCGACAGACTGACAGTCTGTCTGACTGACATTAGTGACATGACATAAAGCAGCACAGCACAGACCAGAGTGCCAGAGACTATAAAGACACACAGTCCGTTCTCAGTTCTTTGACCTCTGACTGACAGCTTGTCGACCGTTTTTTGTGTGTTGGCTGTTGGCATTGCTCTGTAGTCGCCTTAAGAGTGCCAGCTTAAAGACATACATTTTACCGAGTATAGTGGAGATTATAACATCCAACCGTTAGCACGAAGAGTCTTGTTTTTCATGTCTTAATATACTTAACTTTACTAAAACAGTGCTCCTGTTACTATACGATTATTTTTAAGATTTATTTATTTTTAATGAATATCTGGAAAAAAAACATTCACTACCATCACTAAGGTCGGCCGCACACGCACGGTTTCCTGGTTCGGTTTCCGAATCAGGAATTCCAATTCGTAATTCCGCGTGCATAGCGCACACGTCAGGTTTTTTGTATTTGGAATTTATAAGGTAAAGTTCCAGAGATTAAATAATATACGGGGTCAGTTCGAATTGTGACTATTTGTGACGCTTTAAGTAAAGCACGTATTAAGGACGACGACGACGACGATAACAAATGTCTGCCACATTTTGTTTATCAAAATCGTCCATTCGGAGGGCAACAAAACAATTTGATAATTCTAACCACAGACTTATCAAATTTCCATTCGGAATCGCGCTAGAATATGACTATATTCATATTCAGCGCGATTCCGAATGGAAATTTCCGTTCGTGTGCGGCAATAGATACAAAATGTATGAGAGTACTGCGTTCAGAGTGACGTCATTAGGTTTTCACGCACGGAGCGATTCGGAAACGAACGTCAGGTTTTTTTCCGTCCGGAAATAGTAAGGACGTGTGCGCCTTGTAGAACATTTTGTATGAAAACGAAGCATTCAGGTTTCTGGATTCGGTTTCCGTATTAGGAAACCGGTCCAGGAAACCGTACGTGTGCCTGGCCTGGACTCTAACGCAGGCGAAGTTGCTACTTCCACAACGTTTGACATCTCAAATACTGGTCACGCCCGAAAAAAACGCCAGCAAAAGAAAAAAGTAAGAACTTTCAACTAAAAGAGAGTACATGGAAACATAAACTTATTGGGGTAACACTGCAATCAAATTAGACAACAGTTATATGGGAAAATAACTCTGAACAACAGGCACAGCGACGACAGCGCAACGGCAACGCGTCGCGCGTCGCGTTGGCGTTGTTCTATCACAGATTATATAATATATTCTATACTATAGTTCTATGCTCTGAACGAGACTAACCGTTCGGCACATCTAGAACGAATAGAATTTATAATCTTTTCAATTAATTAAAATAATTTAATTAGCATTAAGGTCGAAAGTGACAACGAAAATGTCTAATTACTAATTTACAGTTAAAATTGATTTTTTGTGTTATTTTTCCCAAGAACAAATATTGATTAGGAGTAAGTTAAATATGATTAAGATAGTTCTGTGATAAACAAATTTTCTTATCAATTTAATACATTTTTGGGAGATTAATAGGCTTTTTAATTACCATGTATGAATCTACCCCACGCGTATGAAAGTACCCCACCTACTGTACGGAAGTACCCCACCCATGGGGCGCGTTCGTACAAATATCTTATCGTCGAAAAATTGCTATAGTCTTTAAACCATTTGACATAATAGTTTCAGAAAATTTAGTTACTATAGTCGCCTCGCTGTAACAAGGTGCGTATGACAGTTGGCAGTATGACGTTGATATCTATCAGTACCACATTACTAGGGATGTGTCGATATGCAATTCATGTTTAGAATCCTACGATAAACGAGATAAATCACGTTCTGTTTGTTATTGTTATGAAAATTATTGCTATATTAATTATTGAATTAACTAAACAGCTTAAAAAACCGGCCAAGTGAGCAGAGGTCTCCGTACCGAAAAACGACAAAAAATACTTTTGTTGTATGGGAGCCCCCTTAAATATTATATTTTTTTTGTTTTTAGTATTTGTTTTTATAGCGGTAACAAAAACACATAATCTGTGAAAATTTCGTCTCTCTAGCTATCACCGTTCATAAGGTACAGCCTATCAAAAGACCGGGTAACTCCGCAAGAAAAAAAAGAATGTAACCGAGAAGAGGAAAAATATTAATAACTAGCTGATGCCCGCAGCTTCGCCCGTGATGGCGGTTTTCCCTGAATTTTCTTTGCTATAAACCTCACGGAGCCCGAGACCTTTCCAACGAATGCAAAACCGTAGAAATCGGTTTGTGCGTTCTGGAGTTATAGCGTCAGGAAGGAAAACCCGACTTATTTCTATATAATAGATAATAACTCAATAATATACATTTTACAATAAAAGTTGGAACTACGGACAATATGCGTTTTGTTTTATCAAAACATCGACTATCCATCGTAGATGTATTTAATCCCATCACTAAAGACATCTTTGGTGTTACGTTATACTCAACAATTTGTTAAATTTTTCTTCGAAATTCATTTTATTTGTAGACTACAATATTCTGGTTGAGTTTAATTTTATATACAACAGTGATTAACGATTTAATATATTATGAATGCGATGTAGCTGAAATACTAAGTTCATAATTGTTATTCACGGCAACTTTCAAGAGTGAAACGAAACGCGATCGACAACTGTCATACGCACCATGCTACACTGAGATGACTATAACTACAATACATTTTCTACGTTTAGGGATATAAACGAGGTAATTTTGACTAATAGTCGTGGAGAAAAAAAATAAAAACCAAAAATTGTATGAATGGTGAACAGCTTCCCCTACTGATTACAAGAACATTAATAATGACGAACACGAACAGATAAATGGCGCTCTTTAGTTTTTTTTAGTAAGCTCAGGACACCGCGCTGTGCAGCCAACACCTACTTACCAGCCAGTAATTCATACAATTTGCGATCGATTTCTATGAAATGTTCAAGTTCCAAATTCAAATCACTTTGTCGCCCGCTAAAAAGCTCCTAACAGAAAAGAGCTATTTTGCGCCCCGTTATCGTGGTGCAAAGTGATACTTTTCGAATAGAAGGAATGAAAACAGCATTTTCCACCCAATAGTCAGATCAAGAAAACACAATTTTCCGAGTATGAGAAATGAAAAATTCTGATGATGACTGCCGCGTTGGTCTAGAGGTCGAAATGTGCGGCTACGGATCACGAAGTCGTGGCGGATTCGATTCCCACCGGAGACAAAAAATCTGTGATCCATAAAAATGTCTGTCTCAAGAGTCTGGGTGGTTTCTATGTATGATAAATATGTATTTAAAAAGTATAAGTAATGTACCTATTAATATCCATGGTTCTGATACCCATACCACAAGCAGGTTATTCCTAGTTTACTTTGGGATCAGATAGCGTCGTGTGAAATATCCGTGAATATTTATTTATTCTAAATCTATGATTATAGCAATAAAAACTAGTACATATGTACCGAAATTCTCTTGTTAGTTAATTTTTGAATTACGCTGGTTAATAGGTAATCTGTAATCTAGTTAGATAATAGATTAAGGATTAAAAAATGTTAATGTAATTTGTGAACGATAATCCGATTAGAATTTGCAGACACTACTATAGACTATAGGTACCTAGGTATCTAAGGTATCCCAAGAAATTCCTGTGGGAAACGAGTAAGGCAAAATTAAGTTTACCACAAGAGCGAAGTCGTAGGTCGCAGGTGCAAGCTGGCGTTCAATAATCACTAGGTAGATACTTAATACTTTTTAGTAGTAGTATATCCTCAAAGCATAAAAACACGAGCCTATTTTACTAAAGCTTCGTTGTCCGTCTGGCTGTCTGTCACAGGCCGTATCTCAGGAATCGTCTCAAGGTAGTTGAAATGTTTACAGATGCTGTATTTCTGTACAAATACTAAAATCAGAAAAATTGTATAAATATATGGGGGCTTTAATTAACGTGATTATTTGGTACTTAACCCCTTCGTGCGCGAGTCCGCGTCGCACTCGGCTAGTTTTAATTACTACAATTTGTATTATTTAACACAGGTACCTACATAATCAACGTTTTTAAAGTAAGTAAATTAAATAAACTTTTCAATCAAATCAGCCTATAGCAGTCCACTGCTGGACGTAGGCCTCTCCCACATTGCGCCACAATACGCGGTCCTGCGCCTTCTGCATCCAGTCACTCCCTGCGACCTTCTTCAGGTCGTCGGTCCATCTGGCGGGGGGTCGTCCTACACCACGTATACCAAGTCGCGGTCTCCACTCCAGAACTCGTTAGCTCCGTCGACCATCGGTTCTCCTACAGATGTGGCCAGCCCCCTGCCACTTCAAAGTGCATACCTACTCTGCATGCTATGTCGACCACCTTGGTTTTCTGACGTAACTATAGGTCTCCACTCCAGAACTCGTTAGCTCCGTCGACCTTCAGTTCTCCTACAGATGTGGCCAGCCCACTGCCACTTCAAAGTGCATACCTACTCTGCGAGCCATGTCGACCACCTTGGTTCTCTGACGTAACTATAAAATGTAAAGAAAAAGGAAAGAACAGAGAATAAAGGAAGCAAGTTATGAAAGAACGTAAATTCCAAAGGAGTTGTTAAGAAGCAAAAAAAGGAATGAGTTTATTTGTCATTGCCAGAACAGAAAAGGAAGGGAGCAGCCTATATTGTTATAAAAAAAAATTGAATGAGGGAAAGAAGGACGTTAACAAAGAAAAGAATGGAGCAAGCAAAGGCGGTCATTGTTAGATCTTCTACATGTAACAAATCTTTGTCTCGATAAATGAAACCGAAAGTCACACCATAATTATGTAAATATTAGGAGGGACATGGTTCTGGAAGCATAAAGCATTTCCTAAATGGAAATAATAAAATAGATTAAGAAGAACATAATTTTATTGGAGAAAAATGTTCATGAGCATAAAATAACTAATTACCAATAAATAACAATAATGCAATAGTCAAATAAACCAAACTGAACTCGCAAAAATCCACGTCAAATAAGAATAAGAGCAGTCAAAAAGTAGTTGGTAATATCTAAAAATATTCAAGTATACCAATTCAACTTATTATTTACAATATTATAATCCGAGCATATTAATTATTGCGTACCACGATCGGAATATGAAAACCTTAATCTAAGTACATTACAAGGTAGGCATTACAATTTTTTCATACATTCTAATATTTCCATGTAATGTTTCTGAAATCGAGACTGTATCTATGCTTTTGTCATGTGTATATATAGAAACCTTTTATATATAGATGTATTTCGATAATATAAGCTAAATTATACAGATATACATTTTTGATTCAAAATTAGTGAGCAACACTTGTATTATTTGATACCTATATATCTATGAATATTAATTTATAACTTATAGCATCTGTAAACCATGATATAAGGCATTGCTATCTGAATAAACTAGGCATTACTGGGATACAATCCTCGACTATCCAAATATAAATCAGTTATTTGTTGATAATCAGTTATCTATTCTCGTTATAATAATGTTTTATTATAACAAATGCACACCTCTACTATGGAGGGCAGAGTTAAGTAGTCATTTTAAATGGCAGAAAAGTTCAAAAACTGTTCAGCTCTGGTATAATTAAATGTTCAAATATCTTCCCAAACGTCGCTAGTTTAGACACTCTTTATCTACTCCACCGCCATTCTGGAAGGTTTGAATGTGGCTATTTTAGACGACTTAAATTGTGCAGATTTAAAAAAATGAATTTTACTAGTACTTGCGTTGTACAAAATTGACTACAAGTACCTAGTTGGTATTCATGAACTGTTTTATGAAAACGTGTGCCTATATGATTTTATTTCGTGAACCGTGGCTAATTTATTGAATTTCCTCTAATGCTAATGTGGCGCCACCCTAACTTAGTCCTTTTAGAAGAACATTTTTTTTTCATATACAAAATGATTGTCCCTAACTCTACCCTCCATAATCTATACCCAATACACACAGTCCAACTTTATATTACCGGGGTAATAAAATCAGGAGATCAGATTTTATGGAGAAATATGAATTCCGTACGAAAAATCTTAAATTAGCAAAACGTTATGTTTCAATTTGTAAAAGATCTTTATAAAAATATTATAGATAACTATAAATATATTGCATAACTTAAGTGTCACATTAGTGCACACGCCGTAATGAATAACTTAACAAGTAATGCTCTATAAATACTTATATTAGATACCACCCGATGTTTAGCCCATCAGCCTTCTCGTATTAATAAATATCTGTACATAATCTTAACTAAAATCTTTATAAATACAATGGATGTCACATAGTGCGTAAGTCTATCTTATACACAAACACTAAACGTATTTGACTCATAAAATTAGTATACTGGTCTAGTTACTAGTTATACTAAGTTTATGCTTCGACGAAATACACGCAAAATAAATTCATGAAAATATATAAATTAAAACTAAAATTAATATAACAGGTAGCATAAAATTAAATTGTGATGACTATAATACTAAATTGTATAATGGCAAAAATGATATCATCACTTCAATTACTCACATATATGTACTCTTAACAACATTCATTATTACAGTATCAAATAAATTTAAAAAATGCTTGAAGTACGTTCACTTTAAAAATACATAACTAGTTTTTTTAAAGAAACATTAAATCATAATTATTACATAAAATGTTGATTGAACTGTGTAACATTTTGATAGGAAAATCTCTTGAGAGAAATATCAATTTTCATGTCACTATACATTCTTAATAAAGGCAACAAATGAATCTGCCATTTGGACAGGAATGGCAATTATTGAATATGCCTTTTCGAGTTTTAGCTGCTACAGTTTTAAGCTTTAGATGATCGTGTTAGCAAATGTCCAAGTACTACATGCACGATTTTTTTGTAATTAATTGGAGTAAACCAAATAGTGATGAAAAACAATTAAGTACCCAAGTAATCTAGCAGTTTGTTTATAAATCTAAATAATACTAATGAATTTTCCAATATTACTTTACTGAGAGCAGATCAATTAGTACATGGTTTTATTCTAATACAAAATAAACTATTGAAATATCTGTAAGTCAAAATAGCTTGTCTGAGAAGTTCACTATTTTTATACCACTAAGGGTAATGTGTAAGGCATATAGGGCTAACCTGATCTAATACTGCACCATGCCTATAGCTTTACACAAGAGATTTTACACCCGTCCTGCAAAAACATAACGAACTTTTTATGACACCCAAATTGTAGACAATTGGGAAAATCGAGGTTAGCAGATCATTCCACAATCTAACGACGAATTAATTACCAAAGCGCTGTTGTGTTGATGACGACACTATTTTGTTAACTCCGATTAATTGTATCACACTAAAGCTATACACACGAATCTCCGTAAGTCATATCTGCTCTAATCGCTTGTACAAAATAATGTCCATATTCGTACATGGATTACAAAATAAATATTTATGTGTATCGATACATTCAAACAGATAGCACCACCATTCCTAACAACCTTTTACTTTGATCATTCCTCAATCTTGCATAATTGCATAATGACATTCTTACACTGAACGAATATTGCATTAACATAGACGTAGCTAAATTCTATCTATACAAGAGTCCTGCAGTACTATCACTAAAACTTTATCAATAAACGTCGGCAAGTAAAAAGTGCACTTGAAGACCGATGCTGTTGAAGAGTTACAAAAACTTTTTCAATGTTCCGTGTAATTCAACATAGTTTACTTCAGCCTATATGATGCGTGACTACTGTAATCCTGGCACTGAGCGTTTCCAATCTCACTGCACTGTCACTTTTACACTGGACCACTACTGGTACACTGGAAAATTACTGGCACACTGGCCCACTACTGGGACACTAGAGCACACGGTGTGGGTCAGCGTATGAGGCACGTAAGACACAGTTCCGCAGAGCCGATGCAGTCGTCGTGGCAGAAGGCGCCGCACTTCTTGCACAGAATCATTGCGCGGAGGTTACACACGCAAGGCTCGTCCGCACCCACGCTCCGGCATCGGGCGACGCTCTAAACATTCAAAGTTGTTTTATTCAAATGACATTAAACTGTTTTTTAAAAAAGTTCTATAAAAAGCCTTTTAAGACATGAGTAAAAAAAACATAAAAGGCTTTTTCAAGGCAAATGAAGCGATAATCGAGTTGACTTTATTTCGGTTTTAATTGCCGGTCGGCTTTTTGTTGGACGTGTTCATTGCGCTATTGCAATAAGTACATTCTGCTTTTCTTCCATAAAAAATATTTTTTCTTTATACTACAGAGGGGGCAGACAAGCTTACGGCCCACCTAATAGTTCGGTTCCGCAGCCTATGCACGTTTGCAGCGCCAGAAGTGCTACACACGCGCTGCCGAACCGGGTGCAGGTTGTGACATCCCCAGATATTTTTTTTCTATTTCTTATAAATCTGTGTCAGACGTAGGCACGTCTGATGAGGGTAGACGAGTCTGATCAAGTAATAGCAACGTGGTCACAGTAGCCTATGCAACACTCAGTATTCAGTATTCTTCCCTGCATACTGATCTTATACTATTTTCTACTAATGCTCGTCTTTAACCGGTCAAAAAACTGTCCACCTTATACTTAGGGATCAAATCAAATAATTAGCGAACTGTAATTATTATCTACCCTACTTGTATGGGAAACCTCCTAATTCCTTTTTTTTTTTCAATGTGAGTCTCAACTCAATTTAGGTCGCCATGGGGATTCATAAGCCAAATATAAAAAAGACAAGTAAGCTACTGCTACAAAAATATAACTCCAAATACTTTGATTATATCCTGAATCAATTTAAGTAGTTCAGCAACTTACCACATTAGAATTCTGGTTAGCTGGCGGTGCACTTGAAGCTCTCGGGGCCACGTTGGGTGTCCTGTGTACGAGAATGTACTGACCAACGTTGTTTGATCGATTCTCGTTCATCTGAAAAATTTATGTAAACCTGCTTCAAACACCTTATTGACAGGCTGTCACTTATTATATCATTACAACTGTTCACTACCTCTACGATAAAAGATACATTTTCATTCATAAAGAATCTGTATATTACTCAAAGCTGAGTGGAAAATTGTAAAATATCCACTAGCGTGCAATATTCCACTGAACATGAACGGAGCTTTCTTCCGGTACAAGCGAAACATACAACATGTATGTATATTGGCTACTTAGCCATACTACCGTACCATGGCCCCGTGTGGCGACGGGGTCCCTAGTTGCGACGGGTAAGAGTACAAAATGTCGCCACCGCAATAAAGAAATAAATATTCACGGACATTTCACACAACGCTATCTGATCCCAAAGTAAGCTAGGAATAACCTGCTTGTTTTATGGGTATCAGACCACGGATATTAATGCTTATATACTTTTAAAATACATACATATTATACATAGAAACACCCAGACTCTTGAGACAAACATTTATGGGTCACACAAATATTTTTCTCCGGTGGGAATCGAACCCACGACCTACAGCGCCGCAGGCGGTATCACTACCGACTGCGCCACAGAAGCATCGCCGCAAAGCATCCCTAGGGTGTCGTAAGAGCCGTCTAAGGGAACACTTTCGCAAAAAGATCCATTGCGTAGAGAAGGAAAGCTCGAAATGAAACCCTGTTGTCAGTAAAATGACAATCGTTAAACCAAGTTGAAGAAAGAATAAAGGTGGGCGGCTCGAAAAATTTCAACTGCTGGTCGCGACGACCTTCGCCTGACCATTTCAACATGGCAATAGGCTCACCACCTATTACGTGGGACATAAAACTATAAGGTGAAATGTGGGCGTATAATATGCTCTTACTCTCTTAATCTTACTCTCTCTCTTACTCTCTCTTACTATGCTCTTACTCTCATGTCCAGGCTTAGTTCTTGTATCAACTTACTTCAGCATGAGGCATGACAGAAACAGGTAGCTGTCTGAGTAGCACAGGCGGAGGCGGAGGCGGGGGCGGGTTAGGCCGCACAGACCGAGCGGGCCTCGTCAGAAGCGCGGGCGGAGGCCTAAGCTGTCCCCGTAGAGCGTCTCGATTCGGACTGTTCTGTATCGCCGCCTGGCAGATCTGATAGCTGCGCTCGAGATTCACTGTACCCGGTGGCACTTTGTTTGAACTTCTGCTTCTGTAATGTTTATTTTGTTTAATTATAAGCCCAGACTAAGCTAATAGCTTGTGCTATGGGATAGAAAACTGATAAACATATTTATATATTTCTAGATATGAAACAACCATTTGTGGATCACATAAAATTCCGTCGGACCCGCGAATTGTTCAGTATTTTCGGAGCCTATTCTATGCAAACAAAAAAACCCTTTATAATATTTCTCTAGTCTAGATTCATATACCAGATGCAAGAATATTCTTTACAATAAATTCATGTCGAGGTATAGAAAGTGGCGTTGGACTGACCATGCCGAAGAACCTATGGAGCTAAGGAGTTAGGAGTGGAAGCAGAGCTGCGCAAGCTCACTCTAAAACGCGGTAAGGAACTGATTATTGCGATAGTCTGATTGACTGCTTGATGGTAGGCTGGCAAGCAAGACGTCGGGTTTAAAGTCCGCGAACTTATAGGTGTTATTGGCGAGTAAAACCGTTGTCTCGCGGATTCGTTGACGAACCAACGATTTAACTTGCTAGTGTATCACTTTACATTGACAAGAATTCATAAACTAAACAAACAGAAAGTATTAACATACCTGTTTGATTCTTTTCCTAATTTCGTCTTTTTACTAGCTGGTTTTATATTTTGTGCCATACTCGTAGAATTAATAGGAGGGTTATTCACCGGAGTGCTAGACATTAAAGTGGCTGCTTCCAGCTCTTGTTTTCCAGAAGATTCTTTTATAGATTGACAACTTTCAGAGGAATTTGAGGACTCCATATTGTAATTTGCATCTCTATCTTCTTTGTACATACAATTTTCATCATTGATATTTATATCCTCCATACTGGTTTTAGAATCTTCACTAACATATTTTGCGTTATCGTTATTTAAATTCGAAAATGAATGTAATGTCATGACATTTTCATTGTTTGTCCAATCGGAGTCCGTTTTCCATGATACTGCAGATGCTTTTGGTTTTGCAGCATCTTTCATACTGTCATCAGGATACGACACAATCTGTAAGAGATATGAATACATACAAGAGTTGAAATTTGGTTAATGGAAAACTAGGGTATCCGCGACTCCCCTTTCGTATCAAGGCTTTCCCGTAAGTACCTGTTTCCCACAGCAGAAACGTCTTTCAGCAATTCAGGGGTAGAGTAACAAACATACAAACAAAAAAATTGTTTTATCTTCTTTTCTAAATTTTTTTGCTTATCTGGTTCCGCTTCTGCGGTTACAAAGCAATAACAGACCCCAACAAAAAAAGATCCCTTTTGGTCCAGTCTGTGTCCCTTGGTCAGTACATATCGGCAATTCATTTTTATTTATATGGATTATCAATAAATAATATGATACAAAATCAACTTACCGAGGTATTAGTAACTTCCATCATTGGTATTGAAGAGTTCTGTGTTAATGGCATTGTCACCACAGCAGTCACATCTGCACAATTCGAAAAAAGAAAAAACAAAATTAATTAATCACATTATTTATGACGGACCGAATGTTAAGGCGAAATTTGGGAGAGGCTGATTTCCAACAGTGGACTATAAAATGGCAAAAGCATTTACAGTTATACCCATCAGCACCGCAGCGCACGCAACCTTTAGCGTGGCATTGTGTGGTATTATTAGTCGGTAGGAGTCCGGCATAGCATTCATGTAGGATTTTCTCACGACAAATAAAAAAAAAAGGGTGGAGTGTTGAGATTAACTACCACCTTTGGTTTTTATATATTCTGTCACGGTTTATAATTACGGTAAATTCTTTTAACTAACCAACGGGGTGTGCATGCGTGCGAACGCAGTGCTACCTTACTCACGCTCGCGCACAAGCAAACAGCGCTTGATGCGTTTGTTATCGTTTTCCCCAAGTTGCCTACTTTCTTGTTCGCTGGTACCGCGCTCTTTCCGCAATCGCTGTCGCCCCGCTCGTCGCTGACATCCAGTTTGAGGCCGTTTAGGGTAGTGCATTAAGATGCACTTCCACTGTTAGTTTTATATAGTCAGTGAGGGTTGGAAATTATGTAAAGAGTCTGCAGGGAGATTGTAGCAGTTTTGGAGTTCCAAATACCCATAAGATATAGATACTATTTTCCAAAGGTTTGCTACCATAGTGGTATAAAAATTTTGAAAGATCTATCTCTGCTTAATATTAGAAATGTTAAATTATAAATATGAAAGTAACTCTGTCTGTCTGTCTGTTACACTTTCATGCCTAAACCACCAAAGCGATTTAGATGAAATTTCGTATAGAGATAGTTTGAGTCCCTGGGAAGAACATAGGCTGCTTTTTGACCGACTACACAAAAAGAGGGTAATGATTTTACACGATAACGACTTCTACGTGGACGAAGCCGCGGGGAACAGCTAGTTGTATTATATTCTTAATTCTAGTTGTTATAACAACATACTCACTTGCTTCACTTATGTATGATGACAGTTCCATTAGATTAGGATGGGATGAATATTTTACATCCTCATTTTCTGTAAATAATACAAATAGGGATATGTAGCTAAAATTAGAACATATTTCATTAATTTTTTTGGTTCTATTGTATTGTAACTAAAACCTTTATTGTGAGTGTGACCTTACATTGTATGAAGTAAGGTCAACAGGCAGAATATAGAATGTCCGCTTTATCATGTAAGACCTTATGTATTGTTTCTATCATAAACCTGTGTTCCGCAATATAATAAAATAAATAAACTGGACTGAATTCCTAATGTGTAGGAATTAATTACACACACCACATTAACCCCTGCCCACATGAACTAGGTCTAAAAAAATGTAGTTTTAAAACCTGACATGATTAATGTTGTTCACGAATATAAATCGAATTGAAAAAGAAGAGTATCTGGTAATCAACAGATGGATGGCGAAGTCTCAGTAACAGGGTCCCATTTTTACATATTGGGCACTGAAACCTAAAAATCCTGTGTGGTACTGGCTTTATGCTAATATCATACAAAAATACTGAATAGTTATACTCACGGGGTGTTAATATTGAGAGGCTTGTCTCCAAAATAAACGACTCAGCATCTTTGAAATGCTCATCATAGTAGTTTTGTGTCATACTTTGATGCGAGGCTGGCCTTTCACATTTTTCAGGACTGTTAAGAATTTTGTCCTCTATATGATCCTGCTCACTTGGTTGTGGAACTTGACAATCCATATCCTGCCTGAAATTCTGACATAACTCTGCTTTTTCATCTGGATGATCATTATTTTGATGTGGTGACTGCACATCAGGTTCCGCAATAGTTTTAGAACATGATTGGTACTGCTCTGATACATACTGTTCTGGGCTTTCAATAGGTAATGCATCAGTTACATTCATTTTATCTTCAAGAGGACTTTCCTCAGTGTCCCTTACAGAGTTATCATAACTAACCAACTCTGTGGGTTCTGCAGATTCATTTACAGGAGTATTGTTAACATTAATGTCTATCTTTAAACTAGATACAGAAGATTCACTTCTTGCATCATATTCATAGATAGATGCAGTAGCTTTGCTATCCTCACTATTAGTGTCACCATGATCATGTGCCGAGTATAGCAATTCATCGGTTGGACAAACTTGTTCATTGCTATAGCTCGTTTCGATAACGGGATAATTAGGAGTATTATTAGATGCATTATGTACTATATACCCTGTGTTATCTAATTCATAATCATCTTCAAATTTAATTCTTTTAGCATTCAATTCATAATCTGTACTTTCATTGCTTGGCCTCTTACACACTTCTTGTAAATTGCTGTCTGAATCCACTTTGTATTCCTCACAGTCTTTCGATACACTGGAGTCTTCTATAGTCACAACACTGATATCTAGTTCTTGTTTTATATCACTGCGGTCATTTTCACTGTCTGGTAGCAGCAAAGGATCAACAGGTGTAGTTGACACCGAGTCATCCATCCTCTGTGTAGATGATGAATCAGAAAAATTAAAATCGACTTGACACTCTTCATAATTGTGACTTTTGGTATGTTTGAGAGGTAACAAATCTGGAACAGGGGCAGACTGTTTTGTACAGATAGTGACAGGTTCTTCCAAAATTTCATCAACTCTAGTTGAAGATCTAGTTACTGCACCAACCGAGCGCATCCTTTTGCTTGTGCTTGATTTGCTTTTCTTGATTTTTGGTACAGTGCTACTACTTGTAATGGAAGCTGTAGGTCTTAATTTAATAGTTGTTTTCAGTGAAGGTCTATCTGAATTGATGCCTATAGAAGACTTTTCTCTTCTAGATTTTTCTCCCCAAATAGGTTCAAAGTGTTTTAATTTCCAAGGGTCTATTTTGCTCTTTTCTTTTTCAGCTTCACTTTTCATTTTTTGTTGGTTTTCCGGTGTAAGTTCTCCACCAGATAGGCTATCTTGCCATTGCAGGCAAGCTCGTGCAAAAAATTCATTATTTAGACTAGAAGAATTGAGACGACCAGATGTACTTAATCTGTCAACACTAGGAAGTAGCTGCCCAAGTTTATATTGATATAAAGGCGGAAGAAGTGAAAATGTATGCTTATTGAGTAGAGCCCTAATATTTGTGTTTACTAATATAGAGTCTGGTGTTTCTAAATCTATATATCCCTCTCTTGTTTGCTGTAACTGTGCTGCTGTAGATAACTTTTTGCCACTCCGTTTTCTTGGCTTTATACTGAATCCTGGAATGCTAGCTAAAACTTCACGCATAGTGCTTGGCCTGTTAGTGATACAGCTAGATTCAGTATATGATGTTGCTGCTGTCCATTCCCTGTTTTCAGGTGGGGGAGGTGGTGGCAATGGTTTTACAATTATTCTAGGTAGTGGTCGAGAGTGGTTCGAATTCTTCTTCCTTCTTTTAGATTGTTTCCTTGAGGAGTGCTTACTGGATTTCTCACCATCTTCAGGAATGCGTATGATTGAGTACTGATCGTTTTTACACGGTATATATTTATTATCTGCAGAACTATCTGAATATTCCATATTATTCTCTATTTTATCCGAAGGAGATACATCTAGTTCCATTGTTATGAGGCAGCGCGTGTAGGGCTAATGATTAAATGGCTAAATGCAAATGATAATATGCTTTTGCCGATAGTAATCACTACTTCAACCCATCGTGCATACTTTTAAACATAGACATAGGACTATTTCTTTCCAATATTATGAATACAGAATTATGTACATTACTTATTTATTATATAGTCCTATTGCTCTGTGTCAAGAAATTATTCATACGAATCTTTTTCCAAGTTTTTTTCATTAGCTGATTGAACTGAACAGCAGAACTCAAAATGTCACAACAACGCAGAAAATGGATTCCTTCACAGATAAAAAAAGTCTATAGATGATAAATACCATGACCGCAGTCCAACGTCCATAATATTGACATATTGAGTCAAGTCAGTTAAAATATGAATGAAAAAAGCTTCAGTGTACGTACGTTCTTTGCGCGACGCGCGACGTGTTGTGTCATTGTGTGACGTTACGTTTGGAAAAAATCTAGATATACTGACGTCAAGTTATTGATGGTTATTTGACCGTGTCCGAAGCCCATAAAGAGCTCCAGATACGGTCAAGTAATCTTAATATATAAAACAAAGACGGGTTTGTTACTACAACATTTATAACTCAAGAACGGCCGTACCGATTTGGCTGAAAATTGGTGGAAAGGTAGCTTAGAACCAGAAGACGGACATAGGATACTTTTTATCCCGTTTGACCTCGCTTTTTTTTTTTCGCTTTTTTTGGTCTATCACTATTTTGCTGGCGACGTACACCGGTAGTCCACGTCCTATGCATGAATATGCGCAATTTCTACAATAATGCGACGGGAAACATCTATACTTAACGAAATTATTCTGACGGGAGTAAATGCGACGGGAACGGGTGATTTACTCTCTTATGTGACGCATACGAAGTTGCGCGGGTCAGCTAGTAGTGTATAAATAAGAAGGTATAGAGCGCGCGCATAGCACCGGCACCGGTCTCCTTGTGCACAACGTAGGCAGGGGATCTATAGCTAGCTATATCGATGAATAGTGACGAATAGGTTCACGTTACTGAGAGGGTTTTATGCGGGTTATCGATACAGTAGTGACCTTACCGAAATCAGAATAGTACCAACGATGTTTTTAATAATAGTATGGAATGTTCATTTTAACAATTTGTATTAAAATAAAAAAAAAAACAGTATGAAGACGAAGGCAGCAAGTAATTTAAAAACAATATACTGTTGTAGTCGATTTCGAATGGTATTATTATACATAATGTAGTGTACCTTAAGCAGTAGTGACTTATTTCCTACTAGATGCTCGCGGCTTCGCCCTCGTGAAATTCGGTACCCGTTCTCACTTCCCGTGGCAACATATTCCCGGGATAAAAAGCCTATGTGTTATTCCAGACTATAAGCTATCTCTGTACCAACAGGCCAATCTGTTCAGCCGTTAAAGCGTGACATCTTCACAAACTTTCACATTTATAATAGGCTAGGCCGATGCCATATCACCTCCCGCCGTAGCTCAGCAACTGCTGAGCTACGGCGGGAGGTGTTAAGGCATCGGCCACTGAGGGAATTGCTGACACATTGCTGACACGAAGTACACTCATTCCACCTTGGCAACAGGAAACGAGCACGAGGCGCTGTCACGTCAATTTACCTAATGCGCACATGCGCCCGCTTCGACGAAATCACGCCACTTCGTATCTTACATCGACCGTAGTCGATTCCTTTAGTTGTAACATTTTTTATTGTAATTTTGAATTATTAATTAAATTAAGTTGAAAGCATTTTGTTTTTTTTTGGAACCATCGGCTGCAGGTTACTTAATTAGCTGAAGAGTTTGTTTGTTTGTTTGTTTGTTTGTTTGTATGGTTGAACGCTAGGATCTCAGGAACTACTGGTTGGATTTCAAAAATTCTTTTACAGTTTAATAGTTCATTTATTGAGGATGGCTATAGGCTATATAATATCACGCTAAGACGAATAGGGGCGAAGCAGCAATCAATAATGTTTCGAAAACGGGGAAATATATTTTACCATCTGAGAGCTTCTGAGGCGTACGCTGCGTAAATAGTTAAAGATACGTAAAAATTGTGTATTACAATATTGCTTTTCTTAAAAAGTTCTAAAAAAAAGTCCGTGGCAGCATATGTCTAACTTTTAAGGTTCGCTCACAATAACCTAATTTGTATGTTTCTTGAGGTTCACTCACAATATTATAAAACTGACGAGTTTGTTTGGATTTTGTTTGTCCTAGGATCTCAGAAACTACTGGTTGCATTATTAAAAAAAATTTTACCGTTTAATAGTCCATTTATTGAGGAAGGCTAATGGCGATATAAAATCACGCTAATGCGAATAGGAGCGGAGCAACCCTTAATAATGTTTCGAGAACTTGGAAAATATCTTTCTTTTAAGAGCTTCCACTGCGTACGTTGCGTAAATAGTTAAAGTTACGTGAAAATTTTGTATTACAAAAATGTTCCCCTTTAAAAGTATATAAATCTTTTAAGGTTCTCTTACAATAACCCCTCTTAATAAGTTTTGAAGTATGAGCGACGCGACGGGAGTAAACGTGGTCTGCAGTGGTAGCCAATCAACTGAACAATAAAAACCGGCCAAGTGCGAGTCGGACACACATGAGTTTCGTACCAAATAAAGGACGGGTGGAAGTAAATGAAACGGGAAACATTATATCACCTTAAATATTAATACTACACCTCTCTCTTTCTCGCTCATGTGACGCAAACGAAGTTGTGCGGGTCAGCTCTAATGTATTTAAGCGACACGACGGGACTAGGCGCGACGAGATTAAATGCGACGGGAAACATTATATTACTCGAAATATTAATACCATACCTCTCTCTTTCTAACTCTCATGTGCCGCAAACGATGTAGCGTGGGTCAGCTAGTAATATTATAAATGTGAAAGTTTGTGAAGATGTCACGCTTTAACGGCTGAACAGATTGGCCTGTTGGTACAGAGATAGCTTATAGTCTGGAATAACACATAGGCTTTTTATCCCGGGAATATGTTGCCACGGGAAGTGAGAACGGGTACCGAATTTCACGAGGGCGAAGCCGCGAGCATCTAGTAGGAAATAAGTCACTACTGCTTAAGGTACACTACATTATGTATAATAATACCATTCGAAATCGACTACAACAGTATATTGTTTTTAAATTACTTGCTGCCTTCGTCTTCATACTGTTTTTTTTTTTTATTTTAATACAAATTGTTAAAATGAACATTCCATACTATTATTGAGAAACTTCTCAGTTTCGACTGTAAATAGGTCTATGTGAATAACTTCGAAGGGCTTAGATGGTGGTGGAACCAAGTGAAGCTGTTGCTTGATTGGGTTACGATCGTATTTACTTTGCCCACAGATCGTGCATTCATTGATATACTTTGAAATCTGCTCTTTCATTTTGGGCCAGTAGTATCTTCGAGATAAAGCAGAATAGCACTCATTTATGCCGCGATGATTGGTTTTCCCATCGTGGTATTTTTGAATGATCTCCTGCTGTCGCAGATACTCTTTGACGTTCTCGAGCTCTGTTTTAGTTAGGACTAGGTTCATGGCGGAACTTTTAAAGTGACTCTGAATAATCGGAATTATATTGTACATCTCTAAAGGTGGGTTGATCAATATACCAGTCTTTACTTTAGGGTTGACGTATTCTTTGATTGCATCTACAAGGTCTAGTTCTAGTATGGGTTTACGTAACTGTATAGCTGTTCGCGTATGGGTGTCAAAAGGTTTGGTGACCACAGCTTTGGATCTGTATTCGCCAACGACTGTAAAGTGTATTTGTCTATTAAATTTATTGAGGGGTTCATCCGTTATGGGCACTTCCAAGATTGGGTTTTCTGCGTCTGTGTGAGCTGTGAGGGTTCTAGATTCGTCTAACATGGGCTGGTTAATAGAGGGGTTAACTATCACTGAGCTGGTCTCTTCATTACAGACTTCGATTCTAGACAAGGCGTCGGCGTTGGTGTTTGCTTTGCCCTGCTTATAGACGACGGTAAAGTTGTATTCACTCAACTTTAAACGCCAACGAGTTAATCGAGAGTTCGGTTCCTTGAGATTCATTACCCACTGTAATGGTTTGTGGTCCGTAATGATCTTAAATTTGCGTCCGAACAAGTAAGGACGGAAGTATTTTGTCGCCCATACAATCGCGAGTAACTCTTTCTCGATGGTACTGTAATTGATTTCGCTGGAGTTGAGAGTTCGTGAGGCGTACGCTATAGGTTTGTCGCTACCTATAGGCCCTTGCGATAGTACAGCACCAATGGCTAAATTAGAAGCATCTGTGGTGAGAACGAATTCCTTGGAGAAATCAGGATATTGAAGTATGGGGTCGTTCATGAGAAGGGTTTTGCATTTTTCGAAGCAATTTGTGTATTCGGAATTAAAGGTAATTTTTGAACCCTTTTTTAAACACTGGGTGAGCGGTTTTGTTAACCGGGCGAAGTCAGGGATAAATTTACGATAGTACCCGAGTAATCCTAGGAAACGTTTTATTTCCGTGGGTGTCTTGGGTAATGGATATTTTTGAATGGCGATTATTTTATCAGGGTTCGGCTTTACGCCTTGGTTGCTGATAATGTGACCCAGAAAGGCTGTTTCCAGCTTGAGAAACTCTGACTTGTCAAGTTGTATTTTGAAGTTGGACTCCCTCAAGCGCTGGAACACTTTCTCGAGATTGTTCATATGTTCTTGGAGCGATGTACTAAAGATAATTATGTCGTCCAAGTATACGAGACATATGACATTCTGCAGACCCCGGAGGACGTTGTCCATGACCCTTTGGAAAGACGCTGGAGAGTTCTTGACCCCTTGGGGCATTCTTAGATATTCGAAATGACCTTGCTCGACATTAAAAGCAGTTTTGGGAATGTCTCTGGGGTCCATTTCGACTTGATAGAATCCACTTGCCAAATCCAAAGTGGTGAAATATTGGCAGTTACCTAACTTGTCTAGGATGTCGGTGATGTTGGGTATTGGGTATTTATCGTCTAATGTCTTTTCGTTCAATTTCCTGAAGTCTATAACAATACGCCATTTAGTTTTGCCTGAGGCGTCTAGCTTTTTGGGCACAACCCAAATAGGTGAGCTCCAAGCTGAATGAGACGGTCTTATAATCCCTTGTTCTAACATTTTATTGATCTGGCTTCTGACTTCCTCCCTGTGTATAAAAGGATAGCGATAGCTCTTGGTGTAGACGGGTACCTCATCTGTGGTTGGTATTCTATGCTTAACCTGGTTGGTGAAGGTTAAAGGCTCGCCTTCCACATAGAATACATCCGCGTATTGCCCACAGAGGTTCTCGAGGTTAGCTCGCTCCTCTGAGTTTAAGTGATCGGTACGTAGTTTGGAGATCACTTCTTGGGCACGCAAAGAGAGTTGGGAATCGCTTACGCATTCGGCGTTGAATAATTCGGCTGTTACTTGGCGATCAACTGAGAAAATGAGGTCATGTTGACTTGGGTTTACAACCTCTAGTAATCCGCGATTATTCTTAACTGATGTGAGACACTCGCTAATTCTACAGTTCGAAATTATCTGTTCCGGTATATATGCCGAACCATCGTGAAAGTTGATCGGTAAATTGACCATTTTTGAAGACCCTGCTGGTATAATATCCTCGTACAGGTTAACGTTACGGGAATCGTGCACACGAATCGTATTAGTAGCATACCGCGTCTTAAGTTGCATATCTTTAAAATCTATGCTTGCCTGCCATTCGCCTAATAAATCGGACCCTATTAATCCATCAAAGTGACCATGAAATTTATAAACGAATAACTTAATACTATCTCTATCATTAAATTCTGAGAAACACGGTATAGTAATTGTATGTTCGGCCCTTACGGAGCCGTGAATATTTGTAACGGATAAAAACTCTGGGCGGCTTCTGGACTAATGAAGGACTGGTTGGCTCCAGTATCGATTAACAACTGTAATGGAGGGTTTGCAATTTGAATATAGGGCAATTCGCGTTGAGTTTGGGTATTGATTTCTATTTTGGTTTGTCGGACAGAAGGTCCTTGCCAAAATCCTCCTGAATAGCAGGTGGTGAAGTTTCCGGCAAACTTTCTACTGCTGTCTGTGACATGTCCTCATAGTAGGGATGAGTATAATACTCATTGCTATAATAATTACAATCAAAGTTCTCCGGCTCAAAGTAATCTGATGCCGGGTATTGTTCGTGATATGGGTCGTATTCATAGTCGTGACAGTCATTAAAATTTATTTCGCGGGACTTAAAATAGTTATTCGGCGGTGGGTTACCGGACCTGGACCAATCGTGACCCCGAATTGGCATTGGTTTGTTAACGTAGTGGCTGACACCACTCATGGGTTTTGGCCCTTGGGAACCCATCCCCATAGGTGGATTGCGCAGGGGCAATCTGAACACGTTGCTTCTTTCGTTATAGTTAGGTAGAGGAGCCCTAAACATCTGCTGGGTCCTTGTTGGTCCTCTAAATGGTTGCGGTGCCTGGTTACTTGGTCTCCAGGTCTGTTGGCCCTGTAAGACTAATTGTTGCGAAGGTCCCGGTTTAGGCATGCCGAAGTTCATGGTCCTAGCGTTAGGCTGTGGGAGATGTGGAATGTTGTGTTGCTTTTGATTTGCACCCATAAAATTTGTAAGATGTTTCTTATCTAGAAAATTGTCGTTACGCTGCTGTAGATATAATGTGTTCGTTTCTTCCTGTACGTACTCTAGTGCCTGCTCTATAGATATGGGACGCATGCACCTAATACGCGCGCCTAGTGGATCTCTCAGACCGCGTAAGTACGATTGAAGAGTTAGTTTTTTGTAAAGTTGACGCTTAGCTTCTACAGTACTCGACAGATCATCGTGCAACGTAACATAAGTCATTATAATGCTAAATAAATTTTGACACCGTTCGTAAAATTCTTGTGGGGTGCTATGACCCTGGGTCAGTAAGGACAAATCATTATATAAAGCTGTTTCGTCACGTTGATCTGCGAAATTATTTATCAGGGCTGTACGAATTCCATTCCAGTCCGTCGGTATACCGTTAGAATTAATAAGCCTGGCGGCATTTCCAGTTACTTTATTGAGGATGCCATTAAGTAGGGATTGATTCTCTAGCTCGTGTCCTTCTGTAGGGTTTAAAAATCTCTTAACTAATTCGTCGCACAAGCTGATAAATCTCGTGAGAATGTTAGGGTTTCCATCGAATTCCGGGACTAAACGAAGAGCTTTGAAAATAGCGTCTATGGGGTCTCTTCGTGGAGGAATTTCTACTTGTTGGCTTGAGAAACTCATTGCTGTTTCTTCGTTTAAGCTATCTAAGTTTCTATTTAAATCTAACTTATTACGCCTATCCTCCCTCGCGGCTCTATCAGAAGTAGATTGCCTTGGGTGGAAAATCTTGAAGGATTAGTGAGACTGGATTGGAATAGAAGGAAGCAACACAAAAGATATGATTTTGGTGTACTTACAGTCTCCACATTTGGTATATCTGGATCATCGATGTCTGGATGCACCGGCTACTGCTTACTGATGAGAGGTTCGGGATACTCGGTTTTGCTCGCTGAAGACAATGTGCAGCGGCTATGCGGAGCCGACAGGAATCGATACGAGAGTCCTTGAACGCGCCGCGCCCGAATATCCTACCGACTGCGCCAATTAAGTAACCTGCAGCCGATGGTTCCAAAAAAAACCAAAATGCTTTCAACTTAATTTAATTAATAATTCAAAATTACAATAAAAAATGTTACAACTAAAGGAATCGACTACGATCGATGTAAGATACGAAGTGGCGTGATTTCGTCGAAGCGGGCGCATGTGCGCATTAGGTAAATTGACGTGTCAGCGCCTCGTGCTCGTTTCCTGTTGCCAAGGTGGAATGAGTGTACTTCGTGTCAGCAATGTGTCAGCAATTCCCTCAGTGGCCGATGCCTTAACAAGCTTTATAATATTAGTATAGTAAAAGTATAGTATAGTATAGAAGTATAGATATAGATATTAGTACCAAGTACTAATTATGACTTTAATGTTAATAATATAATACAAAACGTTATCATGCATAACATGAAGGGTTAAAAGAAACTAAAATAATAAGTATCAACTGAGGCATCGTTAGAGGCACGCATTACAGGAAATCACTAAATTGGTGCGGGAGAATACACCGCTCTACCTCTCGCGTCTCCTTCAACCCCGGCACGCCAATATTTGTTTAACATAAAAGTAACAATAATATGTCTTGCCTGTAAAATGTAATTATTGATTTCTCTTTAGTCTGTTTCAGGGTATAGTTTTTTCACGATTTTACAGCGCATCGAACCATTAATATACCTACTAAAAACATTTATTTTAAAGCTGAACTGACGCACGCTGCTTCGTACCGCTACCATTCGTATACGACTGCAAGCACTTGCGGCGGGAACGTCGTCATGGTCTCACCCATGCCTACTGGTCCCTCTTGGATTCGCGCGCTCTACACCTTATTTATACTCTAAGCGGTCAAACGACTTGAATCAAGTCTGATGTAGTAATGTTAATGAAAGTAGCTTCAAGAGATTACCATTAGCGAGTCAACAAACCAACAGATAAACCGTTGGCACGTCGCCGTCGGCTCGCGTAGGTGACCCATTAGCGAGTAAAACCGTTGGTTCGCCATTCATTAGGCTTCGTCACACTGAGGTCCTGGGTTCGATTCCCGTGTCAAACCAATTAATTTTTTGTAATTTTATTTTCTGATACTCTATCTAAGGACTGTTGGGCTAAAAATGTGAATATTTAGAAATACATTTGTATGTGTGAATGTTTTTCAGTAGAAAGACGTATAAAAGGTTAAATAAATGATTATATTATATTGATATAACTTATGTACTGTTTTCATATGCATTGGTTGGAATCGTTGGCTAGCAGGCTCGTTGGCAAGCTAACGGTTTTGCTCGCCAGTGGATCAGGCCCTTTATGGGCTCCGGACACGGTCAATAATATTGAGTAAAGTCGGCTAAAATATGAATGAAAGTACAGTTTGTCTATAAAGTCGTGAAATGAATGTTTGAGGAACTAAAAATAGTTATGTGTGTGGCAACACTGGCAACACGAAACATAAGTACGTCAGAGGAGCAAGTGCGAGTTTTTGCGTGAGCTTGTCGACATTCACGGCTCACCAATTTGTTTGGAATCGAGACCCCGCCACCTAGCTGTAAACGCGGGAACTTGTCTCGATCCCATACAAATCGGTGATAACGCGCTCGTTCGTGAATGTCGACAGGCGCTCACCGAAACTCGCACTTGCCCCTCAGTTGTCAATGCTATCGTCGAATTTCGTTTACTCTCTCACGTAACTTTAATGTTTGGATTAAACTGCAACAAATTGAAACCAAACTACGCATAAAGGTTTGAGAAATGAGTAAAGAAAATCGGAGTGGTGCGCAGGAAGTGATTTTTAAAGTTTTCCAGTGATGTTTCGCGGAGTACCAAGCTGGACAATTGTTGTGGGATTTTGAGGATGTTTATGAGCGAACAGCATCTTTGGTGGGTATGTAATCGTGTTATTGTTTGTTTTGAATCTGTCTGAAGTTACAAATTTACTGAATTTACGATTTGGAGACAAAAAAGGCATTGTTTACGTTGCATATTTTTAGGTTAGAATCACAGACTTACAATCTACCTCTAATTTAAGTCAGTAGTTAGAATAACATTGTTAGTAGGTTATTTTATAGTACGACCTACATTTTTGATACTCAGTTCAATCTGGTTTTCTACCAATTTTTTATTTTGAATTAATTCCTTCATGTCAATAGTTTGTTTCCATTAGGTAATTAATTTTCTTTTTTTACTCTTTTCAGGAAAATCAGAGAGTACAGTTAGGCGAATAGTTAACGAAGGTTTTAATAATGAAGGAAAGTTTGAAACTCCTGGGAAACACAGAAAAGGTCGGCAAAGAAAGAAATAGACGATTTTAATATTTGTGCACTGCGCCAAAAAAATCCTTGTCAGATGGGGGAAAGTTACAGATAAAACATGTAATTACATGATTGTGGCGAAGCAATTGGGACTGCTAGGCACCTGCTGGTGGGTTGTAAGACGCTGTTAGACCGGGGCTTCTGGATCTGGTTCAATAACTTTATTCTGGATCTGATTCAATAAAACAGAAACAAAATTAAAAATGTATAATGTTTTTTATTTATTAACTCACTAGCTGATGCCCGCAGCTTCGCCCGTGTCGAATTTGTTCTCGTTCCCGCTTCCCGTAGGAACTTATTCCCGGGATGAAAAGTAGCCTATGTGTTATTCCAGATTATAATGTATCCTTGGACCAAATTTCAGCCAGATCCCTTTAACCGTTCGAGCGTGTAAGAGTAATAAACATCCACACTCACAAACTGTCGCATTTATAATATTAGTAAGATTTTACTCGGAACGAACTCCTCGTATCAAAATCATTTTGGTCGTACTATATAGGGTTGCTACATGCATTCAGCAGTGCCCTCATTTAATTTCACGACTTTATAGACAAACTGTAGCTTCAGTGTTTCTTTGCACGTGTGCATCGACCTATACGTACACAATATATTGACGTAAAGTATTGATGGTTATTTGATCGTGTTCGGAGCCCATTACATCATTCTCGAAACCGCGTCTGCTGCTTCATATGGGCTCGAGATCGCCATTTTCCGGCCCAGCCTAATTTGCCTAATTACCGTATAGATTTTAATCTTTAACAAATTTGATTAAAACACTGTACCTAAAATATGAAAGAGAGTAAGTATTCTGAAGCTATATAGGTGGCAAAGCTGGTATTTTAGCTGTAAACGCACACGCCTGTAATTTTTCAGTTCAAGTTTTTGAAAGTACATTGGAAAATGCGTTACAGATCTCGGTAAACTCGAGTCGCTGTCTCCTATCAGCTATCCTCAACACCGATTCAATCTGCCGCTGGACAGGCAGAATAGCTTCAGCACATAGTCCTAGAGCCTGAGAATGCTAGTAATTATAGTTGAATTTTTAATTAGACGGAGTAAAGTGACAGCAACTAATGTCACTTCTTCATAGAAATTAATCAACATTGAATGAAGAAGTGACATTAGTTGCTGCCACTACTTCGTCTAATTAAAAAATCGACTTTAGTATGCAGAAGAAAGAACGTTGAGGATAGAATAGAGCTGTTATACCCCGGCAATAACGAATGCACGTCCATCAATGATCTGCCTCTAAATTGGTTAATTTCATGTCATATACAAGCTGGGACATGAAGAACTTGCGCGTCTGAGAATAGCCAGAGACACGGACAAACGGCACTTGACAAGTCTAGTCAATATCACTTGTCATTAACACGTTGATGCACAGACTCGTACGAAGAAAGCACTCAACTTCATTCATATTTATCATACTTGTCAAGTGCCGTTTGATCGTATCTGGAGTCCAAAATTTTCATGTTCGTAATAGGGCGAGCGCCCACTGCTTTGCGATCCGGTGCGTTTGCGTTTTTTCTTTTTTAATTTGGCCTGGCTATAAACTGAGATCATTGGTGAATGAACTAAAAACTGGATTCATTAAGGTCGCTTTACACGCTAATTTAGCCGGCATAATGCCGTTTCACACTTTCGTGATAATCGCGAGGTGGATATCGAATAAATGTTGGTGTTTTGCGTTGTCCCACTATTTTGAACCACTAGTGGGACCACGAGGGAGAACTGTTTCTCGTGTCGTGGTCTCACTACGATATCGGATGTCAACTGTTTGGTCCTGATGTTACCTGCTTATATACTCCTTTTAGATAGGTATAACATTAAATTAACTTTTAAAATTTAGTATTAAATAACTAAAAAAGTCGGTGTTCATTATTTTATTGATATAAATTTTTGTAATTCTTAATTTTTTTTCTCTGATCTTCACATGTTCCACTGATCTTGATTTGTTTTGTCATTCTTTGTTTAAAGATCTTCATTTGTTTTGTCGATCGTCATTTGTTTTGAAAACAGGACATACTTAGTAGAACAGAAAACTCTCGAAACTTCTCGTGGTTCCACTATTTTGTCACACTAGTTGTACCACGAGAAAACACCGGGTAAATGTGTGTAAAAGTGTTCGTGGGGCTTTTACATCACATCAGGACCATCAATCGTATACAGACGCGCTGGGCGTCCGCTCTCCTGATAGCTCTCTTGCTCGACCGAGTGGCTATGTTGTACGCTGCCTTGAGGTGAGCCACATTCGGGTTGCGCACCGCCCGAGCCCTGATCCAGGTGCGGTAAGCCGCCTGTGTTGGCTGAAAGGCTACGGCACACTCACCCGCGAACCAGGGGCGGGCTTTGCGGATGCTGGCGACATCAGTGTATGGAATGTAGTATTCCATACCTAATGTTATCTCACCAGCAACAGCAGAGGCGCTTTCCGATGAAGCCCTCTCTGCAAAGCAGCGCTAAATCCACGGGATGGTTGCAAAGTATTCTCGTACTGGATTACTCGTCAGCAGTAAGTCCAGAAGGGCGGGTCCATGGTCTGACCTGTCCGGTATGCGCGTAATCCCGAGTACCATTTGGGTCAGACCATGGGAGAGAGCGAACGCGTGGGCGGCCTGTCCCGCAGGATCAGTCATGAGGGACCCCAGCTACTCAGTGTGGTGACCATTGAAGTCACGACAAAGGTACGACTGATCGGCAGGGCGGCGTGTTTGCGTCTCCGTTAGGAACATCACAGCAGGCCGTGCCGTCTCTTGATGGTGAAAGACGGCGTCGAGGTTGGCTTGGAGTCCGCGGATGTTAGCGAATTCCACCTCGAATAGTGCGTTTTGGGGAATGGTCGCAGCGGCCGCTGTGAAACCTCTATTTTTATTTTGCGCTGCCATGATTGGGTTAAAGGGAGACGTGAATACGGAGCGACATTTGCTGCAGCAGTGAGTGACAAGTCTTAGGGGCTTAGCTTTATCTATAACTGTGTGTTTAGAAGGAAGTCGACCCGCCGGACGGAAGGGTATGGCCGCCGGGTCCCCTTCCGGTCACCATCCCGCACGACGGACCACATCGGGATAATGCGTGGCCTGGTAAAGCAGCCTCCCAGGGTGGTTAGTCCCTGTTAGGCCCCTATAATATGCCACGGGCAGCCGGCGGCAAGACCGTTTCTACGGGTCTCCCTGGCCGGGGGGTCAACATCCGTCAGCCACACTAGGCACCACGTACCGCCTACTGATTTGATACTGATTAAACTGCAACAAATTGAAACCAAACTACGCATAAAGGTTTGAGAAATGAGTAAAGAAAATCGGAGTGGTGCGCAGGAAGTGATTTTTAAAGTTTTCCAGTGATGTTTCGCGGAGTACCAAGCTGGACAATTGTTGTGGGATTTTGAGGATGTTTATGAGCGAACAGCATCTTTGGTGGGTATGTAATCGTGTTATTGTTTGTTTTGAATCTGTCTGAAGTTACAAATTTACTGAATTTACGATTTGGAGACAAAAAAGGCATTGTTTACGTTGCATATTTTTAGGTTAGAATCACAGACTTACAATCTACCTCTAATTTAAGTCAGTAGTTAGAATAACATTGTTAGTAGGTTATTTTATAGTACGACCTACATTTTTGATACTCAGTTCAATCTGGTTTTCTACCAATTTTTTATTTTGAATTAATTCCTTCATGTCAATAGTTTGTTTCCATTAGGTAATTAATTTTCTTTTTTTACTCTTTTCAGGAAAATCAGAGAGTACAGTTAGGCGAATAGTTAACGAAGGTTTTAATAATGAAGGAAAGTTTGAAACTCCTGGGAAACACAGAAAAGGTCGGCAAAGAAAGAAATAGACGATTTTAATATTTGTGCACTGCGCCAAAAAAATCCTTGTCAGATGGGGGAAAGTTACAGATAAAACATGTAATTACATGATTGTGGCGAAGCAATTGGGACTGCTAGGCACCTGCTGGTGGGTTGTAAGACGCTGTTAGACCGGGGCTTCTGGATCTGGTTCAATAACTTTATTCTGGATCTGATTCAATAAAACAGAAACAAAATTAAAAATGTATAATGTTTTTTATTTATTAACTCACTAGCTGATGCCCGCAGCTTCGCCCGTGTCGAATTTGTTCTCGTTCCCGCTTCCCGTAGGAACTTATTCCCGGGATGAAAAGTAGCCTATGTGTTATTCCAGATTATAATGTATCCTTGGACCAAATTTCAGCCAGATCCCTTTAACCGTTCGAGCGTGTAAGAGTAATAAACATCCACACTCACAAACTGTCGCATTTATAATATTAGTAAGATTTTACTCGGAACGAACTCCTCGTATCAAAATCATTTTGGTCGTACTATATAGGGTTGCTACATGCATTCAGCAGTGCCCTCATTTAATTTCACGACTTTATAGACAAACTGTAGCTTCAGTGTTTCTTTGCACGTGTGCATCGACCTATACGTACACAATATATTGACGTAAAGTATTGATGGTTATTTGATCGTGTTCGGAGCCCATTACATCATTCTCGAAACCGCGTCTGCTGCTTCATATGGGCTCGAGATCGCCATTTTCCGGCCCAGCCTAATTTGCCTAATTACCGTATAGATTTTAATCTTTAACAAATTTGATTAAAACACTGTACCTAAAATATGAAAGAGAGTAAGTATTCTGAAGCTATATAGGTGGCAAAGCTGGTATTTTAGCTGTAAACGCACACGCCTGTAATTTTTCAGTTCAAGTTTTTGAAAGTACATTGGAAAATGCGTTACAGATCTCGGTAAACTCGAGTCGCTGTCTCCTATCAGCTATCCTCAACACCGATTCAATCTGCCGCTGGACAGGCAGAATAGCTTCAGCACATAGTCCTAGAGCCTGAGAATGCTAGTAATTATAGTTGAATTTTTAATTAGACGGAGTAAAGTGACAGCAACTAATGTCACTTCTTCATAGAAATTAATCAACATTGAATGAAGAAGTGACATTAGTTGCTGCCACTACTTCGTCTAATTAAAAAATCGACTTTAGTATGCAGAAGAAAGAACGTTGAGGATAGAATAGAGCTGTTATACCCCGGCAATAACGAATGCACGTCCATCAATGATCTGCCTCTAAATTGGTTAATTTCATGTCTTATACAAGCTGGGACATGAAGAACTTGCGCGTCTGAGAATAGCCAGAGACACGGACAAACGGCACTTGACAAGTCTAGTCAATATCACTTGTCATTAACACGTTGATGCACAGACTCGTACGAAGAAAGCACTCAACTTCATTCATATTTATCATACTTGTCAAGTGCCGTTTGATCGTATCTGGAGTCCAAAATTTTCATGTTCGTAATAGGGCGAGCGCCCACTGCTTTGCGATCCGGTGCGTTTGCGTTTTTTCTTTTTTAATTTGGCCTGGCTATAAACTGAGATCATTGGTGAATGAACTAAAAACTGGATTCATTAAGGTCGCTTTACACGCTAATTTAGCCGGCATAATGCCGTTTCACACTTTCGTGATAATCGCGAGGTGGATATCGAATAAATGTTGGTGTTTTGCGTTGTCCCACTATTTTGAACCACTAGTGGGACCACGAGGGAGAACTGTTTCTCGTGTCGTGGTCTCACTACGATATCGGATGTCAACTGTTTGGTCCTGATGTTACCTGCTTATATACTCCTTTTAGATAGGTATAACATTAAATTAACTTTTAAAATTTAGTATTAAATAACTAAAAAAGTCGGTGTTCATTATTTTATTGATATAAATTTTTGTAATTCTTAATTTTTTTTCTCTGATCTTCACATGTTCCACTGATCTTGATTTGTTTTGTCATTCTTTGTTTAAAGATCTTCATTTGTTTTGTCGATCGTCATTTGTTTTGAAAACAGGACATACTTAGTAGAACAGAAAACTCTCGAAACTTCTCGTGGTTCCACTATTTTGTCACACTAGTTGTACCACGAGAAAACACCGGGTAAATGTGTGTAAAAGTGTTCGTGGGGCTTTTACATCACATCAGGACCATCAATCGTATACAGACGCGCTGGGCGTCCGCTCTCCTGATAGCTCTCTTGCTCGACCGAGTGGCTATGTTGTACGCTGCCTTGAGGTGAGCCACATTCGGGTTGCGCACCGCCCGAGCCCTGATCCAGGTGCGGTAAGCCGCCTGTGTTGGCTGAAAGGCTACGGCACACTCACCCGCGAACCAGGGGCGGGCTTTGCGGATGCTGGCGACATCAGTGTATGGAATGTAGTATTCCATACCTAATGTTATCTCACCAGCAACAGCAGAGGCGCTTTCCGATGAAGCCCTCTCTGCAAAGCAGCGCTAAATCCACGGGATGGTTGCAAAGTATTCTCGTACTGGATTACTCGTCAGCAGTAAGTCCAGAAGGGCGGGTCCATGGTCTGACCTGTCCGGTATGCGCGTAATCCCGAGTACCATTTGGGTCAGACCATGGGAGAGAGCGAACGCGTGGGCGGCCTGTCCCGCAGGATCAGTCATGAGGGACCCCAGCTACTCAGTGTGGTGACCATTGAAGTCACGACAAAGGTACGACTGATCGGCAGGGCGGCGTGTTTGCGTCTCCGTTAGGAACATCACAGCAGGCCGTGCCGTCTCTTGATGGTGAAAGACGGCGTCGAGGTTGGCTTGGAGTCCGCGGATGTTAGCGAATTCCACCTCGAATAGTGCGTTTTGGGGAATGGTCGCAGCGGCCGCTGTGAAACCTCTATTTTTATTTTGCGCTGCCATGATTGGGTTAAAGGGAGACGTGAATACGGAGCGACATTTGCTGCAGCAGTGAGTGACAAGTCTTAGGGGCTTAGCTTTATCTATAACTGTGTGTTTAGAAGGAAGTCGACCCGCCGGACGGAAGGGTATGGCCGCCGGGTCCCCTTCCGGTCACCATCCCGCACGACGGACCACATCGGGATAATGCGTGGCCTGGTAAAGCAGCCTCCCAGGGTGGTTAGTCCCTGTTAGGCCCCTATAATATGCCACGGGCAGCCGGCGGCAAGACCGTTTCTACGGGTCTCCCTGGCCGGGGGGTCAACATCCGTCAGCCACACTAGGCACCACGTACCGCCTACTGGTCCCCCCCTGCTGCATCAAACATCGCCCCGGGCCAGGCTGTGCAGCTGCTGAACCCCGAACGCAACCCAACCGGGGCTGGGTTACTTGGGGGGCTTTTCACAACTGCACGGTGGTACCCCCCGGACCAATATTGTACCACCTTGTACCACATGGGAGCCTAGGCCACCATGTGGGTACCTAAATACGCGGAGCGTCGTCCGTTGTTCGGAAGGTGCACCGCGTGCCGGTGAGGTCACTAGGGCCCCTGAGTCTTGTTGTTAGTGGGGCCCCTTAAACCCTAATTTCCACAAGGCGAGCATTAGGCTCGCGTTCCGCAATCTCTCAATATAGTTTTTTACAATTGACAGCCCCGGATCTAGGGGGGGGCAAGCCGGGGCCCGTGCCCCGGGCGGCACAATCAGGGGGGCGGCAAATCAGAGGGCGACAAATTCAAACTTTGCAGATAAATGCACAAATCATCAGTTAATAACCTTGACGATAGTAGATTACCTAATATTAAACACTCCACTCTTTTCACAAGAAATAATTATGGTATTTGCTCAAATTAAATCAGAAATTAACTATAGATATATGCCAGATGCTTGAAAAGCAAACAAGTCCAAGACGCATGCATCACTTCCTTAGAGTAGAAAAAGGTTCTTATTTATACTCTTATAGGCTCCCGAGACGATCATGCCTTGCAATTGTCAATCACGTTAAATATGAATGGAAGTTGCTTCAGTGTGCGTGATTGCTGTGCATGTGTGAGTGCATCGACGTATACGTACACATGAAATTCTACGTGCTTGACAATTGCCAATTGACCATGTCGGGACCCCTTAAGATCACTTCTTTACAAACTTGCAGGCTGAAAGTTTCATGCAGCAAGTTGCAGCATGTTGTGGAGGCGGCCAACGCAGGGGCGGCCACAGTATTTTATATTCTGATTTCTGAAAATTTGTTGTGTTGTTCTTAACATATCTCTTGTTGCACCATACGTCAACGAATAGCGTTATAAAGTTTATTTTCTTTTTGTCTTAAAAATGAAAAAAGCTAGGCCATTTTTGCATACGATTAAATTGAGGATTAGGCACTTTTGCTCTGACCGTCTCAATTTGTGCCGCTGGATGGCCAGATTCCTGCACGGGTGACGTACCTATATCTACTAGTCCTCTGTGGTGGTGGTCAGGTTCCCTGCTTTCTGCAGTTTAATTCAAGAGTACCACAGGTATGTGTGGTATCGAACTGTTGAACATCCCTTGGGTTCACTTATTGTTATGCAGACGACAGTACTCTACAGGAGATTTAATCTGGCTGTCCAACGGAGGGGCGGCTCAAGCCGGAGGAAAAGAGGCGGCAGCTCGAAGCATATCTCGACCGGGTCTGACCGCATTTACCAATGGGATTTAGAAGACCTGGTAGATTTTAATGCCAGGAAATGCCGTTTACAGCTGAAAACTCCTACCCGTCCTCTACCCTCTCTTCAAAATGCGATAATGCTACTGAAGGACTATCTAGACATCCTCTGACCGTTCAGAGGGGGGCGGTCCGACTTAGAAGAATAGAGGTGGCATCTCGTGGAGAATCTCGACCGGGTCTGATCGCATTTCCATATTTAATTTAGAAAACCTGGTAGATTTAAATGCCAGAAAACAGGAATGTGCCTTTACAGCTGAAAGATTCCCTTTTCTTCTTTACCCTCTCTCTTCACAAGGAGAGGAGCAACGGCAACCTCTTCTACCGGTTGTCGCAGATGATTACTGGGCACGGGAGCTTATGTGTGACGAATACACCGGGAAACCACTGCGAGGTGCACACATTGGAGGAGTGCACAGCGTGAGTGCAACAGCGCCAGGTCCTATTAGCAGGTCTGGTTATGGACATTCTCTCGCTGGAGATCATGGCGGCTATGATCTCCAGTGGGAGTAAGTGGGATGTCGCCTCGACTTTCTGCGGGCAGTTCATGCTCGTGAGTGGCGTGGAGTAAAGGGGAGGAAGCGTAAAACTGGAGATAACTGCGGCGCCTCCCGCCGCAGACTTGTCTTCGCCCAAGACTCTCGGTCTCCATGAACGGGGGCCTGCTCATCTTCTTAACAGAAGCAGGCCCAAGACGACAGTGTTGAATGAGCGTTTCACGCATGCCACACGCCCCAAGAAGCGGGATAACACCTGAACAACCCCCGAATATGCGAGAGAGGACCCGAAACCCCTAGGTAAGGTCGCAATGGTAGCAAAAGTTGGGAATCCTGGGATATCCTTCCGAGGGCTTACCCGGGGCTCCAGACCGTAGGCAGGGGCAGGATTTGTGTGCTTTCAGTCGGTAAGAGTTCGGCATAGCATCCATGATGGATTTTCATACGTAGGTATCTAAAAAATCCTTTCATTTCATTTCGCGGATTACGCTACCATATATGTAATTGTAGGTGTCTGCTGTACAAGACGCATATTTGTACCTTCGCTCATACTACTCTCAACTTTGAACTACGGAACCTAAAAAATAGAGGGGGGGGGGGGGTAATGGGGGCGGCATTTTTCACATTTTGCCCCGCCTAAAAAAATCTCTAGATCCGGGGCTGACAATTGAGCCTACGCTCATATTGAGCTCATGCCAAGGGTGTCCTGTCCAGGTTATGCTTTAGTGGAACCGTAAGGTCCTGAACAGAGGGTAGGAATTGGTTGGTACTTACTTAATAGAAGAGACAAATTCAATACTCGTCAACATCGGTAGCTTTATTTGTCACAAAAACCTGTATCTGTAACACAATACTTTTTGGATTTGGTTCGAGCGACTCACGGATTTGGTTCGCTTCCAGACCATATCCGACAGTCTGTATATTATAGAACATACAAATCTGCATCAGCATATCGTAATACATGATGAAATACACTAAACATACACTGCTCGTACATACTTATTTATTTGAAGAAAGAAATAGTTCCTTAACTCTATCCTTGAATACACCCAAAGAGGTACACCCAAAGAGGAGAATCTCGACCGGGTCTGATCGCATTTCCATATTTAATTTAGAAAACCTGGTAGATTTAAATGCCAGAAAACAGGAATGTGCCTTTACAGCTGAAAGATTCCCTTTTCTTCTTTACCCTCTCTCTTCACAAGGAGAGGAGCAACGGCAACCTCTTCTACCGGTTGTCGCAGATGATTACTGGGCACGGGAGCTTATGTGTGACGAATACACCGGGAAACCACTGCGAGGTGCACACATTGGAGGAGTGCACAGCGTGAGTGCAACAGCGCCAGGTCCTATTAGCAGGTCTGGTTATGGACATTCTCTCGCTGGAGATCATGGCGGCTATGATCTCCAGTGGGAGTAAGTGGGATGTCGCCTCGACTTTCTGCGGGCAGTTCATGCTCGTGAGTGGCGTGGAGTAAAGGGGAGGAAGCGTAAAACTGGAGATAACTGCGGCGCCTCCCGCCGCAGACTTGTCTTCGCCCAAGACTCTCGGTCTCCATGAACGGGGGCCTGCTCATCTTCTTAACAGAAGCAGGCCCAAGACGACAGTGTTGAATGAGCGTTTCACGCATGCCACACGCCCCAAGAAGCGGGATAACACCTGAACAACCCCCGAATATGCGAGAGAGGACCCGAAACCCCTAGGTAAGGTCGCAATGGTAGCAAAAGTTGGGAATCCTGGGATATCCTTCCGAGGGCTTACCCGGGGCTCCAGACCGTAGGCAGGGGCAGGATTTGTGTGCTTTCAGTCGGTAAGAGTTCGGCATAGCATCCATGATGGATTTTCATACGTAGGTATCTAAAAAATCCTTACATTTCATTTCGCGGATTACGCTACCATATATGTAATTGTAGGTGTCTGCTGTACAAGACGCATATTTGTACCTTCGCTCATACTACTCTCAACTTTGAACTACGGAACCTAAAAAATAGAGGGGGGGGGGGGTAATGGGGGCGGCATTTTTCACATTTTGCCCCGCCTAAAAAAATCTCTAGATCCGGGGCTGACAATTGAGCCTACGCTCATATTGAGCTCATGCCAAGGGTGTCCTGTCCAGGTTATGCTTTAGTGGAACCGTAAGGTCCTGAACAGAGGGTAGGAATTGGTTGGTACTTACTTAATAGAAGAGACAAATTCAATACTCGTCAACATCGGTAGCTTTATTTGTCACAAAAACCTGTATCTGTAACACAATACTTTTTGGATTTGGTTCGAGCGACTCACGGATTTGGTTCGCTTCCAGACCATATCCGACAGTCTGTAGATTATAGAACATACAAATCTGCATCAGCATATCGTAATACATGATGAAATACACTAAACATACACTGCTCGTACATACTTATTTATTTGAAGAAAGAAATAGTTCCTTAACTCTATCCTTGAATACACCCAAAGAGGTACTTTCCCGCACAGAATGTGGCAATGAGTTCCACAACCGTTGCAAAGTCATACATCAGACACAGTCATAGATAAAGCTAAGCCCCTACGACTTGTCACTCACTGCTGCAGCAAATGTCGCTCCGTCTTCACGTCTCCCTTTAACCCAATCATGACAGCGCAAAATAAAAATAGAGGTTTCACAGCGGCCGCTGCGACCATTCCCAAAAACGCACTATTCGAGGTGGAATTCGCTAACATCCGCGGACTCCAAGCCAACCTCGACGCCGTCTTTCACCATCAAGAGACGGCACGGCCTGCTGTGATGTTCCTAACGGAGACGCAAACACGCCGCCCTGCCGATCAGTCGTACCTTTGTCGTGACTTCAATGGTCACCACACTGAGTAGCTGGGGTCCCTCAAGACTGATCCTGCGGGACAGGCCGCCCACGCGTTCGCTCTCTCCCATGGTCTGACCCAAATGGTACTCGGGATTACGTGCATACCGGACAGGTCAGACCATGGACCCCCCCTTCTGGACTTACTGCTGACGAGTAATCCAGTACGAGAATACTTTGCAACCATCCCGTGGATTTAGCGCTGCTTTGCAGAGAGGGCTTCATCGGAAAGCGCCTCTGCTGTTGCTGGTGAGATAACATTAGGTATGGAATACTACATTCCATACACTGATGTCGCCAGCATCCGCAAAGCCCGCCCCTGGTTCGCGGGTGAGTGTGCCGTAGCCTTTCAGCCAACACAGGCGGCTCACCGCACCTGGATCAGGGCTTGGGCTGTGCGCAACCCGAATGTGGCTCACCTCAAGGCAGCGTACAACATAGCCACTCGGTCGAGTAAGAGAGCTATCAGGAGAGCGGACACCCAGCGCGTCACGCGGCTTGGTCAGGAGCTCACGTCACATCCGACGGGCAGCCGTGGATACTGGCAACTGGCCAAAGCCGTGCAGGCCAACTTTTGCAAGCCCTCGCTGCCGCCGCTGCGCTATCCTGACGGATCAGTGGCTCACAAAGCCCAAGAGAAAGCTGAAATGCTGGCCAATCTCTTTTCGGCTAGCTCCCGGGTCGATGACTGTGGCAAGCAACCTCTCACTTTCGCAGACTGTGGAACCACGATGCCGGATATTCATATCCAGCAATGCGATGTGCGGGGTGCACGGCAGCAGAGATGCCACTCATACACAGTGGAGAGAATTTTCGCTAGAACCCAGCGTTTTAAAAGACGTTCCTCTGTCGAACTATAAAAACATGGAACGACCTGCCCGCTCACGTTTTTCCCTCATCTTACAATCCCGGGTTCTTGAAGAGGAACGTGAAGACGCACATCACAGGGCAGCCAACTTGAGGGCCACTGTCTAAAGTCTTAAGGACTGTGACACTGGCCCCCAATCGCTAGATGCATCACGGCTTACCATCAGGTTGGTGGCGACGTCAATTTGGCGAGCTAAATAAAAAAAAAAGGAATCTTAATTAAGGTGAGGCGGTTCTACGCGCCGCATCAGAGATATTTGCCTGCGTCGGAAAATGTTTTCACCTTTGGAATGACACCGCGAGGTACTTACTCGTCACGCTAGGTGCTATGCAGAGATGTGCTGTCCAATACGATTGATGGTCCTGATGTGATGTAAAAGCCCCACGAACACTTTTACACACATTTACCCGGTGTTTTCTCGTGGTACCACTAGTGTGACAAAATAGTGGGACCACGAGAAGTGTCGAGAGTTTTCTGTTCTACTAAGTATGTCCTGTTTTCAAAACAAATGACGATCGACAAAACAAATGAAGATCTTTAAACAAAGAATGACAAAACAAATCAAGATCAGTGGAACATGTGAAGATCAGAGAAAAAAAATTAAGAATTACAAAAATTTATATCAATAAAATAATGAACACCGACTTTTTTAGTTATTTAATATTAAATTTTAAAATTTAATTTAATGTTATACCTATCTAAAAGGAGTATATAAGCAGGTAACATCAGGACCAAACAGTTGACATCCGATATCGTAGTGAGACCACGACACGAGAAACAGTTCTCCCTCGTGGTCCCACTAGTGGTTCAAAATAGTGGGACCACGCAAAACACCGACATTTATTCGATGTCCACCTCGCGATTCTCACGAAAGTGTGAAACGGCATTATGCCGGCTAAATTAGCGTGTAAAGCGACCTTAATGAATCCAGTTTTTAGTTCATTCACCAATGATCTCAGTTTATAGCCAGGCCAAATTAAAAAAGAAAAAACGCAGACGCACCGGATCGCAAAGCAGTGGGCGCTCGCCCTAGGCTCGCGACTCGTTTAAACGGCACTTGACGAGTCTCGTCAATATCATTCCATGCACACACACGTGCAAAGAAAGCACGTACATTGAAGCAATTTTCATTCTAGAATATTAATCAGACTTGACAAGTGCAATTGACCGTGTCGCAAGCCCTTAATGCGCTTTCGACATGGTCAATATTGCTGCGTGAGTGCGTGCTTTCTTTGCTCGCACGTACAATGTGCAAATACACAATGTGTGTGCGTGTGTGCATCGATGTCACTGATCTGTATTAAGAAGTCCCGACACGATAAATTGGCAATTGTCATGCACGTTAAATATCATGTGTACATATACGTCGATGCACATACACATAATAATAATAATAATAACAACGGTGAGTATTTGCATAGACACAACCAAGTGGCCAGGATTGTCCATCAGCAACTTGCCCTAAAATATAAACTTGTGGATGCAGAGGTACCGTATTACAGGTATGTGCCCGACCCAGTTTTCGAAAATGGTCATGTCACATTGTATTGGGATCGGTCTATTATCACTGACAGGACTATTGTAGCCAATAAGCCTGATATAGTGGTAATAGATCGATCAGAGCGCCTCGCAATAATCGTTGATATTACCGTCCCACATGACGAAAATCTCGTGAAAGCAGAAAAAGAAAAACAAATAAAATATTTGGATTTGGCTCACGAGATTGTCGACATGTGGGATGTGGATTCAGCGGTTATTGTTCCGATAGTCATATCAGCACATGGTCTGATTGCCAAGAGCCTCGATCAACACCTCAAGAGGCTCGGGTTAGGTAGTTGGGTCAAGGGCCAGATGCAAAAGGCAGTTCTCTTAGACACGGCTTGTATTGTGAGGAGGTTCCTGTCTCTGCAGCCCTAACCACCGGTAGCTTGGTCCCTGTACCCGATGCCGGTGGGACACTATTTTTTTATATTTTTAAATATTTTTTTTTTATATAATGTATTTAAAAATTTAAATTAATAAGTTTATAAATGTAAATGAAGGGAATAATAATAATAATAATAATTTATTTAAAATAAGTCAGAAATACAACAAAGCAGAGTGTTACAGAATTTGTGAGTTAATACACTTATGTTAGACTTAATATCCTAAATAACATGTACCTATTATAATGTGACTGTCAACTCCTATACTAAGCAAAGCTTGTACAATAGGAGTTAGCGAGTTCGTGGCTCTAAAATACGGGTAATTTAAAACTGTTGCACTCACACAAAGTAGTGAACTTAATTATAAAGGTAAAAAAAAATGTTAAAAATGAAAAATACAAAAATTATTTAGACAAATTGAAAAAACACATGCAAAGAAATCGCGCACACTGAAGCAACTTCCATTCATATTTTAATTTTAACATGCACGACAATTGCCTATTGATCGTGTCGGGACCCCTTTAATAATACAAATCAGTGATCGAACATTATGGGCTCCCGACACGGGTCAATATATTGAGTCAAGTCTCATATTAATGAATGGAAGTTGTTTCAGTGTGAGTGATTTCTTCATGTGTGTGTGCATCGACGTATATGTACACATGATATTGACGAGGCATGACATTTGCCAATTGATAGTGTCGGGACCCTATTAGTAAACATGATAATTGTCGATGTCGAGACTTGTCAAGTGCAGTTTGACTGTGTCGCGAGCCCATAAACACTTAAAAGACAGAGTTCCAAACAAATTAAAAGTCAGTTTCTAGATTTTGGTCCGTACGCCGCTGCGCTGCAATCGGCCATTTTATTTTGAGATCGATCGACGCTAGAAAGATTGGTGTTGGTGATATAATTTAAGTTGGAATACTCAAAGAATTAGTTAACTGTGCAGAAAATAAGTGACTCAGTTGTAATTACGTGTTGCGTTGACTTTAGTTCGTAAATTCAGTGTTACATTAATCATGGGTCGTGGGAGGTAAGCCAACTTCCTTTGTAGCACATTGCTCTGTAAAAGTAAATTTTGTAGAAAAGCATCATGAATCATTCTATATTGTTTGTTTTCGTTATTTAGAGATCGTAGCCGTGATAGACGTCGCAGCCGAAGCCGTAGTAGAAGTCGTAGCCGAAGCCCACGTTATGGCTTGGGATCAGGAGGAGGAGGAGGAGGAGGAGGCGGTGGTGGAGGTTACGGAGGCGGTGGGCGTAGAAGCAATCCCGGCGCCAATTTGCGTAAGCCAAAATGGGATCTGAGCAGACTGAAGCCGTTCAAGAAAGATTTTTACGTCCCTCATCGAGATGTAGAAAGTAGAACTGACTCGGAAGTTGAAGCTTGGAGAAGTGAAAATGATATTACTCTCAAAGGACGTAACATTCCTAAACCGACGTTAACGTTCGATGAAGCGGGATTTCCAGACTATGTGATGGATGAAATAGATAAAATGGGATTCAATAAGCCAACTCCCATTCAGGCTCAAGGTTGGCCTATTGCTCTCAGTGGAAATGATATGGTTGGAATTGCTTCAACAGGCTCAGGAAAAACTCTGTCTTACATATTACCTGCTATCGTCCATATCAATAATCAGCCAAAGTCTAGCAGAGGTGATGGTCCCATTGCACTGGTTCTGGCACCTACCAGAGAGTTAGCTCAACAGATTCAAGAAGTTTGTGACAAATTTGCCAATACTTCAAAAATACACAACACATGTTTATTTGGTGGAGCGCCAAAAGGCCCTCAAGCTAGAGATTTAGATGCTGGTGTTGAAATTGTCATTGCGACACCGGGCCGATTGTTAGATTTCTTAGAAAGTAACAGAACTAATTTAAAGAGATGCACGTATTTGGTATTAGATGAAGCTGACAGAATGCTTGATATGGGTTTTGAACCGCAGATTAGAAAAATCATTGAACAAATTAGACCTGATCGTCAAACACTTATGTGGTCTGCAACTTGGCCACGGGAAGTCCAGAGCTTAGCATCTGAGTTTTTAAAGGATTATCTTCAAATCAATGTGGGTTCATTATCTCTAGCAGCTAATCATAATATACTCCAAATAATTGATGTTTGCATGGAGTATGAAAAGGAAACAAAACTGAGTACACTTTTAAAAGAAATAATGGCAGAAAAAGAAAACAAAACTATAATATTCATTGAGACCAAAAGACGGGTTGATGACATTACTAGGAAAATGAAAAGAGATGGGTAAGTCTTTCACAGTAATCCTTACTTCCCTAATCCTACTAATATGTAAATGTGAGAGCAGCTCTTGCTCTTTTATGCCTAAATTACTTAAGGCAATCTGGCATATACATTTTATCTTGCTGGAAAAGTGAATGGAAATGGAACAGTTTAAATATTTCACACAGAACAGTTTGTTTTTGTGTGGAATATTTCACCAATGTTTTATTGGCTATAGAAACTGCTTTCTGTGCTATATTTTTCTCTATTACTTATTTCTAACTTTTGTACCACCTATGCACCACCTACTTGAAACTCTTTCATAGGTATGGCAATATCTTGGTTGCCAGTAAACATTGTGGATACTTGATATGTTGTTATGGACCCAGTTTAGGTTTACAAACTGATAATTTTAACATATCAAAACTGTAAAAATATTTCATACTTCTACAATACAAATTCTCTTTGCATTGTACCTTATTTCAAACCTCAAACTTAGCATAGTTGTTATGATATTTGCATTCACTAAGAAAGGGTTTTCCAAAATTCATTAGTTAAATGAGGATTAGAAGTATGTAAAAAGTGCTTATGCAGTGCATAAGCTAATCTGTTACTAATTAGCTCATTTATTAAGTAGCTATAATTAGATATCCCTATAATCAAAGATATTAATTGGTTTTAAGTGGATTCTCATGATCTTGTTAGTTTGTAGTTTATCTGTTATTAACACAGTGTCTTATAATTGTAACAGGTGGCCGGCAGTGTGTATTCATGGTGACAAGTCACAAAATGAACGTGACTGGGTTTTACAAGGTAAGTTTAAAACAAACCTGCTGAAAAATAATATATTTATTTATTGTTTTGATAGAATTATTACAACTATATTATACCTGAACAAGGTGTTAGTTAAAGCTTGTTTCATTAATACTCAGGCTGCTTTAATGATGAAAAGTTGGTTCAAAGGGGGAGGTTCTCTGGTAGAATTCATAATTAATGTAACAAAACAGTTTGATTGAAAAATATTTTTTAACCATAGAAGTATTGTTTATAGACTTGTCGTTGCCAAGGTGCGCCAATGATGTTTGACAACAAACCCATTGGACAGTAGCACTGCGGGTGAGGAGAAGCGGCCCCGGTCAGTGCGTCGCGAGTGTGTGAGGCTCTGCAGTAAACGTTATCTGGAATGTCTGCGTGTGCAGGCGGCGGCGAGCGGCGGCGCGCGGGCGGCGTCGCCTCGCGGCCGCGGCCCGCTCGGCCGCAGCGATGAGCGCGAGCGCCGCCTCTCGTAGTCGGGGCCGAGCCCCATGCACTCTGACTCGCTGCTCCGGCTAGTCCGAGCCGCTTCTCGCGCGGGCGAGCGGCCCTAGCGCTGCGGGGCCCAGGCGGCGCAGCCGAGCCTCCGCCACCTGTTGGCTCTCGGCTCTCGCCGAGTGCCGAGTGCCGGGGGCCCACGGCCGACGTCTCACCCCTCGCTCGCTATTTATAATTATTACGCGATATATGACACCGAATCGATCGTTAGTAAGTTCAATACGATAGTGAATGGTCGATATTATACTTTACGTCTCTCATTGAAACTCTAAAGGTCATTTGCTTTCGTTTATCTACTTCCTTTTATTATTTGACATTGGCTCCTTGTTTTTTTACAACTTATTTCTAACCTATCCGACCATTCATCCCTATTCTTATGATAATTTCACATTACACATTATAATAGTTCAATAACAGAGACGACCTTAAAGGGGTAAAATGTGAGATGAATTGTAAATTGAAACCATTTTATGGGGCTAAATTTAGACATTTTATAAACAAAACGTGACAGTATAATTTAAGCCGTTTGCTTGCCACTGTAGTGGTATAAACAAACATCATTTGATGTAAATAACAAGTCTGCTTTTTGAGTTTTCTGCTCTTCTAAAAGTTTTGTAATATCATAGAAATAAGCTTTAGAAGCCACTTATTTCAAGACCTTTAAAGCACGTAAACTAAGTCTGAATGTAAGTTAAAACTACAAAGAGTATTCAATAATTTCACTAAAGCATTATCTTCATACATATCATCAGAAAGTATTCCAAGCTTTGGTAAGAATTACTACAGTTGTACTTTTTCAGAAATGCAAGGTGTTAATACATCTTGCACCTTAGACGTCACGGCAGACCATGTGTTTGCTATGCTGATGCTAATAGTAGGACTCCGAGTGTACTTGTTTTTATTGAATTTTCAAGAGTGATCTAGGTTTTTACTGTGATAATGGAGTCCTTACAAATCTGTTCATCATTGAGAAACATGCCTCGCCAGCCTTGAACATTCTGAAGTGCGCAAGGTGGAAAACTGAGCATGTCTTTTCCAGACTACCCGCTCAAACAAGTGTGCTGCTAATTCAGAGGCGAGGCAAGTTTAGCAGGACATAATAACCTTTACATCACTCTACAAGCAGTACAGGTTATTTATGATGTGGCATCATAATATAAATTGCTTAATTATAATGACATGATTATACCCATTTGTATTTACATTGTCTAATGAAATAATTTCTTACAGACTTTCGTAGTGGCAAAGCTCCCATTTTGGTAGCTACAGATGTTGCTGCAAGAGGCTTAGGTAAGCATTGAACTTTACTGCTTCTTTCTCACATGACCCTTATTTTTTAAGATTTAAATATTCCTACCTGCATTTCCATTATAGCAATGGAAATGCAGGCAGGAATATTTTAACAAATCTACAGCTATGACCATGACCAGAAAAGTTACACCAAGCTTGAGCTCTTATAAGAGTTTTGAAACTTGCACTGAAATTAATCAGATGTTAAACTTTGTACTGCATTATTGAGGGCTTTACATTATGTACAGTAGATTTCGATCTTAATAGTTATTAACAAATATCAATTTAAATATGTTATGGACTAATAAAATGTGAATTTTCAGATGTCGATGATGTTAAATTCGTCATCAACTTTGATTATCCCAGCAATTCAGAAGATTATGTGCATCGTATCGGAAGGACTGGGCGAACAAATAAAACTGGAACAGCATACACATTCTTCACTCCATCAAATGCTGCGAAAGCTGGAGATTTAGTTGCCGTGTTGAAAGAAGCAAAGCAAGTGGTCAATCCTAAACTGCAGGAGCTATCAGAGCGTGGTGGTGGCGGTGGCAGACGTAAGTTGAATATTTTTGTATAATCTGACCACCAACTTGATTTCTCTCATGATAAATGAATTTATGCCTATTTCTGTTTAATTTCCAGGACACAGAGGAGGCCGCGGCAGCAGATACCGGCGCGGCCGCCGCTCTCGCTCCCGCTCGCGCTCGCGCCGCCGCCGCACGCGCTCCCGATCTCGAGACCGCCGGCGCCGCCGTCACAGCTCCTCCAGATCGTCGCGAAGCAAGTCCTCCAAGTCGTCGAGAAGTCATTCACGATCCCGGTCCCGTTCCCGAAGCCGATCTCGCTCAGGCAAGTGCAGCCCAGAAAGGAATAATAAGGATTCGGGCCTACAGCAGGCGCCCCAAGCTCTACTTCCCACGCCGAAACCCCTTTTACCTACTCCTATCGGTCCTCAACTTCTACCTCAAGTTAGCAAAGGCCCCTGCACGCCACCCAGTGACGCTGTTAGTAATCAAACTGATAAAATGGTCGGGTCCCATAGTAATATGCTGAGTAATGTAAACACAAATTTTCCTCCACCCTCTCATCAAATACCTTCCCTAATGGCTATAAATCCTCAGATAAACATGTGCGTTCCTCCTCCCGCCAACGGCGCGGGTTTCGGTATGCCCTCATTTTATCCCGAGCAATATAGTATGGTGGTGCCCAATTTCTCTACCCCTCCGCTGCTTCCCACGGGCGGATGGACGGCACCTCCGCCGCCACCGCCTCCCCCTCCCCCCACTGAACCATCGGTTAATGGGAATCACGAGCTAAGGGGCCCTGGACCAAGTGGCCGCGAGTCAGATTCCAGAAAACGAGGAGCTCGTTCAGCCGGGCTCGGCTCGGGCGGCGGCGGCTCCGGCAGCGGCTTCGGCTCGGGCGGGGGCCTCGGCTCGGGCGGCGGCCTAGGCTCGGGCTCCAGCCTGAGCTCGGGCTCCGGCCTCGGCCCAGGCTCCGGTCTCGGCTCGGGCTCCGGTCTCGGCTCGGGCGCCGGCCTCGGCTCTGGCGGCGGCCTCGGGTCCGGCGGCGGCCTAGGCTCTGGCGACTTGTCAGATGAGCCGCCGCCATCTCGCTCTCGAGGCGGCCGCGATAGGAGACGTCGCGGAAGAGGACGGGATCACGACAATGCGGATTCGACCGGAGGGCTCGGGTCCGGTGGACTCGGATCCGGTGGGCTCGGGTCCGGTGGACACGGATCCGGCGGGCAAGGTTCCGGAGGACACGGGTCCGGTGGACTCGGGTCTGGTGGACTCGGATCCGGTGGACTCGGTGGCCAGGACGGCGGCGGCTTTGGTCAACCTCCAGGCAGTGGCTACGACTCTGGCGGTCTGGGAGTACCTCACGGGGGTCTGTTGCCGCGCATGCTCCCTCAGAACGTCGCCGACAGCGTAGGGCCCCAGGGTGCCAATTTTACAGCTTTTGGATCTTATGGACCTAAGAATAATAAGCAAGATAATAATTTCCAAAACGATGCAAATAGACAAGGTTATAATGAACCTGGTTATAATATAGAATACTACGGACCACAAAATATGGGCCCGGGGCGACCTTACGCTGTCGGCTTCGACCCTATGGGTCCCAACGGTGCGCTGGCAAATGGCTCCGTGGGGTACAATGGCGACCGCCAGAGAAATCGCCGGCGGTGAATGTGACCGAGGTTTGTTATATTCAAACCAATGCCAACTCACCTTATTTAATAGTACACTATAACTATGCTGCCATGCGTACGTGGCGCTACTTGAATGAACATTGAACATGTTGCTGTATTTAAACATTTATTGTATTGTACATTACTGCTTCCTGTCCACGTGTGCACCTTGTCGCGTATGCAATAGATGCGTTTTTTACATATTTTATGTTTGTCAGTTAGTCGTTAGAAACGAGTTTTGAAAGAAATATACCTACTTAATTATCAGATGAAGTGGAGTCGTAGAGACGGCATCTTTTACGCGTTTTGTCCAATTCGCAGTTAGCATAATTCATCTTATTTGCGATTGGTCTTAGTCCAATGTGAAAAGAATAACCTTTGTTTATTTTTATATGCCAGTAGTAATTTTGTATGTATGTAGTTTTAACTTGCTATACCTCTTGTATGTTAAGTTTAATACGTAAGTTTTGTTTTGGAGGATAAGTTGTATTTTCAGAACCCTGTGGGATTTTTACAACCGCGAATTTGACCAGTCGCAAATTTAACTAACGACGAATGGGGTCAAACGCGTTCGGTAGGCAGACATGACGATGTAGCACCGTGGACGCAGTTTTCACTCTATCGCAGGATGCAAGCCATCGTCTTTTGACGATAGTATGCACATGACATGGTCTACGTAAATTTTAGACCTTACCACTCATTATATTATTGATATCTTTCTTGTGCTCTCTACTGACTTGTAAGATGTTTAGCGAAACTATATTTTTATATAGAATTGTTTTTTTCTTTTATTTACAGAAAACGGACACAATGGAGACTCACGTCGACGCAGGAGACGTTAAACAGAAGCAATTCATTAGTGATTAAGATAGAAGTAGTATAAGTATGTCACGGACTTTTGAAGATTTCCATTCCATGGTGTATTTATTTGATGTGTGTTAGTAGTACATACATGATAATATTGTATTGTAGTGTCCCATTTCACATGTTATTTTTTATATTCGTCTTTATAAAAATTTCGACTGGATATCCCAATAGCTTTGGCGTAATTCTTCGAGTACAATTTGTATTCCTTTCTTCTTATTCAAAATTCATGCACATGTAATTTCAATGTTGCACTAATGTTTACTAGAACTCCACAAACGTATTTCTGATCACGGTTCACACATGGGCTGTCTGACCAAAGGCCTAAAACACTAATATTCTTCCTTAATCGCAGTTTTTACCTACTTAATCTATGGCAAATGTTATCTGGCCCTGCTGATGCAAAAAAAAATGTTTATATTCTGAACTTAGACATCTAACCACAGGATGCGCCTTACTTAAGCATTGTTTTCTGCCATTGCACATGACCATTTGGTCTTTTGGCTTTATGAAAAGCCTGTACATCAGTTCATCATTTTATATGATTAAACTAGTACATTACATTGTAGTTGACTGTACAATAACAATTAACACACAACAGCCATTACGCGTTTGTCGATTAATACATTTTTAAATGCAATGAAATTTTATATGTCTTTGTGTTTCCCCCTTCACTTGTATGAAAACTAGCAGAATATTTTTGTATGCGGTGGTTCGCAATGGCTAGTCCCGTGTTATATGGTCTAAGATTCTGAAGTATTAATATACCGTGTGGTACGAATATATTTTTATGTAAGCTCGTGAATTCAAACGTAGGTTATTACCACAAATTAGAGAGAGCTAACCGAATTTTCGATACTGATTTGTGCGCGAGTGTGTGTAGCAGAGGGTAGGTGTGAAAAAAAAGTACATACATGAGTTTTCCATCTGTACTATCTCTAATTTGTGTTATTACTACCTTCATTATTAAGTTAAAATTCTCATAACTATTTTTAACTATATAATTAATAAGATACTTGTGATGAACAGAACATTATATGTGTCAATAATAATGTTTCAAAAACGTCAGCTTTATAAGTTTTGAAAATGGCAATTTATTTGCTTAAATTACTTTATCTAGATGTTGTGATCATCTTAAGTTTCTAAAGGTAACAAGATTATTAGCTAGGTAGATTATAATAGTATTATAACACGTCTTTAGGTACACTGTAGCCTATACCTATGAATCTTCGTCTAGTAAATTTTGTCTTATTAAAATGTAAACAATGTGATGAATAAAAAGTTTTACACCAGCTAAATCAACTTTTATTCAGTAATCCTCTTTTTTGTTCTCTTCGGCCGCCATCGCATCCAGTTGCAAAAGTGGAATTTTCCTTCTCACATTTATAGTTAGGCTGCATGCAGTATGTTTTCGACTAAGCACAAATTGGGGTGACATGGGGTCACTTTATTTTATTTTATTTTATGTCACTACGCCTAATCAATGCTGTGCTCAACATACTGTCTGTCATCAAAACAATAAGCTTTCAGGCACATTTTTATTCTGTTTGGCGTAGTGTATTGCCAGAGGGGAAGTCTCCGTAGTATACCTCCTTCCCTACCTATCAGTCATAAGTCGCGTTGGTGTATGGGCGCCTATACTTAGTGCTAAGTCAAGAAGTAGCCATACAAATTGCAGTCATGACGTGTTAAAAAGGTTAAAGACATGAAGGAAGGGCAAAGAAACGTTCACACTATTGGTCGAGTCTAAAAATGCTCTAGATTCAATTGTAATGACGGTCAACAAGATGGTTGTACCGTTACGTAGTGGATATAAATGGTCTTGTACCGCGGCGCACTGCTTCTCAACAGAAATGTAGTACCTACCTGTACCACAGATTAAATATTAGATAATACTTAATAGGTACCTGTACTTCTAGTGCCATACCTTACATAAATGGCAATATATTTTAAAAAGTAAAAGCTCTGAAATGGATCCTGATCCTGAGTATGAAAATTGAATCTAAAGACTTCGTGTACCTACGTTGAGTTTACTTACCCATTGACTGACTCGCCTCGGTGCGGTAAGTGTATGTAACCAAATGCCGCGCTGACGTCCTAGGTTTGATTCCCGCCCGGGCCGCAAGCTTTATAAATTATTTCTTTGATCCACAATAATTAATATTTGTTTCAGAGTTTGGTTGTTTCTATGTATAATGTATTGAGAAATAAATATCAGTTGTCTAGGTCCCATAGCTTAACCTATTAGCTAAGCTTGGGCTAGATGGCAACAATGTGTAGGTATATGACACTTTATAGCTAATGTCAACTAAGTACAGTAGTAGTAGTTTTATTTATCCATTTTCGGATAGGCAAAGGCAATTTGAGCCATACAGCCAAATCTTGTATATTCAATAACTCTTCATTTTGCTTTAATAAGTCACAGTCCTCGTCCTCTAAGTCCAGTCAAAGTCAAGTACAGCCCTAAGTCGAAGTCAGTCTTCCTTCAGAAAAGCGGTGGATACATTTCTGAAAGTTCCTTTGGATTTTTTGTCGGAAACTGCAAAGTTGCGATTCACTGCGTTTTATCACTTCCCAACACTAGTGCACGTTGTCGAACGTTTATGTTTAAGAATCCACCATTAATACACACAAAACACTCGAAATTACACTAATTTTGCGAATTTACAAAACGACGCGATACGATTCCTTCCAATTCGCGCCAAAGAATCTCAACTAAGTACATAAAAAGCCTCAACATGTTTCCATGGCAACGTTATTTCAGGAATTTTGTTGTGCCTTCCTCTTTGGTTATAAAAATTATTTATTTTTGTGACCAATTGAAAGTTTATTGAAAACTTGTCGTCCAGGGAAATAGCTACGTAGTTAAATATGAGTTTTTGTGTTGATTTAGTGTCTGAAGATTCTTTTTACGAAAATATCACACTAGGAGTAACAAAGATTTTAGGTCAGTACAAATTAATAAACATAGATTTATATATAATTTAGTGTTTTATTTTATTAGCTATACTTATAGTATACAACAATAAACATGAAGTTAGTAAGAGTTAGCTTTATGTTTTGGCAGGAAGGTAAATCCATCCGGCACAGGACCTAATAACATTTCACTAATTTTGATCCAGTCAGAACAGTTGTTAGAGGCCATTAATGTTTCTAAATCATCTCTGCCAAAATATGTGGGTGGTCTTTCATTAATTTTCTGTGGAGGTTGTTCTAGCAATCCTACAGGCACATATCTGTATAAGAAAGATAACCATTCCAGTAAAAAGCGACGTGTATTTTCAACACCTCGCATATCAGAACCCCAATGTTCAAGTCCGTAATTGGTGTATTTCTTAAGAATGTCAAATCGCTCACTGCTACGAATATCCCATATTCTCTGTTCTTTAATTTCAGTGAAAATCCAGGGCTTGATAAGAGCTCCGCGTCCAATCATAACACCTTGTACAGTTGGAGCTATACTTCTTCTATTGACATAGTCATCATAACTTAAAATATCACCATTGCCAAATACAGGGCATGGTGCTGCTGCTTTTGCACAAGTTTCTATATAATCCCAGTCTGAGGACCTAGTGTACCTTGCTTCTCTTGATCTTCCATGGATCGTAATGAGTGAAGCTCCCCATCCAGACATTTTTGGGACAATAGTGTGTGTTATTTTCTTGTCTTGATAAACACCAGTCCTCATTTTGATTGTGAAAGGAATGCTCAGTAATTTAGAAGCACAGGTTACAGAAGCTTCTAATGTGGACAATCTGTGCATCATGCCACTGCCGCCTCCTTTCTTATATATTAAATCAATAGGGCATCCTAAATTTAAATCTATAAAGTCAAGTTCTGTGTTCTCTTGGAGCAATTGGGATACTTTAGCAATTTGGTAAACATTATTACCACATATTTGTGCACCGAATAAATTTTCAGATTCATGTCTTTTGACTAGAGCCCACTCTTGTTTTGTTCCTTTCAACAATGACTCGCACAGAGCCATTTCTCCACAGGTTACATCAGCTCCAAACTCTTTGCAGATTCTCCTAAAAGGAAGATTACCAACAGTTGTTAAAGGGCTAAGATATAATTTATCTTGCCAATTTATTTGTTTCCTTTCCTTTGGCAATAATTTAATCAAATCCTCATTTGTAACAGTACCAATGTTATTATTTTTCTTTTCTGGATTGTCAGGTTGATCATTAGTCATCTCTTGCTCTCCTGTAGATTCCTTTTCAGCTGGTTTTTTTCTTTTATCTATACATTTTACTAATGATTCAGAAAAGTTAAAATTGTATGTCCTTTTCTGAAGTGATGTTTGCAGCGAGTTTGTGATAGTATTTTTTGTATCTTCTTTCCATTGTTGCCACTTTTCCTTATCAACAATATTATATCCCTCAGGGGAAATATGACTAGAACCATAAAGACATGCTATGCCCCTTGAGCATTTACCTCTAAGATTGAATAAATGACACGTCTCACCTAAATCTTTGGCTTTTGATTTTAAATAGTCCAAGGGATTGTGAATAAACTTGCAGTTTTTATACTCACACGGCTTTATGTCATCTGGTGACTCTGTGTTAACAATAGTCGGGCAAGGCGTGCTTTCCTTAATGGCTTGAAATGTTCTTGGACGAGCTTTGTTCTGACCCTTTTTCTTATTTTTCTTTCCTTGATTTCCATCACCGTTATTAAATTTAATCTTTTTGCTATCTACATTGTTATCGTCTGCGTCCACCTCATCCGACTTGCGTTTCACCGTATCGCCCGTATCACCACTACCATCGTTGGATTTCGCCGGACGCTGTACAATGAATTCTGCTTTAATAGCACAAATACCTGCCATAATTGGAAGATAGTACTCAATTCTCGCTCACATTCACATTGGTAAGCGATATTTTTTTAGGTTATTTTGATCTTGAGCCGCAACTTTGATTGAATGTGACGTTTTCATGACATTTCTGACGTTTCCGTGCATTGTGCTGTCAAAATCTTAAGTTTTTTTTTGTGGAGTGCAATGTTTGTGCTGAAGCTAGAAGTACGCGGGTCTTTAGATTTTTGTAAGTAACGAATACTAAAATGTGATGTGATTAACAACCATACGTGTAATTTGCTACTAATACTATACCAGGAGAGTTTTATTGAAGTAAAACTTCTTTAGGAGCGACTAGGGGTAACTCAGATTTTTTTCTGACGGAAGTAACGCTTTGAATTTTGAATAGCGGAACGCTGTTTCCACTACCTATTCAAAATTCGAATGAATGATATTAATATAACATTTGATGCCGTTAATGGCAAAGAAGTTGTACGGGAAGACGCTTGGTTAAGTAGTCGTTACCTTTAATGATGAGCACTCAGATTCATTTTTAAATTGAAAATCAACTCATTACAGAGGCAGATCCCCGCATAACTGATGTTAACGTTGAACGAAGACCTCCATGTGATCGGGTAGCCATTACAACATGGGAGCAGAGACATTCTGCAGTGCTGCCAGAGGATTTAAGAAATTTTTATGCTTCCACCGATGGTTTTAAGCTCACTTGGCATTATAAATATTCAGGTACCTACATTGTATTTGATATTCATTCTCGGTAATCATGATTTTTTTATGCAAGAACATTACCCGCTTGTGTTGAAGAAACCACCAGCTACGATAAGATGTAGGAGTCAAACCAACACGCTGCTCTTTTCACGACTGTCTATGTGTGGTCGCGAAACTATGTATTCACTCTAGAGTTCTAGAGGAAAGCTATTGGAAAAATATCATGCCGCCACCCTGGACTTGTCGCATACCTTTTCCACTGCTTTTGTGCACTTCATCTCCTCACAAAACAAGGCTTCGGACGGAACACCACGTACCTATTCTCAGCTTAGTCTTGTCTAATAGTCATGGGATACGTATGAGGTACCTAGGCGACGTGACGTGGGAGGCAGTTGACAAATTCAAAAAGTTAAACAACGCCAAACGCTATGTAGGTAGCCCAAACTAAGGTAATAGGAATAAGCTTGAGCTGGATCCAGACAACTGTTAAATATACCTACTTACGTAATTTTTTTTATCGTGAGGTAAAATCCCTCAAGGCTGCTATGCCGGACTCCTACCGACTAAAAAAACTTCATTTAACGCCAAACAGCCTACGGTTGGGAGCCCCGGGTAAGCCCTCGGAAGGATGTCCCAGGACTCCCAACAGACCTACGGCTGCCACTGCGACCTCGCTTAGTGGGTGGCTCGGGTGCTATTCCGCGTCTTTGAGGGGTTTTCGGGTGTCTTCTTAGGGGGGGCCTGCTTCTGTAAGGACGGTGAGCAGCCCCCTCACCGTCCTCAGGCCGCAGTCATGGAGGGAGAATGGCCTGCTTGCACCAAGAGGCGGCGAGTCAAGTGGGACTTCGCCGCCTCTTTCTCCCGCTGGAGATCATGGTTCGCACATGGTCTCGAGCGAGGGTCCACGTTCAGACCTGCCACGAGGACCTGGCGCTGTTGCACCCACGCCATGCACTCCACCAGCGTGTGGAGAGCTGTGTTATCGCTGCGGTCCTCGCAGTAAACATACTTACCTTACATAAAAAAAAACACTGTTCTGTGGAAAGCACCCAAACTCCATAACAAATATTTGTTGGATTCCACAGATTTAAGCTTAGATACTTATTCTTATCCAGGATTCGAACCCGAGACCGCAGCCATGGCATTCGCATATACTAGGTATTACTGCGTCCTTAAGATAAGTAGAAGTTGTTGGTTGTTTGTGCCTTGTGGACAAAAACCGAGATTAATTAAATTTTTCAATCTTACAGCGGATGAAATTCTGCCGGTCGGCTCAATCCGGGTGAATACTTTGAACGAATTATACCTGTCCCCGGCACTCAAAGATCTTTTAGACTTTTCCCTCACAAGGCCAAGTAATGGGGCGCGGCCAGTGCTGAATACAAAAAGTAAAGTATTTGAACTGGATACATGCAGAACTATTGGCAAGGTAAGGCATATACCTAATTAATGGAAATATTGAAATTTTCTTTTTAAAAATTATTTAAACAAGATATAGCTTGATCATACCTCTGCCTACCCCTTCGGGGATAAAAAGTGTGGCCATAATTATGGATATACTTATTCCTTTTTCAGGTGTGTCTCGTGTACACAGCAAACACATGGTCCGTGTGGTTAGCGACACGTGAGGGCGCTTGGGGCTGGCTGGCAGATTCTTTCACCCAGTACTTCCGTATGGCACTCGTTCACTTAGGGCTACCTGGATGGCAAGCTGCTTTTGCTAACCTACCGTTAATTCCTTGGGCTGAAGTAAGGATTCCCTTCCAACAATATGATATATATTTACAGGACTTTATTTTACAGTATTATAAATAACTACCGGGCATACCGCGGTGCCGGAATTGACACAGATCACTTCTTGGTAATTAGCCGAGTAAGAGGTCTGTTTCAACTGTGGCGGCATCGTGTGCATAAACCCATTGGTGTATTGGAACGCATTAAAGTCGAAAATTTGAAAGATATACGCGTGAAAGAGGAATTTGTAAGTAAATTGAGCGAGAAATTTGTAAATTTAGAGGAAATATGTGAGATTGAAGAATTATGGAAGCCGATTAAGGAAGGTCTCGTAAAAGTTGCAGTGGAAGTATGTGGGATAAGCAAAAGGAGACAAGGATGTCAGGTAAAGAGTATGTGTGCTGAAGTTTTAAAAGTTTTGTCTGATAAGAAGCAAGCATGGTTGAACTGGTTGGCTACAATGTCCAACCAAAGAATGCAGAAGGCAACGGATGAGGATGTAAAAATGGCAAAGGATGAGTATAAAAGGTATAAGCGTGTTGTGAAAGAAGTCATAAAAAGTAAGAAAGAGAATGATGAGGATGACTTTCATAACAGGTTATCTGATGACTTCCAACAAAACATAAAATTCTTTTGGAAGTCTATAAGAACAATGAGGACTGAAAAGACAACCTCACAATTTAAGCAAATCAGAAACCGTAATGGCAGTCTTGTGATAGGAGAGGAATGTGTGTTAAAAACGTGGAAGGAATATTTTGAAAGTTTATTTGAAAAAGAGGATATTCAAAGGGAGACTCATGTTTCGGAAATGAATGAACTTGAGAATGAAAGCCACTTAAGTATGGAAGAAATTGTGGAAGCGTTGAATAGTATGAAATTAGGAAAGGCTGCTGGGATTGATAGAATTTCTATCGAGATGCTGAAAGCGGGTCGTGGCGTGGTAGCTTGCCAGCTGTACCGCCTTTTTAATCTTTGCTGGCGAAATGGCAGAGTACCAGAAGAATGGTGCAAATCTGTCATAGTGCCGCTGTACAAAGGTAAAGGGTCAAAGCAAGAGTGCAAAAACTACCGCGGCATAAGCTTGCTCAGTGTCGTAGGCAAATTGTATGCGAAAGTTTTGATTAAAAGAGTGATGAATGAAACTGAAGGAAAAATGTGGGATGTACAAGCAGGATTTATGAAAGGAAGAGGATGCACGGATCAGGTCTTTTCATTAAGATGCCTAGCTGAAAAGTTTTTGGCAAAACGTCAAAAAGTCTATTGCATCTTCGTGGACTTAGAAAAGGCCTATGACAGAGTGGTGAGGAATGAAATGTGGTCAACACTGTCCATGTATGGAGTGAACAGCAACTTGATACGAGCCTTGAAATCTCTATACGAGGGCTCCAGTGCTTGTGTCAGGATCAATGGAGTTTGCACAGACTTTTTCCCATCGAAAAAGGTGTGAGACAAGGCTGTGTAGCGTCACCATGGCTGTTCAACCTATACATGGACAGTTGCTTGAAAGAACAACAAGAGTGCGCGTATTGATTAAAAATGAATGAGCTAACCGTCAAATGCCTCCTTTATGCTGATGATCAGGTAATACTGGCATCATCGGCGGAGGAGTTGCAGTTGATGGTTAATATAATGAACGATGCGCTTAAAAGTAGAGGAATGAATGTTAATGTAAGCAAGACAAAAGTAATGGTTTTTGAAAGAGAGAAATGTATGACTGATTGCTCGATATCGATCGAAGGAAAGAGCGTGGAACAGGTGAAAGAGTTTGTATATTTGGGTTCAAAATTTGCAAGAGATGGAAAGTGTGACAATGATATTGAAAGAAGAGTTTTGACAGGAAACCAAGTGAATGGAGCCATTCACACCTTTATGAGCAGTCAGAACGTGTCTAAAAAGGCAAGGATGGCTGTACATAGAGGAGTGCTTGTCCCTACACTTATGCATGGTAGTGAAAGTTGGGTGTGGCAGGAGAAGCATGAAAGTAAAATTAATGCAGTGGAAATGAGAAGTTTGCGAAGAAGTAAAGAATAGTGTGATAAGGGAACATTGCGGTATGACAGAAGATGTAGTGACTAAGATAGAGAAAGGGATGCTCAGATGGTTTGGACATGTGGAGAGAATGGATGGAAATAGGCTGACGAAACAGATTTATGAAGCGAGAGTGAATGAGCAAACTGGTAGGGGTCGACCTCGGCATACTCATGTCGATCAAATCGATAATCTTCTGAGAAAAGGCCAGGTCAAGAGTACCCTTAACCGAAGAGCATGTATGAAGACACTTATGAAAGTTGAAGAAGCGAAAGTTGTCTGCCAGAATCGTAGCAAGTGGAAAGTCATAGTCTCTGCCTACCCCGTTGGGAGACAGGCGTGATGTTATGTATGTATGTATGTATGTATAAATAACTAGCGGACGTCACGCGGTTTCACACGCGTAGTTCCAGTTTCCGTGGGAACACGGGAATAAATTATAGCCTATGTTCACCGCAAAGAGTGTAGATTCCCAACAGTGAAAGAATTTTTCAAATCGGTTCAGTAGTAGGTATTCTATGCAAACAAACAATCAAATCTTTCCTCTTTATAATATTAGTAGGTATAGAGTTACGACTAATGGTAACTTTTTGTTGCAGCAACTATTTTTACTGCTCGCGCCACATTTGCTGGAGAAATCAGACTCTGAGAATTCTTTATCCGCAGTGGGAAGCGAAACTGGATTGAATCATATCGATCCTAACATATTTAAGACGTCTGTTCGTCATCATAAGAACACGTCCCGTCATGTGCTCCAATAGAGGATATAGCAATCACCATGATGCACAGAACTTGCTTTAGGTCAAAAAACCGATTGCTACACTATTCGCTGTCTAAATTGAATTAAAATACACTTACCTACCGCAATTCATTATCTTGAATTTCGTTTCACTTACTCTTCTCTCATATAATGTGATATCTTTTAAAAGAGTGAAGGATATACTTACGAGTATTGTATTCGATTACGGCTGTGGGTATTTGCCTCCGCGTGCTTCACCAACAGTAATACTTCTTCCTAGAGTTGGAATTGGAACCAATAGTCACGTGTCAGGTGTTAAACATGTAGATTGTTACCCCCAGGGGGCAGGCAAAGGTAAATGAAATTATACACCCACACTTAGCCAGCAGTTTTGCTGATCCCACGTAATTGGGCAGGCCTACATAAAGTACAGTCACTAGGCACTAATAGGAAATGTATAAGCATTCTGTAATCCGAACTAAAAATTCCAAGTCTGAACTTAGGACAGATTTAAACACATCTATAAATATAATCTCTGTAGTCAGAGCATAATATCTTATAGATATCTACCCATATTTTACCAAATTATACCATGTTTGGCAATAATTGGTCTAATGTCAAACCAAAATCTAATAAAATATTCAATCATCAATAGCACAAAGCTTTTATTAAAATACCAAGCATGAAATAAAATGAAAGCATATAGTTACATAATGTATATTGAATAAATCTTGACACAATATTTTTACAGCTAAATAACAAAATAAAATGGACGGAATGTGAGATTCTTATTGAAGTACAAGCTAAGTTCATAGTAATACATTTTTGCGTAAGTAAGAATATATAAGTTAGGCAGTATCATGCTGATAACTCATCATCGAAGCTACTAATTATACTAGGTATCATCTATTGTACGGTTGCAATGTAGCCCCCACCGTGTTCAGAACTCAAGCCAGCCTCACCTGTCAGTGGTGCACCTCATGACAAGGATGAAGTCATATAGAAGGAAAGGACAGCTCGAAACAATACTGTACCAACCCGTCTGCCTACCGTAGTGCAGTAAGGCCAATAACCCTCCCTGTAAATGATTAGGAGAAGTCTACCTCCAGCAGTAGGTATTGGAGATTCGAGTCTAGACAAATTAATCATTTAGCTAACAGCGATTATGCGTAAGTCCTAAAGTTACTTGAGATTATAATATTTATACTACCTACCTACTGTGGTAGCAGACAAACTCTGAGGACTTCAACCTACTTCATAGCATTGTCTGTGGAGATACACAGATCAATTTAGAACTAGCTGAACATTTGTGTAACAACTAACAACATCATGTGAACGGCCCCAGAAATTTCAGTTGACCTATGACAAACCGGAGTACCGTTTCAGCTCTTCTAATTGACTTGATCAATATGCGGGAAAAAGTTCCCGAACCGGTCATACAGTTTGGGAGCTTCGCGTGTAACAAATACAGGATCAGGCACGGAATTCACCAAGATAAAGAATGGGGACCTTTGAATTAAAGGGACAAGAATTTCAATGCGTTGTGCATTTCACAACGCATTGAAATTCTAGTTGGTGTATGAGATCGCTATGATAAAATTGTGATTAAAAATTTCCGGTTTCAAATTTCGAGGCGTAAGCTTTTTATAGATAAATGAATCTTAATACATTCATTGTTTCGGTCATGTATGCTAAGCCCTTTCTTATATTTCCGAAAAAGCTATATTACAAAATATACAAAATAGTAATTTGACATTGCGTTCTTAAAATTATTGTAGCTACATAATATTTTGTGGAGGTACATATTGTACATTCATTTTATTACTTACTATTGCATATTAAACAGTTACTTATCGTGTAGATATATTACTTATTTTTAAATGATATAATGAAATTGTAAAAATAATAATTTGGAGTATAAATAATGAAAATAAAATGTAAAATAGACAAAAACTTATATACTTAGTATAAAACATGTGATTGTTTCATGTGATGTTTTAACAAAATATAATACCAATTTTAAATTAAATGTAAATACAAAAAAGAATACACTATTTCTTGACACAAATACTACTGCAATTCGTATATGTATATTATTACTTAATTAAAGGCGAGAAGTGTTTAAAGTGTTATACACTTACGAGGCGAAATTCTGTTAAATATTACAAAATATTCGTAATACTTATAATTTTACCTTAGCTGCACAATCTGCACATAATGGTTATCTTAAATCTAAAAACGCTGTTTTATCTTAGGTGGGTATTGATTAATTTAGCATTTTGCATCTAAAATTTTAATTTCGCTACATTGGTTTGAAAGTATTAATTAAATCTCTAATGTAAGCCATACACGCTACGGTACACCGTACAGGTCCCCCTATGCAGGTAGACGACCGGAGCGTGTGTAGGAATCGAAAATCAATTCTTTCAAGTGACTCCGTACGGTAGAACTCAAGACTGCTAACCGGAACGTCCCCGTACATGCAACTGACGGACGTGCGAATGAACTTCGCAGATAACTTCTCAGGTAGACCGTAGCGTGTATGGCTAGCATTATTCGTTGTTAAACAAATATTAAGGCTTGCCTGTTAGAAAGTGGGAACTAGATATCGAAAGTACTTCATAACTTCCTGTTCATATTATAATATTTATTGCAATATCGAGTATATAGAGCACTCGAGCGGTAACATAATTCTAGTAAAAATATTTTATCGTAATTGGAATGCGTTGTATTATGAAATATATTGTGACATTTTACGCGTCTAATTTTATACATCCGAATGCAAACATACTGGTTATCATTCAAAAATTTTGTTCTATATTTCATTCATTACTTTTACCAGAATTTACAACTAACGAAGATTCATACAGATCATAAATTATATTAGTTCATAGATGTTACATAAATGACTATCATATAAGTGAATTTCAAATAAGCTTTAAATACTATCGAGCATAGAGCAACGCGAACTGTTTAAGGGGAGACGGCATAGAACGATTGCTCGGTACAAATTTGTCTGTCGTATTTTGCGGGTGACGGGGGGAAATCTTCCTCACCCACACTTTTTTAGACTCGCACTACAATAGCAATCGACTGTCAATACGAAGCCTATATATACACTTTAAACAATACACTCATAAATTTTACACACACATGATACAGGTTGTGTCATATCATCCCAAGTCGCTCAACCAATCCATGTATTGATGTGACGTCCGGTAAAGTTGCTAAACAAATCTGAATATTATCTATACGTATAAATAGGTGTAAATAATAATAACTTGTTATAAAATTACTTACTTAAACAAGATAATGCCATTTTTCTTCAGATTTCTTTAATCACATTTCTTTTTGTATTAATATCTAATTATTTCATCATTTTTATAAAATGACAATTCAACCGCTCACGCTGTCAACTAGACTTAGTCTAGTGAAAGAAACTTCAAAAAACAGTTTTTTCAACACCCTTGCTCATAAATTGGTTTTTATCACATGGCTTTTACACTCATAAACCATGGTACTTGTGCTTTATTTCTCTTTATCGCACTAGTGTTTTATTTTATATTCCATCAAATTAAGTTTGTACCTCGCTGAAAGACATTATTTATGCATTCTAGTTGCTCTTAACGTAACTGGGTTATAGTTTTTTTTTTTAATCTCGGAAAAAAGTATTGACTTAGACAAAAATAACACAATTTTTGTAAAAAATAAGAAGTGTACCACCTTGAATATAATAAATTTTCAACAACTTATTTACTTTAATTAATAATTCAACGTGAAACTAATTTATAAATACATAAAAATGGGATTTTTTACATTTTGCGTTTTGGCTGTTTAGCGTAATTGTTCGTGCCTACACGATTCAACACATGACATCCCGCGCCCAAAAAAAAAAAATCAGCGTGGAGCGCGCGCGCCTTTTTGACAAACTTTTTTCCGTGCGTGCTATGAGCATTGTTTATTTGAGTATGAATAATTATAAAATTAGTTTTTTTACTCGTAAGTGTGTTGAAAAACGTCGTATGACACACGTGAGGTTTGGTCATTACACTCTCGGTTTTCTTGCAGCCCTCGCCTTCGGCTCGGGCTGTGCAATATCTCCTCGAGTGTAATGACCAACATACCACACTTATATCATAAATAACTATTATGTAACTGGGCACTTTTAGTCGTCAAAATGTCAAATTATTGCCAGAGGGGGTTTGCCAGCTTTGGCCTCTCCCTCTGTAAAGGCGCGCGATGCTCTGTGCTATCGAGCGATGTTTCTAGTCTTATCATTGATTTTTGCAGTAAATGCTACATTTGTGTCAGACTGCTAAAGGCATTTTTTTTACATTAAAATGTTTAATGCTGAAATGGCTGCTTGAACAGGATGCGACTTAAAAAAAGACAAAATTTGAGATATTTTTGTTGCACGAAGCCATGTAGCCGAAATTAAGCTAATAAGTAAAGGGTGTTTTTTTTAGAGGTATAGAACTTTGAAATGGAATAAAACGAAGGTGATTGTTTTTATTGATATGAAAATGACTTTATTCGAAAGGAAATCTTCTGGCATTATAATTAAAATATGATTTATGGCAAATAACCGCCACGGCTGGCTCGGACGTAGTCTAATCTAGAGGTCCAATTTTCGATGACTTTCCCAACATTTTTGGCCGTATATCGACAATAACGCGCCGAATGTTGTCCTCCAAGTGGTCAATCGTTTCGGGCTTATCGGCGTAGACGAGCGACTTCACATATCTCCACAGAAAATAGTCAAGTGGCGTAAAATCGCACGACCCTGGAGGCCAATCCACTTGTCCAAAACGCGAAACTATGCGGTAACCAAACGTTTCCTTCAATAAATCAATTGTGGCACGAGCTATGTGACATGTTGTGCCGTCTTGTTGAAACCACTACTACAGCACATCATGGTTGTTCAATTGATGAACAAAAAAGTCAGTAATCATCGCTCTATAGCAGTCACAATTGACTGTAACGTTCTGGTCAGCATCGTTTCTAAAGAAGTACGGACCAATTATTTCACCAGCCTATAAAGCACACCACACAGTCAGTTTTTCTGGATGTAACGGTGTCTCAACATACACTTGAGGATCATCTTCACCCCAAATATGGCAGTTTTGTTTATTGACGTATCCATTCAACCAAAAGTGAGCGGCACCGCTAAACAAAATTCGCTTATGAAAATCACGATACGCATTACGGACAGAACCAATATTTTCAAAATAAATTTGCACAATTTGGAAGCGTTGTTCAGGCTTCAGTCTATTCATGTTGAAATGCCCAACCAAACTAAACATAAATCACTTTACAGCTGATAATAATACCGCCAGTTAAAACAGTTATGCCAACTTAAAGTTCTATACCTCTAAAAAAAACACCCGTTATAATAGTGTAAAAATTTCTTCATGGCAATTTTATAAGCATTTTTGCTATTTTTTTTATCTTAGAGAATGAAGTTTCATATTTGTCTTGAAGACATACATGAAAATCCTTTATTTTTTAAAATTTTATTCCCCCACGGGTTTTACGCAGCTAACGGATATATACTGGTAAAATGTCATTTGTCTCGTATTTAGAAATGGTGTAACATGATACAATTTTCCGCCAATCAAGTCGACACTGGTCGAGAATTGGCGGTCAGGTTGAATTTTAACTTATTTAATTTAAACCACGGTGTTCGTGACTGTGTATAGTCAGGGAATTTACCAATCCATACTTGTTACTTAGGTGTACATAGTTAAAAGCCTAACTCGTTGTCCTAGGTGAGCGATGGGGTTCGACATAATGTAGATTTACGAGGCTATGCGACTTATCAAGTTTCATTTCAGCGCGACAGCGTAGGCTACAATTATTTTTCTATACCACCACGATGGCAGACATACGGCTAACCAGATGTACTGGTATACACAACAATGACTGTTTTGAGGTGTTCTTCTCAGTCTGTAGCATGTCCGAACCCTCAGTAGAGTCACGACAATTTTGAGAAATCTATTTTATTTAATTGAAAGGGAATAAACTTTATTTTATATTTTATTTTGCACTTGATATTTTCAAGTCGCGATGCCGCGTCTATCGTTCACCTAGGACAACGTTTTAGACATGTCTGAACACTTTAATACACGAAGATCAGTCCCAAAACGGCAATTGCACTTTAAGCAGCTAAATTCAATGTTATGTTCACAAATGTTAGTAAATCCAACTAACAGGAACCCACTGGTGGTCGGTGGATAGAGAATGAAGGGCATCCATGATCTTAGAGTAAGTCGTATCGGTATTGTGATTGGTGATTACGAGATCAATGTACTTTTCGTTCTGTCGCTGTATGCGGGCGCTTTCTTCTAAAGTTTGCTTCATGTCTTCTTCCTTTGGGTGGATAAAAAGAACTGTGTTGGTAAATAAATACATTATGTTGTTCAGCTGTGACTACAGACAGAATATGAAGATCAGTAAAAGTTTTAAATGGACCGAATATAACATATTCTTGGACAGACAAGACACGAAAGACATTTTTGCTTATGTAAGTATAAAAAAAATGAAAATCTTTATGGTTTTATTTGTTATAGTCAGGAGGATGGATTGTGAAGATAAAAACCAGCAAAAACTGTAATGGTTGGCTCTACTAGACCCGACCTTGTTGGTATTCTAACAATTATGGTTCAGAGTGGTTCAGAGTCTGTAAAGTCACTAACGGTAGAACAATTTTTTTTTTGCAAATTTTGATTACCAGGTTAGTCGTTTAAACTGACACTTCTAGAGGTTATTCTAAAAAATAATGTAGGGAAACCAGTTCAATTCAATTTTAACAAAAAGATACAAAGTCGATACTTACCTCGTACAAGGAGGCGAGTGACTCGAGCGTACGCGCACGCCTCGAGCTGTAGCGGATGGAGCTCTGTCGGTCAAACTACACAACACATGCATTTGCGTCAATACACAACACATACTACACGACATTCTTAAACATTATCATATGCAAAAGTTATTTTCTATTTCCTATAACGCATGCTTGAAAAACTTGAATAAAATTTTTGAAATCTATTCAAATAATAGGCATTTCCCTACAGCCAGTATCTCGCTGTGTACTCTACCATGCCATATGACAAACGAAATAATTTAATTCCTGATATAAATTACCATAATCTGATTTCGGTCCAATACAAAAAAGTGGTACCAGTTTTTATGAGATCTTAATAAAGGTAAGGACTAATTTAACAAAGGCGACTAGTCAACATCACTACATAGTATAAAACAAAGTCGCTTTTTCTGTCCCTATGTCCCTTTGTATGCTTAAATCTTCAAAACTACGCAACGGATTTTGATGCGGTTTTTTTTAATAGACAGAGTGTTTAAAGAGGAAGGTTTATATGTATAATAACATCCATTAAATAGTGGAGAAATACTGTTATTTTTGAGGTTTCTAATGTGATGTCGTAAATAATTACATTTTTCCACTTACATTGCAAACGCAGGCTGAATCCTACGAGATTTATCAAAATAATGTACTAAGTATTGTACACATTGTAAAGGTTCTACAGAAAACTCCGCGATGGCATATCTCTATCTCTTATGGATATCCCACAATAACATTTTTATGTCATTTACTTTTTACGACAAATAATGGCTTATTTTCGAAGCGGTTTTAACCAATACAGCATTAATCCTTATCCAATTAAATACCTTAAATACATTGTTTATTTAATATAGATCTATATGGCCCTTTACAGCATATGATTTAAATGAATATTTTCTAAGATATTACAGATATAAAATTGCGGGACGTAGCGTTTGCGGCTGGTACCGGCAGGCCGCACACTGGTCCGGATTTTAAAATAGGTGGACATACGATCTAAGATGTCAAATTTGTTTGGGATAGGAAATATAGTGCTAATTAACATTTAGTACTACAACTTTTCCATTCATGCCTAAAAAAAATAATGAAAATAAAAAATGTATGGGGGAAAATTTGTATTGATCAATTTCTCAGTTCAGTATCAAAGTATTAAGCTCTCACCTTATATTTTGATAAGCAACTATAGTCTTTAATACGACAACATAAAAAATTTCCGCGTATCCCTGCGGGTTTGGGATCCACAATGCTTTAAAGTTCACAGTTTTTCTGTACTTAGAGTATTTAGCATCAACTTTGCACCCGTGCGAAGCCGGGCGGGTCGCTAGTTTAGTATATTCACTAGTCGCCTCTGTTAAAATACTACATGATACATAGCAATGGCAATTGTTATAAGATTGCTGCAAGGGGACCCTTTTGTTTTATGATGTTCAAATAAACCTCAACTCACACAGGTAGACCACATTATTGGTGGTATATGAGGTGTAGCTTCAAAAATTTTATGTTTTTACAACATTTACTTCAGCCAATGACTAAAAGAAAACATGACTTGATACAGGATCGTATACGCATGCGTCTATGCATAAAGGGTAAGGCCTCAAACTGGACGTCAGCGTCTCAGCGACGAGCGGGACGATAGCGACAGCGTGGTGCCAGAGTACAAGAGAGTAGGTAACTCTGAACAAGCAATAAAAACGCACAGAGCTAACGGCGCCACGCACACTTTGAAAAATATTACGTTCTTGGCTCGTTACGCCGCTATCGGCGTGCCTATGGCACAGCGCTCGCACAGGGTGATTATCCTCACACTTTGCGTCCGAAGCGTTCGAGCACGGTCAGATCCGATGAGGGCTTTCTTCCGCACACGTTTTTACCAAACGCATACAGTATGGGGTTCTTCAAAAGGGATCTTAGAAGGTTTTTACAGGGTCAGCAGTGCGAGTGTAGCCTCTCTGGTGTAGCAAACGTCCATAGGCTACCGGTGACCACCAGTTCAACTGGTGGGCCGTATGCTTGTCTGCCATAAAAAAAACAAGCAAACCGTGTTTGGTGCGTTTGTTCGAAGTAGCCTACACTCTTGTACTCTGACGACGCGCTGTCGCCGGTCGCCCCATCCAGTTTGTCAAAGCATAAGAAACGCCTGACCATAGTTTCCAAGAGGAAACCTCAAGCGTTTCTCAAGTATTAATATAATTTTGTAAAATATCCCTAAGACCTACAGCGTTTTGCTATGTAACCTAAACTAACCTACATAATATAAAAAATCTGATTTAAAAATGCCTAGTTTTCAAAGCGAAAGGTGCTTACCGTCAGATTGCGGTTGGAAGCGTACGTGAGGTTCCGTAGTTGTTCGATACCGGGGGCCGCGATCATCACGGCGTAGGGGAGGAACTCTCCGCTGTTGTGCAGCAGCTTCAGCGATTGGGGGGCACAGTCTAGGATGCACATTTTGCCTGGAAGAGTAGATACGTTTCATACTTTAGTTCTATAGTAAACATATAAGCCTTAGGCTAAGGTCACATTATAAGAGCCTAGCTTAGAGCTAAGTTAAGAGCCAAGCTTGTGTACAAGATAAACAATGGTCACATACAAGGTGATTTTGGTGACACTTATTCACTTTCGTGCCGTCTGTTTTTAGATTTTGGCGACCACCGCGGCCTCGCCTAGATGTGCGTTTGCTATCCCGCATCTTTTGGAATTGGTACGGGTGTCAGTAGGCAACTAACAAAAAATAACCAACACGTTTGTTCGCTTCGCAACTCGCTTATTGACTATCCAGACTCCTAGATAGGCGCGTCGCACGCAATGTGGCCGCTTTGATAGTACGTAATGCATCTGTTCGCTAGGATCAAGTCATTAAGCGAGTTGCTAGGGTCATTATAATTAATGTGGCCTTAGCCTTACAGTTTTAAAATATTTTACTCTTCGTTTTGAATCTTCGGCGGAACCGAGTGAATCAAAAGATCGTTTCTATGTTTAACCACAGTTGAGACTAAAAACGCTCTGCCAGCTCACTGGTTTCCCTATTCTTATAATCCCAGGTTCTTCAAGCGGAGCGCAAAGATGCACATAATTCAGCTACCAACTTAATTCCACTGTCAATATCTTGAGGACAATGAAAGTATAATTATTCTCACCTGTACTTTGGCGTTTGGACGAATTATTTGTCACAAAAATTATCACCATAATGCTAAATTTTAGTGAGAGTCGGCTATTCACCCTTTCTCCTACATTACCCTCATTCTTTCAACAAGTAGATAATATAAGTTTTGCAAACAGATTGCTTACCTTCTTTCATGACGGCCCGTATGGAGTCAAGGTGCGTTCCATAAAGGTGTCCATTATGCTCCCCGTATTCAAGGAACCTTCCCGCGTGCGCGTCACGTTCCATTTCCTCACGAGACACGAACCAGTAGGACTGACCGCTCTCTTCCATAGGCCGTGGTGGACGCGACGTGTCTACAAATAATTGTTATACATTTTTGAAACATCTCTCTTCGTTGGTATGAATCAAAACCTTTTTTATAGAATGGAATACATTCTATTGAAAACCACATCAAGTAGGTATTACATGAAATTAACCACTAAATTAATTCTTTGTACTATCGGTCTTTTCGCTTATAGCGATCTCTTTCAGTCTCCCTTAATCACAACAACTAAAGAAGTTAAGCCATTATGTTAAATATGTAATTAGATAAATACTTCGTGTTAGAATGGTACACAAGGACAATACAATGGACACAGGGACCCCACAACCCACACGAAAATCATCATAATCCGTCCAGTAGGTAGTTTATGAGGAGTTCATTAGCATACATAACAGAATAATTTAACTAAGAAATAAATCATAGTACAGGATTTTACAGAAAGAAAAATGAAATCAACTTACGAGGCACAACAGCACCAAATCTATCAGGATGTTCCTGTATCATTCGGTTCTTGATGGTCCTTCTGCCTACCCCACGAGTACCAACTAACGCAAGCACTCTTCGTAAGAACGGCGGAGTTCGAGCCACCTCCTCATACAACGCTAGTTCTGCACCTTCTAACTGAACGCTTGAGCGAGACTCGTAGACAAACTTCTTTTTCTTTTTCGATATCTATAAATATAGAAAGTTAAAATTATGTAAGACACGCTACTACTCGTAATCCCCGAAGTGGACGGCAAAGGCATTTTTTACGCAAACATTTCTTCGTATTTATTTTGTCCCGTGTAATAGACGTTGCGCCCATTGCCGTGTTGAAATTTTGCCGCTTATTAGGACTTCAACCTAGCTCAATGACTGCCACGTACTGGCAACGGGGAATCGCGGCATAAAGTGCCTTTAATGAAAACGTGCACGAAAATGTTTAATTCTAAAATCTTTGTAAATTGCATTACGTAATACTTGAACGCCCCCTGATTTGGTGGTATTGTGTGGCGTGAAAGATAATAGTTTAGCTCTCCCATGACGACCGATTGTTACCAGATTGGTTCATGCTCAGTTATGAATAACTTCCATCTTAAAACGTAGAGGGGGCGAAGGAACTGCGGGGATATGATAGACACGTACGATAAGCGGAGTGCATAGTGTGAGTTTTTGCGGGCGCCTACCATTTTTCACGGTGAGCGCGTGGACGCCAATTAGTGTGGAATCGAGACACCACCGCCGCGTAGCTGTAAACACGAAAACTTGTCTCGACTTCATGCTACTTCACGTACCGTTACGCGCTTCACCGTGAATCAGATAAGCGCTCGCAAAAACTTTCACTTGGCATTCAGATTTCGTCGAGGGGTGATTCCTACAAATGCGAAATATTTCGTTTGAAATTCGTTCTCAAAATATTATCATTCGACTTTTCAGTCGATTGATTTATTGGCATTTTATCTGTTTGTGTGCACTCTATTGAGATCGCTCACCTTCTCTGCCGCCCACTTGGCCTATTTTTGCACCTATCAAGTAGGCTGTGATATTAGTCACCACAAATTTCATAATGACCCATGATCATCTTGAGACCGAACGTAGCTGCGTAGGCGACACGACAATGTCGTTTCAATAAGAATTCATTATTTATTTCAATGTCTAGACAAGCAGGCTATTAGAATATAATATGATATGTTGAATGAGTCATTGGTGTAAAAATACCGGAACAAAATCTGTTTTGTTATTCGACACGTCTGAGTATTGTCATGACAATGCAATGGGAATTCATGCCTCATCAGTTTCTGAGGAATTCGTCATAATCAGCTGAGAGTGGTTCTTAATATAAACAAAGAATTCTCAGAGCTTCTGCGTGTGGGTTTATTTATATTTGAAGTTGGGAAATAAGTTATCTTACTAATAATTATTAAAATGAAAGTTTGGTGAGATGTTTCAATGTTTATTACTCGATCATGAAATGACCGATGAATGAATCAGGATTTTGGAACAGGGAAAGATAATCATATAATCTGGAATAATACACAGGTTTTGCGGAGGTGTTTAAACTGTAAAGATTTTAATTTACTGTGTGACCTCCCAACCCTGATAAGGCCCATGCCAGAGCCTCGTCGATAGGTCAGCAGATGCATCACTCGATTTTATCAGTAATCTTGTTTATATAGCTTAGAGCGCTTTTAGTTCATGAACCGAAGTGTTGTCTGTGTTAAAATATTAATTCATTAGACCTCACGAGTCCTGAAATTTAGATCAAGGTAATAGTCTATTTGGCGTCAGACAGATTCTTAAGATCTTGGTGTGGCAATCTGGGCCGATACTATTAGGCATTGTTGTGACCAATTGGCTTCTGACCTTCAACCTATCTATGGGTAAATACCGGATTCTTTGCAAGCAACAAAATTCCAAATTATTCAAGAATAATTTAAAAACTATAATTTATTAATATTTAACGTTACAATTATATGACTTCATAAGATTCTTACCCGCGCGCCACAGATACTAATTTTATGTACAAAGTCCGCTTCAGGAGGTACATATGCCTTGCGCCTTTCTTCCAATTCCGGTGAAGGTATCAACCCTACAACTTCAGGGTTGTCCACATGACTCGCTTGCCACCAGTTAGGGTCTTTTCTGTCTGAGACCTGAAATTATACAATTTATGAACATTACATACACACACTACACATAAGTACTTATACATATACATATTACATACCACATTGGATGGTTTTGTTGATTGATTGAGGATATTTATTGTGTAATCTTGTTTCAGAGCTTGGGTAAGACACCTACTGTACTTACAAGCTTACATTATCTTACAGCAGGAAAACAGAATTTGGGTTAAGAAGGCACAGTAAAACTCACTTACGAACCTCACACGGTTTAAACCCACATAATTATCATTCTCATGGGAATAAAATGCAGCCACACAGGAATTGTGTCCCAACAGTGAACAAATTTCTCTAATGGTTCAGTAGTTTTGGAGTTCTATTCAATTCAAACAATCAAAAATTTCCTCTTTATAATATTAGTATAGATACTAACTGTATTGCACTGAACTAAATCTATAGCATGATTATGCACTCAGCTATGTCCAGGTTCAATGTGCAATAGTTCATATAAATCTGATCTAGGAGGGTTTGGGGTAACTTACTTGTAAAATGTCTCCTTTCTTGAATTCTAAACCAATTTCCTTACATGGCAGCAGTGTGTCTTCTTTAGGTTCATAGTCAAAGAGTGTTCTCATATAACACTGAAAACAAAAAATAATTTTCAAACAAGTTGGTACTATACTACTGTTTTGTTGGTGTTTTACAGCTGTATGTGGGGGTACAGTGAAATGTGCTCATATTTCCATTAATAATAGTTCTTGCTAGTGGCTAGATATTTCACCTGCTCAGAAGCACGAATACTTCTTTATTGTACACCAATAGGTATGAGTCTGAACTCGACCGCAAGCAGCATTGCTGTCGCGGTGGCAAGGCGACAGTGCCGCGCAATAGTACGTGCAGTCACGACGCTGCTGCTGCGTTCGGAATGTATTCTAAAACAAATCTATACAGAATGTATTGGTACCAGTGGTGCAGTCGCGGCATTGCAGTGCCGCTTGCCGTCGAGTTCAGACTCATACCTTTACATGCAGTATTCTATTCAAGTTTTGCACCATATGCAAGTTCCTGCACTGGATGGAAGTCAGTGATCTGAGCTGACTTCTGGAAGCTATCAGAAACATCATACAACTGCTAGGCTTCCTAGAAGAACTGCAGGACAGGACAGGCAACTCTTTGCAAAATATTTATGAACATCTTCATCGAAATACTTTATAACAAAGGTTGTACTTACACTAAGCTTATTAGTTAATTGTGCAGTCTTTTCCTTCAGGTTAGGCCCGACTTTAAGAGTTATTCTATCATTAGGCTTAGCTACAGCTTCTTTTAGCTGGTCTTCAGAGTCTATATGAACTCCATCTACTTCTAATAATACATCGCCTATAGAAACTAAGGCTTGCTTAGCGGCAGCACTGCCTGCTAGTATCCTGGCTACTATAAGCTGGCCGTGTTCATCCGTTGTCACCTGTATGGATAGAAGTTGTGGTTATTGTTCTAAATCACAGAAAAGCTTTTATTTTATGAGGCTTTGGCCACTTTTGTGTTACAATACCACCTTCATAGTATCTGACACTCTTACTGAATTACTCTTTCCATTATACAGTTTCATAGTTGCAAATTCAATGACAATGTAATATGTTATTATTACATTATCATCATAACAAACAAATGGTATTATTCTGTATGACATTGAAATTGTTTAAGTATGCATGGCATATGTTTACTGGTCAAGGTTAAATTAGACAACATTATTATACAAAGGGATAGTTCACAATTTTTTTTTATGATGCTGCCCACATGCTGAAATGCCATGGCTACATGTAGTGGATTGAGAGTCAATCTCATAGTTGAGAAGACTAAGACTACTAAAAATAGCTCTCAAGTTGATTAATATAATTAAATAATTTACTTCTGGTAATCTATTATTTAGGTAGTATAAGTGCACTAAAAGAAATCGATCCTTATGCCAGTTATGTAAGTATACTCACAGTTAATCCTAAAGGCTGGCCAGGAACTTTCCGTAGCCCTACCACTTTGACCGTCTCCACAGGCATGTCTCCGTTTTCGTCAGTACTGCTTCCGGCCCCTTCCACAATGTCTTTATTTATGTCAGTCTCAGTTACCAATGTCTTTTCATCAACTCCTGATCCTCTGTCCAGCCAAATTGCACCTATTTTATCGTGAGCATCTATTAAAGCCTAAAATAAAAGTAATTAGTTCTACATTAGTTACATATTCATTGCTAAAACCATCTAAATCCTAAATAAAACAATTACAGTAATTTGTGTGTATAAATATTGCAATGAAATAAAGAGAATTCCAATGTCATTACTCATGCAAACAAAACAAGTTATGTTTTATCGAGTTTGATGGAGAACTCCCCATAATCATCTGTAATAGATATAAACACACTGTTGTAAATGTTTGGATTACTTTGTAAACAATTCGCTGATGGCGGGCTAATATTGGAAGAGGCAACATACCTTAAAGTGTGCCCTAGACACAATGATAGCTAATTCGGCTTGTTCGATGGTCCGTATATTGTTGCCACGATACTCGCTTAGTGAACGAATTACGTTAACGTTCCCCAGCGAGACTGGTTTTACGATCAAGTCCTCCTCCAAATCGATAGACTGCAATAACAACACTCACCAGTAATTAAAACAGAACTCAGGAACAGTTTTTGGCAGTCCAAAATACGAGCGTCTATAGGCGTGGCACTTGTTGTTAAATTGTTGAATGAAAACTACGATATTATCGTCTGGATGTAAGAGCTCATTACACAAAACAAAGTAATCATTATTAAACTCGATATTAGAACAGCAAGTAGCTAAACAGAGTTACATTTAAAGTAAATTTTGTTTTTATTGTAGTTAACGAACACACCCAACAACAACAATCACCTATCACTCACACTCAGTCAACAGATAAAAAAACACACAACACACACAAGCACAATTCGATAGGACAGAACCCAATACATCACAATTTTTTGACAGTTTTAAGGCCTGCATACACCACTCTAGTTCAAAAATGTTATGAAATATTTTAGGTCCTAAACTAAAGTATGTATGATAGTTTATATTAAGTATACATTTTTACGCCTTACTAAAGTAAATTATAAAAATATAGAAACATAGAATACGAAACATTTTGCAGAATGTACAAGCCTATTTTTGCTTTGGCAACGTACATTTCTTTAATCATTCACTTGTGAATGGCGGCAATTTTAAGTAGAAGTTTAATTACATACTTGAAGTCAAATAATTAATATGGTAGTACCTGTATTACCTTTAAGAACGTCGTTGTATGTAGATTCATGTATTTTTAATTAATATTTAAAATTTGGCTAAAATATTATAATTATTCTGCCTACAGAGCTTGGACCACGGCTCGTGCAAATTCAGATCCAAACATCTCTGAGGTGAAACGCAAATTAAATGCCACCTGGAGGTCCAGTAAAAGAGCAATTGTCAGGGCCAAGTTCGCTTTCGTCGGCAGAATTGGCGAACGGCTTGCTGTTCTGCTGCTTGCCGTTCGCCAATTCTGCCGAGGGAAACTTCTGTCGGTCACGTTTACCACCCTTGCTTAAACCCGACGGTAGTTTGGCCCAGAGTGCCAAGGAGAAAGCCGACCTTTTGGGTAATCTCTTTGCCTCTAACTCGACCATGAGCAACGGGGGTGCTTTACCGCCGGGCATTCCGAGTTGTGGCACTTCCATGCCGGAAGTTAAATTTACACAGCGGAATGTCCGACGGGAGCTTCAATCCCTGGACGTTCATAAGTCGAGTGGGCCAGACGGCATTCCCGCGGTGGTACTGAAGCACTGTGGTCCAGACTTGTGTCCGGTACTTACACGTCTTTTCACACTTTCATATTCCATGCGACAAGTCCCAGCGTCGTGAAAGATCGCGTATGTACATCCTGTACCCAAGAAGGGTGACAGGACCGACCCGGCCAATTACAGGCCTATAGTCCGGGTCTGGCACCGTGGTCTTCTTACGAAATTGCCCTCATAAGGACTACCCGAGAGATTATGCGGATGGGTGTCCAGCTTCTTGGCCGGTAGAAGCATCAGGGCCGTCGTTGACGGCAGCTGCTCAGACTGCATGGCCATAAACGCTGGAGTACCGCAAGGCTCAGTGTTGTCCTCTACTCTGTTTCTGCTGCATATCAATGACATGTTGTCTATTCACGGCATTCATAGTTATGCGGTCGACAGTACGGGGGACACTTGTTACACGGGCCGCCCCGGTATCTCTCGGGACACAGTGGAGTAAAATCTTGAACAGGTTGTGTCTGAAATCGAGGCTAGTCTTACTAGAGTGTCCGATTGGGGTGGACAAAATCTTGTCCAGTTCAACCCTTCCAAGACACAATCGTGTTTTTTCACCGCTAAGCAAACCCCAATTACTGTAGCGCCGCAATTTCAGGGCACATCTCTTTCCATCTCCAAAAGTATAGGGATCCTTGGCGTTGACATCTCCGGTGACGTTCAGTTCCGTAGTCATTTGGAGGACAAGGCTAAGCTGGCGTCCAAGAAGCTAGGTGTGCTCAACAGGGCGCGGCGGTACTTCACTGCGGCGCAAACACCACTTCTCTATAAGTCGCAAGTGCGGCCGCATATGGAGTACTGCTGTCACCTCTGGGCGGGAGCACCTGAATATCAGCTTCGTCCATTTGACTCGGTGCAAAGAGGAGCTGTAAGAGTTGTCAACGATCCTGTACTTACAGCTGGTGTGGAACCTCTTCGCGACAGGAGAGACTTTGCCTCCTTATGCGTGTTCTTCTACAGCCTGTACAATGGTATGTGCTCTGAGGAATTGTTTGATATGATGCCCACGGCTACGTTCTATCATCGCACCGCTCGCCACAGACAGGGAGTTCATCCTCACACTCTGCGTCCGGTGCGTTCCAGCACGGTTAGATCCGATAGCTGTTTTCTTCCGCGCACGTTTAGGTTGTGGAATGACTTCCCTGCTTCAGTTTTCCCAAACGCCTACAGTATGGGGTTCTTCAAAAGGGGTCTTAGAAGGTATTTACAGGGTCGGCAGCGCGAGTGTGGCACCTCTGGTGTTGCAAACGTTCATAGGCTGCGGTGACCACCGGTCCTTCTGGTGGGCTGTATGCTTGTCTGCCACTTTAGTGGTATAAAAAACAAAAAAAAAATTAGGTACATACTTAAAATTGAAATGACTTGATTTTTGCAAATCCTCAAATCAGAACAAGAAAGCCGTGAGATCGTTCTCACCAGACTGCCCCTCTCTAACACGTTTATTGTGAAAGTGAAAGTTCAATCCGATTGACGTTGTCATTTTTGTTTTATTTCAAACTTTGAACAAACTTGATCCACTCCGACAGAGTCACAGCTACAGACAAAGTCTCGCCATAAGCCCTTCTGCACTCTAGTATATAGAGAGGGGCTAAAACCCAACAAGAAAGACAATAAAAAATAATTTAAAATTGTTTGTACTTAATGTTTATTATAACTTACCTCGCATTTTCTTCCAAAGTCAGGGCTCTCTACAATACTTCGCAAAAATATAACTTCATGATTGGATAGATCCTCAGGTTTTGGCTCCTCCTTTTCTAAAATAAAACTGTTATTTTAGAACAAGACGTTTATTGTAAATTTATTAAATTAAGCTACACAATTACTTAACCTTTTTTACCGTCTAAAGTACTACCTATAAGCCCCGCAAGTTGATATTGCGCTTGGCGGCCATCTTAGTGACGTATGTCCGTCGAGCCGTCAGTACTAAAAAAAAATACCGTACGCAGCTTCGCGAGGCCAGCCCGCGCTCGCGCTACGTCACGATGACGTCATTTAGCTGTCATTATGACAAGGTTCCAGCGCAATACCATTTTGCGGGACTTATACCTACTTATCGATATGGGCAGACTCAGCAGAGGTATATTATACGTGACATTTTAACTTTGGTTTTTGTCCCTCGTGAAAGGTGTATGTGAGCCTTTTACAGTGTTGAAATGTACAAGCAGCCGACAGATTGTGAGTTTTTGACTGCCCGCTGTTAAAGTTTTTAAAGCCTACAATACCTACTTCGCCTTCAACCTGGCCTAACGATTGTCAGTTACTGACAGCTAGAACTGGAACTAACGCATGGCTTAAAACCGAACATATAATACATTATAGTAAGTTCAACTCATCAGTGCGCGCGGCGCTATGTGTGCGTGCGCTAGTAATTATACAGTTTTAATTTGTGTGGGAGTGTTCACAGAGTACATTTGTATATTATGAGATAGAGACGTAACTGACTTATTGACGACACCAGCGGTGCCAAGCAGTCTTTGCAGGAAACTCTCTGCGTAGCCGCGAATTAAAAATCATAATAGACAAAAAGCCTACAGCGTCATCTACCACGTTTTGTAGGCAACTCTTACGTTATAATGAAACGAAATCAAATATCATGACAAGTCTCAATGTAACTGCAACGTTGACATCCTGTGTAAGTTGGTCACATTATAATTAATTACACAGTGTTCTAAGTGATAATCCCATGGGTACAGTCGTTAAAGAAAATGTCTAGTCCTTCACGGAGAAAATGTTTAAGAAGTCAGGTAAATATTTTTGATGTGTCAATTCGATGTAATTAATATTTTTTATCACTACATATTATTATAAAACAAAGTCCCCGCCGCGTCTGTCTGTTCACGATAAACTTAAAAACTACTGATGGATTTTCATGCTGAGATCTCCAATGATTCTTGAGAACGGTTTGCGTATAATATAATTTGCTGAGTTTTTATATACATTGACTAAAATATAACGATATTAAAAAAAATAAGGTGTCTGGGAGCTTTTAACGAAAACGCTGCCCTTCGAGACATAACATAATAATGTATGGTTGAATTGTCTAACTTATAAAGGCCTACAGAATAGTCAAAAAATGATAGAGCTCCAAATTCTAATGCAAAAAAAATAGAAATGCAGAGTTGGTCGATAGAAAAAAACATTGCTTATACAGCAAATATGACAAAAATTGAACTGTATGACTTGATTTAAAACGTAAAAAGATCATAATCTATACATCTAAAAAAACTGTTGAGGGTCGAGAGTCTGTACATGGAAGATAATTAGAAAATTTTAATTGTAGGGCGTTCTCTAATCGATACTGAAGCCGAATATGTAATTAAAAATTTTCATGTCTGTCTGTATCCCGAATAAGTATCACGCTGAAACTACTAAATTGATTTAAATGAAACTTGGTACAATCTGAGCTTAGGATCCGAAGAAGGTTCTGGGATACTTTTGATCCCGATATTTTGCGCGGTTCGTTTGGGAGAGGGCAGGGCAGTTATACACGCTGCTTGATGAGTCTGATGAAGAAATACCTCTCCTTTCGTACACCTTATGTGACGTAAAGGAAGTTGCAAGGGTCAGTAGTTTGTTATAAGATTGATGACACACTTCAGTCAAATGGCTTAAAAGTTCTTCGGCTACCACCGTATCATCCTGAACAAAGAAGAAGAATACTATGGACATTTTGATATGGAATCTGAATTTATAATTAACCTTGTAGAGAGCAGCGAATCTTAAAATTCCTCAATTTTATTCTTTTATCAGCAAAACATATTAATATGTTTAACATACATTTCACTCACCCCTTAAGTTTTAATTTTAGGTAAACAAGTGTTTTTGTATTTTGTACTTCACTGTACCTCTGGTCACGCACACGAAGTCACTGTGTTTATACGAGGTTTACCCACACATAGGGCCGCGCGCACAGATGAGTTGAACTTACTATACGTAGGTACCTACTATCAGATAAAACCATTGTCTTTTAGGGTTCCGTATGGAAAAATCCGGACAAGAGTGAGTCGGACTCGCCCACCGAGGGTTCACTGTCAAGACGCTTTATCTCGTGAATGCGTGGAGGTAGATATCGACTTGATATTTACGCCAATACACCACTGCACTCTATCTATCTATCTATATATATAAAAATCAATGCCACTTTTCGTTGTAATTTTATAACTCGATATCGGGCTCACCTATCCAAACCAAATGTTTAGGCTTTGTTCGGACTATTTAGTAGATGGTTTATGTGAAGTTTGCACAAAATCGGTCGAGCGATTTTTGATTTATCACGCAAACGAAGTTGCGCGGGTCAGCTAGTAGTACAGTCAAGGGCAAAAACATGGATACACGTACAGTTTACATAATTTGGTATTCACCTACACAGGCAATAATTTGGATACATCCAAACATTTATAAATATGTCTACTTTGTCATGGGCAAAAACATGTATCAACCAAATGCAAAAACATGTATACATGTAATGCTAATAAAAATATATATCCTTCCAAAGCATCACTAACCTGTACACGACATTACGCTATAAACTATATACACACTATTGAACACATAAATATGTATACAAGAAAGAATAGACATACTTTTTGTGCATACAAAGATTAAAACTACGAAATCATAGTTTATTGACAAGTTTTTTACCCACGACGTAAGGGAGACGGTATTTGCGTTTGGGTGGTGAGTATGTTTGTTTGTGCAAATACATATTGCCATTTTTCTCCATAGCTACTGGTCGGATTTTGATGCAGTTTCATTATGGGTTGAGGTTTGATTGGTGCAAGTTTTTAGATAGGTGTCACGGTGACAGCTCACCAGGGGCGCTGCAGCAAGCATTATTTGTGATGAAAAATCAATGTTGCCGCTTTTCTATTATACTACTAGTCCGATTTTGATGCAGTTTACAGTTATGGGTTTGGGATTGATTGGTACATGTTCTTGGATAGATGTTACGATGAAAACTCACCAGGGCGCTGCAGCAGACATTATTTCTGATGAAAATTAATGTTGAGGCGTTTTTTTTTTTTTTTTTTAACGTGAGGGAAAATCCTCATGGATGTTATGCCGGACTCCTACCGACTAAAAAACCTCACGTAACGCCCAACAGCCTATGGTTGGAAGCCCCGTGTAAACCCTCGGAAGGATCTCCCAGGACTCCCAACAGACCTACGGCCGCCGCTGCAGGTGTGATCCCGCTTCTAAGGGGGGGGGGGGGGGGGGGGCGTGCGTGAGTTTCTCGCGTCACGCTGCCGTCATGGGCTTGCTTCTGTAAGGACGGTGATTCGCCCTCTCACCGTCCTCAGACCCCCGGTCATGGAGGCCGATAGTCCTCGGCGAAGACACGTCGGCGGCGCCCTAGCCGCTGAGTGCGGAACTCGGGTGGAAGAGTTCTCTCCCGTACCCGTCCCGCCGCCTCCTTCACGAGCATGACCTGCTCGCAGAAGGAGGCGGCGCAGTCCCACTTACTCCCGCTGGAGAGCATGGCTCGCACCATAGTCTCGAGCGAGAGAGTGTCCACGCCCAGACCCACTACGAGGACCTGGCGCTGTTGCGCCCACGCCGTGCACTCCACAAGCGTGTGGAGCGCCGTGTAATCGCTGCGGTCCTCGCAGTGCTGACACTCGGCCGTGGTTTCCCGGTGTTTTTGCCACAGATACCTACCGAAACTCCCGTGCCCGGCAAGCATCTGTGTCAACCGGTAGGAGAGAGCACCGTGTCTCCTCTCCAGCCACTCGTCCATGACCGGTCTGACGGCCGCGATTGTGGCGAATCCCCCCTTTGGTTGCTCAAGTCGTATCTTCCATATCTCCACGGTTTCCTGGTGGAGTAGGGACCGCTGGGCCTCAATTTCTCGATAAGCGAGCCTTTGGTCCCGCTCCAGCGCCTCCTTGCGCCATCTGAACAGTGACGCAAGGGCTCTCGCTTCCAGGTCCCATGGAGGGGTCCCGGCTAGGAGACATGCCGCCTCACCGGAGATCGTGCGGTATCCCCTTATCACCCTGATGGCCATCGCTCTCTGCGGGCTCAGCAATCTAGCCACATTGCTGGTCGTAAGGGTTTCCGCCCATACAGGAGCTCCGTATAGAGCCATGCTTCTCACGATCCCCAGGTACAGTCTCCTGTAGGGAGCGTTGGGTCCCCTGATGTTGGGCATCAGCCGCGCCAGTGCTGCTGATGCTCCCCTCAGTTTTGGGACCAAACTTCGGAAGTGATGTCTGAAGTTCCACCGGCCATCGAGTACGAGCCCCAGATACTTCATCGAGGGCTCGATGCCGATGCTGACGCCCCCTACCTGTAGGCTGAATCCCGCAGGTGGCCCCATCCGAGGTCCGTGGAAGCACAGAGCCTCGGATTTGTGAAGGGCGACCTCGAGACCCAGCCGCCGCATCTGACCCACGACTTGAGCAACCCCTGCCGTGGCCTTTAGTGCTGCGTCACGGTGCGTTGCTCCCCGCGCCGTAACGAGGGTGTCGTCGGCGTAACACGTTACTCCGACCCCTCTGAGCAACGGACCACGCAGCACCCAGTCGTAACCGATGTTCCACAGGAGCGACCCTAAAACCGATCCCTGTGGAACACCGCACGACACATCTCGCCGACCCGGCCCTAGCCAGCTCGGGTAAGTTATGGCTCTCTCGGAGAGATAAGCCCCGACAATTTGACGGAGGTAGGGAGGCACTCCATGATAGATAAGCGCCTTTCTGACGCAGCTCCAGGGCAAGGTGTTGAATGCGTTGGCGATGTCGAGAGATACCGCCACCACCACCTCACCCCGTAAGACTGCTTCCTCCGTCAGGCCTCTAATGCGCATGATCGCGTCCACGAAGGAGCGTCCCGGACGGAAGCCAAACTGGCTATCCGCCAGATCAGACCCCACGCGTGTGAGGTGCCCGACGAGGCGTTGTGCAATAACACGCTCAAAGAGCTTGCACACCTCGTCGAGCAACACGATCGGCCGGTACCCTGATGGGGAATTTGCCGGCCGCCCCGCCTTTCGAATTAAGACCAGTTTCCCGGTCTTCCAGACCTTGGGAAACTGGCCTTTCTCGAGGCATGCGCTAAAAAGCCCAATTAGTCGAGGCCCAAGCTCCTCGAGAGCCAGGACCCACGCTCGGCCTGGAATCCGGTCGGGTCCAGGGACGGTGTTTTTGCGGGATTTAAGCCGCAGGACAGCCGCCCCTAACTCACCCTCGGTGACTGCGGGCACGTCGTTCTCGCTGCCTTCCGCGTTGGGTGCCTGAGACGGAGCCATGCGCGGAGGAATGTGTTCCTCCGCTCTCAACGGGAACAAGGAGTCCAGGACCCCCTCCAGCCGCTCCGGCTGGAGACTCTGGGTCAGTGGGGGCGCCTTAGGGCGTAATTTGCCTCTTACCATGAGGTACGGGCGCCCCCACGGGTTCCGCTCCAGAGTCTCCATCAGCTCTTCGCGGCCCAATTTTTTGGACCGCTTGATGGCTGTCTGGAGGGCCCTCTTGGCCTCCCTGTACCCATCGTAGATCTCCGTTTCTCAGGCTACCGCATCGTCTGGGCGGCGACGCCTCCGGCGAAACCTGGTGTACCGGCGGCGCGTGGTAACGCAATCCGCGCGCTACTGCGCGATTTCCGGCGTCCACCAGTACACCTGTTTCCTCGCCGGTCTGGGCCTAGCCCTGGGCAACGCCGCATCGCAGATGTGCGACATGGCTCTCCCGAACCACACCACCTCGGTATCAACATCGGCAGGCCTGTCCGCTGTCGGAATCCAGGCCTGCACGATGGCCGCCTCCAGGAGAGCCTCCCGATCAAGGCGATGGAGTGCCCAACGCGGTTTCGGTTGATTCGCGATTGCTGGCGGCAGGTTAGGTGGAGGGGAGACGTGGAACCGAATATATCGGTGATCTGACGACGTCTCCTCCTCCTCCACCACGCGCCATCCCTGGACACGGCGGGCGATCTCAGGGGTCGCAAACGAAACGTCTATGACTGAGCTGAGACCCCGCCGCGTCCAGGTTGCGACTTTCCCCCGGTGACTAGGCCACGTGTAGTGACCCAGTCCTCCAGTATCCTCCCCCTGTCTCTGGTTTCCCGGGAGCCCCAAGCCTGTGACCAGGCATTGAAGTCTCTCAAGACCAGGACAGGGCGAGGCCGGCATGCAGCGAGAACGACGTCCAGCTCAGGTAGCCATAGCTCAAACTGATGCTGGTCGAGGCTCGGCGAGATATAATCGGCCACGACAGCCACACCCTCGTATTCCGCCGCGACACAACCCTGGCCTCTAGCGATGACCGCCAGGCGCGAGGCGTCCGCGCCGGTTCCCCGCCGCCTCACCGGAGATCGTGCGGTATCCCCTTATCACCCTGATGGCCATCGCTCTCTGCGGGCTCAGCAATCTAGCCACATTGCTGGTCGTAAGGGTTTCCGCCCATACAGGAGCTCCGTATAGAGCCATGCTTCTCACGATCCCCAGGTACAGTCTCCTGTAGGGAGCGTTGGGTCCCCTGATGTTGGGCATCAGCCGCGCCAGTGCTGCTGATGCTCCCCTCAGTTTTGGGACCAAACTTCGGAAGTGATGTCTGAAGTTCCACCGGCCATCGAGTACGAGCCCCAGATACTTCATCGAGGGCTCGATGCCGATGCTGACGCCCCCTACCTGTAGGCTGAATCCCGCAGGTGGCCCCATCCGAGGTCCGTGGAAGCACAGAGCCTCGGATTTGTGAAGGGCGACCTCGAGACCCAGCCGCCGCATCTGACCCACGACTTGAGCAACCCCTGCCGTGGCCTTTAGTGCTGCGTCACGGTGCGTTGCTCCCCGCGCCGTAACGAGGGTGTCGTCGGCGTAACACGTTACTCCGACCCCTCTGAGCAACGGACCACGCAGCACCCAGTCGTAACCGATGTTCCACAGGAGCGACCCTAAAACCGATCCCTGTGGAACACCGCACGACACATCTCGCCGACCCGGCCCTAGCCAGCTCGGGTAAGTTATGGCTCTCTCGGAGAGATAAGCCCCGACAATTTGACGGAGGTAGGGAGGCACTCCATGATAGATAAGCGCCTTTCTGACGCAGCTCCAGGGCAAGGTGTTGAATGCGTTGGCGATGTCGAGAGATACCGCCACCACCACCTCACCCCGTAAGACTGCTTCCTCCGTCAGGCCTCTAATGCGCATGATCGCGTCCACGAAGGAGCGTCCCGGACGGAAGCCAAACTGGCTATCCGCCAGATCAGACCCCACGCGTGTGAGGTGCCCGACGAGGCGTTGTGCAATAACACGCTCAAAGAGCTTGCACACCTCGTCGAGCAACACGATCGGCCGGTACCCTGATGGGGAATTTGCCGGCCGCCCCGCCTTTCGAATTAAGACCAGTTTCCCGGTCTTCCAGACCTTGGGAAACTGGCCTTTCTCGAGGCATGCGCTAAAAAGCCCAATTAGTCGAGGCCCAAGCTCCTCGAGAGCCAGGACCCACGCTCGGCCTGGAATCCGGTCGGGTCCAGGGACGGTGTTTTTGCGGGATTTAAGCCGCAGGACAGCCGCCCCTAACTCACCCTCGGTGACTGCGGGCACGTCGTTCTCGCTGCCTTCCGCGTTGGGTGCCTGAGACGGAGCCATGCGCGGAGGAATGTGTTCCTCCGCTCTCAACGGGAACAAGGAGTCCAGGACCCCCTCCAGCCGCTCCGGCTGGAGACTCTGGGTCAGTGGGGGCGCCTTAGGGCGTAATTTGCCTCTTACCATGAGGTACGGGCGCCCCCACGGGTTCCGCTCCAGAGTCTCCATCAGCTCTTCGCGGCCCAATTTTTTGGACCGCTTGATGGCTGTCTGGAGGGCCCTCTTGGCCTCCCTGTACCCATCGTAGATCTCCGTTTCTCAGGCTACCGCATCGTCTGGGCGGCGACGCCTCCGGCGAAACCTGGTGTACCGGCGGCGCGTGGTAACGCAATCCGCGCGCTACTGCGCGATTTCCGGCGTCCACCAGTACACCTGTTTCCTCGCCGGTCTGGGCCTAGCCCTGGGCAACGCCGCATCGCAGATGTGCGACATGGCTCTCCCGAACCACACCACCTCGGTATCAACATCGGCAGGCCTGTCCGCTGTCGGAATCCAGGCCTGCACGATGGCCGCCTCCAGGAGAGCCTCCCGATCAAGGCGATGGAGTGCCCAACGCGGTTTCGGTTGATTCGCGATTGCTGGCGGCAGGTTAGGTGGAGGGGAGACGTGGAACCGAATATATCGGTGATCTGACGACGTCTCCTCCTCCTCCACCACGCGCCATCCCTGGACACGGCGGGCGATCTCAGGGGTCGCAAACGAAACGTCTATGACTGAGCTGAGACCCCGCCGCGTCCAGGTTGCGACTTTCCCCCGGTGACTAGGCCACGTGTAGTGACCCAGTCCTCGAGTATCCTCCCCCTGTCTCTGGTTTCCCGGGAGCCCCAAGCCTGTGACCAGGCATTGAAGTCTCTCAAGACCAGGACAGGGCGAGGCCGGCATGCAGCGAGAACGACGTCCAGCTCAGGTAGCCATAGCTCAAACTGATGCTGGTCGAGGCTCGGCGAGATATAATCGGCCACGACAGCCACACCCTCGTATTCCGCCGCGACACAACCCTGGCCTCTAGCGATGACCGCCAGGCGCGAGGCGTCCGCGCCGGTTCCCCCAAAAATCCAGATCCACCGGGCTTCTCGGGTGAACCCAGTACGGCTTGGCGACGACGACGATGTTAATGGACCACTGCCTGATGCTCTGGTACAGAAGGTCCTTAGCACCAGTGCAGTGGTTCAGATTCACCTGCAAGATGCGGATATGGGTGTCCATTAATAGACGTCCATTTCCGCAACCTGCCGCGAACTTGCACCCACAGCCTCAACCCCCCGTGCGGACGGACGGGGCCTCGGCCTTGAGGCAGCGCAGGCTTTGCTGCCCGCCCGGTGGTCGGCCTCCTTGCCTTCCGCCACGCATTTATAACAGCGTGGCGGAGCGTCACAGGCAAGGGCCTTGTGACCCCCACGGAATACTTTATTTTCGTGCTGTTTAACGATAAATCAATAAGGCAAATAGTCAAAGATGGAACTACAGTTCAATGCATGTAAATATTTCTCAAAATGAATTTAAGCGAACAGAACGAGCAAATCAAACAGAAAATATAATCGCTTCCAATACGCAAACATGTTAAGCATCTGAAGACAACAAGTTAGCCAATAGTGCATTTGGAAAATTTGTCGCCCATGAATTAGACAACGTGCGTACTCCTAAGAGGCGTTATATCACGTCTGAAATAATAAAAGTAATTGAGAACAGCTTTTAATAAGCAATTATATTTAATATGGTTTACTATAAGAATTTAATAAAACATAATAGCATGCAATTAAAATATTTGTAACTTAAACAATTTTTCAGAATAACAAAAATAAATAAAAGTCTTTGCAAGAATCGATATCACACGATACATAAAAAAAATACTGAGTATAACCACCGCCAGCAACAATAACATCTTCTAGTATATTTCTCATAGACCTTATCATGTTGATTTGATTTAAGCGAAAAATTTACACCGTTAAGTCAAACAAATAAATATGAAAAATAAAACGGAAATAAAACAGCCAGTCACTCACAAAAAAAATATCAATCATTCATTATATTCTTTAAGTAAGTACTCTTTAGTATTGAGTGGCGGAAATATAGATGCTCTCTAAAATCTGAATTGTCTAGTGTTTACATATTATTGATAACTATGGATACATAAATATTAACATTATGATGTTTCCATATTTATTAACTCTTAGATGAATCCATATTTATAATCGTATTGAGGGTGGCATTTTATGAGGCTGTGAAGTGTATACATATTTTTGCCTTTGACTGTACATATATCGAAGTTGCAAAAACCTAACTTCTAAGTAAACGTGAAAAAAGTTGCAGATGTTTATGTCGCAAAAAATATACCTATATTTCAACACTCTCCAGGGAATGTAAATTAAAGGTACTTTCACAAATCCGAGGCTCTGTGCTTTCACTGATTTCAGAAGCTACCTCCAAATCCAGCATACAAGTAGGAGGCGTTATCATCGGCTACGAACCATTCGCGTCGATAAAGTATCTGGGGCTCGTACTCGATAGTCGATGAACTTTCGGACATCATTTCCAAAGTTTGGTTCCAAAACCACCACTTTGGCCACAATCGGGGCGATCAGACCGGCCATGGAGGAATGACTGGAGGGGAATGACTCGGTAGCCTCACCTATCGGGAATGGAAAGTATCTGCGGCGAATACACCGGTAGACCAGGGCCGAAAGCGAACTGCAAACACTGCGAATAGCGCAGCGATTACACAGCGCTCCCCACATTGGTGAAGTGCTCAGCGTGGGCGCTACAGTGCCAAGTCCGCTTCCGCTTCGTGAAAGCGGCCACCGCCCCTTCACGAAGCGGAAGCGGGATATATACTCTCCCACCCGAGTTTCGTAGTTTGCGGGGATTGTCCTTACAGAAGCAGGGCCAGGATAGTATGCGAACCCAAAGATGAGGCCGTAATACTGGGACATCCTCCCGAGGGTTTACCCGGGACTCGCGGTCGTAGGCAATGGTAGGGCACCGTGTGTCGGTAAGAGTTTGGCGTCCAAGAGAGATTTCCAGGGAAAAAAGTATTAATGACGAGTAGCAATGATTTTATTTCTTTATTTATAGATAGGTGACCCGCGCAACTTCGTTTACATTACAGCTCGGCTTTTCTGTTTTCTGTTTAGTATATTTTATACTTATAGGTAAATCGTACTCTTAAATCACTATCTACCTGCCTACTGCTGAAAACTAATTTAATTCTGGTGAGTAGTCTTTAAAATGTCAAAGGGCACAGACATAAAAGCGTTTTCGCTGCAGGTTATGTTTATAATAAGGGGATTTTGTCAATCTCTTTATTACGTTTTACAGTATTATAGATAGGTATACCTACTTGTATACTTATTAGCAAAACAATTACTTTTATATGAGGGAGCGTGTCACTTTACAATGGAAGGCTCGTTCGATATTACAAACGTAAATACTGACACGGCTAACATTATTTTGTCAATAAAACTCGGTTGACAGGGATGCTTTTATAAGCCGGTTCAATGAACCTTTCAGATTCCGTGAGCTTCCCCGTTGCATGGCTGCCATAATTCTTCTGCATGCTACATTTCATATGGCCGAGTGCCAACATTTCGTTTATATGCTGAAGAAAGAGATAAGGCGAGGAAATTAATCCCTACCCAATATTTACCTGCAAGAAGTAGAAAGCGTGATCATCCCACTACGTAATTACCTACCTATGTTATGGGAATCCCTCAGAATTGGAAGCTATAGGGCGGTTTTTTCCTTTGTACCTCATTAAAATTGCTCAACCGTGAAATTTGACACAGTGACTAAGAAAAAGTGCATCGAGTTTTGTGATCATCCCACTACGTAATTACCTACCTATGTTATGGGAATCCCTCAGAATTGGAAGCTATATGGCGGTTTTTCCCTTTCCCTTTGTGCCTCATTAAAATTGCTCAACCGTGAAATTTGACACAGTGACTAAGAAAAAGTGCATCAAGTTTTGTTTTAGGGTTCCGTATCCAAAGAGTAAAAACCCTGTTCAAAAGACTTTGCCGCCGTCTATCTGTCTGAATTTTTAACAAATGATGTATTTTTTTTGCCGCTTTAACAACAAAAATTAAAATCAGAAAAAAAGAGGGGATCCCATAGGTTCTAGGTTCTAGGTTTACACGGGCTGGTTTCCGCAACTCGACGTCAATTTGCGCCTATTTTGCGTGAGGGGTTGTGGTATGGCTACTGCCATCCCAGTTCCTCCAGGAAGTCTAGCAGACTCTTCACGTTGCCGACGACTTCCTGGAGCGACCTCGGTGTACCGAAGTGTTTAGCCCTGTATCTGGCCAGTTCCGGGCATTCCATAAGAATGTGACTGGCAGTTTCGTCCGTCTCCATACAAGCTCTGCAAAGGGGACTGTCTGTGACACCTAGATTAAAGAGATGTTTGTTTAGTGGACTGTGACCCGTAACTATACCTGTTATCATACTTATCTTGGTCCTGTTTAGTTGCAGAATTTTGCGAGAGAATCTGGTGTTGATTGTCGGCAGTGCCTCTCTCGCTTGTCTGCATGTATCTAAACCGCTCCAGTGATCCTGGTGATGGCTCCTTGTTTGTTGTTTTAGCAGGTTACGTACCCATCCCGATGGTAAAGGCAGAATAGGTTCAGGGCCCATTGCTGTCAGCGAAGAGCCACTTCTAGCCAGCTCGTCCGCTGCGTCGTTACCTCGTGAGCCACTGTGTCCTTTTATCCATTGTAGGGTAACATTATTCCTTGTGCATATATCCATGAGACCCATGTGGCATTCCATGATAAGGCCCGATGTTATTGTGTGACTCTGTAGCGACTGTAGGACCGATCTGCTATCAGTCAGTATCCGGATACACTGATTCTGTACGGTCCTGGCCTTGATGGCCTCAGTCGCCTTGATTATACCGATGCACTCCGCCTGGTATACCGTGCCGTGGGTGCCTAGAGGTGTTGCGATATTAATGTTCAGGTCCTCCGAGAAGGTTCCCGCTCCGGTACCCAGCCTCGTCTTGGATCCATCCGTAAATATCCTCAACTCCCTGATATTGAGTCCCTCTTGGGGGCACTCTTGTAGTTGTATTTTGTACTTTTTGTCGAACACAAACTGCTTTGGTATTGTGTCGGTGATTGCTTCAGTTAGTGGTTCCGAATCCACCAGCTTCTTGTATATCTCTGTATGTGCTACCTTGCTTGGTTTCCACAGTCCCAGACTTTTGAGTCTAATGGCTGTTGCCGCAGCTTCTTGTTTTATGAAGATGTGCAGCGGCGGGAGACCCAGCATAGCCTCCATGGCGGCGGTGGGCGTTGTTCTCATTCCGCCGGTAGTTGCCATGCAGGCTGATCTTTGGAAACTTTCCAGGTTCTTCTCGATTGTGGTTAGGCTTGTGCGCGTCCACCATACCACAGCCCCGTAGGCAACGATGGGTCTTATTATCGATTCGTATAGCCAGAGGGTGATCTTGGGGCTCAACCCCCACTTGCTTCCTATCATTCTGCGGCACTGCCAGAATGTGATTGTAGCTTTGTTGATTTTGTTTTCGAGATGATTACTCCAGTTTAGTTTGCTGTCAAGGAGTACCCCAAGATACTTGACCTCTTTGGAGAATTGTAATTCGGTGCCATAGAGACGTGGCAACCGATAGTTTCCCAGAATCCTTTTGTTTGTGAACAGTACCAGCTCCGTCTTGCTGGGATTGACCGATAGCTCGTTGGCAGTGCACCAACGTTCCACGATCTTAAGCGCCGTCTGTGTAATATCACACACCGTGTTAGTGAAGTTTCCCCTTGTCAGTATTGTTATGTCATCTGCATACCCCACAGTGTAGTGGTGATTTGCATTTAGTTTGGTTATTAGGTCATTTACAACAAGATTCCATAGCAGCGGTGAGACGACGCCCCCTTGTGGACATCCTTTGACCACCGCTGCGCACTGTTTTCCACTTGTCTGTAGTCTTATAATGCGTTTGCTCAGCATGTTTTCTATCCATTCACTGACTACCGTATTCACTCCATGTCTTGTCAGTGCCATGGTTATGCTTCTGAAGCTAGTTCTGTCAAAAGCTCCCTCTATGTCTATGAAAGTGCCAAGGCACATTGATTTAATCTGGATGGCCTCTTCTATTTTATGTACCACTGCATGTAGTGCTGAGTCCGTAGACTTGCCAGGGGCATATGCGTGTTGATTGGGATGCAGTGGTTTATTTTGAAGGGCCGTCCCTCGAATGTCTCTGTCACACAATCTTTCCAGAGTTTTTAGAAGGAAAGACGTGAGGCTTATCGGTCTGTATGATCTGGGGTCCGAGTAGTCCTCTTTGCCGGGTTTTGGTATAAAGATCACTTTGACCTCCCTCCACAGTCTGGGTACGTATCTGTGCGCCAGACATGCTACCAAGATCCCATATTACAAACTTGATTATTACCTAGATACTTGAACATACTACCCGTTCGCTCTAACTTTGCCGCTGGCGTAGAGGCGTATACCCGAATTGTTAATTAGACGAAGTTAATTGACAGTAGCTAATGTCACTTCGTCATAGAAAATAAGCAACATTGTATGAAGAAGTGACATTAGTTGCTGTCAATTTACTTCATCTAATTAAAAATTCGACTTTAGTATGGAGCCGAGCGGCAAAGTTAGAGCGAACGAGCAGTAGTATATTTTTATCCGGTATTCCCATGGGAACGGGAGCTACGCGTGTGAAACTGCGTGACGTGCCCTAGTTACGAATAAAATAAATGGACCAACAGACTTTATGAAAGCATCCAGAGTAGTATAATCTACAGCTTTACAGAGCTTTAAACAGTTTACAGAACGCGATCCTCATATTTTGCATACCTATTCAACTGACTTTGGCGCTTTGTAGGTCCCTTTCAAATTTAGGGTCCATTTCGAATAACTATTAAGTTTATTTTTGTGTGTGGAAAGTCTCATGGATGTCATCCTGCCAGAACTCCCACCAGCTAATGCATACGTCGCGGCAGTGCCTACAATCTGCATACGCACGAGAGTCCATTGTAAACCTTCGGAAGAACAGCCCCTGAGTAACATTCCGACGCACAGAAGTCCGTTGTAAACCCCCGGAAGAATAGCCCCAGAGAAACATTTGAACCCTATCTGAATGTAGATATATATAATTGGAAAGTATCTCAAACGCTATTTAGGTCAAAAAATTACTCAGTGCCAATTACTTAGGCATTTATTGACAGTTGGATTATACAAAAAAGAATTGGAGTACACCTATCGACACGACGGAAGAGCAGTGAAATTGATTAATTTATTGCTTTCTTAGACTCGCGATCGATGGATTAAGTGATCAGCAACAGTCTTTCGTTAGTTTCTTTTATTGTCTTCCATCTTACTGAATATCCGCAGTTTCCAAGTGGGTGGGCAAAATTGATGACGACTTTTAGGATGTTGATTCTTCGTTCGTGCTAGCTAAACTCATGACTTGATTTATGTTCATGAGAAAATATTATAACATTTAATAGTAAACATACACTATGATTTAAACCTAATAAAATATTTTATTTGTTGCTAGGCTCCGGTCTTACAAAATACCTATCAAAATCAGCATATCGAGCTGCCGCTTTCTCCCAATGAATGCTATTTTACGATCTTTTTCGGGACTTAATAAATATCAAAGAATTTCGACTTGCTGTGTAAAACGTTATTGAGGTTAAGTTACGAGTTAAATACCTCAGATCAATGGAGGATCCTTTGGACAGTGTACTCACCTTCATCGGGAGGTTTATTTCCAAATGCAAAATCCTTAAATCCTCTCCAGTTCACGGTATAACGTCCACTGCGGCCAACCATCATCGGTAATGGACAGTAAACACTGCACGAGTGCACGTCGCGTGCACTGAGCGGATCACACGTTGCTCACTAGCGAGTAGACAGAGGCATTATCCCGTGCCGGCAGATATTAGCAGCAGACGTGCGCGGTATCGATGCGTGGCAGCGCCGCGTCACTGGGTCGCTGCGGCGCGGCGTCAGCTGAGCGCGTCACGTCACGGCGTCGCCGCCCGCCCGCCGCGCTTGCGCAAATCCGCCCGCCCTCCTTTCTGTTCGACGTTTCACTGTAATTGCCTTGTCGTTCAATGCAGTCTGATACCGTTTTAAATAAGATCACGTAGCTGTGAATGTCTTTAAGCGACGAGAGCTTGGATTAAGAGCGAATAATTACGCTCTAACAGATGTTAAACCCGTTTTATCACGCGCGCTTTTAATTCAAATAAAATGTCGGGTGCTTTCTGTTGAAATATATTCACACGCTTTGGTTATTTTTTTGAGTGTCTGACAAAGTTTACTAGCGAACGCGATGTCTACTAACAATAGAACTCACTACGTTTTAATTTTAGACTAGTTTTGCGGACCAAAATAAAGATTACAGAAGTTTGCTCATACTTCATAGAAGTTTCAGGGAATCGGTGCGAGTTGTATCTATCCTTGTTCTTAAAATACTCTTTATTTATTGAGAAAGTTCTTCCTGTTATATACATTTCGCGGGTAAATAAAGATATCTTATTCAAAGCTATGAAAATGTAGTCATAAAGCAAACCACATAAAAATATTACGATCGTACAATAAAAATACGTACACACTGCTCCACTCACATTTGCTGCTTCATGTACGTTTAAATGTTAATACCATCTTATTTTTAGAAAACCTTTTGCGTAAAATAAAAGCGCCACTTACATTTAGCGCTCGATAACAAACGTTTAATATGTAGGTATATTAAAGCTTGAAGCCCTTGTTGTAGCTCCAACCGTCACTTTGGGGTCAACGTTATGATATTTTTCCAGTAGGTACGTCTTGGAGACGACTTCCATTGGACGTCTCAACCCTCTTTAACTGCTTGCATTCGTTCGTTCCGTAGTAAACCTCTATCCAGCTAAGGGAAAGGGTTTCTCATATTGAAATACCCCATGAAAAAATAATATCAATCGTAAAATACCTGTTAAACGTACGCATTAAAGTGTCTTAATCACGAACCCAAATGTTGGAACGAAGTTCCTTATCGCGCGTTGTGAAAGGGGGCTAGACGGAAAAAATTCTTACGAAAAGTTGTCACGACACTTTTTTAACCGACTTCAAAAAAGGGGGAGGTTACTCAATTCGGCCGTTTATATGTTTTTGCTATAGTATGGAGGGTAGAAGTACCTCCACCCTCCTTTAATATGGGGGGGGGGGGGATTTAATATGGGGGGAGGGGGAATGGGAAGGGGGAGGGGGAGGGGGAGGGGGGGGGTGGAAAGGGGGGGTAATAAAATGGGGGTTAATAATAAAAAATATTATTATTAATTAAAAAAAATAAAATTTTATTACAATTCCTTCACTAATTAATCGAAAGGAACTTCGTTCCATCCGGGTGTCCCTTGACACCTCTCAAGTTTTTTTCTTCTTTCGCGGTCTTATTGATATAGGAATTCAATGCCGAAAGCCAAATCCTAGTTGAGGGACTTCAAATCCAGGCAGGGTCAGCAAATAACTGGGCAAACTCTAAAACAAAGTTGAATAGGTACCTATTGAATTTTATAATTTCCTTGACACACTCCGCAGTAGTGATTTGATAACAAATAAAAAATACGAAGTGCGTCACCATCGAATATGTGTCTGTGAGGTCATACGTCATAATTAGGTAACCTTCTTATCTTTATATTTTTTTTAATAATTTAACGATACCAGGAAACATGGCCATATATATTTTTGTGATAACTAAAGACCAACAACAATGCGCCCAATGGCAACAGTATTAAATACTATTTAAATATTACGGATGAATTGCTCGATTATGAGGACTAAATAAATTAATAAATATTGTTAGATATTTTCACACAAAATCATCTAGCCCAAACTAAGCTATAAGCTTGTGCTATGGGATCTAGACGGCTGATAGACATAGATATATTTCTAAATACATACATATAATACAATAGTAGACACTCGCGGCTTCGCCCATGCAAAATTCGGTACCTACCCCGCTTCCCGTGGGAATATATTCCCGGGATGAAAAGTAGCCTATGCGTTATTCCAAACTGTAAGCTATGTCTGTACCAAATTCCAGCCCGATCCGTTCAGCGCGACAGGCGGTTACACTACCGAATGCGCCACCGATACGCAGTCAGATTACTCCTCATCGTACAACAAACGCTCGTTGAAGCGCTGGTGCCGTAGGTCTGTTGGGAGTCCTGGGCTAACCTTCCGAGGGCTTACCCGGGGCTCCCAACCGTAGGCTGTTAAGTAGGATACGTGTGGTTTTTAATCGGTAGGAGTTCGGCATAGCATCCCTGTACGATTTTCCTCACGTTAAAATAAGAAAAAAAGGACCCCTTCACTCAGCATTTTGTAACAGGTCACTGCTTTCAGCGTCTTGGCTGGTCCTCACATGGATCATCATCACCAGTTTGAGACATTTCATTTTGCGAGCGTTCCCGTGCTTCGGAATAAGCTTTCATCCGCCGGTCCCAGTTGCCAGAAACATGGCATGTGTTCAGCCGGTGTTCATTTTCAACTCAAATTTCAACACCAGGTGGTCACAACTCACAACTTGCGTCTGACCATTTCAATACGGCAAAACCGTAGGCAGTTATAGTCCAATCCTGTCCGATCTGGCAATAATGTAAAAATGTCATGTTTAGACAATCGTTGTCTAAGACAGATGAGTAGAAAAGTATAGTATAACAAATCATTGAATTTTTTACTATCCTGAGTAGGTATTTTAAATGAAAATAAACTATCGTAGAGAAGTTATTAGGGGAAGTGTGCTTAAGATGACATAGTCAGATAAGATGACACACCTGTATTATTTTCTGAAATACACGCGCCAAAGGTGAACCCGTGACGTTTTATAGGGTGCATGTAGGTGGCGCTAGTACCGAAGTTCAGTATGGCGGAGAGTGACGGCGCGTTGCAACATAGTGAACGTTTTCGTGATTTTACAGGAAGGAAAAATCACCCAATACTTTTGTTTGTTGGTGAAAATACACTTAAAGATTGAATATTTTCGTTTAAATAGTTTTAATTGACAGCTAAATTCTAAATTAAATATTTGGTATCTGGATGACGGCACCTTAGGAGGGAACGTAGACACTGTTCTGAGCGATTTAGCTTTTATAAAAAACGAGTTCCAAAATATTGGTTTAGATCTAAATCCATGGCACTGAAGAATTGACCAGGAAAATCTTGTTACCTACACTGGTTAATTCTGAGGTGCCAGGTAAGATTGAAGCCATTAATGCTTGGAAAATGAGTTGCCCAGATACTGTTTTGCCAACCTACCCATGCTCCCAGAGACAGTGGGATAGGCCGCTCTGCAACAGAGTCAGAACTCTTTTGCTGAACACATGCTCAAACGTTGCAGAGCGCGCTCGCCTATTGGCTGTGGGAGAGTGGGAATCAGGTGTCTGGCTTCAGGCTCTTCCGTCGCCCAATATAGGTACTATGTTGGACGACACTACTTTCAGAATTGCCGCCTGCCTTCGTTTGGGTGCTCCTTGCGTCTCTCCTCATCGATGTCACTGTGGAGAAGCAGTCGACACCCTTGGGCACCACGGGCTTTCGTGCAGCAGAAGCGCAGGTCGTATGTCACGTCATGCACACCTTAATGACATTCTCCGCCGCGCTCTTGCCACCGCCGGCGTTCCAGCTGTTCTTGAACCAAATGGTTTGGCGCGCGACGATGGCAAGAGACCGGATGGAATGTCATTAGTACCATGGAAGATGGGAAGACCTTTGGTGTGGGACGCAACTTGTGCCGACACCCTTGCGCCTTCTCATCTTCCTAACACGGCAGGCTGCGCTTGTGCTGCTGCTGCATCTGCCGAGACTCTCAAGCGGCGCAAATATAATAATTTAGTTGCAAATTATATATTTGAGCCGTTTGGAGTCGAGACACTGGGCGCGTGGGGCCCAAGTGCGCGTGTGTTATATAAAGATATAGCAAAGCGTTTGGTCGATGCTTCTCGTGACCATAAGGCTGGCCTCTTTCTCGCTCAGAGAATAAGCATTGCCATCCAACGTGGCAATGCGGCCAGTCTTATGGGAACATTACCAGTCGATTGCGATGGGGAGGAATTCTTTGACACCTAGACGAGGGTTGCGACAGTCTTGCACATTGTTTTGACTCCGCCTCCCCCCCCCCCCCCCTCCTTTTTCTGTAAATATTTTTAATTTAATTGTTCAATGTATTTTATTGTTACTTGTAAATAAAGAATAATATCTTAAAAAAAAAAAAAAAAAAAAAAAAAGTTTTAATTGTAAATAGTGATTAATATATGACTTAAATATTGATAGTAACGTATTCTAACCAAAAAGAATTTGTCAGGATATTTGAATGAAACTTTTGTTAATCATTTGGTAAGATGACATACTAGACGTCGGTATAAGATGACATACTATGTCATCTTATCTTTATTTGGCGGTAGTATGCCTATCTTATTTCATTGATCACCAACGACTTAGGTCGCAGACAAGCGCACGGCCCACCTGATGGAAAGTGGTTACTGTGGCCTATGGAGTGCAATACCATGGAGAGTCACACTCGCGCTGCCGACCTTGGAAGAACAGAGAGATTCTGTGCCGTCAGCGCAGAAGACAAGCAGGACAAGCCTCTGGTCTACCCACCGACAGCACAAAACCGCCGGGAACACGTCACAAGGTTATTTAGCCGCAGTATTCTGTAAGGCCGAGGTACTTCCCCAGTCGGACTACTAGACTGGGACGGAAATACCGTCGTGTCCTATCTCCTACCTATTGGTGACCTATAAGACGAAATTACCAATGAAGTCTAAGATGACATAGTGTGCCATCTTTCACTAGGCTTATGTCATCTTACACACGGAGACTTAAGTGCAAATTATATACTTTTAAAAATTGTATATTCAGTTGATTGTTTTAAAACTATAATGACTCTGTTAACTATTTAGTATTTGAATAAATGCGTAAGATTTTGATCGCATTATGACTTTCTTTTTTGTAATATTTGTGTAGAAACAAAAAGTATGTCATCTTAAGCACACTTCCCCTATGTGTCGAAATGATTGTAAGAACACTGTATGACACCTGGATACTGGAATATAATCAGGGTGAATACTCAATTGCAAGTGACTATGGATATATAGGATCAAATGTGTTTGTTTACATTTTTGCGCAAAGCTATTGAAATACAGTACCACGTAATAGGTGGTAGTTCCATACCTACCGCCTTTTACGTGGTAACTATAAAACCGGCCAACTGCAATAGGATTGGACTAAACAAAAATTTTAAATATTATTAGTATTTGTTATTATAGCAGTAACAAAAATACATAATCTGTGAATATTTCAACCGTCTAGCTATAACGGTTCATGAGATACAGCCTGGTGCAGACAGACAGATGGAACAGCGAAATCTCAGTAACAGGGCCCCGTTTTGACCCTTCGGGTACGGAACTCAAAAAATGGTTGAATTAGGGCGTATAAAATGCCTGTGCGTACTGCTTGGCAGGTGTGACGCATATGTTTGTGTGTACTATGTGCTACCATCTTGTACCACTCATTGGAGACAATGCTGCAGCGGTACGAAAGGAATTTTCTGATAACTATATGGCAATAAAAAAATGTGAAACAATATAGGAATCTATGTTGCTAATTTTGTACTATGTTGGAAACGAAGTGTTTTACAATAATAAACTTTGTAGCCGTATTTTATGTGTGTAATTTAATTTAAATAAATATATTCAAATTAAAATACACAACAATTTTTGGAGAACCTCAAATAGGTAAACTTATTTGAGGTTCACTAAAAATTGTTTAAAACAACTTTCTAGGAACTCGCACCCTGGCAATAAAGATATTTCATTTCATATTTCATTTCACCCTTACTATGAGTAAGGAATGTTGCACGCTGCTGGCACGACTTAAGTTTTTCAACTTGAAAATGTAAGTCAAAACAGTTCTATGGTTCCACTGTTCCATATTCAGACAGTGTTGCCTAGATGTTGCAAAAATAAAAGTTAACAAAGGTATCGACAAGATTGTAGAAAATAGCTTGAATGTCGCATGTTTGAATTACGCTCATGAAAGGTTCATACTCTTGTTTAACTGGCTTAATAGTTCCGGTAAATGGTACTAGATGGTGTAGTTTTTTCAGACACAGTAATGCCAGGGAACGACTAAGGCCGTGGTACGACTGTAACCACATTTAGGCATATAGTAGACTAGCTGATCCGCGCAACTTCGTTTGCATAAGAGAGAGAGGAGACCATCTTAGCACCCAGTAAAATTTTGAAAAAAAACGCTGATACACGTGATACATTTATTTCTTAAAAGACGTAGATGTACCTACGAAGTTTCATTCTTCCAACTTTGAAAATTACGAACTTTCCATACAAATGTTTATCACCTATTTCACCCTCTTAGTAGTTAAATTTTAAAATAGCTGATACACGTGTTCATTTATTTTTTAAAAGACACAGGTCTATGAAATTTATATACATAAATACAAACTTCCATCCCTTATTTTACCCCTTTAGTAGATACCAGAATACTTAGTGGGATGAATTTCAAGTTTGTAGGTTCAGCGGCTTAGGCTCTGCGTTGATGAATCAGTCAGTCAGTCGGGACAAGTAATTTTATATGTAGGTATAGATATCAGTATTCATTTCCTTATCAATGTCTGGGAGCATTCACAGGAGACTATGCTTTTCTAGTGGGCGGGCGGCGCGTGGCGATTATAAACATAATGTAGGTACTTTCGTCGTGTGGTCCGGTTCAGGGAACTTTAATTAAACGCTTACAGATAATATAGTTATCATTATTTTAAAACAACCTACATACCTATGATTGGATAGAAGCTTTCTTTAAGAATTCAATAAAGTAAAACTAAATATGTACCTACATTTTAGTACATGGGTAATGAGTAGTAATGACACTATAGCATACATAGTTCTATTCCCCTGGGCGAGGCCGCAGTGGCGGCCTAAGGTCTGTTGGAAGTCCTGGGACATCCTTCCGAGGGCTTCCCCGGGGCTACCAACCATAGGCTGTTGGGCGTTACGTGAGGTTTTTTAGTCGGTAGGAGTCTGGCATAACATTCATGAGGATTTTCCCTCACGTTAAACAAAAAAAAACGCATACATAGTCCTCCTGTTTTTCAGCTACTTACTTACACAGCTAAAAATGAACTATCTGTTCATGTTTAGCTGTGTAGTGTACTTAATGGGCTCCGGAGACGATCAATGCGATTTGACAAGTCTGGTAAAATGTGAATAAAAATAGCTTCAACTGTGCGTGCTTACTTTGCAGGTGTGTGTGCATCAGCGTGTAATTGTGTACCTAAACATGACACTTGTTAAGTCGCCTAATTACCCTTTCGCGTTTTTTTAACCCACTAAATAGGGTGTTATATGTTTAACTTGTGTATGTATGTCTATCTGTGTGTGTGCATTACAGCGGCTCTAAGAATTTACTGAAATTCTTAGGTCGAATCATCGGAAACTTGGTTAATAAACTGTAAACTGTTAGTTTGGTGATATTTCCACGCAATATACATACATATGACCACGCGTTTTATCCCCGAAAGGGTAGGCAGGGGCATATTATATGCCCACATTTCACTTTTTTTTCGCAGGATACCCTGTGATAATTACAGGATTTACTTTATTACCTCAATATTCTGTGCTTATTGGAGCAGTCTCAGAGCCGGGATTTTATTTAATTTTAAAGTAAAAGTTGTTACTAAGTATGTACCTACTAAGTATAAATAAAAAAAATTTAAACTAAATTGTTTTTATTTCCTATCTCAGGCCTAATAGAAGAAATTTCGTAATGAATACGTACCAACCTATTTTACTCTCCTTGTCACATTTTTTATGTTCTTTGTGTTTCATGTACTGAGTAGACTGTTGTTTAAGGAAAAATCATGTGAATGGCATCCTGTGACTTTAGAGGAAGATCCCAGAGCCCCCAGACGTCACTCATTTTCTGATGGACAAAATATATACGAGTGATTAGTGGTGGGGTGTACTATGATCATATGACTAGTTGCTACCTTGGCCAGACGGCCAATTTTCAGGTAGCAATTAATCAAGGTACATAAAAACACTGCTCACCTCACTTAAATTCTGATAGCTGATTTTAACATATGTTTTACACAATATCGTTAAAAATCAGTATTCATTACTCCCAGACACATGCGGTCGGCGGTTTTACGTTACAGACGCTTCAAAGCTCTGACAAAAAATTATTATGGTCACTTATTTTCTGATACTTGATTTTTATATATGTTATTCAGACAACTATTTTAAAACGTTTTGCAAACGGACAGACCGATCCAAGGGGCCAAACATTCCCCAGACCCAATTTTAATGTCGCTAAGAGTATGGGCGCGAGCATTATCCGTGCGTATTATGCGTATGTAGCATGTCTAATCGAAGTCGGAATTAATATTGAAATGTAAATAAAAATGCATAAGTACCTAGCTATTAGTAATTAACGCCTGCCATTTTAAAATTTAAAGTTTTAAAGGTAATAATTTGAAAATCACGTAAATAATCAAAGATTAACTTTGAGAAAAGTGCTCGTCTGACCGCAATAATTATAGAATTGTGCCTTACAAACTGTTTCATGAATATTTTTTTTAATCGAATTTATTTTAATTTTTTAAAGTAAATATCAAGAGGTTTACAAAGTATTAATAATTTAATTAAATAACAGCAACCTTTTCAAATAATTATTTATTGGTAACGAACCTTAAAAAACTACAAAAAATCGGACAAATATTTTTTCTAATCTTCATTGTCATCGTCGTTGAAGTCAGGTAATTCATCATCGAGTCAATCTTGATATCGAATATCTAAATCGTCATCTTGTTCATCAGTGTTTTCCTCGGGCTAAGGTTCGTTACCAATAAATAATTATTTGAAAAGGTTGCTGTTATTTAATTAAATTATTAATACTTTGTAAACCTCTTGATATTTGCTTTAAAAAATTAAAATTAATTCGAATAAAAAAAATCATAAAACAGTTTGTAAGGCACAATTCTATAATTACTAGCTGACCCGCGCAACTTCGTTTGCGTCAAATGAGAGTGACAAAGAGAGTGGTATAGTATTAATATTTTAAGTAGGTAATATAATTCCGTCGCATTTACTCTCGTCGCGTGTCTTAGGTATATTTAATAGAGGGTTGTGGTAGGTTTTAATAATGTGTGTAAAAAGTGATATAATTTTTCCCGTCGCGTCGCTTATATTCATTTAGAGTTGACCCGCAATACTTTGTTGAAGTGATATAATGTTTCCCGTCACATTTATTTTTGTCCGTTTTTTGGTACGGAACTCATCGTGTGCGAGTCCGACTCGCACTTGGCTGGTATTATCTTTCAGTTGACTGGCTACTGCTGCAGAAAACGTTTACTTCCGACGCGTAGTCGAGTTGCGTTGCTCATATTTTAAAAATTATTGTAAGTGAACCTTAAAAGATGGGCATTTGCTGTTCAGGACATTTTTTTGTAAATTTTTAAGAGGAAACATTTTGTAGTACACAATTTTTACGTAACTTTAACCATTTACGCAACGTACGCAATGAAACCTCACAAAAGAAATACATTTTTCCCGTTCTTAAAACATTATTCATAGCTGCTCCGCTCCTATTTGTCTTAGCGTGATGTTATATAGCCATTAGCCATCCTCAATAAATGGACTAAAAAACTGTGAAATTATTTTTGTAATGCAACCAGTAGTTTCTGAGATCCTAGCACAAACAAACTCTTCAGTTTGTATTGTGAGCTAGCCTTAAAAGGAAGACAAATAATTTTATTGTGAGCGAACCTTAAAAGATAGACATATGCTGTCGCGGACTTTTTTATAGAACTTTTTAAGGGGACTGGTTGACAAAGTTTGCGAAAAAGAGGTGCAAATGAAGACATCCTTCTCGGTATTAGTACAAGAAAAATTATAGCCAAAAGTAGATTTGAAATTTAAATGATGTGTGTCAAAAGATGGTTTTATCAGAAATTGTGTATTTATTTATAAATAATTAGTAAAACATCATTGAAATAGCCCATAGTTTTTTAGAAGAAGGCGTTGTATGACATCTATTTATTAATGAATGATAATAAAATTTATATCAGAGACTAAAGAAAACATAGACCTCTAAAATGGTTTTCTTCAATTTTGATTTAGTATAAGTTTTAACTAATTATACCTAATAATGTATTCAAAGAATACATTACATTGCTTGCTTCCCCGCGCTCGCCTGAAAATCTAGTGCGGGGGGAGTCGTGTTGCTAGACGGACGTGTGTCGCTCTGGTCTGCAAAATATTCTCGTAAAATGTTATATTTTCATTCATGTACAGAGTAATGCGTGTAACAGACAGAGCCCGAGTTACACAATGCATACTGCATTACATGAGAATATAATGCATTTGAACTTATTTTATGTATTGTTTTATTAAATTACTTCGAAAGGTAGTCATGCTAATATTGTAAGCGGTACTTATTTCAAAATAAATAAATGAAGAAATATTCGTGGACATTCCCACACAACTTAAGCTATTATAACTTTGTGCTAAGGGATATAGACAACTGATGAAAATACTTATATTACAGTTATTATTAACACACTGCTTTTTTTGAGACACTGCTCTCAACTTGACTGCCTCTGTGGCGCAATCGGAAGTGATACCGCCTGTGGCGCTGGAGGTCGTGGGTTCGATTCCCACCGGAGACAAATATTTGTGTGATCCATAAATGTTTGTCTCAAGAGTCTGGGTGTTTCTATGTATAATATGTATGTATTTAAAAAGTATATAAGTATTATTATCGGTGGTCTTATACCCATAACACAAGCAGGTCATTCCTAGCTTACTTTGGGATTAGATAGCATTGTGCGAAATGTCCGTGAATATATTTATTTATATTTATTTATATTTATTTATTTATTTTAACCGTCAATTTTTTCAGCTTATTACGTCTTGGGGTGACGTAGGCACCATCTACTGGCAACTTGGTTAAGGTAATAAAGTGAAAGAATTGACGGTCGAGAGCAGTGTCTCGTTGGTCGAATGGTGAGGCCGTCTGGTCCGGCAAACCAGAAGACACAGGTTCGAATCCTGCTCGGGACCAAAAATTGTATTCAATTATTTGCTAGACAAGTAAGTCTGGAAATGATCTGCAGGCTATGTTGGATTCTCAAACAATTTGTTATGATTTTTTAAGTTTATATTACAGTAAGCAGAGCACTAAAAAGAATAGCCCGCCGAGTTTTTTGCTAGTCTATATCTATACATAATAATAAAACTGTTGAGGGTCGAGAGTCTGAACATGGAAGCTATTAAAAAAAAAAGAACGCGTTCTCTAATCGATACCTACTTAAGCCAAAATAAAATTTAAAATTATCACGCCGAAACTACTGATTTGAATGAAAATTGATCCGAGGAAGTTCAGGAGTTAGAGACATCTCAACTTCTCAAAACCTAGAATTCAAGAGTTCCTTTGAATGTGAGTGTAAATCTAAACTGGCGTGTTGGCTTTATCATATAAGAGCTTAATGATTAAGTCCAGAGTTAAATATTTCGTCCGCGCCGAAGGCGTGGACTGAAATAAATTATTTTAGAATAGATTCTAAAACAATTCAGTCCACGCCCTCGACGTGTACGTTCTTTTATGATAAAGCAAACAGGGCAGTTTCACTCACCACTTGCTGAGTCTGATGAAGAAATACCTCCCCTTTCATACACCTTAAGCGTAGTAAACGAAGTTGTGAGGGTCAGCTAGTTACATACATACATAAATATGGTCACGCCTTTATAGGCGTGACCATACATACATAATTTACATATTTATGTATGTATTTATGTATGTATCTGCCTACCCCTTCGGGGATAACCCCAAATGGGTAGGCAGAGGCATATTTTTATGTCCCCACATTTCACCTTTTTAGAATTTGTCCCACGTAATAGGTGGTGAGCTGTATTGCCGTGTTGAGATAGACAGGGGCAGGTTGTGACTGCCTGCTGTTGAAATTATTCAAGCCGCCAAAAAGGCCTTCTACTTGGCTTAATGACAACCAAGACCCGTTGGTCTTGGTTGCCCGTAAGTTTCGGAAGGCACGTTAAGCCGTTGCTTAACGTGCCTTCCGAAACACGAACAAATAATTGTCACAAAGTGGTCACATGGATGGTCACCCATCCAAGGACTGGCCATAGTGCTTACTACAGTGATCGTTTACAGAACACTGAGTCCGCGGTGCCACGAGCGCTTCTTATTTATACATAACTAGCTGACCCTCGCAACTGCGTTTACGACTATTTTTGTTTGTTATAATAAAATGAAATGAAATTTTGTAACAAAAATTTTAAGCGAGTGGAAACCTTTGTAACTGGAAGACCCCTCTTGTCTGGATTTGTAATAATTTAAGTAAAACAATGAATATTATGAACATTCGTCTTTGTGAATTCGTCACGTTTAATTTTTACGTAATAATCAATCACATTTTTTGCAGTGTATTTTTACTACACTTAAAAACAAAGGAAAATTGAAATACAAACGTTCCTTTGTTTTTTAATTAATTTTCGCCTCTCTCTATAAAATATAGTGCAGAGGGGCTTATGGCGAGACTTTGTCTGTAGTCTGTGACACTGTTGCATTAAACTACGTCACTAGGTCACGTGGATCATCTGTTCAAAGTTTGAAATAAAACAAAAATGACAACGTCAATCGGATTGAACTCTCACAATAAACGTTTTAGAGAGGGGCAGTCGGGTGAGACCGTCTCACAGCTTCTTGTTTATTTGGTGAAGCGAGGAACGCATTTCCTCTACTATTTTTCTTCTTCTTCCGTAGTTCTTTTACTCTGATGTCTCTGTAGTTGCGCTACTCTATGTTGGCGAGTCATATCGCCCATATGCTCAAGGTCGTTAGCCCTGGGTATGGCCTTAAGAGAAACAATTTTGTAATATACAATTTTTACGTAACTTTAACCATTTAGACAGCGTACGCCTCGGAAGCTCTCAGACGGTAAAAATAATTCCCCGTTTTCGAAACATTCTTCATTGCTGCTCCGCTTTTATTCATCTTAGCGTGATATTATATAACCTATAGCCATCCTCAATAAATGGACTATCAAACTGTAAAAAGAGTTTTGAAATCGAACCAGTAGTTCCCGAGATCCTAGCGTTCAAACAAACAAACAAACAAACTCTTCAGCTTTGTAATATTACTATGGATATGGATTGCGGTCAGACGAGCACTTTTCTCAAAGTTAATCTTTGATTATTTACGTGATTTTCAAATTATTACCTTTAAAACTTAATTCTCTATTAAATAAAACAAATACAAAAATGACAGGCGTTATTTTTATTTACATTTCAATATTAATTCTGACCTCGATTAGACATGGTACATACACGCATAATACGCACGGATAATGCCCGCGCCCATACTCTCAGCGACATTAAAAATGGGTCTGGGGAATGTTTGGCCCCTTGGATCGGTCTGTCCGTTTGCAAAACGTTTTAAAATAGTTGTCTGAATAACATAATATAAAAATCAAGCATCAGAAAATAAGTGACCTTAATAAATTTTTTTCAGAGCTTTGAAGCGTCTGTAAGGTAAAACCGCCGACCGCATGTGTCTGGGAGTAATGAATACTGATTTTTAACGATATTGTGTAAAATATATGTTAAAATCAGCTATCAGAATTTAAGTGAGGTGAGCAGTGTTTTTATGTACCTTGATTAATTGCTACCTGAAAATTGGCCGTCTGGCCAAGGTAGCAACTAGTCATATGATCATAGTACACCCCACCACTAATCACTCGTATATATTTTGTCCATCAGAAAATGAGTGACGTCTGGGGGCTCTGGGATCTTGGACCATTTCAGTTGCCACAATATGGCTATTAGGGCTTGCTAAGATACGAATGATTGTGAAATTAAAAGCTTGTTTGTAAAAAAAGTTTTTTTTAATTTAATTTATTTATTAATACAAACATTTCGTCTCTCTACCTTTTGTCTGACTCTAAAGTGCTTAATTATAGTATCTGCTTGGTAGCCCTTTTGATCGAGTTACCTTAAACGCGAGATGCCAATGAAGGTGTTTTGCCTAAAAATAAGATTTGCCTAAAAAGCTGTTTGCCTTAAGTGAGAAATGCCGATGAAGCTGCATGTCTAAAATGTGAAGTTGACTAAGAAGCACATTGCCTAAATTTAATTTAACTATAAGGCAGTTTGCCAGAAATAAAAGATGACTGAGAGGTCTGTTTGCTCTTAACGAGAAATGACAATGAAGCAGTATGCCTAAATGTAAAATGACTAGGAAGCCGATTGCCTGAAATACTATAATAAATATAATGTCTGCATAGCCTTAGCAAAATTGGCAGCGAAGAAAAGAATTACCTCCTTTTGTCGATCAAAAGGGGGTAATTCTTCTTTAAAAGTAAGATGCCAATGAACGGCTACTGGGACCATATTTGCTAATCTCTATAGAAAACTAGGCAGGTATCGGGGTCGAACCCTCTGTGCTTTTTGGACGGATCGGACAACGCGGATATTTTCCTACCATTTTTCCTGTTGATTGGATTGATGATGAAAAAATAGTCACAATTTGTTACTTACAAGTGGCCAGTAGGTACTTACCTACACTATTATTGACGGAAAAGTTTTCAAGTGACCAATGCTACAATTATAATATTTACAGACATAGACATTACATTACATAAGGCATTTAACCGCTTAGGTATTTTACTTTGAAAACATTTTACTACTTAGGCATTTTGCTGCGTAGGTATTTAACCACTTAAATATTTTGCTTCATAGGCAACGACTTTAGGCAATGTGCTTCTTAGTCGACTTCACATTTCAGACATGCAGCTTCATCGGCATTTCTCACTTAAGGCAAACAGTTTTTTAGGCAAATCTTATTTTTAGGCAGAACACCTTCATTGGCATCTCGCGTTTAAGGTAACTCGATCAAAAGGGCTTGGTAGGTATTGGTGATCAAGATTTTTTTCTAAAATACATTACATTAAAAATACATAATTATTTGTGTTTAATTCGATTCGAATCCTTTTTTAAATAACATCTCAGACTGTTGTTATTGTACACACATTCTCTCTTATCTTGGTCACAAGTTTATAGTTTTCGTCATAAATATTCGCCGGTCTGACACGTGCCAGACTACAACTGTGTATCAGTAACAATGTACCAGTACTGTAGTACTTAAGTACTGGCACAACAACAATAGACTTTAAAATAGAATGTAGTTCATACGCCAGATATCTATTAGATGTCATAGTTAAACATTGTAACTATGCCGCATTTAGAATTGGCTAGCCCTCCCGTGTGGACCTGAGAACGGCGAGTTCGCTGTTCGTCGTACTTTGAACGGTGGCGTGTCTTTTTGCCCCTCATAGTAGTGGGATAGCACCCAACTATCCCCCCCTTCCCCAAATAGCGGGATAACACCCAAACAAACCCCCCAGACGCATGATAGCAGCCGAACCATCTAGACGTGACCGTGATGGTAGCCAAAGTCTGCCGGGAACCCGGGGACTCCCGGCCATAGACTGTTGTAAAGTATTGTGTGATTTAAGTCGGTAGGAAATAAAAAGTCTTCCGGTATGAAAAGAACTCCGACTAAGGTAAAAAGTAAAACACATTTCGGGCATTATTACGACATGGATTTGGTTTTATACCAAGACTAGCGGACGTCACGTGGTTTCACCCGCGTAGTTCCCGTTCCTGTGGGAATACGGGAATAAAATAGCCTATGTTACCCGCAAAGAGTCTAGCTTTCCAACAGTGAAAGAATTTTTCAAATCGGTCCAGTAGTTCCGGAGCCAATTCGTTACAAACAAACAAACAAACAAAAAACAAATCTTTCCTCTTTATAATATTAGTATAGAAAACAGCCGTCAACAGCGCGAGTTGCATCTATGGTCATATAAAGTAAATGTATATACTCATGTGTTATAGTGTTGCATACGTCCATAGGCTGCGGTATACACTCTCGATCAGGTGGACCGTATGTTTTTCTTCCCTTCTTCTCGGACCCTTAGACTGGTTAAAAGAAAATATAATTTAACTCTACAAAATATTCTGCTCTGATTGAGAACGTGTCCGATTGCACGTATACATATTTACATACGTAAATAATATAATTGATTATTGGTATGAATATTCACTGATTCATCTTTCAACGATAAGTTAATACCTACTACTTATCATATTATGATGTTATTATTTCAATACATTTTATTAAGAAAAAATCTAATTCTAATTATTGTATGTTTTATTGTTTATATTTGATAATTTTAAATCTCGGAGCAAATAGTAATTAAGGTTTACCGAAGACCGTTGATCAAAATCTTTGAAAGAAAAGTAGTTCCTTGAAGAGGCCGCAAATCGACCTTTGACTGTAACATACATGCAATAAGCAAAAGATAAACAAATAACTAATATGCTAATACTACATATATGTATATATATGTGGCAAAACAGGCGCGTGCTCACTGATAACTGAGGTCACAGGTTACAGACTTATAAGTGATGTCTGCACTATCAGTTGAACAGTGTTTGTCGGGCTATGCTCAGACGTTCTTTTCTACATTCTCTCAAAATTAAGTAAATTAATTGGCTTTTAAAATGCCTTGGACTAGCATTAACAGGTAAATATTCTAATAAAAAACTATTCAGTGTTAAAATAAAGTTCAAATTAGAAATTAATGAAGTTCAAAAGTGACTTAATTTCCAGTAATTTGTGTCAGTTCGTGTAATTTTGAATTTTATTTTCAGAATTTACGCGAAACCCTCGAACACTAGCTCGGAATTTCCCGAGTCTAGTTCCTCAAAAGTTGCACCGGTATTGACAGCTTCAGCAGATAGCGGTGGCCGTTTTGAACTTAGCCATCACGGCTATGGCAAATGTGCGATCAAGCTCCTTCACGTTCACCGCGATGCGGATTTCCATTCCATCCGTGAATTTGAAGTATTCACCGAACTGAAGCTTCAATCCGAAAGTGCTTATGTCGTTGGAGACAATAAAGATGTAGTCGCAACAGATTCACAAAAAAATACTGTGTACTTATTAGCGAAGAAACATGGGGTGAAGACTCCTGAAGAATTTGGTGCGGTAGTGGTGAGCCATTTCCTGTATATGTACAAACAAGTTGTAGAGGCGAAATGTAAAGTGATCGAGTATCCTTGGGAGAGACTGCAGGCAGGAGCACCTCACAATCACGCTTTCGTGTTCTCACCAACAGCTACAAGATGGTCTGAAGTGTCCCAGTGCCGTCATGGTAAGTTCTACAATTTCTGATATAGCTGATATATTGAAATGACGAAACACCACAATATTATGTATATAATGTGTTATGGGTATTTAAACAAGAATCTTTTCTTCTACAGAGGCTGTTATGGTGAAATCTGGCTTACAGGGCCTACGTGTACTCAAGACTACACAATCAGCGTTCGTAGACTTTGTTCAAGATGAATACACAACACTAAGTGACGCTGCTGAAAGAATATTTAGGTACATATCCTTGTGTTTACATGTAGTTGTGCGGTGATGGTGTTTTTCTAAGGGAAATGAACTAAATGTTTGTTTTACTGTTATAGTACGGTGGTAGAAGCCGAATGGACTTACGACAGTATGCGGACGACAGATTTTGATAATGCCTGGCTAACTGTGAAGGACGCTATTCTAGACAAGTTTGCCGGACCACCTGACATTGGTGTGTACTCACCCTCCGTACAACACACTTTATATCAAGCTGAGAAGACAGTTTTGGAGAAAGTGTCCGAGGTAAGCATTGCTGACGATTTTATGAATTATCTTTTTCAATTTAATATTACAATAGCCGAAATTATGGCAAAAGATGGATATCGGGAAAACTTTAATGCCATATGGACATCGTACTGACTCATTTCTATTATGCCAATCTTTAATCCAATGTCTAATTATTTTCTCACGGTATAATCTACGGCTACCATATTCTATACACTGCTAGCTGACCCGCTCAACTTCGTTTGCGTCTCATAATAGAGAGTATGTCACTCGTTCCAGTCACATTTTTAATTCATTTGTTACAAAAAAATGTGATAAATGAAGAACCGCTTGATCGATTTTGTGATAACTTCACATAAACCATCTACTAAATGGTCCGAACAAAGCCTAAATATTTGGTTTAGATAGGTAAGCCCGTTCTTGAGTTATAAAATTACAACGAAAAGTGGCATTGATTTTTATTATATACTAGCTGACCCGTGCAACTTCGTTTGCGTGATAAATGTAGAACCGCTCGACTGATTTTGTGCAAACTTCACATAAACCATCTACTAAATAGTCCGAACAAAGCCTAAATATTTGGTTTAGATAGGTAAGCCCGTTCTTGAGTTATAAAATTACAACGAAAAGTGGCATTGATTTTTATATATATAGAAGAAGAAGAAGATATAGAAGATAGATATGAGCAGCAGAGAGCACATTTTGCCAGTAGTTTCATTGATCCATTGGGCAAGTCCCTACTAAATACAGGAGAGCAAACTTTTCAGTAATTTGAGCCAAAATGTGAACGGCCAAGATACTATTTCGACATTACTGTCTCGGCAGTGAAACGCAGAATGCTTATAATGCACTAAATGTCAACCCATAATAAGTTCAATTTCAGGACTGAACTTTCTTGCATCATTAACATAAAATATCACTTTCTCGAAGTACCTTATGACCGCAAACTTGCTTAAAACGATTTTTTACAAAGTCTTTTGTTTGACGAGTTCAAAGAAATAAAGAAGTCATTTTAGTCGTACAGATATGTTTAGACTGTTCGATCAATGGTTCGCAGAATTGTCGCAGTATTCATCTTACGGCAATTATTTTCTCAGAATTATGAATATGAACGACTACGAAAACTTTCGTAGAGACTAATAATTCATAGCCAAGTTATATAATAGTGACGCAGAGTTTATTTAGATAGCTATCACAGATAGATAAGGAGTAGGTATTATCGTGAACATTTACAAAAAGCTATAGTGATATTTACATAAACAATTATATGTAATTTAGTCATAAGGGCGTTCCGGTTGCATCTGAACTCGGGCAACCATAGTAAACTTAAATCATTTTAATTCTAAACATCAGTTTAGAATTATTCACAGCTTGACTCGAGAGTTTATTAATTACAAAAGTAAAGTATCAACTTTATTTTTGTAATTAATAAACTCTCGAATCGAGCTGTGTTAATAAATGAGCCTTTATCCCCGAAGGGGTAGGCGGAAAACTAGTTAGGTACTATATACGCACTGATTTCCATTTCCATTTCCATACCTATACTTTCGGCAACAATTTAACAATTTTGTAGCAGGTCCTTTGTACAAATTTAACTTTTAAGAGCAAAAATACATGGACTTCGACTGTTTTGCCCGAAAAACCTTTGCCAAAACTTACTTAAAGTTAATGAGGTCTTAGCAAATCATTCTTCTAGGATCTTGAATTTTTCATGATACTCCCAAGATACGAGTAGGTAGGTACGTAATACGTAATACATAAATTAACTTTGGGAAACCACTCAACCAATTTCAAAAACTATTTCGCAATTAGAGGGCCAAGTTTATCTGAGACACTACTATCAACCGACTAATTCTTTCACCTTAAACCTATCTTGAGACGAGTAATTGTAAATTATGACATGTAGGAATTTGATGGGTGTTACGTGGTTCGTAGAATGACACATGCGCAGCTCATATTGTATAAAAAGTCAACTATAAAAATGTTTACATAATAAAAACTTATGTCGATTACGGAATAATAATACTTATACAATTATAATGAGACAACAAAGAGGTACCCGTTCTATCGAGAGCTCACAGACGTTATCAGACCACGTCACAGTTATTTTGTTTGTGAACGGGTGCCAATCACGTGAACAAAGGTTAAGCGGTTATCTGCACTTGGAGGGGCGGAGTTTGTTTACTGACTTTTTGGGTACAAGCTGTGGCTTAACTTATGACTTATAATAAAGATACTGGTAAAGTAAACAGTCTTTGTCAAGTACATTTATGTTTTGTCTCAAATCTAAAGGACAACTTTATCGCGGTATAGAGTTTCTATCCAGAGCTTGTATATATACCTACTTATTGGTAAACAATTCCTTGACTTAGATACCCTTTTTGTCAACCGGGAGTTGTCTTCCAACAAGCCTAAAGATTAACATCTAAAGATCAGCTTTTCGTAGCAGAAAACGGAAGCGTGTACACAAAGGTCCTGTTATATTTATTCTTATTCACATCACAATCACGACTTTATCCCTAAGACTGTAGTAGTGAGTAACAGTGATGCGATGCATAACTACATATTCTCAATCCTTTTTTCAGTCCCATGTAATAGGGAGCAAACCTTAGGCCGGTTCCGGGCATGTATACAGCAGAAACCCTATAAAATATTCTACAGCTTAATCAAAGTTCCAACAGCCAAATATCCACTCTATGTCATCCACAATAGGCATTACATATTTCAAAAAAATCTACAGTTAAATTATCCAAAAATAGTCAAAAGTAATTTACCTACTAAGTTTTCTTTTAAGGCATATTTTAAGTATTTTTTTCTTTTGTCTACAGATTACATGGATCAAGATGACGATGCCAAACAAACACTACCTCAACATTGACATGTCAAAATTCCCTGCGAACGTGACGAAAGGTGACCCTCGCCATCAAATTTACCAACCCATAGACAAACCAGCCGGTCTCATCTACGCGCAGCTACGCCGTAGACCCAAAAGCCACTTGTGACGAAAACGCTACGAGTCGTAGACAGCTACATGGCTGTGTCATTTATTTAAGTAATAATGTTGTAAAGTTAAGGGTCCTGTAAAGTTGATATTTTTTGTTTTGTGTTAGAAAATATCAAGATGTACTATTTTCTAATAAAAATGATGATTAATTGTATATAATTATTATCTAGTCAAGGTATTAATGTCTTTATTGGGACTTTGTTAATCAACGTTGATTGCAACATACATAATTAAGTTTTTTAAACATAATACTTTAATGTTTACGATAGATAATAAGTGTAAGTAATAATATTAAGATAAATAAAACATCTGAAGTATTAATTTGAGTTTTAATATTAAAGTTGTGCAGAAAATACAACGAAACCAATTTACCTAGACATCATTAATTCACATAATTGTTTTTGTTTTTCACTGTGATGCCAGGTTATAAAATTTATCTAAATTAGCAATAAGTTTTAAATGTCGTGATCAGGGTAAGGTAATGACCAGAACGGGACAAAAAAAAGACTCATTACTATATTGCTATTGTATCAGGCACATAACACGACTATACATAACGTAATTACTCTTATAAATAAATTAAAAAAAACACTATAGACGCTTTGTTCCAATGATTTTATCAGCCAGTGCGTAGAGTTCTTCAACGGTCTGAAAAGAAAAAGAAATAATAAATCAATAGAGATTTTAATGGTATAGCGACTTTTTAGAGTAAATTTCCTGTTATCTACTTATTTGCCACAATCAGGTACCTATAGTAAATGAACAAACAAATGTTTAAAAGAAACCAAATATTTTTTTTTATATTGGAGAAGTGTTTAATGAGTATTTATTTCATTAACTTTCCATTGAAATATCTATTAACTAAAGTATCTACTACTTCATTGATGTAGCAATATGTAAACAAAGTAAAATGCACGTGCAAACGATGAAGGACGAACGACACGGATTTGGGTAGAAAGAACTCTGTGGGTACAATGAATTTCTGTTTACAAACGATAATGTTTATTGCCTATCTTCAATACCTAGCTTTTTATGTGATTGTTTAAGTTTGGTTATCAATAAGTAAATAAAAAAACATGATAAGTATCTGTTCCATGGTCGTACACACTGTAATGAGCGAAATAAGGATAACAAATTGTATTGAGTTTATCACAGACGATGTAAAATATATAATAGAGGTTAGTGAAGTCAGGTCTGACCTCCAGCGCACCCGCGGCAGTATAAAGACCTGTAAGACTTGCTTCAGAAATGCTAAGCGTAGTTGCACGATCTGTTTACTCACAGAAACACGTGCAACGATGATGAAAGATAAATAATGATATTATACTGAGTAGACAGCTACACAACAATGTCATAACCAAGGTCGGGTAAAAAACATTACTGTCTGAAACCACTTAGGGAGCGAATTTGAAACTGTGGAGGCAAGTGCACAGTTCCGTTTACACCGGGCGTTGACTCAAGCACTCACTGAGAGACGATGAGCAATCGAAGGCCACTGCTTACGTGCCAGTCTTATCGGAGAAAAGAAAAAATTATCGCCTTGCGTCATTTCCTGGTTACAGCCACTGCTTAAAACCGCTTTGAACCGGCGGTAGTCCGCCTAGCTATTTGTATTTGGATGTTTGACCAATGATAACACAATTAGGGTGTAACTGCCTTCTGTTCTTGCGAGCCGGCGTCGGCCCATAGCTTGGCTAGACTAGGCGGCACTAGACACGATAGAGAGGTCTACGTACAATTTATTTTAACTATATGACTTTGGCTATTCCATTCTTTAAAATATACTGGGATAATCATCAAAATTAGTTTGGCTCATAGAGCATGCACGAGCCGATATTGTTCCGATACACGGAGTGTAGTACATCATAACCATTAAGGTAGCAGTGACTTGACTATTGGTAGCAATACTAAAACAATAATAGTAAGGCTGTAAGACTCACACTTCACTGAGCTTTTTTTTAAACGGTAAGGCAAATCCTTCATGGATGCTATGCCGGACTCCTACCGACAAAAAAATCCTCACGTAACGCCCAACAGCCTACGGTCGGGACCCCGGTTAAGCTCTCGGAAGGATGTTCCAGGAAACATTTCACTGAGCTACTAGTCAAATGCGTCTAAACGCTAAGACTTAGCGGCTAAGTGATAAATAGATTTGCTAATGAATGCCAAAAAGTTTCAATTACTTTGCTCGTTTCCGAGTATCTACAACGTGACTAATGATAACGAAAGGTAGAAAGTTGTTTGGGCCAATGACTTTAGCACATTTTCTGAACTAGTTTCACTTAATACTCAATAAAAAATTTTGCAAACATAGTTAATGTTCTATGAATATTGTTGTTGTTACATTATTGTAGAGACGATATTTGGAGTCCATAAATTGATTCTTTAGACTATTTTGGTGGTTAAATCTTTTTTCTGATCTGAACGTCGCTCGTGGCCGCGAGACCGTTCGGTGGCTCTTAAACACTCTGCCCGCTCTGGAATTACGTGTTCCAATACTAGTATCTAGCGATTACTTTGCTACTACAATATTATATTTAGCTTCTTCACGTCATATACCTACGTAACGATATAACACACAATAGAATTCAAGCAGATGATGAGTTTGAGGGTAAGCTTCACAATGACTTTCGCAACGTTCTTAGCTGAGCTCACAATAATTTCGCTAGATATTTTAAGATCATAAAGTAGGTAAATGGGTTAACAAAACTCGAAGTTTAAAGTTCGAATAACCGCTATTTTAAGCTTGTTGTAAAGGGCAATTGATAGTATGAGTACATTTTATCAGTGACCGATAGTTGTAAGGGTCACTTAAGATTGATAGGGCTGGTGATTTATTAAAATATCAAAGAAACTGACTAAAATAATTTTAGTGCATCGAGACTCAATTTACGAGTAGTTGCAGTAGCTCTAGCCTGTAGTGCAACACCGTGCAGGTGAAGCAATCGTATGGGGTTCTCCAAAAGGGGTCTAAGGTTTTTACAAGGTCGGCAGTGCGTGGGAGTAGACGCGAGTGCGTAGCAACTCTGGTGTTGCAAACGTTCATTAAGGCTACGGTGACCACCAATTCATCTGGTGGGCCGTAGGCTTGTCTGCCACCTTAGTGGTATAAAAAAATAGTAACGTAACATAACATGTGACACAACGAAGCGAGTATTCTTGACGGGGTAAGTAGAGGTAAATTACACACCCCCACCTTGTCTGTAGTTTTGTTTGTCCTACGCAACAGTGTGCAAGCCTAATGCCGTCACCGCACCATTCTGTAAGTTGAACCTAAATTCCAGCAACTAGGACAGACACCCACACCTAGAGTCTACCAACAGCAGCCAGCCCTAAGCTTCCGCCACGTAATAGATGTTTACAGTTGAGTTTTTGATTGTCATTGTAAGGGAGTTTTTTGCGGAAGGGTTAATTTAAGTGCCTATCATGTTGACATGTCAAAAAAGCGGAATCTACTTTATAGGTCTTGCGTCGCAATAAACTGAACAAAAAGGTCATAAAAATATCGCATTGATAAGGTTTATTGATAAGTTATAGTGTAAGATGCAATGCATATCAACTTTTACATGGTTTTATGAGAATGAACCAATTTGTAGAGGGTAAGAAACGATGATAAAAGTTCGACGACTGTAAAAACTGTAACTCTGTAAGACTGACAAACTAACCATTGAGTGTTAGTTTGTTTGACAAAGGCGTGCGGTATTTTTAAAGTGTGGAATATCCGTCAGGGATGCTATGACGGACTCTTACCGTCTAAAAACCACACGTTACCGCCTAAGGATGGGAGCCCCGGCTAAGCCCTGGGAAGGATGTCTTTAAATAAAGGCATGCGGTAGGTAATATTCAGCTATCTGAGGGTGAAGGAATATCAGATACAGTGTGAGTTTATCTCAGACTGCGAATGCGTTCAATTTCCGGTTCGTCGTGAGAAAATGGACCTTGTTGCTCCGGTAGATGAAGTGGGGAAATACTCGATGAAGAATGCGAATCGATATGCCATTACCTACCGCTTACGAACATAATTCTCAGAATGTATGAACAAGTAAGTAGGTATGTACATGTACATACATTATCTAATCTAATACATGGACTATATAAGAGTTGACCATCGATCGCCTAAAAATTTGTTAGGACTTCCTAAACATTTTTAGTCGATGATCGACTAAAATTATGCGCCCCCCCTTAAGTAGGTACAGAAGGTGTAGGTAAGAGGTTAAGTAGATGCAATATCATAAGAGAATCTACGACAAAAACATCCTATTTACGATAGCATAAATATGTGCGTAATTGCTACAGTTATCTTAGGAAACTTAAATGTTTAGATAACATTTTTACTTTCAATGTCAACATTGAGCCTTCATCGGAATATGCGAACGTCTTTACCCGACTGCATGACGCACGGAAGCGTATTGTGTTTACTCGATATGAATGGTGAAACGTTTGTGATTGAGTACAAAGTACGAGAGGAAATTATATACTTTTTCATAACGCGTGATACTCTCATGGACAGCATCGGTTCCTATGGCCTGAACCTTCAACCTATCCATCCCATTACACTTCTAAACGGCGGAATTTTGAAAAATAATCTTAAGGCGCTCCCTCACCGGGAGCATTCGCGTGTAATGTAACGTTACAGAATCGAGCATTACAGCAGTGAGGGAGGAGAACCGAGCATTGCAATGCGCACCTTGTAATGATACAAGACGAGGTTACATCAGTGAAGGAGGAGAGCCGAGCATTACAATGCGCACCTTGTAATGATACAATGTGTAATGTTTTGATACAACTTGTAACATCAATGCGCTTTTATTGTTACGCTAAATGTTACATTACATGTGAATGCTCGTCGGTCAGGGAGGTAGTATCGTAACGTAATGCTCTAAAGTTGAATCTATAATTATGTTACATTACACGCGAACGCTCGTGAGGGTCAGGGAGGTAGGCTGTAAGTAATGATCAAAGTCGAATCTAATATGTTAAATTACACGTGAACGCTCGTCGGTCAGGGAGGTAGGCTGTAACGTAATGCTCAAAGTCGAATCGAATATGTTACATTACATACAAGCGAATGCTCCCGGTGAGGGAGGGCCTTTATAGGGGTAGCTTATTCTATAAATATGCTTTTGTAGTGGAGTATAAGAATATGATTTCCTTCTGCAACATAATGGCAGACAGTTATATACCGGGTAAACATTATAATGTAAAGGCGGCTCCCTTCCATGGAGGTCGTGTTCCTCTATTCTCTAACTATTATGTCTGAATAATCCAGAGACCTTCAAACTTTTTTTTTTCCTAAGCCACCACATGTTACTCAATCTTCGAGATTTCGTGAGACCTCATGCCCTAAGCTGACACACAAATATGTCATCATAACATAAATTAAGTGATGATTACACACAAAGTAGGTACGTTCAGATATCAACTAGCAAGTACAACAGATTGCCACAGAGTATAAACAAAATTATTTTTGAAGGTATTCGTGAGTGGAACGTGATTATTTGTAATCAGAAGTATGTCTGACTAGTAGCAGGGTTGCAATCAACACATACCTAAATCTAAAGCTCACATGTACATTATGTAACACTAGCGGACGTCACGCGGTTTTGACCCGCGTAGTTGCCGTTCCCTTGGGAATACGGGAATAAAATATAGCCTATGTTCACCGCAAAGAGTGTAGCTTCCCAACAGTGGAAGAATTTTTCAAATCGGTCCAGTAGTTCCGGAGCCTATTCGTTACAAACAAACAAACAAACAAACAAAAAAACAAATCTTTCCTCTTTGTAATATTAGTATAGATGTAAGTAAGCTTTACAATTAGGTATGAAAAATAAAACCCTTTCATTTCGGCAAGATGAAAATAAACATTTATGGTCACGCCTTTATCCCCGAAGGGGTAGGCAGTGGCATATTATATACCCACCTCTCCCCTTTTTAGAATTTGTCCCACGTAATAGGTGGTGAGCCGTATGGCCGTGGTGAGATTGACAGACGCAGATTGTGACTGCCTGCTGTCAGCCTAAAAGGCCTTCAACTTGGCTTAACGATTGTCATTTTACTGGCAACCGGGACCGACGGCCTTTCAAAGGACGGAAACTTTCAAATAAATGCCACAAAGTGGTCACATGGATGGTCACCCATCCAAGGACTGGCCATAGTGAAAGTTGCTTACTGCAGTGATCGTTTACAGAGTTTGCCGGGCCGCGAGCAAAAATAAACAATCAAATCTGTTCCCTATTATATCTTAAAAGACCGAAATATTTCGGATTTCTCCAAATAAAATTTTAAAGTGTGTCAAATTTCATGTTCATTCGTTTGCTCAATTATCTTAAAAAGGGTGTTCTTACCTCAGCCAAATCCGTTCAGCTGTTTAAGCTCTACGTTTATAGATCAGTCAGTGACAGTTACCTAAACTCTCCCAAGTTTCTATAGATTTGTCGGTTGAATATCAAAAAGAAAATTCGTCCAACGAATAAATCTATTGATATACATACTGAACATTGAACTGTAATGCTATGCCTCAAAGCGTTTTAGTATTATACACACGTGAATTCGCTGGTTGAGAGGTTCAATGACATTCTTAGGTCGTATAATCACGACCAATACATGTCTACTGGCAGCAGACATGTAACTTGCGAAGAATAAACACATACAATACGTAAATGTCTGGTCGCATATATGCATCCAAAATAGTTGACGACACTATCTTTTTATGAACAATTCAAATATAAGTTGGAACCTTGTGAATCGCGACAAGTAGACTTTTTAAAGGTCACGCATATACTGAATTTAAATTTGGTTATAACAGTACAATATTGAAATAGGCTCCTTATGTTCCTAACGAATTCAAGAAAGATATGATACCTCGATTACCTGAAAACTAAACCTAGGAATGTTGTTTATGGGTTGGTGGTACCGTTTAAAATATTGATAACATCTATGCGTAAGAACGCTAACAAATGTCTGTGTAGCACGAGCCTGAAGTACCGGAGCTAGGTCATAATTGTCTTATCTATCGTAGCAGTGCATGATTCATATCCAGTTGGACACCGGTTCGATCCGATTTCGGCGAAAGATTATAAAAGCTTCGCCGCACTCCACGTAGGTAGGTATGTTTGGTAACGTAAATTCCATAAAATGTGATTAATCCCGTTTGGCTATCCTGTAGAACCAAAATGAATCATGAGCACTTCGGGCTACGTGTAGCTGCTTGTGTAGAATTTTAAATTTCAAAAAGTATTTTTCTCAATCTATCACCTGTTACTAATAAGTCTGTAAATTTGACTTTGTCTAAACCAGAGAAACAGTAAAACGAAAAGGTAGATGGCCCGTCAAATATGACGACACAATAAGGGAGGGCTTCTTGGTGACTTAAGAACTATATAAAAAAAAGAGTCATTGAGTTTGTCCACAAACGTCGATTTTTTTGTAGGAGGTTTGAGAATAACATTCTCTTAAAATAGATCTAACGTATAGAAATGTGATAATTCTTCTTAATTAGATATTCTCGGAGCTTTAAGCAATAAAATGCTTCTCATAAATCGCTCAGACGACACGGCACTTCCCCTGAAACGTGAATTGTCTTTTTTTCCAAAAAAGAAATCGATGTCTTTTCAAATTAATATAAATTAAAAGGCATACCTAGTAATTATAGTTAAAACTATTATAGTGTTCTAACTCTGATTTATTCATAATACTAGTTTTGGTAGGCTTTAATAATACAATAGGTATTATTCATCACTAATGCTTTAACTTTGCGTCATTAAAAGGTGATGGTTACGTTAGTTTGACAAACAACATTCAGAACTTTGACAATCAATACCTGGTACCAAGAACTTGTTGCTTTTATTATATTTTATATGGGATAGAAAACCATCCAAGGAATGCAAATTATCTTGTGGGTGGATGAACACATCACAGAAAGAGAGGCCTATGGGAGCATATAGAAAATTCAGAATAGATGTCGCAAAATGTTCTCCGTAGGGTCTTATCGCACTGCATCACATCGTGTCACAACTCACTCTGGGAAAGAGCTAGAAAATAATGATGATGAAATAGACGTTGGACTGAAGTACTCAAAATATTTAGTACATTGTAACATATCCGCTATCACAAATTTGAATCATGTTCAATAGATTAATGTTAGAATCATGCCTGTCATAGTTGAGTGACGTGCGGATATGACTGTTACACGAGCTAGCCAAAGATCATATTATCAGGAGCAGGTGCTGTAAGGTCAATACAACAAGCTGGCCCGAATCCAGTTAACACCCGTTCATCACGAGTGCACTCAATTCGAGCAATCTAAACAATTCACGACCCGCTGATAACTTTGTAGGTGCAGAAAAGTAGTTAAACACATCTGTTGACTTTTTGATTATGGTTTATACCTACTACCAAAAACTCGTCAACAACTCCTAGCGTTATAGTAAGTGCACTTTTGAGAAGTCCTGCCTCAAGATTGCTTAAAAGCCTGTAATCATCTGCGGCAAATTTTTCATCCACTCTCAAAGTACGCCTTAACACCAGTAAACTTGCAGGGCTGGGGAAGGAGTTCCCTCGCATGCACCCAGCTACCTATTCTCCAGAAAGAATACTTAAAATGAACAGTTACCGTTAAGTTTTTAAGCAGCTTGACATCATTAGTCTCGTACTTTAGCTGTGCAAATTGTTCGTCGGTGAAGCGCACACCCCGCTCGATATCCAATTGTTTCTGGGCTTCAATTTCTGCGTTACATCTCGCTAGAAGTTGTTCAGGTGTAAGCTGTTCTCTAACTTCCTCCTCGGGTTCTTGTTCTGCTTCTTCATCCATCGACTATAAAAAGATACAAAAATACTTCAAAATTAGGTGTGTCATAAGTATATTCCATGCTCCGGGTTTTAACGCGAACATAAATTTATGACGCCCGGTTGATTTTACGAAAACTAATTTGTGTTTCTTATGTATTTAGGAATGGTGGACTTTAGAGTTCAAAAACTTGCATGAACATAGGAAAATTATATGTTGCAGTAAGCTGTGGTTTTTATGTTACTCTGAAATCTCAAATAAAGTTTCCACTATTTCACTGGAACTCAGATTTAGAACTTGCAGACCACTTAACAAAGTATATGCATTTTTTGTTATTTTATTTTAATGACTATCCTTTTTTTTGTGTGGAACAAGCAATACAAAAAGCAATGTTCCATGCCTTTGTTCACATTCTGTCTTAAGGACATAATGTAAACACAACACCACAGCTCGTGCATGTTTTAAAATCATTCATCATGTCTTTAATGATTCTCCATTAGAGGTGCTTTGAAGTGAATACTTACACTGCTTTTAATCGCTAAGATTAATTATACTCTTTATACTTTGAAGTATAATAAAATTACCCATATATTTGACAAAACCAATCAATATTTAGTACCTACACTTGTATGTAAATAAAAAACAGTGGTAGGTATCAACTATAATAATGATAACGGACATATGGCAGCGGACAAACCACATTGCGATAACCCCCAACGTCCCCAAAATGAAGTGATATGAATAAGATTGTTTAAGTACAAAACAATACTTTTAGCAATTCATATTTAACAAGAATTTGCTTTAATAAGTAGTTGAGATTATGTGGGACCATTACTTAGTAGCAAAACATCTTGTGTTGACCATAGTTTTGCAACTGAATTAGAATGTTTATATTTATTGCAAATAAATAAATGTATTAGGTATATTGATAGCTATAATAATGAGTTTTATTTTTTTTACGCGAGGGAAAATCCTCAGAGGATGTTATTTAGTCGATAAGAGTCCGGCTCTTACCGACTAAAAAACCTCACGTAACAGCCCAACAGCCTGTGGTTGGGAGCCCCGGGTAAGCCCTGGGAAGGATGTCCTGGGACTGCTAAAATAATGAGTAAAAGATCTTTTACCTGTTCCATTTTTTGTGAAGCATTCAACTTTCTGTAGTAAGCGTCGGCTCTCTTTTTAGATGCGCGTGCAACTTCGCGGTTCACCATCCGCCAGAATACGAAGACTGGGTGATGGTACAGCTCTGGTGGACATTCCTTTAAAGGCGTCTTCCCAACTAGGATCAGTCGCTTTAGCCTCTCCATCTCGTCCAACTGTTGATACAGAATAAAATTCGTTTTTCTCTGTCCATTGAATGCAAAAAGATTTCAAAAGTTTAGTACGTCTGTATCTCTGATAAGTTTCTTATTTGGTATCTGGTGTTTCAAGTAATACACATACATACATAAATACATACATACAGCCAATTTACAAAGTTTTGACAGAACAACTCTATTTTTGCAAAAACTCGATTGATATTAATGCCCAAGTTAAAGTTCAATAGATTATAACGATTAAATAACTTTGTTTCTTAGAACAAAAGTTATTAACATCCTGGATCAGAATATTGTTAGTCTAATAAAGTAATCCACTCATACATTGTGTATTTTAATTATGTTTAATGGACATTCATGTAGTAATTTTTTCGATCTATAATATGGAGTCTCTAAACTCAAAGATACTTTGGTATACTCACAACTCTCGAAGAGATCCTCTTGTTGAGTCCCTCTTCATTGACTTCCCGGATCCGCTCCTCCAGTTGCGTCATGTAGGACTTGTCCGTCAGCTTCACCAGGTTCGACCCCATGAGTTTCTCCAGGCGGGCCCGGACATGCGGATGCGCGAAGCTGGTGACATCATCAAAAACAACTTACTCCACTATCTGTTGAATTCACGTGTCTCTATCTTAAAATTAATTCCCAGAATTTATAAACATTACTCAATCACTGGTGACGAAAGTCTTTGATAAAATTGCTTATATTATTTTTTTTACAATCGAACTTTTAAATGACCCTTGTCTATACCTATTTAAAATTTCATTATCAAATTTAGAACCTTGCTCAGAGATAGGTACATCAAATACTAGGCATTTTGGCGCCAATTTCTTGTAGTAAATTGTACCAAGTTTTGAACAAAGTTTTACAATTATTTAGGCACATTTAGATTACAATGAATGAAGATGCAATGTCGGGGTGACTCACCAGAGCCGCGAAGAATCGTTGGGACTCCTGTTTTGAGTCGTTTTGACGGAGCACTTGTTCAGAGACGGCATACGCACCGGAGGCGGACAGACGTCTTGTCGTCGCCGTAAAGTTTTAGTAGTTTTGGCGCTATATGCTCAGTGTCATAGTTGAGACCTTTATCGCGGTGTACGGTGGGCCTGGCACGGTATGGCACGGCCCCCAACCGTCACCACATGTATACAAATTTTGCCTAAAGGAGTATACACACTCGATTTGTTTTAGTTTGACCGGTGAGTAATTAAAAACTGATCATAGTTTATTTAGGATGTGTTCTGAATTTTGTGATTATTATTGTGTTAAATTGCACACTTCGAAAAAAAAAACAATTATGACTATGACACAGGAATAGTATACAAACATGTACGGGAAGAAGCGGTGGTATATCAAATACGGCAAAACTGTGCTACTGAATCAAACCTTAGCTTGAACAGTTTTTGAATGCTGGATTCATTTTCTTTTTCCAGTAATAATAATCACAATAAACAAGGAAATTCGAGGGTATACATACAAATTTATGACCCGAGGATCTATATACGAAAGTGACATGGACGTTTGTAACATTACTAACATTAGAGGAAAATTCTGAGTGAAAACCCGGCGTACATTGTAAAAGGTCCTTCACCTGACGTGACTCTTGAAAGTATACCGGGCGCCATACATGGCACCGGCAGTATGGCAATTTTGACTTAATATCCGGGCATTGCATAAAGATGCATCTTTATATCGCATAGTTGTAAAAGCCATTTTATTCGCGACCGAATCACGTTGATACTTTTATTTTCTTTTCAAAGGCAGCTAAATGACTTTTGCAACTTTATGTCATAAAATAGCAGGATCGTGGATCGGAGGAACAATAATAGTTATGAAACTTTACCTATGCGTGTGCATTTGATTTATTTGATGTGTGTCATTTTAATGTAGAACCAAACTTAATATTTTTCTTTTACAAGTGTTTGAAATTCACGAAAGTGTAATTAATTGACTTTTTATTAGCAAAGTATTTTTTATTTTTTTGTTTAACGTGAGGGAAAATCCTCATGCTAAGTATTTAATAAAAATAATAACTTATTGTTAGTTGTGGATTTCACAGCTTACATGCTCTAAATTTTATTAATTTATGCCTATTACACAATTATGGAGTAAAGGTACTCGTGAATTTAACGGAAGCTATCGGGATTAGCGTTCGAATGATGATGATGAAACTAGAGTAGATATCTATTCTAGATTATAATTATAATATATATTTTTTAAAGTAAATTTAAAATCTTCCTTTTCGTTCCTTGAATCATTTTATGTAGTCGAATGAAGGCCATTGATCATATTTGTTTATTATTATATCCAAACGTGCAATTATTGTTTACAAGTCGCACACATACATATAGAACTGTAATTAATAATGATAATAATAAATTACAATAAATAAAGAATCAATATGAATGTCTAACCATCGCGTAGAGACGAAACGGCTAAACCTAGAGAGATGAAATTCCTGGACATCCTTCCTGAGGGCTTACCCGGGGCTCTCAACCATAGGCTGTTGGGCGTTACGTGAGGTTTTTTAGTCGGTAAGTGTCCGGCATAGCATCCTACGAGGATTTTCCCTCACACCAAAAAAAAAAGAGAGATGAAATTGATTACACAGTTAGATTCACGAATTCTTTAACAAGTACCTTTTTGCCATAGGAACCACAGACCACCCACTCCGCAGAGCATGCATGGATCAGGAGGAGACGGCGACCCACGAGTAGTCGCATACAGGTCTAAATCCTTTATCAGTTCATGTTCTCTCCAGGAAATCATCAGTCATAATAATAAAGATGATGGTTTCCTTTTTTTCAGGAATTTTCAGGACTTTAATCACCCACGCGCATTATGCCTACGTGTTTTGAAGTGAAGCAGCGGAGTACGATTCTCCCGAATCAAGAAGAGCAGAACCCAAGATATGATCAAAAATAGAGAGACTGTTAATTAACTGCTAGCCGAAATTATTAAAGAGAAATAGAGACCCCCCTTAGGGAATAAATTTAGAAAAACTTCACTCATCCATTAAGGGTTTTTTTTTAAATTTATTCCCTAAGGTGGTGAAACGAGCTGGCAGATTATGTACGGGAAATAAAGAAAACGTTCTTTGAAATTCAGTACACATGCTTTTTAATAAAAATAAATAAAGATATCTCAGAGTTTTCAAAATTCTACCCTTCGGGTAAAAAAGTTGGTGAATTTTAAATGAAAATTCGTATTTTGTTGCCAAATTTCTGATAATAGAGACGTCTTTTAAATTCAGCATTTTCCAAAATTGAGTACATGAGTGTAAAATAGGAAAATCTCTTACTTTAACGGGTGGTTGTAAGCATGTTACAAGCGATGCCGCGTGGCACAAACTAGTGAAACTAGTGTACTTATAATCTGTATTATTTTACTAAGCATCCGATGTTATTAAGTCTCTATCTCAAATATGACATCATTATCTCTCTTGCAAGAAGTTCCGCTATCTGCTTCGTGTAGAAACCAAACGGGAAAAAGGTTATGTTTTATAAATTACGCAAATCATTAGAGAATTTTCGCATGTACTTCATATACACGTCATAATAAGTTCACCAGATAACACAGATAACCTTCCACAAGTACAGAGGTAAGATAGTTTTGTACTCCCGACAGATATTAGTATTTCGCATCCATATTGGATCAGAGTTCAGTTATTAGCACACTGACAGATAAACAGACAAGCGTATCTTCGTGATCAAAGGTCAGCCATGATTAGCGACGTCGCACTTAAAAACTTGCAAAATCATGTGTTATTGACGTATTGATATCTTTAGAGGAGAAAAAATTACAAAATTGTAGTAGTTGTCTACAATTTTTTTGCCCGCGAACTTTTTTCACGGCCCCGCTTCCCACGGGAACTTATTCCCGGGATAAAAAGTAGCCTATGTGTTATTCCAGACTATAATCTACCTCTGTACCACATTTCAGTCTGATCCGTTGAGCCGTAAGAGCGTGAAAGAGTACCAAACATACACACTCACAAACTTTCGCATTTATAATTATGATGATGATGATATGTCGACTGTGATATTAGTAAGAAGTAAGATAGTAAGAAATAAGATTATCAGTCAAATGAAATATGATGATAATATGTCGGCTGTGATATTAGTAAGAAGTAATAAGTAGGTAAGATTATCAATCAAATCGAATTAATTAGTCTATTGTAGTCCAGCTGCTGGAAGTAGGCCTCTCACAAATTACGCCACAATACATGGTCCTGCGCCTTCCGCATCCAATCACTCCCTGCGTCATTCTTCAGGACGTCGCGTCAGTCCATCTGGCGGGGGGTCGCCCTACCCTACCTATACCGAATCGCGGTCTACTCTCTGCGCGTGTCCGACTCGCATTTGCTTTTTAGGGTTTCGTAGCCAAGTGGCAAAAACGGAACCCTTATAGATTCGTCATGTCTCTCTGTCTGTCTGTCTGTCTGTCTGTCTGTCCGTCTGTCTGTCAGTCCGTGTGTCACAGCCACTTTTCTCCGAAACTATAAGGCTTATTCTATTGAAATTTGGTAAGTAGATGTATTCTGTGAACCGCATTAAGATTCTTATATAGAACTACAAAAAAGGCGGTAAATTTTAGGGGTCCCCATACTCAGAACTGAAACTCAATTTTTTTTTCAAACAACCTATACGTGTCGTGTATCTTTAGATAGGTCTTCAAAAATGCTATTGAGGTTTCTAAAATCATTTTTTTCTTAAGTGAATAGTTTGCGCAAGAGACACTTCCAAAGTGGAAAAATGTGTGTGTGTCCCTCTAACTTCTAAACTAAGGGAATGATAAATCTAAAAAAAAAAATATGATGTACATTGCCCTAAAAACTACCAACGAAAATTGGTTTGAACGAGATAGAGTCGGAAGTTTTTTTTTAATACGTCATATACCGCAATTTTCGGTTAGAAAAATCACTACCACTGCGAACGTATTAAAACATCAATCAAAGTTACAACGAACTATAAGAACTTTTATATTATGTTACTTGCTGCTACAAAACACTTCATGGGCGAGTCCAACTCGCACTTGGCCGTTTTTTTTGTTAAATTACGAGTAGTACGTTGTTGTCTCCGATCACCTACGGAAGACGCCGATTATTACATGACATTGCCGTGCTGATGTTTCTATGCGACTAGCGGAGGTCACGGGGTCTGACTCGCATAGCTCCCGTCCCGTGAGAATATGGGAATAAAATATAGCCTTTGTCACCCGGGGATAGTTTAGCATCCCAACAGTGAAAGAATTTTTTTAATCGGTTCATTGATTTCGGAGGCTATTCAATGCAAACGAACCAATTATTAAATATTTTCTCTTTAAACGACTAAATATAGATGATCTTCAAAGAGCTCATCCCATATATTTAGTTTTCAAGTCTAGGTACTAAACTAACAGTCAAATATACCTAGCTCCCATATTTTTATCTACGAGTGACTAGGAGTCACGCACTTAGCAGATATCACATGTATTTAACATGTGTATGATATTACAGTTGTGTGTTTTATTACGCCAATATCAGGCCTTCTATCACTTCTTTTCTCTTTCGTGTCAATATGACAGTTAAAATTTAATTTATTACATACACATTGTAACGCCTCATGACTCATCCTCAAACTTTGCGTCCGGAGCGCTCGAGCACGATAAGAACCACAGGTTCATCATCTGTGGTTCTTATCGCAGAAGAACCACAGAACAGTTAATTTAACTGTTCTGTGGTAAGAACAGTTAGAGACTTTCTTCCACGCACGTTTAGATTGTGGAATGATCTTCATGCCTTGATTTTTACAAACGCCTACAGCAAGGGGTACTTTAAAAGGGGTCTAGAAGGATTTTACAAGTCAGCAGTGCGAGTGTAGCGCCTCCGGTGTTGCAAACATCCATAGGCTACGTAGTCCAGCTGAATATTTGGTGGGCAGTATCCTTGTCTGCACCTTAGCTGTAAAAACAAACGTTTTCGTCCTCGGAGGGGTAGACGGAAACACAATGTACGCCCACATTTCACAGTTTGCATTTTTTCCAAGTTAATAGGTACTGGTGGTGGTGTCTATTGCCTTGTTGTAGGTAATGAACCGGCACAGGTTCTGGCTAAATATTGTTTGAAATTGTCAAGAAGCCCATAACGCTTTAAACTTCACTGTCGTTTTACTGGCAACTGACATCAACGGCTCAACGTGCTTTCCGAAGTACTAAACACTCGTAATTAGCAATGCCATAAAACGGTCACCCATCTCAGGACCGGCTATAGCGTTTGATGCTTAACACAGTCATCATTTACAGAAAACTAAAGTAGCGGGACTACGAGTGTTTTTAACCGACTTCAAAAAGGCGGAGGTTACTCAATTCGACCGTATATAATTTTTTTTTAAATATTTTTTTTTGTTTGTTCGCGCAGAACTCCGTCGTTTATGGACCGATTTGAAAATTTTTTTTTTCGTTCGAAAAATAGATACTCCCAATGTGGTCCCATTTTAAGGACGTCAGGATCTGATGATGGCATCCTGGAGAAATCGAAGGAAACTTTTAAAAATTGTAGGGACATCTAGAGCATTTGTAATTTTTTTATTAAGGGCTTTAAAGTAGTAAAACTTAATGAAGGTCTGGAGTCGATCTGATGATGGAGAAGAAAGACAGTAGAGAGAAATCCCTAACGATAAACAGCAGTTACCTTGTGTTTGGGCTTGATCAATTTGTACTGTCGAGAACTTTACACCTAGATAGATAGATTTTCAGTCTACACGTCACTATAAATAGTGAAAAAAAAATTTTTAGTTACTTTTTTTTTAAATTAAAAACTAATATCCATAGGTAATAAGGTTTTTTTAACGTGAGGGAAAATCCATCATGGATGCTATGCCTGACTCCTACCGACTAAAAAACCTCACGTTACACCCAACAGCCTATAGTTGGAAGCCCCGGGTAAGCCCTCGAAAGGATGTCCCAGGACTCCCAACAGACCTACGGCTACCACTGCGGCCTCGCCCAGGGGGCAGTTCGGGTGCTATCCCGCGTCTTTTCCTAATTGGTTTTATCCAGCGCGGTTTCGGATGTGATCCCGCTTCTAAGGGGGGGGGGGGGGGGTACGTGAATCCCTCACGTCACGCTGCCGTCATGGGCCTGCTTCTGTAAGGACGGTGAGCAGCCCTCTTACCGTCCTCAGGCAGACTTCGGCAAAGACACGTCAGCAGCGCCCGAGCCGCCGATGGCGGATCTCGGGTGGGAGAGTTCTCCCCCGTTCCCGCCCCGCCGCCTCTTACACGAGCAAGACCTGCTCGCAGAAAGAGGCGGCGCAGTCTCTCTTACTCCCGCTGGAGATCATGGCTCGCACCATAGTATAATAAGGTTTGATCACGCAGTCAATGTTATGAAAGGTTACGAAAAACATAAATCAATTTTTCAAAAAACAACTATACAATATGAGTTAAGGGGTGAAGTGGATAGGCAGTTACTATGGAGGAGCGGTGTAAGATGTTCTTCCGACACAGAGATGATACATCTGGTGTAGGAATATCCGACCACTGTTTACTTATATTCCTTGCAATAATGCTGCCAGAATTACCTCAAATTATCGAAGTGAAGAGACTTACTTGATAGGAAAAACCTGGAGTGAATTCAAGCAAGAAGCTCAGGATCGATCGGGATGACGACGCATTGTGCCCCCTTGCCCCATATAAGAAACATAGGAACATGAGTCATTAAGATATGGTTTCCCAGGTGGATTAACTTTGACAAGAACATTGACGAGTTTATGCAGGGTGTTTTGTAAAATTTTCATTACAAAACTCCATATCTAAGTTTTTGGCCAAAAAATGCTCGTGTTTTTTAATCCTAAGTGTAATAAGTGGTGGTAATAATAAGTGGTTTTTGATCCTCTTATGTCAAAATTGTTCCCTTTTCCGCTTCTCATGGGAACTTATTCCCAGAATTCATGTACCAAATTTCAGCTAGATTAGTTTTGAGCCGTTAGAACGTGAAACAGTAAAACAAACATACGCACTCACAAACTTTCGAATTTATAATTTTAGTAAGATTTTCAGACAAAGTTTGCATCAAGCTAAAGCAATAAAAATTCACAGAATACCTTTTATAGGCTGGTGGCAGGCTAACAAATAAGTACTAAAACAGCTCTATAACGGTACGACTTACGACCCTTGCCGCCACCCATATTCAATCTTCCTTTATTGTGCTTAACTGCGAAGGTCTTTTACCATAACGCGTTTCCGTTTCGCGAAAGTGTTTCGTTCATTTGTATTCACCTAAATTCGTGTTGTTTCCGGCAATCGACCCCATAACACATAAATCGGAGTAATTTTTCTTGTATAGCATGTGGCTGTCCTAATATTGTAATTCTTTCATGCATTTCCGCAAAAACATTTTGTAAATAAGGATGTTTTATATATTCATTTTAGCGATGAAGATAAAATTATATATCGGTAGGTATATATTCTAGCGATGAAGATTGAAGGCTAATTTTTCACTTTTGAAAATGTGTATTTTTGTTTGTTTTTGACTCTATGCTTGTAGAGTTTCCACACTGTAAGCATACATCTGTGTTGTAAGTATGTTTTCCAGAAAATATTTTGCTCCAATTTGATCTCCGATTCTATTATTTTGAGATTTTGATTTTAAGGGTCATTATTACAGCGGAAAAAAATCCCGGTGTTCAAATTTAATGCCCCACTTGTACAATGAAATATGGTTGCAAAAGGAGAGAGACACGTGTGCTAACGAAACGGGTAACAATCTATCCATAGAAGAAGAAAGAGAACATCTCCAATCTCTACGTATTGTTCAGGATTGAAAAGGAGACGTTGAGATGTTGGGATTAAAAGCGTTCCTCTTCAGAATATCAATAAAAGTATGAACTAAAACAGTTCGGTTTTGGGCATGTCTAACAGCTTTTAGTTTTAGGGTAAACGCCTCACAAAAGAAAGTAAGCACACGCATACGGTTCTACAACGATAAAATAGGTTTACACGTCTGCTGAGTTTTGATAGCTCTAATATGGTACCTATGTAAGCAATACAGACTTATGTAGAGCTTTCATAAAACTCTGAAGGTCAACAAAAACATGATGTACAAGAAGAGACTATGCACGAAACTATCGGCAGTTTCGTCAGAGTTGTGATATTTGCAAAGCCATTAAACGTCACCGGCATTAAACGATTTTAGAATTTATGTACTTCACGAATCGACTTGAAATGAGTTTATGTTTCATCCGTAAACATGTCGGTAATGGTGATATGTCGTCATCGATTCTACTATTCCTTTCTTTTTATATTTACATACATACATACATATAATCACGCCTTTATCCCCGAAGGGGTAGGCAGAGGCATAGTATGCGCCCACATTTCACCTTATAGTTTTATGTCCCACGTAATAGGTGGTGAGCCTATTGCCATGTCGAAATGGACAGGCGCAGGTCGCCCCAAATTGCAATTTTTTAAACCACCCATAAGGCCTTCAACTTAACGATTGTCATTTTACTGAGAACCGGAATTCATTTCGAGATTTCCTTCTCTACGCATTGAATCTTTTTGTGAAAGTATTCCCTCTAGTAAACCCTCGAGATGTATTGGGTGGCGACATTTAGTACTCTTACCTGTCGCAACTCGGGACCCCGTAGCCACACGGGGCTTTTTATATTTAGCTCGCCAAAATGATGCCGCCCGCCTGATGGTAAGCCATGACAACATGTAGCCATTGGGGGCCACTCTCATAGTCTACAAGACTATTGAAAGTGATCCTCAGGTTGGTGGCCCCATCATGCCCCACCAAATTCGGAGTCACAAGGAGGAAAGTACGTGCGCTGACCTACTCTACGGATTTTTCTTATGTAATACAACGTATTACAATTACATAAAGACGATGTAGTTAAAGATGTGCTTATTACATTGAAGACTGTTGCAACATTTTAAAGCTATTCAGTACTATAAGTTTATTGTTGATTCTATCCTTTTGTCGACTCTCAAAGCAACTGTAAAATGGCCGTTGGTTTTTAATGTTTAGCACTTAGCGTTGTTTAAGAAATACAGCATAGTTACTATGTTAAATTAGGTATCTCCCGTCTTAAGGTGCTGATACACTTGAGCATTCACTGGTAATGAGGATTCTTGCGAATGTTTCATTACAGAAAAATACGAGAACCTTTTAGCGAGCATTCTATCGAGCGTTCTGGCAAGCATTCTAGCGAGCATTCTATATATTCAATGAGTATAAATGCAGCACACGCGACCGAGAAGTCTGACATCTTCGAGCATCGAATAGAGCGTTCGCTAGAATTCTCATGACGTTCGTAGCAATATTTGGATCTATGCTCGGCTCGGCTCGGCTCGTTGTACTGTTCGACAAATTTTAATATAAAAACGACAAATGCTTGATGTTCTGTTACAAGTGAATGCTCAAGTTTATCAGCACCTTAAGACGAAACAGGTTAGTTTGCCACCATCTTTTATCTTCCTTTTTAGGGTTTCGTAGCCAAATGGCAAAAACGGAACCCTTATAGATTCGTCATGTCTGTCTGTCTGTCTGTCTGCCTGTCTGTCTGTCTGTCCGTCCGTGTGTCACAGCCACTTTTCTCCGAAACTATAAGGCCTATGCTATTGAAACTTCGTAACTAGATGTATTCTGTGAACCGCATTAAGATTTTTATATAAAACTAGATAAAAGGGGTTAAATTTTGGGGGTCCCCATACTCAGAACTGAAACTCAAAATTTTTTTTTTCAGCATAACCATACATGTGGGGTATCTATAGATAGGTCTTCAAAAATGCTATTGAGGTATATAACATCATTTTTTTCTAAAGTGAATAGTTTGCGCAAGAGACACTTCCAAAGTGGAAAAATAAGTGTCCCCCCCCCCCTCTAACTTCTAAACTAAGAGAATGATAAGTCTAAAAAGAATATATGATGTACATTTCCATAAAAACTATCAACGAAAATTGGTTTGAACGAGATAGAGCTGGTAGTTTTTTTTTAATACGTCATAAACCGCAATTTTCGGTTAGAATAATCAATACGCGAACGTGTTAAAACATCAATCAAAGCTACAACGAACTATAAGAACTTTTACATTATGTTACTTGCTGCTATGAAACCCTTCATGGGCGAGTCCAACTCGCACTTGGCCAGTTATTCTTCTTTTTAACATAACCAATGAGTATAAATGCAGCCCACGTGACTGTCTTCATCTTTGATGAGCATCGAATAGAGCGTTCGCGAGAATTCTCATGGTATTCGTAGCAATATTTGGCTAGGCTCGTTGTTCAGTTCGACAACTATAAAAATGGCGAATGCTCGATCTTCTGTAACAAGTAAGTGCTCTAGTCTATCAGCACCTTTAGCGAAAAGTCGTGCAATTTTTTATTTTTACTTTGATTTGACTTTTTTAAAGATCAGCGCGTTTAGCAAGGACTGCAGACTTGTAGAGATGGTTTGAGGCATTGTGGTATAACACCGAATTTCAACCACAACGTACGCACTAGAAGCGCGTCACGTTATAGGTACCTATATACTTTATGTTGATAAGAGACATTAATTAAAAATATTTATGAAAAAAAATGTTGGTGCCTACTAAGTTATCAAAGGCTCATGGTCATTTTTTATCACTTGTTATGTATTTACTTACCTTTAAACGAATCTCAATATGAATTATGCGTAGTACCTTAATTATTGAACACAAGATGGCGCCCGGGTTCCAGCCACGTGAAATTTTGTTCCCGTGCCTGCTTCCCAAGAAAACATATTCCCGGGATGAAAAATAGTTAGCCTATATGTTTCTAGCCTTAGCCATCGGCTGATTTGATTGACTATGCTATTGAAGAATTCTTATAGACACGAACAGAAGTTGGAATGTGTCCAAAAAGAAATTATATGAAGTAGGGCAAAAAAAAATGTTAATCTAACTCAAACTCAAAAAAACATTTATTTCGCATAATCCTAATACATAGGCACTTGCGACACGTCAATGAATACAAATCGAATAGTACCACCAGTTCGGAACGCGGCCCACTTGAGAAGAACTGGCAAGATCGGCGACTCGGCGGCTCTATTAATAAAAGAAGCCAAAGCTTTCTACCCCTTTTTCAAAATTGTGGAGAAGACGGTTGAAGAAAATTATTGTTGGGATATGTCTGAGGAAAGATATTTTCTTAGCCACTTTCGGTGGACCTAGGTCAATCGCAAGTGGGTGTAAATTGCTAAACATGCGGTAATAGCAAAAAAAGCAGGAGTGTGGGAAACTACCCCAGCTTATTAGTTATTCAGTTATTGTATTTTTGCACGATATTAACAGGTACTACAATAGATGATACTACATTTACATGTCTTTTCCAAGTAAAGTTACTTCACAATATAAAAGTGGTTAGGCGGAAACTTTTCTTCAAATTTCTTGCATTCTTTTTTTTTACAAATTGCCTTTATACACGCATCTTTATTTCTTACAATATTTTGTACACAGGCCGATGAACTTATAAACTTTTTAGGCAGCGCCATCTAGCCCAAGTAAAGCTAAGTTAGTATGCGTTTTAGCCCCTCTCTATTAAATAGAGTGCAGAGGGGCTTATGGCGAGACTTTGTTTGTAGCTGTGACTCTGTCGCATTGAACTACTAAGTCACGTGGATCATCTGTTCAAAGTTTGAAATAAAACAAAAATGACAACGTCAATCGGATTAAACTTTCACTTTCACAATAAACGTGTTAGAGAGGGGAAGTCTGGTGAGAACGATCTCACGGATTTCTTGTTGGGATCAACATAACTTATAAACACACACACATTTTAAAAATAAATATTACTAGTGGGCACCACTCGCCCTCGGGAGGATATCTGGGAATGTCACCCCGGGATAGTTTAGCTTCCCAATAGTGAAAGAATTGTTCCAATTGGAGTAGTTTTGAGGTCGATTTATTGCAAACAAACCATAAAAATCAAATCTTCTCTATAATACAAGTTCTCTATAATATAAGTATAGATTACGATAAGTTACACCGAGACACAGGACAAGTCAACATCCTCATCACACAATGACAGTAGGAGGGGAATAGAACCCACGACCTCCGGTTTGTAGTCAGTATCCCAGTCAGTAACCACAAGAATAATGGCTAGTCAAAATAAAAACAAAGAGCCAGGCTTTTATCCATACTTTTTTTTATGCCGATATAAGGGGAGTGATCTTATATTCTTATTGTTAATTTCCGATTGAATTCCAGTCTGGGACTACTTTATATAAATCACATCGAATTCTAGCAATCAAAGTAGACATAAACGTTTAGATGAACAAGAATAATACGAAGAAAAATAACAGTTACGTAATTGAAATTATAATATTTCAATTTCCTTGCGTTCCAAACTTCTAATACAGGAAACATCGTTATTAATTGAGTTATTAGAATGAAAAATTGAAATTGAAAATAAAAACGCGCGCGTTTTTTCAGTTGCGGGACGCACGCAATCGGAACTCCACGAGATAACGCTTCTAGTGTTATCCTTTCGTGAACAAGGTCACTTAAACATTGTTCACTATCAAATTCTTGTGATTACATACCTACTAAGTTATAGTCAAAATATGTTTGATAATTTAATCAACTATTATTATTTTCTAGAGAAGAAAGTTTAATTAGGTAGGAATCGGCTCTTATCATTCTTGGCAATGGGCTCTGTTACCACAGATAATATAATATATTCTATACTATCACGTTGTCATAGACCTATTACCAGTTTGTTGGAACTATAAATGTGAGCGTTTAGTATGTCTGTATTACCCCGTTCGGGGAAAAGGCACGACTGTATGTTTGTATGCATGTATTTATCTGCAGAAAAGACGAATAAAAAAGTTAAGAACTAGAAAAGTTCGAAAGCACATGGAAGACTTGTTTTCCAAACTAATTCGGTTATTTATTTTTCTAATTTTTTATAATTTTATAAATAACATAACCTAAAATAAATATAAAGTCAGTTGTCTGTCTAAATTATTTGCCAAATGCAAAAGATAATAAACCAATACTTTTCAAAGCATTCATTGCGCGGTGTTGAAAAGTACTTTTAAAATCACATACCTGAGAGAAGATGCTCTTCTCGACGGAAGATCATTAAACGGAGCATAATCTTCAGCATCAGCCGCAGATCTTCGACGACCACGGCCAGCGAGGAGCTCGATAGTTTTCCAGAAAGAGCCATCGGAGGCGTTAGAGGGTGCACGTTGCATCCTCACAGTACAACTATAGGTTCACTAGTGCATGTGGTCTGATCCACGGCTTAAGGTGCAATGACTGCCGCCGCCATTATAGTTTAAAGAAGCAACACACCCCTTCCCCCATAGTTCCGACACCACACGCGAACATTAATCTTACCGCCCCGACACCTTTTATGAATAATTTACGCGTATTCACTGAAATCTATAGACACTCGATACACATTTAAAATTTCATTGTACGTTTTGAATACTTAGTTAATTTGTGAAGTTTCACGATAGGTTTTAATTGCTTTTCTTGTAAACTAAGGCTGAAAGGTGTATGAAATTCCAATGAACTTTCAAGTAGGTATCTACGTATCTATACAATTGAGTGGATTCTTTATGAAGGAACAAAATTAAAAAAGTGTCCATTATCTAGTGGACAAATAGTTTAAATGCAGCGCATTTCTAAACAAGGTACCTACCTACATCCTGCGTTGACCCGGATAGCACGAACGTCGCCGGTCGCGACCCGGGTCAGCCGGATACCAGAGTCGCGGCCTTCGCAGACTCACGAAAATAATGAAGTATTTTTAGGTTAATACACTTTTGTGCGACAATTCCCTTATAGCGGTTTTAGTTACCACATAATATTCACGCCTTTATCTACGAAGAGGTAGGCAGAGGCATACTGTACGAGGCAACTATACAAGTCGCCCATAAGGGTCTAAAGCTTAGCTTTTTATTTCTTTACGTGAGGGAAAATTCTACATGGATGCTATGCTGGACTCCTACCGACTAAAACATCTCACGCCTAACAAACAGCCTATGGTTGCGTAGCTTACATACTGTCATATCATAAAGTTATTTGCAACCGGGACTAAGCAACTGAGTAACGTACCTTCGAAGCATGGAATCGCTCGTAAATTGAAAAACTACAAAGAGTCGGGAGGAGAATCCATCTATCTTAGGACAAGCTATGGCGTGGACGGAACCTCAGCTACGAGCGCTTTAGGGTAATAGCACAGTATAAAGAAAAAACCAATGATCTTTAGGCTGTGGTTATAGTTAGTGTATTATTAATATTTTAGATTTCATTGATAACGACACGAGAGGGAATACGGCCATCGTTTTTCCCATACAAACGTATTACCCTATTTCTTTTTAGTAGAAGAATCTCTTTTAAATTTTATAAAATCGAGGACTATCAGGTAAATTTGAAAAGCGTTGAAATTGAACAAACCCCGACATAATCTTTCTTGAAAAGTGGTTTTGAAAATATTTGAATTGTTTCAGTTTTCAGTGAGTAAACAGGGAAATACGAATCATCGATTTTTCCAAATAAAGTCGATCTGAAATACAGGTACAGGGCTGTCCAGGATGCAGTGCGATGACAATACCTGATTTCAAATACATTTCGTATTTCCTTGCAGCCTCTGAACTACAATTAAACGTGATATTTTACTACTAGCTGACCCTCGCAACTTCGTTTACGTCACATAAGGTTTGCAAAAGGAGAGGACTTCTTCATCGGACTCATCAAGCGTGCGAAACGGCCCTGTTTGCTCAGTCATAAAAGAGTTTAAACATTTACCCCCTTATTCATAATCGTTTATTAAACCTATTTTAGTTAAAACACATTTTAAGTCTATTGCTGTCTCTAACCATACTCTGTCATTGGTTAGAGACAGCAATAGACTTAAAGTGTGTTTTAACTAAAATAGGTTTAATAAACGATTATGAATAAGGGGGTAAGTCTATTATAAAACAATTCAGTCCCCGCCTTTGGCGTGGACTGAATTACTTTACAATAGCCTTAATTATTAAGCTCTTTTATGATTAACCTTTCGTATGTGGAAGGGGCAACGAACTTGTACCTGTCGTCTGTGGCAAGTTACACAGGCCGCTGGGAGCGCGCGACTGCTCTTCGAATTTCTCAAAATTCAAGGAAAATTTATATGAATCATAATATGAACAATGACTGTTTTAGGAAGATAAATAAGTGAATAATGTTATTCATGAACATTTATTTATAAAATCATGTTTTTTTATAATATTACCGAACATTACCTGTTGCAAAACATGAACGATTTTGTCAATAAATAAGTTCACAGAATTTGGTTCTTTTTATTTTTACACATTCCTAGATAATTTTCCAATCAATTGATAAGTAAACTCTCTGGATTCCAACAATAAATCACTCCTAAAAACAGATTTCAAATATTGCAAATCGGCGTTTGTCGAATTGTTTGACTGATATATATATTTTTTTTAACGATGGCACTACTGAATGGTAAAATTGATGATCATAGATACAATATCAAGCAATAAAAAAACCAATTTTCAAGAGCATTAGCGTTTTATTTGCGTAAATTTAGAGCCGGTATTCTTGGGACGGATACGGGACAACACAAATGGTGGGGTATGGACGGATACGGCACAAAACGGTTGAGAGGTTAAGCCAACATGCCCGTTTAGATTTAACCCCACATTGAAAAGAACCCTTGAATTCTTGGTTTAGCGAAAGTTGAGATGCCTCTAATTTATGAACTACATAACCCTCAATGGTGAAAACTTTGTGCAATAATGCTTAAAGTACTCCCTTTCAGACACTAAAAAAATATTTGAAATCAGACTACGCAGTGAGAAATTATAGCTAAAAACTATTTTGTCTTTCATCCCCTCTCCCGCAGGAACCGCGCAAAATATCGGGATTAACCTCTCAACCGTGTTGTGCCGTATCCGTCCATACCCCACCATTTGTGTTGTCCCGTATCCGTCCCAAGAATACCGGCTCTAAATTTACGCAAATAAAACGCTAATGCTCTTGAAAATAGGTTCTTTTATTGCTTGATATTGTATCTATGATCATCAATTTTACCATTCAGTAGTGCCATCGTTAAAAAAAAAAATATATCAGTCTAACAATTCGACAAACGCCGATTTGCAATATTTGAAATCTGTTTTTAGGAGTGATTTATTGTTGGAATTCAGAGAGTTTACTTATCAATTGATTGGAAAATTATCTAGGAATGTGTAAAAATAAAAATAACCAAATTCTGTGAACTAATTTATTGACAAAATCGTTCATGTTTTGCAACAGGTAATGTTCGGTAATATTATAAAAAACATGATTTTATAAATAAATGTTCATGAATAACATTATTCACTTATTTATCTTCCTAAAACAGTCATTGTTCATATTATGATTCATATAAATTTTCCTTGAATTTTGAGAAATTCGAAGAGCAGTCGCGCGCTCCCAGCGGCCTGTGTAACTTGCCACAGACGACGGGTACAAATTTGTTGCCCCTTCCACATACGAGGGGTTAAAAGTATCTTTAAACCTTCCTCGGACTATAAGCTCAGATTGTACTAAGTTTCATTCAAATCCATCCAGTAGTTTTGGCGTGATACTTATTCGGGATACAGACAGACAGACAGACAGACAGACAGACAGCCAGACAGACATGAAAAGTTTAAATTACATTTTCGGCTTCAGTATCGATTAGATAACGCCCTACAATCAAAATTTTCAAAATATCTTCCATGTACAGACTCTCGACCCTCTAGAATAATTAAATGAATGTACTTATCAAATGTCTAGAACTCTAGATTCTATAACACAAACTTATATTAGCATAACTAGCTGACCCTCGTAACTTCGTTTACGTCACATATAAGAGAGAGAGAGCGAGAGAAAAGGTGAATAAAAAAGGAGAGGTATTCCTTCTTTAGTCTCAAAAGAGCATGTGAAACTGCCCTGTTGGCTTAATCATAAAAAAGCTTATGGTCAAGTCTATTCTAAAACAATCCAGTACACGCAATATTTTACTATACAGTTGAATGGTTTTCGATGGTTCTAACATCTATTTTATACCACTAAGGCAGCAGACAAGCTTACGGCTCACCTGATGGAAAGATATGTATTTTCCAACCTTTGTTATATGATAATTGATAATGTTGGCAGCGAGTCAATAGAGCTCAAATTTTCATAGTTCTTCAATATTATATGTAGAGCTGACCCAAATTCTAAAAAAGATTTAAATATCCCGGTTTAAAACTTAAAAACGTACCGCAGTGTGATGTTGTCCTTCTCTAAACGTTTTTTTAACGTGAGGGAAAATCCTCATGGATGCTATCCTCCCGACTAAAAAACCTCATGTAACGCCCAGCAGCCTATGGTTGGGAGCCCCGGGTAAGCCCTCGGAAAGATGTCCCAGGACTCCTTCTCTATACACAGTAGGTAAATACCTACCTACCTACCTACTTGTTTTTTTTTTTCACAATCTAACGTTTTTGATGATTACGGCGTCATCAGTTCAGTTCAAATCCGGTAGCAACAGTCACATTTATTTAACTTCAAGGTTCACTGGACCTCCTAATCAACTGACACCGCTACAGTAAAATATACGATTATCATCTCTTTGTGTAAACATAAAATGTAGAGCACGTGCGGACGCGATCTCTCTTGACCTCTTACAGTTAAAAAAAATAAAACATCTTCAATCCGAATGAGCTGTGACGCATGATAGAGCGATATGGCCTCGTGCTCCTTAATGTTATAATCATAGTAGAACAAGAAATAATACACTCGAGAGCAATGAATCCGGGTCACTTAAAGAATGTTAAAAATCTCGGAAACTAAAAATGATAGGTTAATGCAATAAATTGTATTTAATAGACAATGTAATACTCCTTAAATGAAAGTAAAAAAATATGAGTCACCATACATTTTATTAACACAAAAAATTTTAAATAAAAAATAGAACCGACTTTTAAAATAAAATTTCCCTAGCACATAGTAATATGTATTTGGATTTATCGGATTTTATTCAATATAATATTGAAGTTGGTGCCATTAATAATACCTACCTAAACCTATGGGTTTACTTGGCGCCGACTTCAATATGATATTGAATAAAATCTGATAAATCAAAATACATATTACTATGTGCTAGGGAAATTTTATTTTTAAGGATTTATATGAAGTCGGTTCTATTTTTTATTTAAAATTTTTATTTTTTTATTTTATGTGACGGGTGGACCGAAAAGTATTTCTATCTAGGTGTAAAGTTCTCATCAACACAAATCAATCAAGCCGAAACACAAGGTAACTGCTGTAAATCGTTAAGGAATTCCCTCGACTGTCTTTCAGTTCCATCATCAGATCGACTCCAGACCTTCATTGAATTTTAGTACATTAAAGCACTTAATCAAAAAGTTAACAAACGCACTAGTTGTCCCTACAATTTTCGGTGGTTGCCCTCAATTTCTCCTGGATTCCAGCATCAGATCCTGATACCCTGGATATGGGACCACCTCAGAAGTAGCCTCTTTCAAACAAAAAAAGAATTTTCAAAATCCATCCATAATTGGCGCCGCTATCGCGCAACATACATACAAAAAAAAAAAAAAAAAAAAAAAAAACATAGCGTACGAATTGAGAACCTCCTCCTTTTTTTGAAGTCGGTTAAAAATTACATAAAGAAAAAACTGCTGATCTCTCCTTAAAACAAAAATAGGAAACATGAAATTTTTGAACTTTATTACGATTTTCTTGAATTTTAATACTTCGTATTGCCTCCTCGTGCTTCCATTACTGCGTTTACGCGGTTTGGCATGCTGTACACCAAGTTCCTTATACGATTTTGGGGAATATTCTCCCATTCCTCTGTGAGAGCAATTTTGAGCTCACGAAGCGTGATTGGGGGAGGGTTTCGTTGTTTTACGCATCTGCCTAGCTCGTCCCAAGCATGCTCGATCGGGTTGATATCCGGGCTGCGCGCTGGCCACTCCATACGAGTAATGTTCATCTCTTGAAGGTAGTCATTCACAATCCTACCTGTATGAGGTCGGGCATTGTCATGCATAAATATAGCATCCTCACCTAAATTGACCATAAATGGACCAACGTGATCATTGAGGATTTCTTCCACATATCTTACGCTAGTTAAAGAGCCGTTTTCTATGATCACCAGCTCTGTGCGACTTTCAGAAGAAATTCCGGCCCACACAAGTACAGACCCACCACCGTAGGCTACTTTTTCTTCGATGCATGCTTGCTTGAATCTTTCCCCTGGTCTTCGATACACTCTGTGTCTTCCATCGTGCTTGTAGAGCATAAATTTTGATTCGTCGGAGAACATAACTTTTGACCAATCTTCAATACTCCAATTTACGTGGCTCTGGGCATACCTTAGTCTCGAAATACGATGCCCACGCTCCAGTTTAGGGCCGTTTGCAGGTCTAAGGGGTTTTAAGTTAGATTCAGCAAGCCGACGTCTTACTGTCCATGCACTTGGGTTACTTCCTCCGAGGCGTCGAAACTGATTGGTGAGTTCAGTTCCTGTGAGAAAGCGATTTCGAAGCATGGTGTTCACCAAGTATCGGTCTTCTCGTGCTGTGGTACACCTGGTTCTGCCCGTTCCTGGTCTGCGTAGGTTAGAACCAGTTTCTTCGTAACGTCGGAGAACTCTTTGTACTGTTGACAGCGACACACCGACAGTCCTGGCTGTATCGCGCTGACTCCGGCCGGTTTCCAGCATTGTAAGTATTCTGGTGCATTCTTCAGGCGTAAGCGACATAATTTCAGCTTGATTAATGAATATAGAGCACTATCAACATGGTTTATGTATAGTGGAATTCAACAGACCTAAATAATACAGTAAACAAAGAAATTGGATCTCGACTACTCCATAATTACTTACATTTAATTATCAATCCTGATCATAGTCCTTTCAAGGAACTCTAGTTAGATTTATGCGGACATTTCGACACTAATAAACCTTTAGATTATAGAATAATTTCATGAAAAATACTCGGATGGTAAAAATTTAAGACTGTCATTTTTGCTTGTCATTAAATTATTTTTTCTCGGACTTGTTTGTCTTTGCCATAGTGTTGTAAAACTGTTGTACTGGCCAATTGATTTTAAAAGGAGGTCATTGTTTTATCAATCTGTCAGTTCGAAAAAATGTACTTACTTTAATATTATAACTTATTGACCCAGAGAGCTAAGAGTGCGAGTCTTTGCCCCTTTTCACACGTACCGGTTGCCGGGTGCCGGGTAGGGTGGGTGTATGGCCGTGTACTATAGCTTTCACATGTACCGGCGTGATTTGCCCGGCAACCGCTTGCATTCGCCGTCGGTTACCCGGCACCGGCTACCCGGCAACTAAATAAACAGGTTTCTGTCAAACTGGTCGCTTAGACTGACTTCCCTGACGATGCGAGGCAAGTCCGTCTGGGGTCCTTATTATCTGATTGGTGATAGTTATGGAGTCGTGCAGATTATAATGGAACGACTTCAATCAATGACAATCTGATTAATACTTTGTGGATCGAATATAGGTAAGGTATAGATTTAATTTTATATCTTTTATGGAGTATTACCGTTCGTCCCCTCGACTTCGTCCCCCCGAGGGGGACGAATGGGAATTCACAAAAATAATATTTAATCAGTTCCCGATCGTCCCCCTGCTAACTCAAGAGGGGACGAATGGGAATATGTTCTTCGATTAAGTGCCATTCGTCCCCCGTTCGTCCCCCTCGATCCAAAACAAATGAAAAATAAAACAAATGATGATAAACAAATGAAAAAAAAACAAATGAAGATCGACAAAACAAATGACTGTCGGATAAATAAACGACGATCGAAAACAAATGAAGATCGATAGAAACAAAACCTTCCGGTTCGTATAGACTAAATCCCATTACTTCATTTTCCTACATATGTCTGAATCTCAGTTTGACTTAGTCCCAAAATGCCTGAAAACCAAAGTGACAAATTTTCTTAATGCCGGAATTATAAAATGACTAAGAATTGAGGTACAGTCGAATAGACATTTGTAAAAATATATACATAAATCCCCTTCAGAGCAGACTCAAAATGAGGACCACACGCAAAATGTACAAAACGAAAAATGTACACAACTCGCAAAATGTCCACAACGCAGAATGTGCACGTTAGAGCTTGTCTGTATTATAATAGTCTAGATCGGCAAAACAAATGAAGATCGTCAAAACATATGAAGATCGACAAAACAAATGACGATTGGCATAACAAATGACGGTCGGATAAACAAATGACGATCGAAAAATCATGCAGATCAGTAAAACAAAAGACTATAAGCAAGTTGATAAGGTCAAAAATTACTTGCAGTCATATTTTGTAATCTAGATGCGATTGCCATTCATAAAGATAGGTGCAAGCAAATCTCGACCTTAATGACACTTCTCCAAAAATATGCTTTTTGGCGTATATAGACATCACTGATCATGTATATGTAAAAAATAAATAAATATTATGCATGTTCATAAGGTAAAGAATTGCTTGGACCTATTGTTTGAATGTTTATCGCATCTAGAATACAAACAAGGGTCCAAGCAAATTTCGATCTTATGAGCATGCATAATATCTATTTATTTTTCAATAATCGTGATCCGTGATGTCTATAAACGTCTAAAAGCACATTTTTAGATAAGTGTCATTAAGGTCGAGAATTGCTTGCACCTATTTTTTTGAATGGCTTTCGCATCTAGATTACAAAATATGGCTGCAAGTAGTTTTTGACCTTATAAACTTGCTTATAGTCTGTTGTTTTATTGATCTGCATATGTTTTTTCGATCGTCATTTGTTTATCTGACCGTCATTTGTTTTGTCGATCTTCATTTGTTTTGTCGATCTTCATTTGTTTCGAAGATCTTCATTTGTAAATAAAAATGAAATTTCAAATTTGTTTTTTTACCTGTCTTACATTATTTGTTGGGAGCAATAGAACTAAATAAAGAATGAAAAAATTATTCCCGTTCGTCCCCCCAAAAAATTTAAGGGGACCATCGGGAAAATAAAATAACGAATTCCCGTTCGTCCCCTTAGGGGGACGAAGTCAAGAGGACGAACGGGAATACTCCAATTTTATGGCCATTCAAATGTCTTGAGAGGTAAGTCCGGCACAATTATGACCTCAGGTGTTCTAAACATTTTATATTTAATTTTACCCTACTGCGCGACACAAAAGATGGGTTATTGTGTCGGCGGGATTGAATAGCAGGCTGAATGAATTGATACACAAAAAATTAGGAAAACTTAATAAAACGTAATGTTGTAGTATAAGATACAACAATGAGGTACTTAGTATTAGATATAGATACATTCCTAAATACTTATATGGTTAGAAACATTTCAAAACTTGGTTTCGAATGTGGCCGAAGGGTAAGGTATTATCCTTGATATGAAGCATTCCTACGATTTGTATATTAGACTAGCTGGCCCGCGCAACTTCGTTTGCGTCACGTCACTTATGAGAGTTATGAGTGAAAAAATACCTTTTTTCACTCATAACTCTCATAAGTGACGTTAGTATTAATATTTTCAGTTTTCAGATTTAAAAACCCCACATTAGAAATCTCTCAAGATGTCTTAGTCTGCTTCTGTAAGAACGGCGAGCAGCCAACGAGGCGTCTACACTTTTTATCATCCCTAAAGTAGTTTATTATTGTAAATAAATGATTATACTATTAAATGTTCTAAAAGTTTCTTTTTTTTTAAATATTTTTTAATTATTGCACATAATATATATTGATATACCGAATTTCATGATTTGATGAATTTGGCGATTGATATACCGAAGTAAATGAATGTACGGTGAACTAGATATAACTCAATGATTATTTACATACATAGAATCAGTATAGTTACAACACTATGATCAAAGACAACTTTTGACAAAACATGACATGTTTACATGATTGCTGAGCTGTCCAGAAAAAGACTATACCCACATAAATGACAGATTACAAACAAAAGCAACACCAAATGCTGTAATTTCGTAGTTCCATCTTCGAAAGTGGCCCTTTTTCAAATTTGATTTTTTTATGATATAACTTTACAATAACTAAGAAGTTTTAATACCTTCATTTAAGGAGTATTACATTGTCTATTAAATACAATTTATTGCATTAACCTAGCATTTTTAGTTTCCGAGATTTTTAGGATTCTTTAAGTGACCCGGATTCATTGCTCTCGAGTGTAAATAAATAAATGCCTATTTATAGACAATCTCACACTGCTCACACAATATCATCTAGCCCAAATTAAGCTAATTCATGCCTGTGCTATGGGATCTAGACGACTGATAGACATAATCACCTAAATACATACATATTATACATAGAAAACACCCAGACTCTGAAACATCTAAATATTTGGTCTGGCCCAGGAACCAAACCCAGGAAAGCACAGGCAATTATAATCATCTATACTTATAATAAAACTGTAGAGGGTCGAGAGTCTGTACATGGAAGATATTTTGAAAATTTTGATTGTAGGGCGTTATCTAATCGATACTGAAGCCGAAAATGTAATTTAAACTTTTCATGTCTGTCTGGCTGTCTGTCTGTCTGTATCCCGAATAAGTATCACGCCAAAACTACTGGATGGATTTGAATGAAACTTTGTACAATCTGAGCTTATAGTCTGAGGAAGGTTTTAAGATACTTTTAATCCCGATATTTTGCGCGGTTCCTGCGGGAGAGGGGATGAAAGACAAAATAGTTTTTAGCTATAATTTCTCACTGCGTAGTCTGATTTCAAATATGTTTTTAGTGTCTGAAAGGGAGTACTTTAAGCATTATTGCACAAAGTTTTCACCATTGAGGGTTATGTAGTTCATAAATTAGAGGCATCTCAACTTTCGCTAAACCAAGAATTCAAGGGTTCTTTTCAATGTGGGGTTAAATCTAAACGGGCATGTTGGCTTAATCATAAAAGAGCTCAATGATTAAGGCTATTGTAAAATAATTCATGAATTGAATCATGACTGAATTGTTTTATAATAGACTTACCCCCTTATTCATAATCGTTTATTAAACCTATTTTAGTTAAAACACACTTTAAGTCTATTGCTGTCTGTCTGTCTGTCCTGGGTTTGGTTCCTGGGCCAGACCAAATATTTAGATGTTTCAGAGTTTGGGTGTTTTCTATGTATAATATGTATGTATTTAGGTGATTATGTCTATCAGTCGTCTAGATCCCATAGCACAAGCATGAATTAGCTTAATTTGGGCTAGATGATATTGTGTGAGCAGTGTGAGATTGTCTATAAATAGGCATTTATTTATTTATTATTTCTTGTTCTACTATGATTATAACATTAAGGAGCACGAGGCCATATCGCTCTATCATGCGTCACAGCTCATTCGGATTGAAGATGTTTTATTTTTTTTAACTGTAAGAGGTTAAGAGAGATCGCGTCCGCACGTGCTCTACATTTTATGTTTACACAAAGAGATGATAATCGTATATTTTACTGTAGCGGTGTCAGTTGATTAGGAGGTCCAGTGAACCTTGAAGTTAAATAAATATGACTGTTGCTACCGGATTTGAACTGAACTGATGACGCCGTAATCATCAAAAACGTTAGATTGTGAAAAAAAAAACAAGTAGGTAGGTAGGTAGGTACCTACCTACCTACCTACCTACTTGTTTTTTTATATAAACCCTTACCTTTTTTTATATAAAACCTTTATATCCCAGGACTCCTTCTCTAAACGGTAGGTAAATACCTACCTACCTAGGTAGGTATTTACCTACCGTTTAGAGAAGGAGTCCTGGGACATCTTTCCGAGGGCTTACCCGGGGCTCCCAACCATATGCGGTTCGGCGTTACGTGAGGTTTTTCAGTCGGTAGGAGTCCGGTTTTTTTAACGTGAGGAAAAATCCTCATGGATGCTACATAAGGATTTGTTTTGGAGAAGGACAACATCACACTGCGGTAAGATTTTTAAGCTTTAAACCGGGGTAATTAAATCTTTTTTAGAATTTGGGGCAGCTCTACATATATAATGAAGAACTATGGAAATATGAGCTCTATTGACTCGCTGCCAACATTATCAATTATCATATAACAAAGGCTGGAATATATCTTCTCATCAGATGAGCCGTAAGCTTGTCTGCTACCTTGGTGGTATAAATAGATGTTAGAACCATCGAAAACCATTCAACTGTATAGTAAAATATGGCGTGTACTGGATTATTTTAGAATATACTTGACCATAAGCTTTTTTATGATTAAGCCAACAGGGCAGTTTCACATGCTCTTTTGAGTCTGAAAAAGAAATACCTCTCTTTTCATACACCTTTTCTCTCGCTCTCTCTTATATGTGACGTAAACGAAGTTACGAGGGTTAGCTAGTAATGCTAATATAAGTTTGTGTTAAAGAATCTAGACTTTTGATAGGTACATTAATTTAATTTCATTCCTAAAAACCTACATGTTTTAGGTACATTCTGTGGTCTTCCCGGTGGTGTTTCAGTGTAGTTGTCAGCTCCCGAAACACTTACACAGGGGCAGATCGGTGTCAAAGAGTTTTAGTGAGTATTCCAAGTGCTATCGTGATCAGGTGCCGGGCGACTCTCACACGAGGCCATGCCTCACCAGCATGGGTAGTCCATAAGCAGAGCTCTTCTTGTAAAAAAGGTACATATTAATATTCATAAAGGTGCATTTTTAACCGACTTCAAAAAAGGAGGAGGTTACTCAATTCGACCGCATATATTTATATTTTTTTTATGTTTGTTCGCGCAGAACTCCGTCGTTTTGACCGATTTGAAATTTTTTTTTCGTTAAAAAATAGATACTCCCAAGGTGGTTCCATTTTAAGAAAGACAGGATCTGATGATGGCAACCTGGAGAAACCGAAGGGAACTTTTAAAAATTGTGGAGGCATCTAGGGCATTTGTAATTTTTTTTTAAGGTCTTTAAAGCTATACAACTTAATCTAAAAGGTCTGGAGTCGATCTGATGATGGAGACGAAAGACAGCAGAGAGAATTCCCTAACAATATACAGCAGTTACCTTGAGTTTGGGCTTGATTAATTTGTACTGTCGAGAACTTTACACCTAGATAGACATTTTCAGTCTATACGTCACTAAAAATAGTGAAATTTTTTTTTTAACAAAAAGACACCGACATCAAACAAAACTAAAAACTGAAAAATAAAATTTACCTAGCACACAGTAAGTATATTCTGATTTAACAGATATCATTAAATATAATACTGAAGTCGGTGTCCTTGTGTTAATTTTTTTTTATAATATGGTAGAAAACACCAGAACTCCGGAACAAACATTTGTGAATCACACCGATATTTGTTTCAAACCGGTAATCGAACTAAAGACCTCACACCTTGCATCTATTATCTTTTTAGTTTATAACTTTGCCTAAAATAGACTAAAGTGCTTATCATTTAAAATGAGCACGTGTCAATACCCCAAATCTAAGCTAATTTTTATAAATGACACATCACTAGCGCAAGTGCCGTTCTACATTGGTCGATAAACGAGAAGAGTCATGTCCTCATATCTTAAAAAGGCACAAGATAACATACCCATTTAAAGTTGGTTGCTATACCACAGAATAGGTATAATATCAACAACTTTGAGGGCATTGGGCTTCACGTTAGTCATACATGATTCACACATCGACAGGGGGTCGTCTTCGGTTTCAAAATTGGTATTCGAATAGTTTGCAACCGCCTTTGTATAACGAATTGATAATAAGCTCATAGGGTCGAAAACAAATAGTGAAATGTGAATAAGAATAAGAATAAGAATAAATATGCTTTATTGTACACCATGAAAAACATTATTCTAAGAAGAAGATCTTAAAGATTATATGTACAATGGGCGGCCTTATCGCTAAGAGCGATCTCTTCCAGGCAACCTTTGGATGGACAGAGAAAATGGAACTGAAAGAGGCAGTGTACAAGCTATTGTTACAAACATAAACCAATGATAAAAATATACTTATAAACCTACATGTAATACACAATACACATCAATATATACAATTTCGTAAGAACCAGTTTAAATATCCAACCATCATAACAGATACGTTATATCTACCCAATAGGTAGGTACATTAAATATAAGTACACACTTACAAAAACACACGCAGTACTAATCTAAGTTAGACAGAAAGTGATTCTTTAACAGCCTGTGACAGCCAGAAATGTGGGTGTTTATCATGGCTCTGCTTACCACTTCTATAATAAATGAGTGATCATATGTCGGTATTTAATGTGGAAAATGCTGGAATGGCGTTCACGTACCGGAAAACGCAAAGTGGGATGATCTGATAACTGCGGCCCGCTCATGACGAAACGTTGTGGCGACCTTAGAGCAGGCCTATGCCCAGCAGTGGGCGCCAAAGCGACTGAGATGATGATGACGACGATTATCTGGCCTATGCACGTACGTAGAAAGTAAAGAATGCACACTTCTCGCTGAAAAAATCTCCTTTCATAACCGCAGCAAAGATGTAAGCAAATGTCAAGTGCTTCCGAGAGCTAACCCGGGGCTCCCGGCCGTGGGCAATGGTCGGACACCGTTTGGTTATACTTAGCCGGTAAGAGTCCAGCATAGGATTCATGAGAGATTACCATCCATAAAAAAATCGAAGGTCAAGTTCAACAGAAGATACGTGAAAAAATCATAGCAAAGATGAAAACAGTGCTTTCATCACTTTAATTCAGACGCAAACAAATCCTGCACTCTTCACTACTGCAGATGTTTTGGCGGGGTTAGATAAAATGATAGACTACTTATATTGGATCAGTTATAGCCAACTGGCCGTACATCATTTAAACGATTGCAATTCAATTACGTTTGAGCATTGAGTGGTATAAAATAAAATCGAAGATCTCATAAGAGTTGTTTTAGTTTTATTGATTTACGTTTCAATTGAAAGCTGATTTAAATAATGATTTTTCAGCGATTCGGTTGTGATCAAGCTTCTTGATAGCTGCTGAATGACGCATGTGGCGTACGCAATGGGAGTTCAAACAGCAGTAACTCCCAACAAGATAGTGATGAATGGTTTCTTCTCTTACATACTCAATGACAGAGTATTATCTCAACCGGTAGCCGGTTGTGACTAGTGCTTATTTTCTATTATTTTATTCCGGGAAGCAGCTTAAAAGTCGACGGCACACAAGCTGATCTTGGGTGACATTGTTGATGGACCGTCAGAAAAGGATACGAGGTAATCATTTCTTCAATTATAATTATTAGATTTAGCATATCTAATTTTCATATTAGATTCAATGTTACCTACGTATAAATTATAGCTGTAGTGGACAAGCACAGATACACGATGGATCGCGTTTCGCTCATCCCCGCAATAAAAGCAAAAGAATAGTCGCCTCGAAGGTTTTGCAGCAACTACCCGGGTTTGTGGGAAACGGCGGCCGGGTTTTAGCTTGACGTCATTAAAGACGATATTGCTCATGCCATGGACTTCGAGGTGGGTCTGCACATGCAGTCGGGAATAAAACTCGGATGAAGTACATTATGATATAAATCAGTGATCAACCCTAAAAACAGAGTTTATATTCAGCAATTTTCGAACTGCATGGCATGTGTGGGGATTTCTACTCGTAAAACTAAATGGCTAGATACTAAAATTTTCTTTAGACTCCGATGCGGGATCTAAGCCTATTAGAAGATCTGAATAGAAGGATTTGAAAACATTTTTAACGATCACGACGAGATATTATGTACAAACCAACAAAACATTATCAAGTAAGTAGTACTCACGCATATTGGATTATTTTCGCCTGCCACCATCGTGGTAAGTTTGGTAACTGGAACCTTTTCATTTTTTTTCGACCCATCTCACCTTCGACTTGTTCATCTTCACCCTCCTACAAATATTATTGTTATACACTTTCCTGTTATGTTTCAGGACAGTTTAAAAAAAATCCCGCCAAGTGCGAGTCGGACTCGCGCTCTGTGGGTTTCAAAAACCGGCAAAAAAATCACGCTTTTTATAAAAAACCCCTTTATCCGCCAATATTTGTGTGACCCATAAATGTTCGTTTCAAGAGTCTGGGTATTTCTATGTATTATATGTATGTATTTAAAAGTATATAAGTATTAATATCCGTGGTCTGATACCCATAACACAAGCAGGTTATTCCTAGCTTACTTTGGGATCAGATAGTGTTGTGTGAAATGTCCGTGAATATTTATTTATTATTTAAAATAAAAAATATTTTTTTCTGATTTTATTTTTGTTATCACGGCAACAAGAGTACATTATCTGTGAAAATCTCAGCTCTTTCGCTATCACCATTACAGCCTCGTGACGTACAGACAGACAGACGGACGGCGAAGCCTCATGAATAGGGTTCCATTTTTTACCGTTTGGGTACGGAACCCTAAAAAGAAGTTCTCTCGTTTGCCAGTCTTTTATAAATGCTGCAAGTTTATTTAAGCCTGTCTACAAAACAGAATAGATGGACATCAGTGACTGAAGAGCAAGGACGTTACTTTGGAATGCATTAAGAAACAGGCAAAAGGGATTATAAAATAGTAACTCTACTTGCTTACTCTATAAAGATCAGTCCAGATCTTGCCCGACTGATCTCTATTGAGTAGTACCCTGAATTTACATGGGAGACATACATACAAAGCCACGCCTTTATCCCCGAAGGGGTAGGCAGAAGTATATTCGAAAGTCTAGGAAATAGACAAAGTCGTCCGGAGGGTAGTATATGCCCACATTTCACCTTATAGTTTTTTGTCCCAAGCAATAGGTGGTGAGCCTATTGCCGTGTTGAAATGGACAAGCGCAGGTTGTGACGACCCGTAGTTGAAATTTTTGAAGCCGTATAAGGCCATCAACTTGTGAGATGAGATGCGAGAGATATTTATGTCACTCTTTACATCTTTCCTTTTTGCTTAATTGACTTCCTGTATATTCTAGTTCTGGGGTGAAGACCGCGACTTGATACACGTGGGGTAGAAAGACACCCCCGCCAGATGGACCGACCACCTGAAGAAGGTCGCAGGGACTGACTGAGGATTGTAGCGAAATTTGGGAGAGACCTACGTCCAGCAGTGGACTTATAAAGGCTGATTTGGTGATATGATGATACGCACCGGGAGCTTAACCCTTTTTTCTTTCTCACCATCACCACCGTTGTCTGCTGGTTCAGTCATTTTGTTGAGTGTTTATATCCTCTCTATTTTGTATTAATACTGAAAATTTGGCTTCACAGTAAATTTTGATTAACACGTTTTAAATTTAGCTATCAATTCATGATATTTTACAAATTTTGAACCGAAAATGTGATGGATCTTATTTTAGAGATCACGACATTTGTGACAAATGGTAACAATCAATGAGCATACGAACACTATGTCAATAAAAAAAATTGTTTAAGTTTATGTTGTCGTCGGACCTAACAAAGAGAATGAAAGCCACCGTAATATCTATGGTACGTACGTTCGCCGAGTGATTTTTCTTTTTTTAACGTGAGAGATAATCCTTTATGGATGCTATACCGGACTCCTACCGACTAAAAAACCTCACGTGACGCCCAACAGCCTACGGTTGGGAGCCCCGGGTATGCACTCGGAAGGATGTCCCAGGACTTCCAACAGACCTACGGCTGCTGCTGCAGCCTCATCTAGGGGGGGTTCGGGTGCTATCCCGTGTCTTGGGGGTTTTCGGCTGTCATCCCGCTCCTTAGGGGGAGGAGTGAATCCCTCACGTCACGCTGCCTGGCCAAGTGATTTTAGAGAACGAACCTTAGATTTTTTCATGAGGTACGTAGAAGAGAGGCACTATCGCTATATCAGTAGAAAAAAAAGCTATTCTGTACCATGTATTTGGTATTAAGCCTTCGAGTATAACAAAATCGAATCACCTATGACGGGCTCCCCACTTGCCTTAGGAGGAACGAATGTCGAACAGGATGAGGTTAATATGTAAAGGGATAATTCCCCTTTGTTGCCCGTGGCACTACCGCTTGGCACTACCAGTAGTGTCACGGGAAATTTTACTTTCCCGTGGCACTACTGGTAGTGCTACGGGTAATTGTACATTTACGTTGACACTACCATTTGCCAGTAGTGCCACGGGAAATAATATTTCCCGTGGCACTACTAGCAAATGGATTACTAAAACAAATGAAGATCGCCAAAACAAATGAGAATCGCCAAGTCAAATGAAGATCGCTTAAACCAATAAACATCGTAAAAACAAATGAACATCGTAAAAACAAATGAAGGTCGCTAAAACAAATGAACATCGTAAAAACAAATGAATATTGGTAAAGACAAATGAAGGTCGCTTATACAAATGCAGATCAGTTCTAGGTAAGGCCGCAGTGGTAGCCATAAGGTCTGTTGGGAGTCCTGGGGTATTCTACCGAGGGCTTACCCGGGACTCCCAACCGTAAGCTGTTAGGCAGGGCACATGAGGTTTTTTAGTCGGCAGGAGTCCGGCATAGCATCCATGACGATTTTCCCTCACGTTAAACAAAAAAAATCAGTTCAACAGATCAAAAAAAAAAGAAATAATATAGTTAGGTTAGAAAGAAAGAAATAATAAGAGAATAATATAGAATATTTTTTATTTTTAGCTCGAAAAAAGAAATTAAACAAAAGTTATGATGTTTGCTTATTAAGTATAGGCTTTCTAAACTAGCGATGCTAAAATACTATGGCAAAAGGTCTTTATTGTAAAATTAAGGCCTATTACATTAAAATGGTACTCAGCCTACGATAAAAGCCCTTAAACGATACTCATCATGAAATTTTGTGATTTCGGCGTGGCAGCCATATCGAATTGCAAAATTATCATGTGATTCGTACTCAACATACCAAAAACCCCCTTAAACGAAACCGATCATGAAATTTTGTGATTTCGGCGCGGCGGCCATATTGGATTGCAATATTAACCTGAAATTCGTACTCGTACTACTATTTTTTTCCCAAAAGCATTTGACATCTTAGATCGTATGTCCACCCACCTATTTTAAAATCTGGACCAGTGTGCGGCCAGCCAGCCACAACAGCAAAGCGCATTGATGTTACAAGTTGTATCAAAACATTACACAATGTATCATTACAAGGTGCGCAAAGCGCATTGATGTTACGAGTTGTATCAAAACGTTACACATTGTATCATTACAAGGCGCGCATTGTAAAGCTCGGTTCTCCTCCCTCACTGATGTAACCTCGTCTTGTATCATTACAAGGTGCGCATTGCAATGCTCGGTTCACCTCCCTCACTGCTGTAATTCTCGACTCGTAACGTTACATTACGCGCTAATGCTCCCGGTGAGGGAGCTCCTTAACTGGAATATATTTATTACATACCGTTATAATTATAATATAATATTCACGGCATTGCTGATCTTCATTTGTTTCACTGATCTTCATTTGTTTTATCGATCTTCATTTGTTTTATCGACCTTCATTTGTTTTGCCGATCTTCATTTGTTTCACTGATCTTCATTTGTTTTATCGATCTTCATTTGTTTTATCGACCTTTATTTGTTTTGCCGATCTTCATTTGTTTTACCGATTGTCATCATGGGACCATGTGAGAACATGTTCGCTCTTGATTTGATATGTTGGTATTTAGTAGTGCCATTGGTAATTGGTAGTGCCATGGGAAATTATACTATATGGATTTAATCAGCCAATAGGAACGGTAGTGCCACGGGAAAGTAAAATTTCCCGTGACACTACTGGTAGTGCCAAGCGGTAGTGCCACGGGCAACAAAGGGGATAATTTCGGTATAGTTTCGAACTAGTCTGGGATTTGGCTTTTTAGTTACATAAGTTTAATAGATTCCTGTGTTGTTTCCTTTTTCATCGATTTATTATTTGGATCACTGGTGGAAGCGCTCGTGGCCCCGTGGACTCAGTAAACGATCACTGTTAGTAGTAAGCAACATCTACTGTGGCCGGTCATGGATGGGTGACCATCTCGCGTGACCACTCTGTGTCATTTATTTGCGAGCGTTTCCGTTTCGGAAAGCCCGTTAAGCCGTTGGTCTCGGTTGCCAGTAAACCGGCAGTCGTTAAGCCAAGTTGAAGGCCCTTAAGGGCGGTTCGAAGAATTGTAACAGCAGGCAGTCACAACCTGCGCCTGTCTAAATCAATACGGCTCACCTAAAAGGTAAAATGTGGACATATTAATATGCTTCTGCCTACCCCTTCGGGGATAAAAGGCGTGAAAAGTATGTACTACACGTTCGCTCTAACTTTGCCGCTGGCATAGAGACGTATACCCGAATTTTTAATTACACGAAGTAAATTGACAGTAGCTTATTAGTATGTCACTTCGTCATAGAAATTATGCAACATTGTATGAAGAAATGACATTAGTTGCTGTCAATTTACTTCGTCTAATTAAAAATTCGACTTTAGTATGGAGCCGAGCGGCAAAGTTAGAGCGAACGAGCAGTACGTATGTATTATTTGGATCAGGCTGAGGATCTTATAATAAAAATGTAAAAATAAATTCATGAGATGGCAGTACGTTTACGAAAGTCTGTTTGCGATGAGAAAACCATAACAACCAAACAACAGTGTGTACTACGAAAATCGTACCTTTGATGACTCATCGATATTGACATCCAGACACACGATTCACCCTCTAAATGTTAGTGTATGTAGGTATAGCGTGAGGAGGGCTGCATGAAATGCAATTAGTCGTACCCATTAGCCGCCAAGGTCAAACCACGATAGAAGCGGTATAATTCTTCATTAGCGGCTGTCAATCGGTAGCTCATAATTATGCACTGTGCACATGAAGGTTTTGGTATTTTGATACCTACTTCTTTTCATCCGTAACTCCATATTACAACACTATAGTAATAGTTATTTTTCTAATACATTTCGCAATTTTAGTTTGTTTTTATCGATATTCATTTGTTTTTACCTATTCCCGTTTTTTTACCGATCTTCATTTGTTTTTAGCGCTCATTTGCGTTTTATTTGGTGCAGGTCTGCCAATTTTAAAATTAATTTCCCCGTGGTTCTAGGTAAGTACTGGATCGCTTGGTACTTGCCACGGGGATTTTTTTAATCCGAGCTAGTATCAGTGGTAGTACAACGGGAGCTTAGCACTAGTCCTGATCGAAGGTTACCAAAGTCTTAATTTTTATACCAAGGTCCGCTTTCTAGTCAAATACGTCACGGATATCGAGGACTCGTTTACAGAATGTATATTGTATGTCTAGTTCACTTTATCTACTCACAACGCAAGACTAACCTTACCTCACTCTTTTCCCAAGGTGATTTACTGATTCAGCTACGGTCACTAACGCGGGATCGTTAATAGAACAATAAAAGGTGTACCAAAACTAACTGTTCAAACGTGACGTGGCATCAGTAAAAAAAAAATACAAAAATAAAGAAAAAATCACATAAACAATTTAACCGTAAATCCGTTTGAAAGGTCCTGTAAATTGTCATTATCATCTTGTCTAACGCTGCTAAGCGGAGCGGCTACGACAGCCAGACGGATGCTCCGTGGTTTGTTTTGCCGCGTCAACCATTACTCACTGACTGTTCTGATGGAGAAGAGAGAAATGTGACCTCCTTCATAACTGTACCTTCTGAGCAATGAAGACCTTTGACTATAAGAGCTGGTTGTCTGGAACTCTACAATAGGCATAGATCTATCCAAGTGTGAGAAGCCGTAAAAAGAGGAAGGTTTCAATATTTCATTAGCATTGGAAGTATATTAATTAAGAGGGGTACTTATTGAAAAACAAAAAAACAATTCTAATATTTATTTAATGTTTCTCCACATCGCTAAGTTGTATATCTATATTTTGGTGGGATATCTTGATCGGGAGATTGTTTTCTTGCATTTCTTTCCAGCGTTGACGAATATCGGCTTCGACTGGTCCCCATTCGCTGTTCGCAGTGCAGTTGTCTCGAACGCGCTGTAAAAGTCAAGTACTTACTGTAATAAAACTGAAGTATTTTTTACCTACCAACGGGAATATTAGTACGGATATAATATATGGAACAGGGAGAAATTTTAGTAACAATATATTTAGCCAGAGTGATGCAGCAAAATGTCTTCAATTTGGGAAAGTAGTGCTATTTACTTATTATTCTATTGGACAATTGCCATTTGTATTCAATCTTGTTTGAGGAAGTGTCCTTGAGCCATCCAAGTCGTATGAATACGACGCGACGTTTAGATAAAGGCTTTGTTATTACTTTGTACATGAATATTGTCGCGCATTTTTTACAAAAACGCAGTGTTTTGGGATTAGCAGCCCTGGTTCGTTCCAACACGGCACTAGCTACGTACCTATATTCTTTTAGTCTGAGTAGCTACGCTCAGCTATCTGCTTTTCAAAAAATTTAATGGCTAAATTTATCAAACCGTATTAAAGGTCCTGAACTTTGATTAACGACATCCATGTTACCGGCAGCCTGCAACAACTAAGTATTCCGAAAGACTATGGAAATGCTAGTAAATGGAATCGCTAAAACGGTCACCCATTTAAGGACTGACCATAGCGGATGCTAGCGGAATTACAAGCGCTTCATTAGTTCATACGCTATTTCTTCGTATGGATACTATAGAGTGAGTCCAAGCGTCCTCATCTGCTTGCTGCGCACCTGCTGAACAACGGACGAGGTAACAAAGCAGGCTTTCCTTACGGGTTTGGAAGGTTGTCCCTCCCAAGTGATGACGAAATACAAAAAGGTTTGGCCTTAACTGGGAATATGCTAACATGAAAAGTGTCTGAACAATATGAGGTTGTTAAACGTACCTGGAGAAATGACCCTTTAGAACTGTAGAGCACTTTGGCGGCGTAGATTGGAATGAAGACAACGGATACAAGGGCTGTGGCCCAACCAGCCAATCCTGACGCTTCTCTTAGCGAGTATACCACGATTAGCTGTAACCAAATAGGTAATTTGACTTTGTGATAGTTTTTTGTTGATCCTGTCGGATAAAGAATATCAGAGTCAGCAGTTTTTAGCCCCCGACGGATACCTCGTTATACGTCGGGGGCTAAAAACTGACGACTCGTCTCTGTTGATGACATAAGTTTGACCTATATATGTGTCTATCTGTGGGTGTTGGTGCATCGTGGGCCCAATTGATGAAAAGTGATGGAGATGGTTCTTAGCTATAAATTTAAAAGAGCATCAGATCGATTCTTGAGTGATGAAGGAATTTTACTAATCTTCACAGACTCTATTCATAAGATATTAATTTAACTTGAATGGTATTTCCACAACATGGCAACCTGATGCATCAGCTAGTCAGCGGAATATCCAACTCCTTAGAAAGGATATAAACTGGGTCTATTAGACTGTTCTAATCGACGGTTTCCGATACTGTTCTCGGTACAATCTTGTTGTTACTAAGCAAATATTTGTAATCGACTGTAGAATAATAAATAAATAAATAAATATTGTTGGACATTCTCACACAACATCATCTAGCCCAAACTAAGCTATAAAGAATCGGACGTGTGTGACTGTATTGTGGTTTGTGCTTTGAAAAATTGTTGCTGTGACGGATATTCACTCTCACACTTTGCATCTGTATCACTCTTTTAAAGTAAGGTCTGCTTCGCACACGAGAATCAGTATTTTAACTCAGTTACACAAACGTTTACAGAATGAGGATATGGGGAGTAAACTCTCCCATTACTCAACATTTAGGTCAGATAGTGGATGTTATTTCGATGCAAGTATTTTGACAAGGTTGAAGAGTTTTGATTTCATGTTAATAGAATAGTAATACATATAACCTTCTTCAGACATGTCTACGTTTTAACCTGCAATGAAATCTCGCCTAGAAACGTTACGAACTCTAATAATATCATCCCAAGCTCTCATAATGAGCTTTGCGATTACATCACAAAATTAAACAGACCAGTGTAATACACTGATTACCAGAACAGTAGTAAAGAGGTTTTATAGCGTATTTACAAGGTATTATAATGGTGATTTCACTCACGAATACTTTCAGACAAGCAGTTGTTTGTTTTAGTCGTAACAGCGCACTTATTTGTCGTTTTTACGACGCTATCAAGACAAGTAACATCTAACAAGTAGGTAATTTATGGTCTAATGAATGAAAAATAACAAGCTGTGAGGTTTGGATAATTATGTGATTGTAGCATTTCATCAAGAGCCAAATCACAAGATGAAAGTTGATTCTCCAGTCAGAGGAATTTGGATGCAACCAAGACTTTAAATGGAGAATCGAGCAAAGGAAACATATAAATTGAGAACTTTCTTCTTCTATTGCAGGTATGGGACCAAATGCACCTATTCCGAACCAATTTCAAGTGTTTAGTGGATAAGAAAGAGTATTTCTCGAAAATTATAACACAAGACTAATCAAAATGGGCCCTGAAGAATCAGAGTTATAATTATCGGTAATCGCAATTAGTATTAAATTTGCACTAGGTAATCTTACCATTAACACCACAGGAACAATATATTTCCACAGCACAATCCACATGAGTCCCAGTGGTTGACCAGTCATGAAGAGCACGTCTGCGGATAGCTTCTTGGGTCCGTAGGTATATAGAGCTGCTACGATCTCAAGGGCACAAACTAGCGGCACACAGGCTAGTGCCACGTGGCTGTCCAGAAGACCGATTATGTGGAGTCCGCCCTGTTGATTTAGATTGAAACATTGAAAGAAAGATTCGATTATTGAGTGATATACTTAACATGGAAACAAAGTATGTGAAAATTTATTTAAAACACGAACTTAAGGCAAGCCAACTGTCCATAACATCTTATCTTGTCACCCAAATGCCCTACGATGTAGAAAATTTAAGATTGCAGGGAGAGATTGGATGCGGAAGGCATACGCCTACGGCAAAAATTGGAAGAGGCTAATTTGATTAATTCTTTCACTAGGTAGTGTTTGTTCGTTACTGATATTGTTTAGAAAGAAAAATGTTTGAAGCACCTTTAAAGTATGAAATTATCTTATACATTTCGCTCTAAAGGGTAAATAAAATCCAAAAGTAATTACCGAATAGCATCCATCGTATTACATTATCTTTACTTTACAACATAAACAACAGAGTCGTAAAACACACTCCAGTACAATTAATTTCATGATCAGACTGCTTCATGTCGTTATGGCAAACAAGTTCCCTTCTGCCATACTCATGACATGCAGCCTTGAAGGGCGGTAGTCACGCAAAGAGATCGTTCAATCACAACCAGTGAAATATAGACTGTGTGATTCAAAGTTTTATAGGCAAGTACCATATTGCATATTGCTGAAATGAATACCTATGGCGAAATACGTAACGATTATTGGAACACATTTTGGTGCAGTTGTTCCTTGTACCGGTTACCGTAACTGTAGTCATTTGCACGTGAGGGGTGCAAAAATTCAATTGGCTCTGTGTTTTCAATTTGATAGCAAAATCGTCGCATAGGTAATAATTTCCTTAAAAATACCGATCGTACGGAAATTATTACCTATGCGACGATTTTAAATTATCTTATACATTTCGCTCTAAAGGGTAAATAAAATCCAAAAGTAATTACCGTATAGCATCCATCGTATTACATTATCTTTACTTTACAACATAAACAACAGAGTCGTAAAACACACTCCAGTGCAAGAATTCCCATGGGTCCCATCCTAGGATAAGCCAACCAACCCATGGGAATTCCTGCAAACAGACTGATGAACTGACTGGACCTCGCCACTGAAGACTATTATGCAGCTGCAATTTACGGCTAAAAGATAATAGATTATTGAAGCAGTGTACTATTATGATCTAGAAGTAGTACCTCGGTATTGCAGATGATAGACAAGCAGAAGAGCACAAAACATGTAACAAATGTGATCACTTTCTTTCTTGATTTTAATACTGGGAACTCGTCTAGGATTCCCGCTATCACGGCTTCTAATGTCACGAACTGAAATGAAAATTTATATTGTACCTACATACCTAGCACTGTGCTAAACTCAATAGAAATTGATACAAACGACTGCAACGTAGGGCCTCTACCAATTCCTGCCTATTGGAAGGGTGATTTGCTAAGTAAAAAACCGTCCAGCGTTGCTACGCGAACGAACGGTTTTTTTTACGTATGAAAATTCGGCATGTATGCTATACCGGACTCTTACTAAAACCACACGATATGCCTCGACAGTTTACTGAAGGATGTTCTAGGATCCCCGGCAGACTTTAGTTACCACGTTTTGAGTTTTCCTTCTCTTCATTCTTTAGTCAGCAGGTCCACCATTTGCAGTGTGGAAGCACATCAAGTCACCCTGGTTTCATGGAACTCACCTCTAGTTCCATGAAAGTTAAGGATAAGGTTAATAGTCATAACATGTGCACAATTTACTTTGATGAATGTAGGTTTTATTTAGCAAAAGAAGAAATTCAAGCCATAACATGACATGTAAAGAGACCAATAAGTAAGTAATCTCCGCTAACTGACACCCACTGTCAGGCTATCTAGGCCTTATTTGTTAAGTTGCGCTTGGGGTTGATTGAGGATATTTGAGAAGTTGCTCGTTTCATCTACATATATATGATACCCAGGTGATATTGGGGTGGTATACCGTTACCACACGGGCACGTTACTACTTAATGTATATTACAAATAAACAAAATAAGTACCATTGTATCTATACCCAGAAAGAATAACATCACAAAGAAAGTAATGGCCCAAAAATTGGATGCAGGCATCATCGTCACAGCTGCTGGATAAGTGACGTAGGCAAGCCCTGGACCGGCCCTCGCCACTTCTCCCACAGGCACTCCTGCACGTTCAGCTGCAAATCCTAGCACTGAAAAGACCACGAAACCTCCCCATATACTGGTTCCACTGTTTACAAGCGGAATTATTATTGAGGATCTGAAATGAAAGAAAGATTTTCAAAAATAGTTTCGTTTGAAAGTAGATGGCAGTGTTTAGTGAAATATTTTAATTTTCAGATGGAAGGTTTGAGCAACCCGAAATATGAAGCTTCTTTATCCCAAAATCATATCCTGAGAGCTTGAGACGTAATAATACTATGTAGTACCATGATTATTATCTTGGGTACTGTATAACTAGTACAACTTTATATATTTTAAGTATGGTATGTGTATATCGTTGCGATCTGACGTTAAATCTAGTTTGGACTGCAGTTCTAGTAAAGTCTAATGAGTTATTTTTCTATCACTTCAGTTGTTTGTTGTCCCTTAGTTATAATATAATACAACCCTCAAATGGTTTAAAAATAGTGGAGATGGAATACACATAATTGATCTAATCTAAGATATTTATTTATTTATTTACTAGCTGAGCCCGCAACTTCGTTTACGTCACATAAGGGGTATGACAGAAGAGGTACTTCTTCATCAGACTCATCAAGCAGCGTGTGAAACTGCCCTGTTGGCTTAATCATAAAAGACCTTAATGAATAAGGCTATTTTAAAATGACCACTAAATGTTAAGCGGAGCTAACCTTAACACAATAAAGAAAACCGCATTGCAATCGGTTAAGCGGTTGCTGAGATTAGCGTGCACAAACGTACAGACAAACAGACATACAGACAAACAGACAAAAATTCTAAAAATCATTGTTTTGGGTTCTATTGCGTTCATAAAGCCACCCTATAATATTTTTTCTCATTTATCTTTCATGTACAGACAGCGACCTGTTACGATTTTATTATATGTATTGATATTGATTGATATTGATTGATATTGATATTGATTTCAAACTTTAGCACAATGTACAAGGCGGACTTAATGCCTTAGCCATTTTCTGCCAGTCAACCTTAGGGTGATGCAGAGATAAAAGTATTAGGCAGGTGCTCCGGGATATAATGAGAACTATTTGGAATAACATAACAAAATTGAACTATTTATCACAAAATACATTACTTATACTAACCTACAATATTTATACATATAAATATATGAACATACATGCCTCTACAATATTTATACATATAAATGACTAGCGGACGTCACGCGGTTTCACCCGCGTAGTTCCCGTTCCCGTGGGAATACGGGAATACAATATAGTCTATGTTTATCGCAAAGAGTGTAGCTTCCCAACCGTGAAAGAATTTATAAAATCGGTCCAGTAGTTTCGGAGCCAATTCGTTATAAACAAACAAACAAACAAACAAACAAAACAAATCTTTCCTCTTTATAATATTAGTATAGATAATGACTAATCAACCCAAAAAACTTTGTTTAAAATTCTGTACATTAGCCATGTTGATTTTAAAATGTTTTTCCGAAATTCCGACGTATATTTCTTCATTGCAAAACAATTAAAGTACTTAATAGGATTACAATGAAGAAATTAATGTTGAAACAAGCAGTCAGTTATTTATTTTAATTACGTTTCCATACTCTTGCAGCAGTGGCGGATACAGAAAAATCTCAAGGGGGGGGCGCAAAAGATATTTTGAGTTTTAAGCTACCCTTACTATTAGTGCAATAAAAAAGTAATCAAGTCACATGTGAAGTTCATGAAAATTTTATTTGAAATTGTATAATGGTAATACAATAAAAATAAAATGTTCAAGTTTAAGGGACCTAACGAAAAACACGTCTTATGCGGGCATTCCATGTATTCACCGTGCGGGCACCGCGCCGGGTTCATAGCGTGGTACAGAGGGAAATATTGTGAGGATCTCTGGGACTTGCGACCCATTTGAGTAGGTTTAGGGTGGCCACCTTTCTGTACGCATAAAGTTCACAATGTTCCCTGCCTAACCAGATTTGATAAGATCCTAACAATGTCGCTTTGGATATTCGCTTTAATGAAGAGTTTACTGAAGCTCTTGACAATCCTAGGTCTTTAAATAGGTTATATAGAGATTGAGCTGGTATTCCCCTTGCTCCTACTTCTACGTTTCATTATAACGTAAGAGTTGACTGCTCTAGGTGCTAAATGACGCTGTAACTTTTCTTTTAACGTCAATAACTCTTTCACGGTCACACAGCCGAAGAGTTTCCTGCATTGGCTGCTTGGCAGCGCTGGTGTTCTCAATACGTAAACTGACCATTTATTTTTGAACTGAAAACGGGACATAAGTTTTATAAATACCCCAGTTATAAGGTTAATGAAAATCGACAGAATTTTTTTATTTAGAAAAAGTGTTAGGTATTTAATGCAAATTTTAAGGGTGGAAATCACTCACACACAACACGAAACACTCTTCTAGGAGTTCGGGTACTAACCCGCGTCTTTAGGGGTTGGTTCGGGTTTTACCCCGCTTATTGAGGGTGAGGCGTGCGTCAAATTCTCATCACGCTGCCGTCTTTGGCCTGGTTCTGTTAGGACGGCGAACAGCTCTCCGGCCGCGCCGTGCTCAGGCCCCCGGACTTGGAGGCCGATAGTCTTGGGCGAAAACAAGTCTGCGGCGCTTCCGGAACTCGAGTGGGAGAGTACTCTCCCGTTCCCTTCTAGCTGCCTATATCACGAGCATTACCAGCTTGCAGAAAAAGGTAGCGGCGCTCGGCCCACTTACTTCTGCCGGAGATCATGGCTCGCACCACGGTTTCCAGCGAGAAAATTTCTATGTCCAGACCGGTTTTGCTGTGAAGGACAAGGCGCTGTTGCGCCCACGCTGAGCACTCCACAATTGTGTGGAGCGCTGTGCCCTTGCTGCGTTCCTTGCAGTTTTGGCACTCAGCTGTGGTCTCCCGGTGTATTCGCCTCAGATACTTACCGAAGCATCCGTGCCCGATACTTATCTGTGACAACCGGTAGGATAAAGCGCCGTGCTTCCGCTCCAGCCACTCGTCCATGACGGTCTGATCGCCCCGGTTGGGCCGTTTTCCCATCTTAGTTGCTCAAGTCGCACCTTCCAAATCTCCATGATATCCTTTTTTCCTCCATGATTAAAAATAGTATTTTAATGACTGGTATATTTTTAAAACCTCTCCAAGGCACGCATACATACAAGTCACCTTGTTTTACTACAGCCGAGCATTTAACAATGTTCTATTTCAGGTTCAGCGCTAAACTCCTTTAGATCTTCAACTCGAACCGTGTAAATATACAATGAAGAATATACTTTTACCACAATACATTCGTAATCTAAACCAGTAGACCATCTGCAGTAGATTTTATTACATTGTGAATCAAAGGACGCAGCGAGCTATGAAACGAGCTATGTTTGGAGTATCTTTGAGGGATAGACTCCGAAAGTCCGAAATGAGGTTATCCGGCAGAGAACCAAAGTTGTCGACAATAAGCACATCAAAGTGGCAGTAGGCTGGTCATGTCTGCAGGAGACTGACGGCCGATGGAGAAAACGGGTTCGAGAATGAAGACCGCAGAATCTAAGCCCGCATGGGTCCGCTCTTAAACGCTTCTCTGCTTGAAGAAAGGGCAGAAAGCTACCGAGCGGGTAGGCACTAAAGGCATCTCCAGAACACGAGGATGTGCCTTTCGCCAGATGATCTTATCTTGGAGGTCTAACATTTTAACTTTTATACCTTCTGTCTATGGATTCCCCGACCACGTGTGTCTCACGAACTTCGTTTAAATAAATTCCCAGTGTTTCGGAAATCGGGACTATTTAGCGTCCCGGCGCTATGTTCGGGAACACCGGGACAGGTGACCGAAAAAAGGGACAGTTCCGTTTAAAACGGGACGACGATAGACACAGTACACACACGATCGCGTCGTCCGCGCCGTCCGCTTAAGATTGTTATGCTTCCTCTACATTACTCGCAAAGTTGAACAAAGTTCGTCGGACGGCGAAGTCGCCCGAGGCAAAGAAAAAAATTGACGAAGTGCCCCTCTACACTATCGTATTCGTCCAACTTCGCGAGTAATGTAGAAGAAGCATTAAGTATAGTTAAACACTAAAATTTTGGATGGCCTGGTGCATGGCGCGGCGCGCACGAACGACGACGCGTGCGTGGGCCTCAAGGGGGGGGCGCGCGCCCCCCGCGCCCCTACCCTGTATCCGCCACTGTCTTGCAGTAATCAAAAAAGATATGGAGACCTTCAAGGCCGTTAATTATCTAATGTTTGCTTAGGGGTTGAGTCAGTAGCTCATCAGCACAAAGCAACCAAAAGAGGAAATGGCCTAGCTATTCTCTCTTTGAAAATGTAAGTAAGTGAGGAACAACACAAGAAAAGGAGTGAGCGATTTTACACATAATTTAATGTGTAAAATCGCTTTTTTTGAACGTCTACATTTTGAGGTTTACTAAAAAGGGTTTTTGGAGGTTTGCAGGATTGACAGCTCGAGTATAGGTACCTGTGGTATTGCAAATTTCCTATACAGTGAGCACTCTCGATCAAATGACCCCGGCAGTATTATACCTAACAACTAGTGGCATAAAATAAAAATGTAACAAACCTTAAATTCCTGTAATGGAATTTATTAAAACTAGCCATACCCAGTAGGCCACCCCAACCAGGGCCTAAGGAGTAAAACAATTGTGTAGCTGCATCTGCCCATACCTGAACAAAATCAAGTTTTATTACAAAAATCCAAAGAAAAGTACGAACCAGTGGAAAACAGTTTTATAGGTACTATACATACTTTTGGTTTCTTCAAATGATTCCAATCCGGTATTATATAGAACATGATACCTTTCCAAGCACCGGGCAAAGTGATCCCGCGGACGAACAACACAGTTAGAACCACATAAGGAAATATGACTGTGAAGTACACGATCTGGAAACATAAACATGAAGTTAAGCAACATGTACACTTATAGGCTTATAAACTCACACGACTAGCACTGCTCACCTCTCGACGTTTCGGATGTCGAAATAGAGCCGAAACGTCGAGAGGTGAGCAGTGTAGAGAAGCCTAAATTTCGTAAGTATACGCGAAAAAGATCAGAAATCATAAATAAAAAATATGTCCACTTATAAAAGTAATTGACTATTTAATACGAGAAAAATTGAATCGTTAGTCATGTATTTTAAAAAGCATTCTGAACCTCACCTTTCCGACGCTCTTGACACCGTTACAGATACAAAAATACACAATGATCCAACATATTACGTTGCACCAGAATACTGGCCATACAATACTGCCGATATGCTCGATGCTGGGAGACATTTGCAACAAGCGAATGCTAGAACATAGGAGTATCATTATTAGGTGAGGCCGCAGTAGTAGCCAAGTTCTGTTGGAGTCCTGGGGATATATGTACTTACGAGGGCTTACCCAGGGCTCACAACCGTAGTAGCAAGGAACGTGTAGATTTCAGTCGGTAAGAGTCCGGCATGGCATCCACGACGGATTTTTCACACGCTAATAAAAAAAAGGTGTATAATTTTAATCTAATAGTCATTCCATTTGATGCCAAGGTAAGGTAGAACACCTGGAATTGGAATCAAGAATCTGCTTTTAGCACTTGATTGCATCAGCTCGGTAGTATTGATATTTTATTTTGTTACTACTATGAGATTCTAAGATGTCCTGCTTTGTACTCTAATGCAAGGGATGGCAAATAGAGAAAAAAAAAGATATCCTCGTACTTAGTATTGCCAGACTATTTCACCGCGATAATGTATCTCTATGTGAAGAACGTTTGGACGAATGAAACCTGTATTGGAACACTTTTATTCCATTAAAGGCAGAAAAGTAATATTAAAAATTAATATTAGATGTTTCTAAGACCTGAGAGGTTCAAATTTAAGATCCAAAAACGAAACAACAACAAACATTTGTTTTTGTTTTACGTGAGGGAAAAGCCTGCATGGATGCTATGCCGGACTCCTACCGACTAGAAATAGGCCCGGTTAAGCCCTCGGAAGGATACCCCAGGACTCCCAACAACAACAAACATTGCATGAAAAGGCAATGCTTGTTGTAGTTCCATTTTTTCACCTTTGGCTGTGACACAGATATTCCTGTAAGAGTTTAATAATGTTTTTGAATAATGATCAAAAGTGGTCTGTGGACGTTTGCAACACCGGAATTACACTCGCAAGATGAGAAAGTTTGCGTTTTATTTTCGACAGAATAATCAATATCGACTGCAAAAATGTGTAATAACAGTAGCTTGTATGCAACCTATTACGAGTAGATATCTCAGCACGTCTGACTGTTATTATACTGTTAACTGTAAGCCGTTTACACTTATTTACTTGTTCAAACAAACTTTAATCGCTTGAACAACCCATTTTCAAACGAGAGGGTAATAAAAGTCTTCACAAAAATCGATCGTGTAAATGCAATGAAATTAATTTCGGTATTCTGTACCCATTAAAGAAAAATTACGATAACTGACTTTCCCCGAGAGATACCGATTTACAACATAGTAATATTTACCTACATTATTTCTTTCAATGCAATGGTGCAGGTCTTTGGGAGGTCAGACGGCATTCAAATAACAGTTATTTCGATAATCAATTGAAGACAACCCCATGTTTTAAGATTACGATGTTGGAAGCAAGTTCGACTTTATCATTAGATGAGAAATAACAAATAACTAAATGTTGGTTAGTAATTTGATCATTCTTACTGAAAAAATTCATCCTCTGGTGTAGTGATTGTTCCGTTTGATGACAAAGCACTGGAATTACCTCGAATCTGAAAAGGATATCACTTTATAGATGAATTACACCATCTGTAATAAACATTACTTGATCCATAAAGCCTAAAAATATCTAACCTCGGTGCATTTATCTGTGTTCCAGGGATTGCCGCAGTTCTGCCAAGGCAAGGGCAAACTCATTGAGTGATACATGTAGAGTACCGGGTAGGACATGATAGTTGAGAAGTATATTATGGCTACTACATTTAAAACAATCGCTGCATATCCAGCACCTGTGGAACAGAATTTCTTTAGAAGTAAATGTGGGATAGTTGTAGGGAAAGTTCAAACCAGATGTGGGCATGGCTCGCCATAACTGACTCTGATTTTATGAGCTGTGAATTTTTGGTAATCGGATAAAGATGCGAATAGAACCACCTAGGCTTTAAGCCATTCCCACTTCTGGGCTCCAAGCCAACCTTCCACACTTGGCTGGGCACCTCTATTATGTTTTCATACATATAATGACGAATTACGAGATTGATAATGTACCTATATTATAATAAAATAGCAGCTGTCACGCGGTTTCGCTCGCCTAGCTCCCGTTCCCGTGAGAATTCGGGCATAAAATATACCCTATGTTCACAGATTTTTCAAATCGGGTGAGTAAGTTTTCTTTTAGTTGCAAATAAACAAAAAAATCTTTCCTTTTTATAATATAAGTATAGATAAGTCTCACCTTTGAGGAGCGGATTCAGATTAAATACAGAAATACATCCGGCACTAGCAAACTGTCCCAATGTAGTCTCCAAGTATACCAGCGGAATACCGCATACCAATAATGTTAGAAAATAAGGTATGAGGAAAGCTCCTGGAAAAAAAGTTAACAAAACACGACAATGCATACTGTTGCTGTAAAAAAACAAGACTGAATTGGTTTATAAACTACAATAGTTGGCAGACAAGGCAGCAAGCTTGTCTGGGCCGTGCTGCCGTTGTGGTGCTTAAGTAAGCACCACAACGGCAGCACGGCCCTACGACTTGTATGCGTTGACGGAAATAGATAGACATGAAAAGGTAAAACATGAGACCAAAGAGTAAAGACAATTGACCCTTAAACTTTCGTCAATGGTTTCAAGTCGTACGATCGAGATTTGCGCCCGAGGTTTTATAATCGCGCTGTCGACCTTATTGCCGTGTTTAAACGCATTTCAAAGTCGTAGGTAATATTAAATTTTGCTTCTAGTGATAATATCTATTTGCAATAGATTTCGGCGTATCTGACTCTACATTTAGTTTTAACGGAAGTGCTTCTCTGGAAAGTCATTTTATCCCAAATATTTGAAAAAACAAAATTACCTTGTCGTATGACACATGTAAACAAAGTAGAAAAGTAGTAACCCAAGTAGCAGAAGCTTCTATAACCAAGGTCTTTTATCACTTATCGGTGATATAGTAACTCTATAAAGGTAACCAACGTGGTAGCGTGTATTATATAGGCTACCGTCAGAGCATTTTGGCTCTATTAAATTAAAGAGTTAATAAGTTCCATAATTTAGTTCTTAAAACGCTTACATTATCACGCTATAGAACTATTAAAGTGCTGCACTATAATATTATTTACTATAGTGCTAATTGATTCTAAAGCTGCTCTCATGGATACTTTTATGTATCAATTTTGCTCTACTAAAGTTTCGAAGTTACTTCTGAAGTACCAGTACCGTAGTAGTGTCGGAAACACTTGTACCTATAGAGCTACTCTGCTCTATAAAAATACTAAACGCAGCTATTACGTATTAGCTTTCATTACATTATTATTTGAAGGTCTGCAACCTCTGCAAAAAGATATTGCTGTTCGTGCTTGTGATGAGCAGTAATTTCCTTTCTTCATTTCCCTCTGTTTTTTTCTTAGTTGAACGTACGGTACCTACCACTCAACAAAGTTTTTTAGTTACTTTCCACTTCCACCCTCTACCCTCGTATGCGGAGTCTCATGGTATGTAACTAAATCGTTAATAGGTACTTAGTACACATACTAGAAAATGACCACTATTGCCAATAATCTTTACCAGTGGCAGTAAAACCCTGAGGCTCATAAGTCTTTAATGGTAAATAATTAGGCACACCGTTCTTTGACCGATATCTCAATAGCTATTATAACCTTTGTTTGCAGGGTTTATTTCTTCGAGTACTACTGTGATTGACCGATTGGTTGTGATTGATTGCACGGAGTGACTGGTTGCGGAGCCTCAGGACCATGTCTTGTGCCGTAATTTGGGACAGTCCTACGTCCAGCAATGGACTGCCATAAGCTGATTTGATCGATTTTATACATTAAGACATGAAAATAGCACTTAATCATTTCTTAGTATACAAGTTAGTAAATACATGCGCACTCACCTCCGCCATTTCGATAACATAAATAAGGAAACCTCCAAATGTTTCCTATACCAACAGCGTATCCGAGACACGACAGAAGATATTCCATCTGATTCCCCCATCGCTCGTGTTCACCCACAGCCATTCACGAAATACCCACAAAATACTTAGTAACACTACTTCAATATATTTACAGCTGACCAAAAAATGTACCTACTTAAACGATTTTAAACTAAATGAGCTACGAACCGGGAAGTAGTAAAGATTTCAGCTTGTAATCAAATGAACCGAACTGTATTATGATTAGACTTGACTATTTCTAGTGTTTGTTCTCACGGTTGGTCGTCAACTGCAATCTTAAGGGGACTTAGATAGTCCAGTTGTACAATATATTGGTCAATAGGATAATAGCTCTGCGACGCGCTCACTACGCAACTGATTGAAAACAATTGGGGTGTTGAAATTAGGAGCAGGATTTAGCACATTATTGTAATAAATTAGTAAACAGCCTGTTGGGATACGGATATACCTAGTCATCAATTCATCATACACACTAAAATACTGTACAGTGCTTACTTATAGGTTGCCCTTCAAATAGTCGTTTGTTATAGTTCCTTACGAATCCTAGGACTCGATATCTATATATATAAAAATCAATGCCACTTTTCGTTGTAATTTTATAACTCAAGAACGGGCTCACCTTTCCAAACCAAGTCTTTAGACTTTGTTCGGACTATTTAGTAGATGGTTTATGTGAAGTTTGCACAAAATCGGTCGAGCGGTTTTTCATTTATCACGCAAACGAAGTTGCGCGGGTCAGCTAGTTACCTATAAAGTTCTTTTGCTTTAAGTAGAAGACTTTAGAAAAACAACTTCGATTTGAATTCGATATCAGCGGTAAAAAAACAACTGTTACTTTTTTGGAACGTAATCAGCGCTAAATCACACTGCATCCATTATGTCCCTCTGCTTGTTACTACCTACCTAAATGGCACTTGACAAGGACCTAAAAACTACAGCGTAGGTATCCAAACTAGCTTTATATAAAAATATCAATGGCCACTGACCTCTCCAGAACTTCACATAAGCTGTAGTTCTGTGTATGTTTGGTTATTGAGGAATAAAATAATAAATGTATCACAATCCATTTATTTCTACGCAGTACGTAAAGTATCGATCCCAAAACCAAAGTGACAAGTGAGATTCTCCGGAGGCACTTGACGGGAGCTAGTGGCAGTATCAGCTTCTGGCTTCCCTTTCGCTACTTTTATTGGCGCTTGAGTGTACTGAATGACCTGGAAGCATTTCGTAAACCATAATAAAATTATTTCAAGTGTCTGCAAATAGAACTGTTTATAATAAACGGGCGATGATCCTGGATCTGTAATTTTATTTGGACGTTTCTAAGATAATGCATACAGTTATTTTCATGGGCTATTCTACCAAGTAATTTCCTTTTCGGGCTATGCCAGAATTCATACGACATCCTCGGGATTAATGAAGTTTATGATTTGTAGATTTTTATGTAAAATACCTTCGAATATCCTATAAATCAGTCACTGCAAAATTTAGTAGGGCATTCACTGCATTAATTAGGTACCTACTCATTGCACGTACGATAGAAGGTTAGAACGGTGGAGGTGGGTTTTCAAGCCAGGGTTATTGTAGTCTCTTCTTTGTAAAAACGAATACTCATGAAAAATTAACTTCAATTGTGTATTGATCGAAACTTTTGGACCCGTTTTCCAATGAGATGTGCAGATTAGATATTTTCTAGAATTTATTATAACTCCGTTTAAACTCTCAACCTGGGGAGGGCATCCTCGCCACAGCTTGATCCATTGGTCTTGATCTGGCTGGCTAGATGCAGTTGTGAGGGAGCACAGTGTTATAAGACGTACTATTGCTCGTTTTACTTACAATATCTATCTAATTTCTAATAACTAACGTAGAAGAATCTTACTAATATTATAAATGCGAAAGTTTGTGAGTGTGGATGTTTGTTACTCTTTCACGCTCGAACGGCTGAACGGATCTGTCTGAAATTTGGTACAGGGATACATTATAGTCTGGAATAACACATAGGCTACTTTTTATCCCAGGAATAGTGCCTACGGGAAGCGGGAACGGGAACAAATTATACGCGGGCGAAGCTGCAGGCATCAGCTAGTTGAAAAATAAAAAGAGAAAAACAAAGCTTTCATTATCTTCACGCTGTCCCTCGCTGCTCGGATACCAAAGACGAAAATATCAAATCAGATTCAATGACAGGATTTGTTGAATTCAGGTTTTCTGCAGGTTTGTAGGCCATGCAACGAGGGCTTTTATTCCTGTGAAGGGAACCAGGCGCGGACGCAGCCTAATTAAATTTTTAATTTTTTTAAATATTCTCAGACATTTCACACAACGCTATCTGATCCCGAAGTACCTAAGCTAGGAATAACCTGCTTGTGTTATGGGTATCAGATCACGGATACTAATACTTATATACTTTTTAAATACATACATATTATACATAGAAACACCCAGACTCTTGAGACAAACATTTATGGGTCACACAAATATTTGTCTACGGAGGGAATCGAACCCACGACCTCCAGCGCCGCAGGCGGTATCACTACCGACCACGCCACAAAGGCAGCGAAATTTATCTGTGTACAAATCGAAGTGCTGATTATTATTATCTATTTGCAAGAACATGAAAGCTCCAACAGGAAGCGTGATTTCCATTGACCCGCGATATGTTTACCGAATCATAACCTATTTATTCTTTACATTGTAATTTCATGAGTGGAGTGTACTGAATATTATATTTGTACATACCTATATTTATGAGTTTTTAGAATAACAGTTAAACGGCCAAGTGCTATAAATCACACGAAAGTAAACATTACCCAGCCGTGATTTAGAAAAACTTCCTACTTATATATTTTATTCTTAAAACAATATGTACCGTCATACTTACCTATAAAGCTTTTTAGTGTAGTAAATCAGACAAAATGGACTGCATTAATAAATGTTACACGTTCTAGAGAGGTTAAACCTCTCTAGAACGTGTAACATGTAAAATGTGTCTCAAAAATACAGTCCATTTTGACTGATTTACTCCTAGATCATCTAACCACAGGGTGCGCGTCGTGCGGTGTTCCACAGGGATCGGTTTTAGGGCCGCTCCTGTGGAACATCGGTTACGACTGGGTGCTGCGTGGTCCGTTGCTCAGAGGGGTCGGCGTAACGTGTTACGCCGACGACACCCTCGTTACGGCGCGGGGAGCAACGCACCGTGCCGCAGCACTTAAGGCCACGGCAGGGGTTGCTCAGGTCGTGGGTCGGATTCGGCGGCTGGGTCTTGAGGTCGCCCTTCACAAATCCGAGGCTCTGTGCTTCCACGGACCTCGGATGGGGCCACCTGCGGGATCCAGCCTACAGGTGGGGGGCGTCAGCATCGGCATCGAGCCCTCGATGAAGTATCTGGGGCTCGTACTCGATGGCCGGTGGAACTTCGGACATCATTTCCGAAGTTTGGTCCCAAAACTGAGGGGAGCATCGGCCGCACTCGCGCGGCTGATGCCCAACATCGGGGGACCCAACGCTCCCTACAGGAGGCTGTACCTTGGGATCGTGCGAAGCATGGCCCTGTACGGGGCTCCCGTATGGGCGGAGACCCTGACGGCCAGCAATGAGGCTAGACTGATGAGCCCGCAGAGAGTGATGGCCGTCAGGGTGATAAGAGGATACCGCACGATCTCCGGTGAGGCGGCATGTCTCCTAGCCGGGACCCCTCCATGGGACCTGGAAGCGAGAGCCCTTGCGTCACTGTTCAGATGGCGCAAGGAGGCGCTGGAGCGGGGCCAAAGGCCTGCGTCTCGAGAAATCGAGGCCCAGCGGACCCTGCTCCACCAGGAAACCCTGGAGACATGGAAGATGCGACTTGAGCAACCAAAGGGGGGATTCGCCACAATCGCGGCCGTCAGACCGGTCATGGACGAGTGGCTGGAGAGAAGACACGGTGCTCTCTCCTACCGGTTGACACAGATGCTTGCCGGGCACGGTAGCTTCGGTAGGTATCTGTGGCGAAAACACCGGGAAACCACGGCCGAATGTCAGCACTGCGAGGACCGCAGCGATGACACGGCGCTCCACACGCTGGTGGAGTGCACGGCGTGGGCACAACAGCGACAGGTCCTCGTAGTGGGTCTGGGCGTGGACACTCTCTCGCTTGAGGCCATGGTGCGAGCCATGCTCTCCAGCGGGAGTAAGTGGGACTGCGCCGCCTCTTTCTGCGAGCAGGTCATGCTCGCGAAGGAGGCGGCGGGCCGTGTGCGGGAGAGAACTCTCCCACCCGAGTTCCGCAGTCGGCGGCCTGGGCGCCGCCGACGTGTCTTCGCCGAGGACTATCGGCCTCCATGACCGGGGGTCTGAGGACGGTGAGAGGGCCGCTCACCGTCCTTACAGAAGCAGGCCCATGACGGCAGCGTGACGTGAGCACTCACGCACGCCCCCCCTTAGAAGCGGGGTCACACCCGAAATGCCCCATAGACGCGGGATTGCACCCGAACCACCCCCTGGGCGAGGCCGCATTGGCGGCCGTAAGTCTGTTGGGAGTCACGGGACATCCTTCCTGAGGGCTTACCCGGGGCTCTCAACCATAGGCTGTTGGGCGTTACGTGAGGTTTTTTAGTCGGTAAGAGTCCGGCATAGCATCCTACGAGGATTTTCCCTCACGTTAAAAAAAAAAAAAAAAAAAAAAAAAAAAAAAAAAAAAAAAAAAAAAAAAAACCACAGGGTGCGCCTTACTTAAGCATTGTTTTCTGCCATTGCACATGACCATTTGGTCTTTTGGCTTTATAAAAAGCACTGTACATCAGTACATCATTTTATATGATTAAACTAGTACATTTCAATGTAGTTGACTGTACAATAAAAATTAACACACAACAGCCATTACGCGTTTGTCGATTAATACATTTTTAAATATAATGAAATTTTATATGTCTTTGTGTTTCCCCCTTCACCCGCTATGAAAACTAGTAGAATATTTTTGTATGCGGTGGTTCGCAAAGGCTAGTCCCGTGATATATGGTCTAAGGATTTACTACACTAAAAAGCTTTACCTATTTGAAATTTATAGCGTGTTTCAAAAAAAGAACAAAAACCTCAGTCAATATAGAACTCTTTGGTTTCAAAAAGTTGAAAAGTGTCTAAAATAACTACAAAGCTAAATCACAATACGTATATTCAGTAACTATGTACTTAATACATATTTTATTTTTGAATAATGAGAATGAATACTTTAGTGTTACTGGAAGGAGGGAAAAAAGCACTAAACTATTCAAAAGAACCTATCATAGTCAGTTCACGAAATGTCATTTAGGCATGACGTGTATTTCGAGTATATGTACTGGGTGTTATTTCGAGAATTTCTTCTATTGAACCATAACCTGTTCCGATACAACAGGTACTTAGACGATTTCCAGGTTTGACTGGCTTCGACCCTGAAAAACTCGGTAGTTATAAATAGGTTTACTAACAGCAAGATCTCGGTCACCCCAGTGTATAGCTTCCTGAGTGCCAAGGGAGTCGTCCCAATGGAAATGCTGCGAAGGCTGCGTCCAATCGGCATCTCTAAGAGCACATTTGATTGTAGCCAGAATTGCTCGTTGCTCAGTTGGCATTTTCAGTGCGTGGGTACTTTTCTTCTCTACTTTTCCCGTTTTTGCATACACCTGAATAGTTCAAACACGGAGGTAAATCCACTTTTTGTTGTAACTGCTCTTTTGGACCAGAGTGGTTAGAGTGCATGATTACGGCATAAGAAGTCGTGGACTTCCGCTCAGGACAAATCTTCAAAGGTGATGAGGACATGTAAATTCTGAGAAAACTGTGACGGTCCAGGTCATGAAATCAATGGGAAATGAATAAAATTTTGATGAAAATGAATAATGATTTACGTGGCGGACCCTGAGGTCGGGGAGGAGCGGGAATAAAACTCGGATCATGGTGTGTCGTCATGATTTTGGAGATGATGACGATATAATGTACTACGGATTTATATGCCCGACTCTTACCGACTATAATCTCATGTGCCCTTCTAATTGCCTACGGTCAGGAGCCCCGGGTAAGCCCTCGGAAGGAGGTCCCTGGATGATGAATATGTAGGTACTTACGATAGAATATACAAGCTTGACGGTAATAACGGTCCGGAAAGTGTTTCTCAAGGCGTATAGATCAGGGCAGAATATTTTTACAGTAGGTTCCTGAAAATTCATAACTTTGCCCCATTGTATTTTATTGCTCTCAAATGTGGTGAAGTTGGTGATTTCACGTGAACACTTTGCCACCAAGTGTCGATAGATGTCGCTTGCGTGAGACGAAGCTTCGTCCGATACAAAATTAGTTTGAATTGTGCCTAAAATGAATTGCAAGTAAGTACCTATGGTTAGTTTTAAAGTGTCTACATATACTTGCATTAATTTTTAATTTTTTTTTTGCTTATTTATACTTGCATTGTTAAGCATCAGAAAGACTCAGTAGGTAGTGTTTGTCTGGACTGCAAATTGCAATGAACACTGAAATTGCGACTGTACTGTGATTTTTTTCAGCACTTCAGCAATTTCATGTATTTTTCTATTCTTCGTAACCAGATACGAAAACTCAATTTCAGGCAGTATCTAGACTTAACTTTCTGTTGTTTGTTTAGTTTGAACTAGCTGTTCCCCGCGGCTACCTCCGCGTCGATTTCCCGCGTTATCGCGTAAAATTACCCTCTTTTTGCGCAGTCGGTTAAAAATGTCTATGTCCTTCCCAGGGACTCGCCCTATCGTTATCCCAAATTTCAAAGCGTAACAGAGGGACAGAGTTACTTAAGCATTTATAATATTAGTAGGAATTTCCTATCTTCCTCTTGTCACTTACTTAGCGCTTTGCTGTTGTGGTGTTTGATCACAGATGAGAGTTTAGTCTCCAGGTCCTCCTCCTCAGGGGGCGCCAATATTTCTATCAGCGATTCATAACGACGATACATTAGGAACTGTCTTCTTTCCGAGTCGAGTAACGGGATTTCTAATTCTACATGGAAGGCTGTTGTGGCACCCTGCAAACATTATGATATACTAAGAAAGAAACGCTTGCACCATATGATATTTGTAGGTCGTATGCTCATGAATAAAATACGTTTAAAAGTACATAGTACATATCACGCCTTAATCCCCGAAGGAGTAGGCAGAGGCATATTATACTCCCACATTTCACCTTATAGTGTTGTGTCCTAGAAAGTTTCTGCAGTCCATGGGCTAGCGTTGATTTTGAACAGCAGGTCATTAGGTACCTCAAAATAGCGGACCCACACGGCATTTTGATTTCAGAAATGTCTAAAGTAGCTAATAGATATAGAATTTAATGTGGAACAATGGTCGTAAATAAGTAGGTAATAATGATGCTACGCGATTAACATTTTGAATATTAATCACCAAGTTTCAAGCTTCATGATAACTAATTATCTTTCATGTTCATTGATCATCGTAAACCATTTAGTTAACGATTTGTGGTTAATTTATGGGCGTTCCACAGGCCCGTAATACTTGAACTGGTTTATGAATATCTAACCAATTTGAGGACGACCGCAGCTCCACACGCGTGTAATCACCCACAAATGTGTTACGCGGGATTCAGGTGGCGTAAATTGGTCTTTAAATATTCACGGCTCACGACAGCCTCACATGCGAGTGGTGGACTCGTGCACCTGTTGACTAACGGACGGGATCATGGCGCAGGAAAGAAAAGCCTGAAATGAGGTCCAGTGTGTGTGTGTTAAGCCAGCGTGGTACAGTCAAGCGAATCATCCTCCCAGAATGACCTTGGGAAAGGTCTCCGTTCAATATCTAGGTAGGTAAGACGGCAGCAGTCAGCTACTGACATTGATGCCCAACAAAGGTTAAGTCAAAGCTCCCTGTATGATACAAAACAGACTTCATGTTCTATAGTGAAGATTTTAGAAGCAACAGGAACTTAAAGTTAAATGTTAAATGCTAACATTATTTGGTCTAAAAAGTACTGGTTGATTACCGACCTTTTCAGGTTTTGGTGGCTGGGGAGCGCTCATTATTCGAAACACTGTAAAATAAAAATATGTGGAACGCAGATCATCTGGATGTATTTCTAGAGGCTCTAAAGGTCTGTCTGTAGGCAATATTTGACGAGAATCCAACCATTTTAAACGTGGTAGTGCCATTATTATAAGTCGAGCATACGCAGCGCATACCTAGAGAAATAAAGAAACTTAATACAGTAACGCCATCTATGTATTAATGGGTGAACTTTATGTAGAGTTACAAACCGAGCAAGGGTTTCCCACGAGGTACAATGACGTTAGACTTGGAAGCGTAGCCAAAGCATCCATTACTGGTTCCAAGTGATAGATGTCGTTATTCGAAATATCAAGCACAGTTAAATGAAATGGCAAACGCGATAGTGGCCCAACGCTCTCTAAAATTGAATGTATCAAATAAATATCTTTCATATTAATAGAAATTGGTTCATTATATAGTAAAATAGTGATTACCTGTAGTAAGTAAATTTCTAGCCAGTCCCAAATACAACAAATCATGTGGCAATGATTCTACAACTGGTTCGATATCGGTTATATGATTGGCTTGAAGTTCAAGGCTCCTGAGAGCTGGTGGAATGAACTTAGAATCAATATCGGCAATATAGTTTCCACATAAATTGAGTGATACCACTCTCTCAAATTCAAGAATACCGTTATCTAATTCTGTCATCTGAAAACAAAAAAAACTCTTGACCTTAGGTAGATACCTACCTATCTCTTGTCCTACAGATAGATAGGTTTTTTCTTCTCCGTGACCTTTTCGGTTTGAGAAAAGAATTTCGCATAATATTTTGTTTCTTAGTGCTAATTTATTTCACTATGAATGCAGCTAAAAGTTTTACAGCTTACATTACTAAAGATAATGTGAATGTAAGGATGGATGGTGGTGATATAAAATAATGACGTTCGGTGTTTTGAATTTCGGTAATTGAATTCAATACTTTCTACACGACACGTTTTTGTGGGTTATCTGCTTGAGAAGAGTGCAGGGTCCTTTTCCTTCCATGCTCTAAGTAGGTAATACGTACTTATTTGATTTTACCTACGAAACTAATTAACTAACTCTCCTATCATACATATACCTATGTATTTTTATACATACACGCCTTTATTCCCGAAGCGGTAGGCACAGGCATGGTATAAGCCCACATGTCACCTTATACTTTTATGTCCCACCACGTAATAGGCGGAGAGCCTATTGCCGTGTAAATTATCTAGCCGGACGAACGTCTGGGCTCGGCATTATTTGTTCTCAAGTAATTAAGTCATAGGTAGTTAGAGCCACTTATAACAAGAAAGCCGTCAGATCGTTCTCACCGGACTGTCCCTCTCTAAAACGTTTATTGTGAAATTTCAATCCGATTGATGTTGTCATTTTTGTTTTATTTCAAACTTTGAACAGATGATCCACGTGACCTAGTGACGTAGTTTAATGCGACAGAGTCACAGACTACATACAAAGTCTCGACATAAGCCCCTCTGCACTCTATTTTATAGAGAGGGGCTAAAAGCAGTAAGTACTAGTAATGTTCTGTGTTCTGTATCAATCAATCAAGTCAACCTTTGGGCTATGGCAATTCACTGCTGGATGTAGGCCTCTTCCAAATTACTCCAAGCCCATAATAAACTGTTCTACGCCTTCCGCAACCAGTCACTCCTTTGGGTAGGCTTAAGTCTAAACTAAACTAAAGCATATAAAAATATTAGGGCCCTTTATGATCTGGTTCATATAGGAAATACCTAATACACTCGAGAGCAATGAATCCGGGTCACTTAAAGAATCCTAAAAATCTCGGAAACTAAAAATGCTAGGTTAATGCAATAAATTGTATTTAATAGACAATGTAATACTCCTTAAATGAAGGTATGAAAACTTCTTAGTTATTGTAAAGTTATATCATAAAAAAATCAAATTTGAAAAAGGGCCACTTTCGAAGATGGAACTACGAAATTACAGCATTTGGTGTTGCTTTTGTTTGTAATCTGTCACTTATGTGGGTACATAAACCATGTTGATAGTGCTCTATATTCATTAATCAAGCTAAAATTATGTCGCTTACGCCTGAAGAATGCACCAGAATACTTACAATGCTGGAAACCGGCCGGAGTCAGCGCGATACAGCCAGGACTGTCGGTGTGTCGCTGTCAACAGTACAAAGAGTTCTCCGACGTTACGAAGAAACTGGTTCTAACCTACGCAGACCAGGAACGGGTAGAACCAGGTGTACCACAGCACGAGAAGACCGATACTTGGTGAACACCATGCTTCGAAATCGCTTTCTCACAGGAACTGAACTCACCAATCAGTTTCGACGCCTCGGAGGAAGTAACCCAAGTGCATGGACAGTAAGACGTCGGCTTGCTGAATCTAACTTAAAACCCCTTAGACCTGCAAACGGCCCTAAACTGGAGCGTGGGCATCGTATTTCGAGACTAAGGTATGCCCAGAGCCACGTAAATTGGAGTATTGAAGATTGGTCAAAAGTTATGTTCTCCGACGAATCAAAATTTATGCTCTACAAGCACGATGGAAGACACAGAGTGTATCGAAGACCAGGGGAAAGATTCAAGCAAGCATGCATCGAAGAAAAAGTAGCCTACGGTGGTGGGTCTGTACTTGTGTGGGCCGGAATTTCTTCTGAAAGTCGCACAGAGCTGGTGATCATAGAAAACGGCTCTTTAACTAGCGTAAGATATGTGGAAGAAATCCTCAATGATCACGTTGGTCCATTTATGGTCAATTTAGGTGAGGATGCTATATTTATGCATGACAATGCCCGACCTCATACAGGTAGGATTGTGAATGACTACCTTCAAGAGATGAACATTACTCGTATGGAGTGGCCAGCGCGCAGCCCGGATATCAACCCGATCGAGCATGCTTGGGACGAGCTAGGCAGATGCGTAAAACAACGAAACCCTCCCCCAATCACGCTTCGTGAGCTCAAAATTGCTCTCACAGAGGAATGGGAGAATATTCCCCAAAATCGTATAAGGAACTTGGTGTACAGCATGCCAAACCGCGTAAACGCAGTAATGGAAGCACGAGGAGGCAATACGAAGTATTAAAATTCAAGAAAATCGTAATAAAGTTCAAAAATTTCATGTTTCCTATTTTTGTTTTAAGGAGAGATCAGCAGTTTTTTCTTTATGTAATTTTGTGTTAATAAAATGTATGGTGACTCATATTTTTTTTACTTTCATTTAAGGAGTATTACATTGTCTATTAAATACAATTTATTGCATTAACCTATCATTTTTAGTTTCCGAGATTTTTAACATTCTTTAAGTGACCCGGATTCATTGCTCTCGAGTGTATATTACGCGTTTTGAGACACCACACCAATCATACCCTATCGTGGGAAAGGCATGTGTAATTAATAATATTTTCATGTAAAATATTATAATATTATCATTGTGTAAAGTAAATGTATAACAAAAGGGTTTCACTCTCAATTTACCTAACCTTGATTTTTTTCCTTGTAGATACTGTTATGCATCGTAGGTACCTCGTGTAGATAACTCGTGGGTATAGCACTTCTAGAGAAGGAAAACTCGACATGAAACCCGGTCTTCAGTAAAATGATCGTTAAGCCAAGTTGAAAAATTTCAACTGCGGGTCGCGGCGACCTGCGCCTGTTCATTTCAACACGGCAATAGGCTCACCACCTATTACGTGGGACTGAAAACTATAAGGTGAAATGTGGGCGTATACTATGCCTCTGCCTACTATTTCGGGGATAAAGGCGTGACTATATGTATGTCTGTTTGTATGTAGGTATAGCACACGATAAACATTTGCTTTTTTTTTACGTGAGGAAATATCCTCAAAGGATGTTATGCCGGACTCTTACAGACTAAAAAAAACCTCACTTAACGCCCAACAGCCTGTGGTTGGGAGCCACGGCTAAGCCCTCGGAAGGATGTCCCGGGACGAGAAACGTTTGCTATTGAAAACTATAACATAAATTGTGTTTTCATAATACCTTCTCATCATTAACTCTTAAAACTTGAACAGTTTTCAAATCATTCCACAAGGTTTGACGTTCACCCGAAACGACAGCTTTACGAATCAATTTGATCAGATCATCCGATAGACAATTGACTCCATGAAACAGTATCTTCCCTTCCTCAGTAGCGAATTTGTCATTATCCCACAACGTAGTCGGTAACATCTGGTCCCAGTGCTGGTATAGACTAATAGTGGAGTTGTCATCAAGGAAACCATGCAAATAACTTCTATTAATTTTGTTTTGGAGCGCTTCAGTAAATGTCACTGGAGGTATGCTTTCTCTGTTAAACGCTTTTCTTCTGTGATGGCGAGCTCCGAGTTCCATAAGTGTCCATTCTATTCCAGTTTCTATGCGGTCTTGATAACCTGTATAAACAATTTGACCGTAATATATGATTTTAAACTAACATGGTCATATTGGTCATTACTTCTCGCTCTTTATGCTCTACTCATTCTCTACTTCTCTCTTTTCTCTACTCTACGGACATAACTCTAGCTCGCTGCACTTCAGTTCATCCGTGATCATGGCGCTTGCAACAGTGCCGAAATATCGTAAACTCCATAAAATAGTACATGGTAAATATCCCGTTAACAGTTATACCTTTATATAGTGAATTTGACCATAAACTTAGGTAACATCTTTTTTATTTCGATATGGAAAGCATTCACCTTACGTGATCGAAAGTGGTCACCGATGTTATTGACATAATTATGAAAAAGGACAAATTTCACACGCGCTGTCCACCCTGCAAAAGCCTTTGTTTCTGATGGAAGGAACTCATTCAATAACCTAAGTGATATGATTTGGTAATGAATTCTTCTTCCATATTATGCAAAGATCTATATCGGCGAGTATTATCGCCCCGATGTCCTTTACACTCCGAAGGCCAATAGTCTACTTTTCCCAAACGCCTACAGTACCTATGGGATTTTTCAATAAGGGTCTTGGAAGGTTCTTGCATGGCCGGCAACGCAAGTGTAAAGTGCCTCTGGTGTTGTACACGTCTGCCACCTTAGTGATATAAAAAACACCCTGTATAGAAAGATAAGTAGTTGGTGGCTGAAGAAGATTGAATAAATTGCTCTCGTCAAAGTACACCAAGGATTTTCCATAAGGAAAATGCCGGTCAAATTGTAACCGTGGGTTTATAAAGGGTTATTATGCTTGTCTTTTCATTTCACTGTTATTTATCGATGCTTGAGCTTCAAAAATAGGAGATGAGCGTGACAGACTACATTAATGCGCTAGATAATATAGAGTCATAGAGTCATTAAGTAATCATCGTGCATGACCGTGACAATGCACTTAAAGAGAGTCGTCTTCGCTGGTAGTCAATGTTTGTGATGACCAGTCGGCTATGAGTTTCTGACTGATACTCCTCCGCCCGCGCCGGTTCGTGGTAAACGGAGCAAACCAAAAAGTCGCGACTTGATGTAGTAGCCTTCTAAGACTAATTTACGCGGGATAATTTTTCAGAGCAATATTGACCATGTGCCATGGACTTGTCTTGTTTATAAAGAATACACTAGTATGAAAGTCCACCTATACCGCGGTTGTAGAGAATTATTTCTTACACTCATGCAAAGAATGAACATAGTTGGTATAGGACAATAGTTTAAGGGCCAGACTAGAGTAAAATAAGGACAGTGTTGATGAACATAGAAACTGCGAAAGTAGAGAAATATACCTAGTCTCTATCCAGCAACACTTTATCAAAACGCTTAAACCCATGTACACATGGGTTAAGTAGGTTGTAAGTAAACCGTGTATATGTATTTCATCGATATAGATAAGACTAGATGACTAACGACCGCGCCAACATCAAGCCTACCTAACGTAAGCCCACAGGCTTAGGTGAGCCAAACGTCAGTTCAGTCTGACGCCGTTACGCCAATCGTACGTACAAATTCAACCGGGCGACAAAATAGGCAAATGCACAGTAAAAGATTGCGATTCTAAAACATAAAAACACAATTAGTCATGTAGAATTACTTTTCACAAGTAATTATACTATTTACGCATTGATATCAGCGTAAATACCGCTATAATCGAATTTTGAAAATAATATTTGTGATTGCCATTCAGTGTTACCACAAAAATATCGGTTTGGTTTACCCACATCAGTGGGAGAATTAGTAATTAATTACCTATGTAAGATACATTTATAATATTACCCGACTAAGGCAGGGTTATGATTTTGACAGGCTATATACGTATGTATGTATGTTCATGTATTCCCTCAGAGCTCCTCAACTAGGTACTTATTAGAACTGGACTAATGAGATATTGTTACAAGCGTCTTGACGTTCGACTGGTTATAAGCTATACATCGTGACACTGAATTTAATGGTGCGCCCTCTAGCGGCCATAAAGTACTGTGTTAAAATAAATTTAAGAAAAAAATATCGTGTTTGGTATTAAATGAAAGCGTTAGACTTTTTGTAAGTAAGTGCCTTTTTAATGGTCTATATAGAATACTAGCGGACGTCACGCGGTTTCAGCCGCGTAGTTCCTGTTCCTGTGGGAATACGGGAATAAAATATAGCCTATGTTCACCGGAAGGAGTGTAGCTTCCCAATAGTGAAATAATTTTTCAAATCGGTCCAGTAGTTTCGGAGAGAGTTTGTTTAGTACACCGGGAACCAACCCTAAAGACGCGGGATAGGACCCCTATGCGAGACGGCAGTGTTAGCCAAGGTCTGTCGGGATGCGATGCGATATGGTCATCCCCGAAGAGGTAGGCAGAGGCATTTTATGTGGCCAAAATTCACCTTTTTATAAGAATATAACCCACGTCATATGTGGTGAGACGTATTGCCGTTGCCGTGTTGAGATGGACAGGCACAGGTTGTGGCAGCCTGCTGTTGAATTTTTTCAACCTTGGTCAAGTCTTTTTCAGAACTGTGGTTGATAGAGCAAATTTTTTTACATGTGATGTATGTTTCTGCCGCCATAACACAAAATACCTACTAAAAGCAGAAAAAGACCCCACACAACAAACATAAGTTGCCGTTTTTGTATGGGGACCTGGACTCTGTGCTTATATTCGACTCGCACTTGGCCGGTTTTTTTTAATATGAACACGTGAGTTTCGGTTTCAACCGAAATAAAATAATAAAATGAAATAGGTACATAATAATTTTAAATTTGTTTACTTAGTAATTCTGTAATTATCGTGGGTAAAAATTTCATACAGTAGTCAACACTGGCCCACGTTCGTCATGTTTATGTTTTTGTCTTTGTCTAATCGCAGTGGCGGCGGTGTTCACCGTACGCGTCTGAGTGAGACAGATATATATTTACCATTACTGCTTAAAAAGTTTCATAGTTGCGTCTTCTCAGCTCATAAGTAGCCGTGCTTTTGTCGAGACGCGATGTTCGTGCTTGCCTCTCTAATGTTAATATATATAACTCTATGATGTATTTCGTGTATGAAAACGTATGAATAATGTGCAGATCAACTCAAAAATACATTTACCTTCTATAGCATCATTTGGAACGGCTACTAGACTAGAATCGCTAATAGGTAACCGTACCACTGCTGCTGGAGGCTTCTTTACTGGTTCCTTTGGTGCCATGTTATCATAATTTATAGAAAGTTTATAAAAAGGAAGTAGAATATAATGAGTGTACCTAATTATAGAAAGGATTTCGATTTTTATGTACAAAAATAAATATTTTGAAAATGACTTTTTACAATAATAGATTTTTGACTACAGACAAAAAACTAGCACTCCGTAGTGTTTTTTTCTCTATGGTATACCCACACTACGAGATCGAGAGAGTATTATTTAATGAAATGAACTACAAAGATAAGGAAATAGGTTTGTACAGATTTCATTACATACAATTTTCAGTTTACCTTGGTCTCTACGAGCTCTACAAGTCTCTACTTATTGTATTGTAGATAAAACAGTACACGATAATGATGTTTTATTTAATACCAACAGATGGCGTAAACATAAAAGAATAAGATTTTCAGCACGCGATGACGTAATTAATGCGAGTTCACATAGAGTGATTTCAGTGGAACTAAATAGTACCCAGGTTGTGTTTCATACTTGATGTTATACCTTCAGTTGACTCTGTGTCTCTCTATCAGGCTATCATTCGACACTCTTTTGTCTTTCACGGCCGTCAGTGTTACATTTTAATAAAATTATAAATGCGTAAGTTTGTGAGTGTAAACAAAATGCATTGCCATCTAGATGTGTGCATATACAGATCTGAGAATGTATGGATATTCTTTTACGCTGTTATACGACCTCTTGGGTCTGGCTGAAATTTTGGTACAGTGACAGATTATAGTCTGGAATAACACATGGCCTACTTTTTATTATCGGAATAAGTTCGCATGGGATGCGGGTACAGAAACAAAATTCCATGCGGGCAAAGCCTAGGACTCCGTCTAGTGTATTAACGTTTATAAAAGCAACTTCCTTGACCTAAAGTTAAGCTGCGAGAAAAGTCAAAGAAAATAGATGCATTGAATTGTTTGTTGCCTATATGGTCGATAATTATGTTGCCAACTAGTTCGTGTGAACTCGCTATCTACGGCACGTCAATGTATACCAAAATAGAACAAGTGACAGCTGTCTGTCAGTGTCAAGTCGCGCAGTCACTTCAGTTGTCATTGATACCTGCTTTGAGGTGCACAGCTGTGAATGTGTACCTATTTAAACAACTCGTAAAATATGTTATTAAAATTGAATGAATAACAATGCTTCTTATGAAATAAGTAGTATTTTTAAATGTTATAAACAGGCATGCAATTAAATTTTTGATTAGCGGCGTGCGTTTGTGTTACATTTATTATTTGTTTTCGTTTTGTAATGTTGACATTGACATGTGAAGTCGCGGGACATTTGAGTTACGAGTACAATTCCACTGTAGCTGGAGTTTGAACGCCAGTGTTTTGCAAAAGTTATGTTGAGTGAAAGTAAACTGTGCAATGCGGTTGTGCAGCTTTGTTGAAGCAGCTATTTTTACAAATAAATTCGTTCATGTGCGTACGAGGTTGGCAAGGTCCCATATATGTGAACAATTTCATTTTTGTTTACTTCCGCACTGATATAAAATTTCTGTAATTTTATTCGTTACGAATAAACAGGTGAGTTGAATGTTTATTTTCACTAGAATAATTATCATTACTTGTACATACCTTACCTATGTTTATTTTTTATTACATTATAGACTTGATATTGAATATTACGGAAGTTAAGTATAGATATTTATATCTATGACCTCTTGCGCTAATTATAAACCTAATTAGAGCATTACTAAGTTGTGAAAGTATTAGTAATGAAGGACAGTAACCTTGTTAAAGGGTCGTAACTTTTAATTAAATACATAAGTATCATCGTCATCCAAGCGTTAGTTGCATGCAACTCGTACCACAACAAAATGCAACATCAATAATGAGCATCATTATGGTGAATATCTTTGTATTAGTTAAGTAATTCGTTTGTCATTTAAATTCTATTTACGTCAGTTTGTTACACCTACTTACAGCGTCGGATGCTAACTCGATTAAATTATATTAATTCAAAAAAGTTTTTAAAATCGTCTTTGACATAAAAGAAATAAATAACTAGCTGAAGATTGATTGTTTTTTTTTAAATTTTAACGTGAGGGAAAATCCTTCATGAATGCTATGCCGGACTCCTACGGACAAAAACCTCATGGTCATGGAGGCCGATAGTCTTCTGCGAAGTCACGTCGGCGGCGCCCAAACCGCCGACTGCGGAACTCGGGTGGGAGAGTTCTCTCCCGTTCCCGCCCCGCTTTCTCTTTCTCGAGCATGATTTGCTCGCAGAAACAGGCGGCGCAGTCCCACTTACTCCCGCTGGAGATCATGGCTCGCACCATGGCCTCGAGCGAGAGAGTGTCCACGTCCAGACCCACCACGAGAACCTGGCGCTGTTGCGCCCACGCCGTGCACAATTAAGATTGATTGTTTTATAAACTTCTTGTGTGTATGGCCCCCTGTGACTTCCAGTGGAACTATGGCCAACCGGAAGTGCCGTTGCACCTCTCCTAATTAAACCGTATCAAGTTTCCGGATCGGTCAAATCGTTTGGGATTTACGCGTGTAGCAAAAATTAAACCACGCACGGAATTCAAGGAAGCAGGGGATCGGGGCCATTCAATAAAATACTTTATTAAAATTATAAAAGGTTTGCTAACATTTGTTTTAAACTAACACGCGTTGCACACATAATGTATTATAAACGGGATTTCGCGCGGCACTATTTTAATATTAAATAAAGGTTTCGGTACCTTCTTTTTTTTTCTTTTTTTTCCTCTTTTTTTCTTCTTTTTTTCTTTTCTTTCTCTCTTTTTTTTTTCTCTCTTAAAAAAAAAGAAGGTACCGAAACCTTTATTTAATATTAAAATAGTGCCGCGCGAAATCCCGTTTATAATACATTATATAAGAGGTTTCCTCTAAACACATGCTGACGCCACTAAAATCCGAAACACGTTCTCTACTTCGTAGTTATTTTGAATCATTCGAAACATTCTGAATTTCAACCTTTGCACAAATCAGTAGAACAAGGCTTTATCTTTATTTTTTTTTCTCAAATGTATGACGCAAACTGTCATCTCAAACTAACTATGGACTTTGCCCTCCTAGCTCGGTGCGTACCTACCGGTCAAAACAGTCCTATCCATCAATACGAAACAGGTACAAAGTGACAGCAATATCTGAGTCATAATGGCTACGAAATGCAGTGTTTTATGCTTGTTCTTTCATTTTGTAATAAAAACCTAGGTTTGCGTTTATTTTATGACCGTGCTGAATGTATTGTAGACGTAAAGATAAAAATCGGTTTTAGTTGTTACCTATGTTTTTGTCGCGGCTACTAAATTGCTAACTGATGACGATATTTTGTTTGTTTTGTCAAATTGGCATTCGTGTTTAAAATTTTAAATCTATCTGAGCTATATGAATTTTACTACGTGTGACAATCGTCCTGCATGCTATGCCGGACTTCTACCGACTAAGACACACTGTGCGCCACCATCTAACCTATGGCTGGAAGTCCCTGGTACCTACACCCTCGGAAGGATATGCTCTATTACGTTTCGCCTTTCAAGGTTTACTAAATTTGAGCCCTGGGGTTGTTCTTAGGACGACTCACCCAGGACTCTCCGCCGTAAGCAGTTGTAGAGCACAGTGTGGTTTTAACAGTTACCAAAGAGTCCGATATAGCATCCATGACGATTTCCGCACTTAAAAAACCGCTGTTTTATTAATCCTGGTTTTTGAATGACGCATGTGAGCATCATTCTCCTGCCTTTGTCCATAGATATATGGGGTCGGCAGAATGTTTTCTTCCTTTCCTCCCTATTGCTCGTCGTATCATTCACTACTTTCATATTTATGAATATGAAAGTATCATTATTTATTTATTCCTTGACACTCGTAAGCGTGAGTGGGTAAATATTTGCTTTCAAGTTTAAATTATGCGATATGAGATCTAATAACTGATGTTTAGTGCGAGGCCGCATTTGCGTTTTTCCGCGGCGGTTTATAACCTCAAAATGTCATCAAACTGTCAAAATCAATGAAATCAAGTCAATGTTTTGACATTTTGAGGTTAGAAACCGCCGCGATAACCGCAAGTGCGGCCTCGCCCTTACAGCTGAAATCAATTACACTCACGTGCATTTAAATTATGTCCTACGTGAAAATAATTGCAACAAATCGACGGAATAATGACGTTCTTTGCATTCCAGCTCCTTTGCTACGGTAGAGGAACATATTGCTTATGATTTTTAAACTAGGTACAGCTCGCGCCAAATAACTTTGCGTCTATGAAGCACGTTCGTTCGCGCTATTATGCAATAATAGGTTTCACTGGGGACAGTAATGCGCAGCTGAAGCAGTAGGGGTGCCTCTCCCGCCCCAGCAGTAAATTCATACATACCTACATACATACATATGTATGTATGAATTTACTGCTCGAACTTCATAGACGTAAAGTTATTTGGCGCGAGCTGTAAATAGGTACTTTTAGGAAGTGGAATGTAGTCCAGGAATCTATTGCATACAAAAGAGTGACATGCAGCTTCGGAGTTCCTGCTTAATTTTTGTTTTGATGTAATATAACAGGTACAATTATACTTTTATTCAGAGTTTTGTACATCAATATTTGAATTGTTTGTATACTTTGAGTTGAATACAAAAGTATCGCAACTTACTTCGCTTCGGTATCATAATTTTGCTCTACTTCTTCCTCTGCTGCACTTGTTGCAAATAGGAGGCAAGAATGCTGTAGTCTAACTAACTCGTAGTTGAAGTAGCTAACTCGTAGTTAAATTTATCGTAAATGCCTAAGTTCCGTGACTTGAATGGATTATGGTTATCGAAAGATAACGATAAACGTTAAAGTAAATACTATTCTTTACGAATATGTCAAGACAATTTGGCTACCTACTTCTTCATTTCCAGGATCTTAGTATCTTAAAAAAAATGTTTGCAAAATAAACAAGAAAATTATGTAAGTACTAGCGGACATCACGCCGTTTTATCCGCGTAGTTCCCGTTCCCGTGGGAATACGGAAATAAAATATAATCACCCGGGGATAGTGTAGCTTCTGTTTTAACAAGAGAAAATTCTTCTTGGATGCTATGCCGGACTCCTACCAATAAAAAAACCTCACGTAACGCCCAACAGCCTACGGTTGGGAGCCCCGGGCAAGCCCTCGGAAGGATGTCTTAGTCTCAGGAATCCCAACAGACCTACGGCTACCACTGCGGCCTCGCCTAAGGGGTGGTTCAGGTGATATCCTGCGTCTATCGGGGGTTTTCGGGTGCCATCCCGCTTCTTAGGGGGGGGGGGGGGGGGGCGTGCGTGAATCCCTCACGTCACGCTGCCGTCATGGGCCTGCTTCTGTAAGGACGGTGAGCAGCCCACTCATCGTCCTCAGGACCCCGGTCATGAGGCCGATAGTCTTCGGCGAAGTCGTCGTCGGGGTGGCGCCCAAGCCGCCAACTGCGAACCTCGGTTGGGAGAGTTCTCTCCCGCTCCCGTCCCGCCGCCTCCTTCACGAGCATGACCTGCTCGCAGAAGGAGGCGGCGCAGTCCCACTTACTCCCGCTGGAAACCATGGCTAGCACCATGGTCTCGAGTTAGTGTAGCTTCCTAACAGAAAAATAATTTTCCAAATCAGTTCAGTAGTTTTGGAACCTATGCAAACAAACAAACAAACAGTCAAATCTTTCCTCTTTAAATTATTAGTATAGAGACAACAAAGAGGATTAAGAAATACATTTTCGTGTCAGTGAGTTGTGCTATGGCATATGTGTAAAGACTAAACTGTGGTTCAACTTTCAAAGAATCCGAAATTCACCACATTTTTTTGCATCTTTGTAGGTAGGTACAAAGTCCATAATGCCTTCCTTTTGAAACGTGTTTCAAGGTGTGCCATGGTACAGATTACATAGACATTACGTGTTGCATTTACACTGTAGTTAATCATTTCATAATCCCGGCTGTTGTATGGCAGCTGTTTTTCAGCTTACCTGCCTACGTCACAAGTTCATTGGTGAAGTTTAAGGTTATGATCCCGATAATAAGAAATAATAAAGATCATGGTAAATAATATGCTTAAGCAGTAATAAAAATGACTAATATTCAAAGCTGATTTGAACAAAAAGGATTCTAGTAATAGGTCACCGGTTTTTTTAGGGCTCGTACCGATTCGTGTCAACCGGATTCATTTGCAGATTCGTACAAGAAATGCTGTAGAGACCGCGAAATGATAACATTATTAAATTAATCATCTGCAATTCATTTCATAACCCAATCATATTATATGATACTAGCGGACGTCACGCGGTTTCACCCGCGTGTAGTTCCCGTTCCCGTGGTAATACGGGAATAAAATATAGCCTATGTTCACCGCAAAGAGTGTAACTTCCCAACAGTGAAAGAATTTTTCAAATCGGTCCAGTAGTTCCGGAGCCTATTCGTTACAAACAAACAAACAAACAGACAAAAAACAAATCTTTTCTCTTTAGATATATAGATTATATAGATTGATGTTGCCACTCCGAAAAAAATACGGGGACGCGGACGCATCGAAATGAAATGAAACATTAACCAACGCAGTTTTTTGAAACATACAATCCTTCCGGACCCGCAGCACAACTAAGATGCTCAACTGATTGTATCGTGGGCACTTTTGTTTGATTCCCGTCTACAAAACTGCTTGATTTATTAGGAAAAACAATATCCATAAGGTACAACTTACGAGAAGTTGAATTTTAGTTGTGCTGTGGGTCCGGAAGACTACTGATTTCCTTCTACACAACTAATATTTTATGTTGCCTTTTTAGGCCCGCAGGTAACGGCGCTCGTTGCTAGATATCTAGATTTCTAGAGAGTATTTTGACCTCAACACAAAAAACCACGGAAGATCAGACCGTGTCTAGTGCAACACTGATTTCAGAACGACTAAATACGAGAAGCCGTACTTTGTAATTTTTACTAATTCTTAATCTATGGGGCGGCGTACTATAAGTACGATATTGTGTGTAAGTGATATCCTCCTGACGACGATCAACTTAGACTGTTCTGAGGTCAATAACACATTCAAGCAATGTGGGTACAAAGGTCGAATTTTCGACTCTGCACCGGTTTTTGATTTTGGTCAAAACGCCCGTTTTATTTGTGAAAGTGAATAGTTGCTATGCAACATCCTTGATAGACTAGACATGATAACTTAGAAATTTTATCTTATCTTTGTTTTAACAGTTTCCTGCTGCATTTTATAGTTTGTGTGCCTATAAATTAAAGAAGGTTATTATAATAACATGCGCGAATAATAGCTATTTTAACTAGAGACCATGTTAAATTTGATATAAGTAAAACCCATTTTTGTAGTTGCTTAGTAAAATAAAGCATTCTTTTAAGTCTACTTATGCACACCCGCGTATACTCCATATAAGTGTACGTATGACGTACCTATAGGTATCTGACTTATAATCACTTAAACTGTTGAATTAAAATCGTACCGATAAGTACAAGCAGGGTCAACGTATCTTCTACCTCTACAATTTGAACCCGAAATACCATAGAATACCGCCGCGATAGTCATAACAGAGTAAAAATATAAACTAAACAGAGGAGAATCACAAAAAAGAAAGGAATTCTTCTGATTTGGAACCTAATTCTCAGGTTTTAGGGTTAAGATTCTAAAGATCGCTGCTACCACTAGTTCTTTAATAAAACGGAAAATCATTAGCGAATTGAGAAGAAAGCCTAGCTGTGAATTGTAATTAATACCCAGAAGTCTAAAATTTCATCGTCTGTTGACCCCATGATAGAAACCCCTCCGGAGCAGACACCTCGATTAAATGGATTTATCTGTTAAATATTAAAATTATTGTTACAGTAAATTTCGTTCATAAATTAATTACCAATACTTTGTCATCTCTCATCAATCAATCAAAACTGTCGTCGTAGTAGCTAAATGGTCTGCCAATACTAAGGTATGGTCTGTTGTGTTGATAGAAGATTACAGTCCATTGTTGAAAGTTCCTATTTCCTAATAATAGGGCACAATATCATTTTGCCAGGATAAGTAGCCTTGTTTTTAACGTGAGGGAAAATCCGGGAGCCCCGGGGAAGCCCTCGGAAGGATGTCCCGGGACTCCCAACAGACCTACCGCTACCACTGCGGCCTCGACTAGTGGGTGATCGGGTGCTATCCCGCGTCTTTTGGGGGTTTCTTCTCGTTCTTCTCTGCCGTTCCCGCCCCGCCGCCTCTTTAACGAGCATGAACTGCTCGCAGAAAGAGGCGGCACAGTCCCACTTACTCCCGCTGGAGATAGGATGAGTAGCATTATTGGACTATCCTGGCCAGACACATTGGTACAAAATATTGTTTTGAGCTTTTTTTCTCTACTTCATAATATCTACTATGATATCTTGTCCGTTAATCAGCAATGCACCACTTGCGGGTCAGGTGTGTTTCGGCCCAGATTATTTTGTTAGGGGGTCCCTTCGTATTCAAGAAGTACCTTTAGGAGCAAGTTTATTTTAAAACGAATTACACCGTGGAAATGCTTAAAATAATAAATAATATACTAGGTAGGTATTATCGAAACGTGATAATTTATCAAAAATTGATACTTAAAACGATATCTATACCAATATTTATTTTAAATGAAATTTAAATCACAAACAAGTTCCTTAAGTATAATTAACTGGTTTTATATCATTCGATAGCGAATATCTTAAACTGACCAGACACGAGACCGATCGTTTTCGAGGTTATTCGAAAAGTAGAGTTTTCCGGATTGATTGCTATTATCCATATCGATCAAATCTGCCTATAGTAGTCCGCTGCTGGATGTAGGCCTCTCCCAAATTTTGGTCTGGCCTGTACCACGCTGGGCGGACGGGTTGGTACCAAAGACTTCTATATAAAGAGGTAGACCTGCCCTACGCACCAATTTTTGAAGCGTATAAACTGAGCTAGTTAGCGCGGTTGCGCGCAGTTCGCGCTAACACTATGTCACTGTCGTATCTCCCACGATTTAACAACAAAAGTGTATTTTTTGGAAAAGTACATAATTATCGTCATAAAAGTGCTTAAGACTTGGTAGTTTACGAAGGAGTACAAATTTATTTGGTAAGTACGCACAATTTATGCGTAATTAATTATTTTTCATCAATTTTATGATTATTCTTAATCGTATTAACCCACTAAATTGTACAGGCCTAACTAATCTGACGACCCCAATGCTTTTGCTGTACTTCGTTTTTTGACAGCATAATACTTGCTGAATATGCCAAGCGAGCGTCAAGGCACGGGGATTCCCCGAATAGTTATAGTTCTACGCAAGTACGGTTTGCAAGAAAATTTAATTTATGTTTTACTTTTTGGGTAGGTACTTACAACGATTGTGATCAAATCAGTCATTATAATGCCATCTTGTGTACTAAGATTTTGTAAAAATTACACATCAAAATGCAGTTACCTTTCACAGATTATTTTAAGATTATTATATTAACTTTTATGAGATTATTACATCATTCATTGACGAATATTATTACATTTTTTGTTTCTATTAGCTTTCCTCAAGATCAACTACGTCAGCAAAAATGGGTTGAATTTGTCAGACTGGAGCGGTCGGAAAGCGATTGGATGACCAATACCTATTCCAGAATATGCTATACAGGTGTCCCTAGGCTATGTCACATGGAGGGAAAGTAACTTAAATATTGTAGATGGAACATTTTACTGAAAGAAGACATTATTATAATTTAAAAAACAATTTAAACTGCATTCATAGATTTTTAAATACTTACATGGTTGAGCCGGGAATCGAACCCGCTACACAAGAATCACCCCGTAGGTTTATTATATTTTTTTTGCTAAGTAACATAGTGTCAAAAATAAAAGGAAGACCATGTATTTTAACATTTGATGCGAAATTTTGTTCAGAAAAATGAAAAGCTGGCATCGCCGGTAATCTCAATGAAGACTTTCGTCCCTGGATCGGGACAAATACGATGGCCGCCGAGATCCACAGATCTAATAATGTTAGATTTTTTATGGGGGAGAAATAAAAATGTCCACGAGTTACAAACAGAACTTGGACATATTATTATAAATATCCACCCAACAAGATCAAAAGATTGACAAGGAGTAAAATAATCAAAAGTGTGCCACTTTGTATTCAACAGAATGGGACTTTTGTATTAAAAATGCTAAAATTCATGGTCTTTCTTTTATTTCTGACACTTTGTTAGTTAGCAAAAAATAATCCTTATGATGAAGCCTTTCGATCGGTATGATAAAGCTACGGAGTAATTACTTTTTCTCGTGTAGCGGATTCGATCGCGGCTCAAGCATGTACATACATACATACATATACTCACGCCTTTATCCCCGAAGGGGTAGGCAGAGGCCTATACCGGCCCACATTTCACCGTGTACAAATCGGTCCCACGTAACAGGTGGTGAGCCCATCGCCGTGTTGAAATGGACCGCCGACGTCAGAGCCTCGTCCGTTGTTCAGCAGGTGCACGAGCTTGCACGTGAGGTTGACTTGGGCCCGGAGGTGTTGGTAGGGCCCCACTACACCCTGCAAAGCATGTAATAATTTAAAAATCTATGAATGCAGTTTAAGTTATTTTTTAAATTATAATAACGTCTTCTTTCATTAAAATGTTCCATCTACAATATTTAAGGTACTTTCCCTCCATGTGGCATTGCCGTGGGACACCCTATATAATAGTAGTAATAATTGCATTGATTTTTAAATAAACTAGGATTTGTCATTAATTTATTCCTGAATAATATAATAAGTTCTGTTGTTCAAATGACTAGTGAGAGCCGCCTTGAAAGTGGTTATAGAATATTACCTACACACATTTAGTGTACATTTCTATTCATTAGTTCCAGTCTTATTTGTGGCAGGCAGAGCCTCTCCTTGTGGCCTTAATTAAATTTAATTATATGAAGATGACTGATTACTTATTAAATTCGGATTTTATTTAGCATAAACAATGTTCCTAAAAGTAAATTAGGCGATGGTTTTCCTTAAAAACGTATAGATATTATGTTTGTTGAACTATGGAATTGTTAGACCAACTATTTTGAAAATAGTTATTCGTTCAGTAAAATAGTTTTGCGTACACCATAATTATATATTACCCATATTGAACGATAGGGAATTATAATCCTACACTTTGAGATTTACGTATCGGATCTGTCTGTATGTATTTGTCCTTGTGTTTATAGAAATTTAATGTTGCGCATGTTAAAAAATGTTGGTTATCCCGTAATTGGCTAGTGTGTAAGCCTGTTACAAATTGTCTAGTTTAGTTATAAATTATCGTACGCACGAGCTGTGGGAAGACCTTAATAAATAAATAAATAAATACACCATTAAACAGTACATTTAATTTGATTTATTTGGTGTACATAATTAGTGTTCAAGTCAGTATTTTTAGTTTGACTTTGAAATATTTTGTTCGAAAAAGGGGAATATTCAGATATCGATTATAATACATGCCTTAACTAAATAGGTATATGTATAATCAGTTTTTTAAGTTTATATTTAAATATGAACATCATTGGTAAATTTTGCATTTTATACCTTTATACCTACTTAACATTTTTCTGCAGTCTGTACGTGTGATACTGAATCGTAAAACTTCGAGAGTATTCGGTGGTACTCGGCTTGTAATTGGAGTCCATACGCCTTCTCTTTTACTCTTGTTCTATTTGTATATTGCTATTGCAGTTACAATTACGTAAATATAGTTTATTAGTGAGTGTAGTTTTAGCAATGTGTGTGTATGAGGATTGCTTTTATGCTTTCGTTTCTTATAGTAGAGCGTATCTACCTCATTTTATATAGAAATCTTTGGTTGGTACAGGCTTTCCTTCTTCTTTTCATTTTTTTAGCCAGGACCTCGTCTGTTAGACGGCAATAAATTCCAGACTAGGCTGGCGTGAGTCTCGAAGATGAATCTCCATTGCAGTATTCTAGGTTGATGATATATTTCCTTCACCCTTAACATAACTTATCTTTTAAGGTAAGATATTAAACCCACTTCTATGAGTAAGTAGGTCTCCTCTCCGTTTCATTCGATCGATTTTCTCATTCGAACCATAGAGCTTGGAAAGCTTTGACATCGTACGTGTTTCCCTCATTCAACAACCCCGGATACTTCGGCCACTGCCAATTCTTGTGGACTCAGTTCCTTTTCACATGTATCGGTTGCCGGGTACCTGGCGGCGAATGCAAGCCGTTGCCGGGCAAATTACGCCGGTACGTGTGACAGCTAAGTACATGGCCATACACTTCGCCGCCGGGTACCCGGCACCCTCAACTTACTCATTTGGAGGGTGGGGCGGATTCCTGACATATCACCTTACGACGTTTTGCGTCTGAATTATTTTCTCTGGCCCAGCAGAGAAGGCAAAGCTAGATTTGCTGGAAGGTGAATGTAAAACTTGACACACTCTCCTGTAATTTATCAATAAAGCCACCAAGTTAGGAGTTGTTGACACAGCTGTTCGCTTAGGCACCGGCCACGACTGACGTCACATACAGTCTTAAGTCTTAAGAACAACAGGCCTATTCATAGCTTAATTAGGTATGTGACGGTCTTCAACTCACGTCACTCAACCCCGTTGATAATAATACCAAAGACAATGTAATAGTTTTCTCTTCACACTGTGGTAATAGTACTGTAATATCTGACATAACCTCTAATCTTGGATTGTGGAATGAACTTCCTGCTCCACCTTTCCCAAATGTCTACAATAAGGGGTTCTTCAAAGGTGTTAGAATATTTTGCAGGGCCGGCAGTGCTAGTGTACCACCTCCGGTGCTACCTCCACCTCCCTCCCTAGGTAATGGTGACCACTGAAATCAAAGGAAAGGAAATAAATCAAAGGAAGTAATGCTTTAATCGATGTCGTCTATGATCATGATATTCATCGCAATAGACTGGTTGCTCTGGTACAATGGGTGTCAAATTTCGCTATTTCTAGGATTAGCGAGACATGGTACTGTCCTGTTTGACCCCTTCACAAATTAATACTCTGGCAATTACTTGCTGTAATTGCTATGCAGTATGCAATGCCAAATATATTACGTAAAGTGTATCTATAATTAAAAAAAAGACATTTAAATTACTCACGATGTTGTACATTTCTCCTTGAAATGTTAAGTGGGTACTTATCTAATTATAGAATTTGACATGTAATTCGCTATCGTAAAATTATGCGTTGTTGTAAAAATAACTATGATCTTATTATGTAAGAAGAAAGTTCGAAGTTAAACCCATACCGCGCTGAGATTGCGAGGTCGCGGTCGGTACAAATATTTGTGTGATTCACAAATGTTTGTTTCGGTGTTTGGGTGCTTTCTATGTATAATATGTATCTATGTATTTAGAAAAAAATTTTTCAATAAAAAATAAAACCGACTTCAAACAAATCCTGAAAAATAAAATTTACAAAGCACAAAGTAATATGTATTTTGATTTTATCAGATTTTATTCAATATCATATTGAAGTCGGCGCCAAGTAAACCTATAGTTTTATGTAGGTATTATTCATGGCACCAACTTCAATATTATATTGAATAAAATCTAGTAAATCAAAATACATATTACTTTGTGCTTTGTAAATTTTATTTTTCAGGATTTGTTTGAAGTCGGTTTTATTTTTTATTGAAAAATTTTTTTTTCATTATTTTAAGTGACGGGTGAACCGAAAAATATATATCTATCTAGGTGAAAGTTGTCATCAATACAAATCAATCAAGCCCAAACACAAGGTAACTGCTGTAAATTGTTAAGGAATGCCCTCGTCTATCTTTCGACTCTGTCATCAGGTCGACTCCAGACCTTCATTAAAGTGTAGAACATTAAAGCACTACTTAATTAAAAAGTTAACAAGCGCACTAGTTGTTCCTACAATTTTCGGTGGTTGCCCTCGTTTTCTCCTGGATCCCATCATCAGATCCTGACCTGGTGAAAATGGGACCACCTCAGAAGTAAACCCTATTCAACAAAAAAAGAAATTTTGAAATCCGTCTATAATTGACGGAAATAGCGCTTAACATACATAAAAAAAAATACATACAGACGAATTGAGAACCTCCTCCTTTTTCTGAAGTCGGTTAAAAATATGTCTATCAGTCTTCTAGATCCCAAAGCACAAGCTTTTAATGTCTCTTCTTAATCTTTTGACGTTCATAAGTGTTACTTTGTAACCTAAATGAATAAAAAAAATAAAAAAAAAATAAAAAAAAAATAGCTTAATTTAGGCTACAGTATATTGTGTGAGATTGTCCACATTTTTTTTATCCTTGTTCAGTAACTGCTGCGGATCGCGATCACGAACGATCAGATTCCATTTTAGTTGTGGTGGTCATATATTTATGCAGAGCGGACAGCACTCTGCTTGGCTCCTATCTACTGCCTACTTTCATATATTATACCACTAACCTTAGTAGGGTAAACCACCCAATTATTGGCACTTTTAGAATGAATTATTGGCACTTTAGTTAAGAGTATATTTCGAAAAATAAGGGAAACCTAGTTTATTCCAGTTCGGTGTTGCCCATTATGTAGTTGTAGGTATGCATTAAAAAGTAAAATAGCATTCTTTTTCTGTTAGAAATGGGCAAAATTACCTAAAGTGCCAATAATTGGAGGAGTGCCAACGATTGGGTGGTTTACCCTATTTGTATTTTTTTGTATGTAGTGACCGTTCGCTTCTCTGCCACCTGGTAGACAAGCATACGGCCCACTAGATGTCGTGACGGTCACCGCAACCAATACAACCAATACAAAATTTTAATTATTTAGTATTCATAATCTATTTAGCAGAGTCTTGTTATAGTCTATTCGAATATAAACAAACAAAATTATTATTAATAAACTACTTTTTTGCATTTTTTCTATTTAAAAATTATTCTGTTCTGTATAAGTACCCTCGTAAATAATACTCGTAATTATGTACTAGATATTTCGTTACTTTGCTTGTTTTTATAATTTGGAGAAGAGTTGTTAAGAACGAGGAAGTGCTATTTAGTTGTTGAAAATAGTCATTGTTTCTTCAGACAATTCATTTTGATGAGTCTTAAGAAGTGGAGCGTTTTTTGTTGGTAAATTAAGCAGCAACGTGCGATATGAATATCAATACATATAATAAAATCGTAACAGGTCGCTGTCTGTACATGGAAGATAAATAAGAAAAAATATTATAGGGGGGCTTTATGAACGCAATAGAACCCAAAACAATGATTTTTAGAATTTTTGTCTGTTTGTCTGTATGTCTGTATGTCTGTATATCTGTTTGTCTGTACGGTTGTGCACGCTAATCTCAGTAACCGCTCAACCGATTGCAATGCGGTTTTTTTTATTGTGTTGCGGTTTGCTCCAGTTAACATTTAGCGTTTGTTTTATGTAAATCGGTTTAGAAATAAAAGAGTTATAACACTTTTAAGAATCAGATATTTTGAAAATTTTAATTGTAGGGGTTTCTTTGAATGTGAGTGAACCTAAACTGGCGTGTTGGCTTAATCATAAAAGAGCTTAATGATTAAGACTATTTTTAAACAATTCAGTCCGCGCCGAAGGCGTGGACTGAATTGTTTTAAAATAGACTTAATCATTAAGCTCTTTTATGATTAAGCAAACAGGGCAGTTTCAGACGCTGCTTGATGACTCTGATGAAGAAATACCTTTCCTTTCATACACCATATGTGACGTAAACGAAGTTGCGGGCTCAGCTAGTATTCAATACATATAATAAAATCGTAACAGGTCGCTATCTGTACATGAAAGATAAATGAGAAAAAATATTATAGGGGGGCTTTATGAACGCAATAGAACCCAAAACAATGATTTTTAGAAATTTTGTCTGTTTGTCTGTATGTCTGTTTGTCTGTACGTTTGTGCACGCTAATCTCAGTAACCGCTTAATCGATTGCAATGCGGTTTTCTTTATTGTGTTAAAGTTTGCTCCACTTAACATTTAGTGTTTATTTCATATCAATCGGTTTACAAATAAAAAAGTTATATCACTTTAAAGAATCATACGTAGACTTATGAATCTAAAAATGGGTAAATCTAAACTGGCGTGTTGGCTTAATCATAAAAGAGCTTATATGATTAAGGCTATTGTAAAACAAGTCACAACAGAATTGTCTTAGAATAGACTTAATCATTAAGCTCTTTTATAATTAAGCAAACAGGGCAGTTCCACACGTTGCATGATGAGTCTGATGAAGAAATACCTCTCCTTTCATACACCTTATGTGACGTAAACGAAGTTGCGGGCTCAGCTAGTGTAGGTATATGAACACTAATAAAAATACTTTTATTAAGTATATTTTTAAAAAAATTTTTCAATAAAAAATAAAACCGACTTCCAACAAATCCTGAAAATTACATTTACTTAGCACAAAGTCATATGTATTTTGATTTATCTGATTTTATTCAATATCATATTGAAGTCGGCGCCAAGTAAACCCATAGGTTTATGTAGGTATTATTCATGGCACCAACTTCAATACTATATTGAATAAAATCTGATAAATCAAAATACATTTTACTTTGTGTTAAGTAAATTTAATTTTCAGGATTTGTTGGAAGTCGGTTTTATTTTTTATTGAAAAATTTTTTTTCATTATTTTAAGTGACGGGTGAACCGAAAAATATATCTATCTAGGTAAAAGTTTTCATCAATACAAATCAATCAAGCCCAAACACAAGGTTGCTGCTGTAAATCGTTAAGGATTTCCCTCGACTGTCTTTCGGTTCCATAATCAGATCGACTCCAGATATTCATTAAATTGTAGTACATTAAAGCACTGAATTAAAAAGTTAACAAATGCACTGGTTGTCCCTACAATTTTCGGTGGTTGCCCTCGATTTCTCCTGGATCCCATCATCAGATCCTGATCTGTTTAAAATAGGACCACCTCAGAAGTAAACCCTATTCAAGAAAGAAAACAATTTAAATCCGTTTATAATTGACGGAAATATCGGTGAACATACATAAAACATTGAGAACTTCCTTTTTTTTTTCTATCTTTCTCTCTTAGAAGGCGGATCTATCAATCTAGGTGCAAAGTTCTCATCAATACAAATCAATCAAGCCCAAACACAAGGTAACTGCTGCAAATTGTTAAGGAATGCCCTTGACTGTCTTTCGACTCTACCATCAGGTCGACTCCAGACCTTCATTAAAGTGTAGAACATTAAAGCACTTAATTAAAAAGTTAACAAGTGCACTAGTTGTCCCTACAATTTTCGGTGGTTGCCCTCGTTTTCTCCTGGATCCCATCATCAGATCCTGACCTGGTGAAAGTGGGACCACCTCAGAAGTAAACCCTATTCAAGAAAGAAAACAATTTAAATCCGTTTATAATTGACGGAAATATCGGTGAACATACATAAAACATTGAGAACTTCCTTTTTTTTTTCTATCTTTCTCTCTTAGAAGGCGGATCTATCAATCTAGGTGCAAAGTTCTCATCAATACAAATCAATCAAGCCCAAACACAAGGTAACTGCTGCAAATTGTTAAGGAATGCCCTTGACTGTCTTTCGACTCTACCATCAGGTCGACTCCAGACCTTCATTAAAGTGTAGAACATTAAAGCACTTAATTAAAAAGTTAACAAGTGCACTAGTTGTCCCTACAATTTTCGGTGGTTGCCCTCGTTTTCTCCTGGATCCCATCATCAGATCCTGACCTGGTGAAAATGGGACCACCTCAGAAGTAAACTCTATTCAACAAAAAAATAAATTTTGAAATCCGTCTTTAATTGACGGAAATATCGCTTGACATACATAAAAAAAAATACATACAGACGAATTGAGAACCTCCTCCTTTTTTGAAGTCGGTTAAAAAGTAAACTACCGTATAAGCAAGCCTAATTTTTAAAAAATAGGTATGAATAAAGTTATAAAAACCATTTAATGCAACTTTGGACTGGAATCCGCGACTTAGCAAACTCAAAGTATGACAAGAACCCCCTTCCGGGAATTCTAAGACAATCCACGGACAATCCACGGAGTACTACCCGGCGCTAGACGAATAGGTGGTATACCGTGAGGTTTTAGTTGGTTCAAGTCCGCAATGACACCTGTCGGGAATCTACATGTCAAAAATAAGGTAGAAGTCCAACTCCAGATCTCAGGTCACAGAAGGGATTGGATGTGGAAGGTGCAGTATCGTGTGATGGTAGAGGTTCACTTACGGCAACAAACTGCCGAAAGCTGATTGTTTAACCCCCAAGACGCGGGATAGCAAAGGTGAGGCCACAGTGGTAGCCGTAGGTATGTTGGGAGTTCGGCTCTGAAACATACCTCCGACAGACGTTTCTCTGACGGATGAGCCGCCGACAGAACGTTTCGATTATGAGTTGTTCACCGACAGAACCTTTCAACTACGAACGTTTCGCCGACAGAACGATTAATTCAACCACAATAAGTGACTGGTCAACACCCCGACTCGGATTAGTTAGGTTAGGTTAGGTTAGCCTTCGTGGTTATTTTTTTTGTTTTGTCGACGAGTTCTTATTTGGTGAATGATTCTGTCGGCGAAACGTTCGTAGTTGAAAGGTTCTGTCGGTGAACAACTCATAATCAAAACGTCCTGTCGGCGGCTCATCCGGTAGAGAAACGTCTTTGGGAGGTATGTTACAGAATCAGGAGTCCTGGGGTATCCTTCCGAGGGCTTACCCGAGGCTTCCAACCGTAGGCTGTTATGTAGGATACGTGTGGTTTTTAATCGCTAGAAGTACGGCATAGCATCCAAGTAGCCTTTTCCTCAGGTTAAAAAAAAATTTGATTGTTTAATTTATTTATCTTTTTGTTAAAGGTACCAAAATGGTGGCGTTCACAATGCAAGAAGGTGGCTTCGGCGTGGTGGACTATGTAGTGTTTGGTGTTCTGTGTGTCATGTCGTGTACTGGGGGGATGTGGTACAGTGCTCTGGGGTCAAGACACAAGGCGATCAAGGATGTGAAAGACTATTTATTGGGAGGAAAAACTATGAGGACTTTCCCGGTAGCCATGTCACTTATTGCCAGGTGAGTGAAGACTTTTTGACGAGGTTTTATGTAACTTAGCGTGTAAGTATGTGTTGATGCGGGTCATATCTCAGAAGAAAATTTTCATTTTCGATACGTGATTAACCTATAGGTATTGTGTTTTGTGTTTGTTAAGCCTAGGATTAAGTTTTCTTCCTATATTGTTTGTGTGCCCCATTATGTTTCCGAATAAATAATTTTTCTTTCATTCTTTCTTTCTTGTGTAAATATCTTTGGTGAGAAAGGGATTCCTACAATTTATTGTTGCTACGACACTAGTTACGTGGCAAGCAAAGTCTTTTTCTCACGAAACTTGTGTCGTAGAAGGAAGAATTATTCTTTGTACCGCAATAGTTAGGTGGGAACGGTTTTGAAGACACCCGAAGGGCTAAATAAGATAATCCTTTCGTATTTTTAACCGACTTCAAAAAAAGGAGGAGGTTCTCAATTCGTCTGTATGTATTTTTTTTATGTATGTTAAGCGATAATTCCGTCAATTATAGACAGATTTCAAGAATTTTTTCTTTGTTGAATAGGGATTACTTCTGAGGTGGTCCCATTTTCACCAGGTCAGGATCTGATGAAGGGATCCAGGAGAAAACGAGGGCAACCACCGAAAATTGTAGGGACAACTAGTGCGCTTGTTAACTTTTAATTAAGTGATTTAATGTTCTACACTTTAATGAAGGTCTATCTTTCGAATCTATCTGATGATAGAGTCGAAAGACAGTCGAGGGCATTCCTAAACAATTTACAGCAGTTATCTTGTGTTTGGGCTTGATTGATTTGTATTGATGAGAACTTTACACCTAGATTGATAAATCCAACTTAAAAAAAAAGAAAGGTCTCAATGTTTTATGTATGTTCACCGATATTTCCGTCAATTATAGACGGATTTCAATTTTTTTTTGTTCAATTGGGTTTACTTCTGAGGTGGTCCCATTTTAACCTGATTAGGATCTGATTATGGGATCCTGGAGAAATCGAGGGCAACCACCGAAAATTATAGGGCCAACTAGTGCGTTTGTTAACTTTTTAATTCAATGCTTTAATGTACTACCATTAATGAAGGTCTGGAGTCGATCTGATGATGGAACCAAAAGAGATTCGAGGAAATTCCTTAACGATTTATAGCAGCTACCTTGTGTTGGGGCTTGATTAATTTGTATTGATGAGAACTTTCACCTAGATAGATATATATTTCGGTTCACCCGTCACTTAAAATAATTAAAAAAAAAATTTAATAAAAAATACAACCGACTTCAAAGAAATCCTGAAAAATAAAATTTACTAAGCACAAAAAAAGTAATATGTATTTTGATTTATCAGATTTTATTCAATATAGTGTTGAAGTTGGTGCCATGAATAATACCTCCCTAAACCTTTGAATGAATTTACTTGGCGCCGACTTCAATATGATATTGAATAAAATCTGATAAATCAAAATACATATTACTTTGTTTGTGCTAAGTAAATTTTATTTTTCAGGATTTCTTTGAAGTCGGTTGTATTTTTTATTGAAAAACTTTTTTTTAGCTAATTTGTTTTACCTTTTTTTTTTTTTTTTTTTTAACGTGAGGGAAAATCCTCGTAGGATGCTATGCCGGACTCTTACCGACTAAAAAACCTCACGTAACGCCCAACAGCCTATGGTTGAGAGCCCCGGGTAAGCCCTCAGGAAGGATGTCCCGTGACTCCCAACAGACCTACGGCCGCTAATGCGGCCTCGCCCAGGGGGTGGTTCGGGTGCAATCCCGCGTCTATGGGGGGTTTCGGGTGTGACCCCGCTTCTAAGGGGGGGCGTGCGTGAGTGCTCACGTCACGCTGCCGTCATGGGCCTGCTTCTGTAAGGACGGTGAGCGGCCCTCTCACCGTCCTCAGACCCCCGGTCATGGAGGCCGATAGTCCTCGGCGAAGACACGTCGGCGGCGCCCAGGGCGCCGACTGCGGAACTCGGGTGGGAGAGTTCTCTCCCGCACCCGGCCCGCCGCCTCCTTCGCGAGCATGACCTGCTCGCAGAAAGAGGCGGCGCAGTCCCAGTTACTCCCGCTGGAGAGCATGGCTCGCACCATGGCCTCAAGCGAGAGAGTGTCCACGCCCAGACCCACTACGAGGACCTGACGCTGTTGTGCCCACGCCGTGCACTCCACCAGCGTGTGTAATTTGTTTTACCTTACTTGGTAAATTTAGTACTGGTGCTATTACATTAATAGCAGCTGAGTGGCTATTATTAATGTAATAGGTCCTATAATAGGACCTTCTGTTATAAACAAGATAGACCTGGATTCTTTTAATTGGTCTTGGCATTTGGCAAGGACTCTAGTGGTAATCTGAGACTGTGAAAAACTTTAACTAATTTTATGCGCACAGAAAATAGAAAAATAATGAAAAAATACAAATCATATAATATATTGTATCTTCTGATCAGCTAATTTCTTGTCAAATCAAATCAGCACGTTATTATAAATTGTCAAAACGATTTAGGCAGTGGAAATTTGTATGAAATAGCAATCTGTGATGTCATACATCCCTAATGGCCTCTTTTGATTGAATTGATCGTTAAAAAATAATAAAATGGTAATAGAAACGACGAATAATTGAAGGTATTTTTTTCTCGTAAGAATCCATTGCATGACTGCGATTACAGAAATGTTTATTTAGACTCGGGATTTTCGCTCGAGGCATAACCACGGCAGTCGCATCCCTACTACCGCCACAATATCCAAAATCCGAAAAAAAGTCCGAATCTTTCAATAAGTAATCATGCAGTCCGAAGTTCGATTTGATTTTGTTCCACGCAATAATGGCGAGCCTCATGTTGTACCAATTTGAGGACCAGCAATAGCGAAAGTTTTTTTACGAAACAATGAGACAGCGTGCCTTTGTTTTTTAACGTGAGGGAAAATTCATCATGGATGCTATGCCGGACTCCTACCGACTAAAAAACTTCACATAACGCCCAACAGCCTATGGTTGGGAGTCCCGGGTAAGCCCTCAAAAGGATGTCCCAGGCCAGACGGTGCCTACGAGAGCAAAAATCCAGTCACTTATAAATTATGTTAGCTGTACAAATGATTTTTATAATGGTCTAATCTCTAATACACTCGTATCGTATTGTTATGGAGTCGTTCATCATTATATGATTTATTTTTATTGGTTTATTGCCTCTTGTGAAAACGTCGGAACTAGATTAGTGTCATTACAATTGATTTACTGGTAACCAATAAATTTGTGATATACAGTTATGATAGCTATTATTTAATAGGCTAGCTGATCCTCGATATATCTCGATAAATATAAGACTTCTATATAAACTGAGGTTTATATAGAAGTCTTTGGTTCAAACATTAGTAATCAGCGCGAAATTTACAAAAACTGGTCAAGTGCGAGTGAGATTCGCGCACCGAGGGTTCCGTACCAAGAAACTGCAAAACAATTATGTTTGTTGTATGGGAGCCCCCTTTATCAATTTTTTAGTATTTGTTGTAATAGCGGTAACAAAAATACATCATAATTATGTGAAAATTTCAATGCAAATTTGCTCGCAGCCCCGCGGACTCAGTGTTCTGTAAACGATCACTGCAGTAAGCAACATTTACTATGGCCGGTCATGGATAAGTGACCATCACATGACCACTTTGTGACATTTATTTGCGAGCGTTTCCGTGCTTCGGAGGGCACGTTAAGCCGTTGGTCCCGGTTGCCAGTAAAATGGCAGTCGTTGAGCCAAGTTGAAGGCCTTTTGAGACGGCTTGAAAATGTTCGACAGCAGGCAGTCACAACCTGCGCTGTCCGTCTCCACACGGCAATACGGCTCACCACCTATTACGTGGGACTAATTCTAAAAAAAGGTGAAATGAGGGCATATATAATAATATGCCTCAGCCTATCCCTTTGGGGATAAAGGCGTGACCATAATGTATGTAATGTATACTATGTGAAAATTTCAAATGTCTAGCTATCACGGTTCCCGAGAGAGAGCCTTGTGACGAACAGACAGACGAATGACGAAGTCTCAGTGATAGGGTCCCGATTTTGCCCTTGGGTATGGAACCCTGAGAATCCGATATATCGATGGGCGACTGTAGCACCATTTATTGCGTAAAATAGAACATTTAGGACAGGAACCCTCTTAAATACGCAAAAAAATTGTGTGCGTGTAACCTTTACGCGCGATTGAAGTAAAACTTCTTTGCCATTGACGGCATCAAATGTTATATTAATTCAGTCACTCGAATTTTAAATAGCGGAAACGTAGCTATTCAAAATTCAAATAGTAAGCGTTACTTCCGTCAGAAAAAAATCTGAGTTACTCCCTAGTCGCGCCTAAATAAGTTTTACTTGAAAAACATTAGAAGTAGTGGCACCATGTAGGTATAATACATATTTAATTAATTATACAAACTTATAGTACTTACCTCCCTGTATCTGCACCCATTTTTAGCATATCAATCAAAGTTACAACGAACTACAAGAACTTTTGTACTATGTTACTTGCTGCTACGGAACCCTTCATGGGCCAGTCTGACTCGCTCTTGGCCGGTTATTTAGTAATACCGCTTGAACATTTGGGTTTAAGCCCTCCTTAAATGTCTACTTTGTTTTAATTTCATTTTTATATTTAATGAAAATAAACAGGTCGACATTCTGTGAGTATTTCAAGCGTCTCCTACTTCAACCTATCTCGGTGTTGCCGACCTTGAGCAAGGTATTTGAAAAATTGATACTAGAGCAGATGCTGATCTATTTTAACAGTCACAAATTATTTCATGAGAAACAATTTGGCTTCACTAAAGGACGTTCGACTACCGATGCTGGTGTAGAGTTATTGAAATGTATTTATGACGCCTGGGAGGATAAACAAGATGCAATTGGTGTGTTTTGTGATCTGTCTAAGGCATTTGATTGCGTCCAACATAAAACATTAATCAGGAAATTACACCATTATGGCATAAGAAGCAAGGCTCTCGACCTTCTGACTTCATATTTGAACAATAGAATTCAGCGGGTCGATGTTAATGGTACACGCTCAGAGGGATCTTTAGTTACTATGGGCGTCCCGCAGGGTTCAATACTCGGCCATTTTTATTCCTTATATATTTTAATGACCTACCCTTTTACGTGGGGGACAACAACAGGATTGTTTTGTTTGCAGATGACACTTCTTTGATTTTCAAAGTTAAAAGACAAATAGATAACTATGACGATGTCAACAACGCAATCTTGAAAGTGGTTCATTGGTTTAACACTAACAATCTTAAACTAAATGATAATAAAACTAAATGTATTAAATTTACCTTGCCTAATGTTGCACAGTCAGAAACCAATGTTCAACTTAATGGTCGAGAGTTGGAACTTGTGGAACAAACCACATTCCTAGGGTTAACGGTTGATGCTGGTTTACAATGGGGTCCACATATTGTAAAACTAGCTAGTAGATTAAGTTCAGCAGCATTTGCTGTACAAAAAATAAGGCACTTGACTGATGTAGATACGGCTAGAATAGTTTATTTCAGTTACTTTCACAGTATAATGTCTTATGGTATTCTACTGTGGGGCAATGCTGCAGATATAAATAAAATTTTTATTTTACAAAAGCGGGCCATAAGAGCTATATATAGACTAGGTCCAAGGGTCTCTCTGCGCGAAAAATTCAAAGAGGTTAATATTCTTACTGTAGCATCACAATATATTTTTGAAAACCTTATGTATGTACAAAGAAATCTACATAGTTTCGCTAAGTTAAGTGATAGACACAATGTCAACACTAGAAATAAAAATAACCTTGCTGTTTTTCATAGCAGATTGCACAAAACCAGCAATTCTTTCATGGGTAACTGTATACGCTTTTACAACAGGCTTCCAGACGAAATTAAAAGTATGTCCCTTAATAAGTCTAAAAGATCTGTTAAAAGTAAATTGAACTGCAGGGGCTACTATACAATCAATGATTATTTGTTGGATAAGGAAGCCTGGAAATGACCTGCTCTGCTGGATTCTCAAAAAAATTGTTAAAATGCCTAGTTTTTAGATTCTTTAAAATTGTAAATAGAGCAAAAAAAAAGAACAACCCGCTGAGTTTCTTGCCAGTTCTTCTCAGGTGGGTCGCGTTGTGAACTGGTGGTAGAGTTTTTGTTTTGTATTCTGGACGTTTTGCAAGCGCATCTGTATAATGCCTATGTGAAATAAATATATTTTTGATTTTGATTTTGATTTTTTTGATTTTTTTGATTTTTTGATTTCTAATTGTTGTCTTTATTAACATAAAAAATAAAATGGCAAAAAAATCTGTTGTATGGGAACCCCCCTTAAATATTATTATTTTTGTTGTTTTCAGCTCTCTAGCTATCACCGGTCATGAGATACAGCCTCGTGACGGACAGACAGACAGACGGACGGCGAAGTCTCATGACTAGGGTCCCGTTTTTACCCTTCGGGTACGGAACCCTAAAAGTGTAATTGGCAAGGTAGTAGTAGTAACTCTTGTATTTTTATCGCTTTAAGTATCACGTTTGCAATGGAAAATTACAAACTCATAAAAATAAACAACTTCTAAATATAACTCAATACTTTTTAAATTGCAATGTAGTCGTATGCTATTTTCGACTGTCGCCAGTCTCGTAATATTGTTCTAATCTAAAACGATTGACCGTTCGAACGATTCAATGATTCTGAAGGTTATTACAGCAATTACTTGCCTACAGCTCAATTTTCTCTCTCTCACCACCTATTACGTGGGACAAATTATATCTACAAAGGTGAAATGTGGGCATATAATATGCCTCTGCCTACCCCTTCGGGGATAAAAGGCGTGACCATATGTATGTATGTAGCTCAATTTTCATACACTACGGACCTCGGTGGTCAGGTTTTTACCCTATTCCATTTTAATCCACTAAACAAATCCATTCCACTATTTTATCCACTCTGATCCATCGATGGATTTGTTTCCACTTTTTTTTCCATTCTGATCCATCGCTGGGTTTTAATCATTGATAAGTAATTTATTGAATTTGTTGTAACTTATCTAATTTATCTAACAATAGTGTATATTTGGTGAACGATTCATAACAAACAATAATTTGGAAGGTTGGAACTTCAACCTGAATAGCAGTGTTGGAAAGAGAAGCCTAAATATAATTTACCTTTTTTTTTACGAGAGGAAAAATCCTCATGGATGTTATGCCGGACTCTTACCGACTAAAAAACCTCACGTAACGCCCAACAGCCTATGGTTGTCAGCCCCGGGTAAGCCCTCGGAAGGATGTCCCAGGACTCCCAACAAACCTACAGCCGCCTCTGCAGCCTCGCCCAGGGGGTGGTTCGGGTGCTAACCCGCGTCTTTGGGGGGGTTTCGGGTGTGATCCTGCTTCTGGCCGATAGTCCTCGGCGAAGACACGTCGACGGCGCCCAGGCCGCCGACTGCGGAACTCGGGGGGGAGAGTTCTCTCCCGTACCCGCCCCGCCGCCTCTTTCACGAGCATGACCTGCTCGCAGAAAGAGGCGGCGCAGTCCCACTTACTCCCGCTGGAGAGCATGGCTCGCACCATGGTCTCGAGCGAGAGAGTGTCCACGTCCAGACCCACTAGGAGGACCTGGCACTGTTGCGCCCATGCTGTGCACTCCACCAGCGTATGGAGCGCTGTGTCATCTTATCAGACACCTGAAAGAAGATGCTTCATTTTTTTGCTCATCATTGGTAAAAAAAACATACACTAGAAATAATGATTTACAACTGAATTAAGGAAGCTCAGTTGGAAGTTTTAATTTGCAGCATTACCTTAAGCCACTTCCTTGAAGAGGTGAAATAATTCTCACTAATAATTAGAGCGGAATATAAAAGGCGGTGAAAAATAATCCATCGCGGCGATGGATTAGAACAGAATATAAAAGGTACCTAGTGGATTATAATCCATTGCGGCGATGGATTAGAACGGAATATAAAAGGCAGTGGAATATAATCCATGGCGGCGATGGATTAGAACGGAATATAAAAGGCAGTGGAATATAATCCATCGCGGCGATGGGTTATGAACGAAATATATAAGGCAGTGGAATATAATCCATCGCGGCAATGTATTAGAGTAGAACAAAAAGTGTAAACAATTTCATGGATGGATTTGTTTAGTGGATTAGAGTGGAATAGAGCAGGTTTTCATACTTGAATGAAGCCTGCATGTACTTACTTTCAGAGATAGGATATTCAAGATGGCAAAAAAATATTAATAAATTGGCACTTTTTTATTGAAGTTATTTACGAATTCTATGAAACGGAAAATAAGCAAGATCAAATTCTACGTAATTTTAGTCAGATTCAGAAACCTTGTTTTGGCGGCATGAAGTTATATTTATTTCAGTAATCTAAGCCTAATAGTTACCCAGGTTGACTGAATACTTATTGCACTAACAAATTTAAATTTTAAATTTTAGAAACCCCAACATAAATAAAAACATTACAAAATGTAAATAAAATAAGAAAATGACAACAAAACTACTCATTGAGACTGTTTTACTATAGTGTGTTTCAATAGCTTTGCGCAAAAATGTAAACAAACACATTTGATCCTATACAGGGTGAATTTTTGAAAAGGGCTTGGATGGCCAAATCCGAAACTATAAGGAATAGCTAAAAATGCTCAAAGGAGTCACGAGCCCGATTTTGATAAAACTTAAAACCTCATTATTAGATTTTTGAAAAACCAATAATCCTAGCTGGGAATCGAACCCATTGATTTTGAAAAAAAAAACACACCCTATATTATTACACCATACGGTAGTGTTGCTGATAAGGATCAAATTCTGCGAAGTAATGATATACGGCAAATTTAAGTAAAGTTTGAAATTTTAATAGAATTCAAATTTTATGTACCTAAATTTTGTATCACAATTTGTTTTGTTTAAAATCCCAGAATAGATCGTAACTATTCCGTGTTATAAATCATGCTCAAAATGATTCTTTGGAAATATTCTAAACGGAATCAATAATATTTAATGCAGTACGATCCTTGAGGTCTTGATTCCAGCTATGTATTGAAAACAATGGTCTACATTTTGAACAATAAATCAGTTTACGTAAGAAAAATAAATTGTATTTTGTTAAAGATGAGTACTTTCCTTTAGTTTGCCGTATATCATTACTTCCCAGAATAAGATCCTTAATAGCAACACTATCGTATGGTGTAATAATATAGGGTGTGTTTATTTTTTTAAAATCAATGATTTCGATTCTCAGCTAGGATTATTGGTTTTTCAAAAATCTAATGATGAGGTTTTAAGTTTCATCAAAATCGGGCTCGTAACTCCTTTAAGCATTTTTCGCTATTCCTTATAGTTTCAGATTTGGCCATCCAATCCCTTTTGAAAAATTCATCCTGTATATCCATAGTTACTTTCAATTGAGTATTCACCCTGATTATATTCCAGTATCCAGGAGTCATATAGTGTTCTTACAATAATTTCGACGCCAAATAACTTCTTTGAGATAGTTTATTTTCATTTAAAATACCTACTCAGGATAGTAAAATATATATTACTATATTTTTCTACTCATCTGTCTTAGACAACGACTGTCAAAACATGACATGTTTACATAATTGCCAGATCGAGCAGGATTGGACTATAAACACAAACATGACACAAATGCCGTATTTTTTAGATGGGTCTCCGGAAACTAAATCCACAAAGAAATACCTGCCATCAAATTAACAGTTCCTACATCAAATTTCAAATCAATTGGGCCTGTAGATCTCTCTCTTGTCTCTCTCGTCTCTTGTTTACCTAAGAACTGATCTGATGATGATGTTCAAAATTTATACCTGTAGCTAAGAATCATCTATATATCACATTGACTTCCAAACAACGAACAAAAAAACCGCGTCAAAATCGATACATACCTACGTTCTCAGTTCTGATGTCAGACAGACAGTAGAGTTCTACTCTGGTAGGTAGATGTGTAAACCTCAATTTTACAAACTAAAGTTAAAGCATAGTACCTGTACCTACTCGAATCGCCGATTCTTCCCCGAGCGGTCGTGCTCCCCGCTCGCTTTCTTGCTTTGGTAAATTACACTCCTAAGTTACCTACCAGGTATCTAACAGGCTCTTCTTTGCGAATCTATCAGTAATGTAAATAAATAAAAAAATAAATATTCATGGACATTTCACACAACGCTATCTGATCACAAAGTAAGCTAGGAATAACCTGCTTGTGTTATGGGTATCAGACCACGGATATTAATACTTATATACTTTTTAAATACATACCTACATATTGTACATAGAAACACCCAGACTCTTGAGACAAACATTTTATGGGTCACACAAATATTTGTCTCCGGTGGGAATCGAACCCACGACCTCCAGCGCCGAAGGCGGTATCACTACCGACTGCGCCACAGAGGCAGTCGAAGAAATGTAAAGAAAAGAAAAGAAAAAGAAATAAGAAGTGAAAATTGTAGAAGTAACAATTTTGACGTTCAGAAGTTCAGAAAAATATGACCTACATGAATAAAGATATTTTGATTTTGAGATGACATGTTTAGGCCGATTTAGAGACAACAATTTGTTCCAATTGGTATCTACCCTACCAATACGGCTACGGTTACCAACCTTTCGGTGGGCCGTAAGCTTGTCTGCCACCTAAGTAGTATAAAAAAAAAAAAAAAGAAACATAAGAAAGTGCGATACGGTGATTGATTGATTTTGATTTTAAAATTCTTTATTTAGCATTAATTTTTCAAATTCGTTAACAAAAGATCTTATTCATTTTGTATACACTTATATGAACTTATTATGAACATTTAGACTAAACGTCTTTAGAACATATATTTCTTAAATAACAACACAATTGAATTACCATGCGCAACCAAAGTAAACAAGATAATTTGCTACATGTACACCTTTATGATAGAATGTGCACGTCTTAGAATGGACTCACATTACATTTATTTTGATAGGTACTTATGAACTATATAAAAGTAAACAAAATTATACTTAGGTATAAATAGAACATAGTCATTCTTACAAAATTAAACAACATTGCTATGTACTAGTTTGTTATAAATTGCAAAACGGGTAGGCGAATGATAAAAATGATGCGACTCGAACGAAAACGCATCTTGTGTTACAAAGGCCGACGTCACGATGCATTGAGGAAGTAGTAATGCGGTAGGCGGTATCGATATTTTGTCAAGTACGGGAGTGTCGATAATCTGCTTTTGCCTATGTTTGAGATTAAAGGATTCTTATTTTTAGGATTTCTATATAGATAGAATTTTCTGGATAATTTTAATATATAATCTTTAAGTAATGGGAATTTTATACGATTATGTAGTTTATTTAAATTTGTACGAAATTGGGTATTGTATGATATTTTAAGAGCTTTGTTTTGGACAACTTGAAGTTTATTATATTTAGTGTCAGATATACAGCACCAAGCCGGTGCCGCGTAGGTGAGACACGGCCTCACGAGAGTGGAATAAATTCGTAATTTTGTATGTGGACCAAGAGGGGATTTGCGATTTAAAATAGGTCGTAATGAATTTAGAGCTTTAGTACTTTTCGCTATAAGTGCCTCAGTATTTTTATTCCAATTTAATCGATTATCCAGAACAAGACCTAAATATTTAACAGATAGACTCCAAGGAATATGGAAATTATTTATTTTTACCAATATTTTCGGCAACAAACGTTTTGAGGTAAACAAAATAGATTCCGTTTTTGTTGCATTTAGTTTCAATTTCCATGATGTAAAGAAATTGCTCAGAAGTTCTAAAGAGAGTTTTAATCTGCCTATAATAATATCGACGTCTTGGTCACTTGTGTAGGTAGCTGTATCATCTGCGTAGACAGCAAGATGACAGCGTGGTTGTTTCGGAATATCATTCAAGTATAAAATAAATAAAAAAGGACCAAGGATTGATCCTTGGGGCACGCCAGCGGGCATGATATATGGAGCAGAATGTGTTGTGTCAATATAAACAGTAAAGGTACGATCTTTTAAGTAATTTTGTATAAGTTTAACCAAAGGTAGGGGTACTTTGCAAGCAATAAGTTTGTGTAAGAGGCCTTTATGCCAAACAGTATCGAAGGCTTTTTCAATGTCCAACAGAACCATGCCAGTAGATAGTCCTAGATTCAGGTTGTGGGTTATATGCTCGGCCACTCTAGTTAATTGTTGTGTGGTTGAGTGGGAGCTTCTGAATCCAAATTGTTCAGGGATCAGTAAATGATTTACAGTTTTAGTCAGACGTGATAAAATAATTGCTTCAAGGAGCTTGCTGATGCTTGGCAATAAACTTATAGGTCGATAGCTGCTTGGCACAGCTGGGTCTTTACCGGGCTTCTTGATAGCAATGACTTTAGCACTTTTAAGAGATGCTGGGAAATAATTAAGTCGAAGGCAACTGTTAAAAATTTTTGTTATCTGGACTAACATTTTTTGAGGTAGATTTTTAAGTAATAAATTTCCTATTTCATCGTGTCCTGGGGCTTTATTAGGTTTTAATTTATTTAAAAGTTTCCGTATTTCCTTAGGTCGGACTAGGTGAACAAAATCATCAGTTGAGGAATGGTCAAGTCCTTTCACTGAGTCAATTACAGCAGACTCAATATCATCACCACTTACCCATTGAGTTGTAAGGTTCAAGTTCTGCAGAAAGGTGGTCGCTAGGACTTCGCACTGTTCCTCAACAGAGGACGTGAATTTATTGTCAGTTACTTTAAGAGGAGGGATAGACTGGGACTGTTTATTGACTGATCTAACCACTCGCCATAAGTCAGATTTCGGATTGTCAACTTTAGATAATTTGTTATTCCAGATATTGTCGTTAAATTCCTGTATCTCACATTTTATTGATTTTTGAAGTTTATATACTTGGGTGAATAAGTCTTTTCTATAAATTGGTCTACGTTCTTTTAGCGCTAGGGTTTTGATCGAGTTTTTCATTTTAATATTGTTTCGAATACGTCGAGGGAGTTTAAAGGCACTTACGGTACTCAATTTAGGAATGGCCACGTCACGGGCATGAAGAATTAAGCTAGTAAGATGTTCCAAGGACATATTGATAAAATCAGGACTATCAAAAGTTTCGACGGTAAGATTGAGATTTTTGTTTATAAACGTTCTATAAGCGAGCCAGTTTGCGTTGCGGTAATTGTGAATTACTCGTTCTTGTCGAGGCACATCTCCATTAACTTGAAAGATAACAGGTAAGTGGTTCGAGGCCAGACCTGTTAAGGTACGAAGCTCACTAAGGTAGAGAACATCTTTGGAAATGGCAATATCAGGAGTAGATGGGGTATTAGAACTATTATAATGGACAAGAGTAGGGAGTAATGGGGCCAGTATTTCATAGTCATTGGTTATCATGTGGTTAAATAAGATCTCACCATGACTGTTAGCAGCCACACAATGCCAGTAGGGGTGCTTTGAGTTCAGGTCGCCCATGAGTAAAAGTCGTTTATTAGTGTTTATTATGGCATCTAGATCATCAGAGATCAAGGGCAAGTTAGGTGATTGATAGGCCGAAACGATCGTGGTTTTACGCCCTGAGATGAGAACTTCTATACCTACGCATTCTAAATTTTTGGTTGGAGGCAATGGTAGAAAAGTGTGGGAGATATCTGACTTTACTAATATCGCAACACCCTGTCCGTAGTTGTCAAGTATTTTGTCTTGCCGGTAGCAAGTATACCCAGGAGTATCCAATTTGGATTGCGGTGAAAGTTTAGTTTCAGACAATGCTATTATGTCTGTAGACAGATCACTAGCCAGATTAAGCAGTTCAGTAATTTTGGGACGAATGCCATCTGCATTCCAGTACAGCAAATTTATATTATTAGGATTAGACATATTGACCGAGGTGTGTAATAATGAGAATTACTTTGTCCATCATACTATGACAATTTACAAATTGATTTTTGATATTCTTAATGGTCATGAGAATCTCTAGCATATCTTTCGTGGTTTGATCATGAGTTCCTGTTTGTGCGGTTGATTTTGAAGGATAGTTGGTTTCTTCATAACCCGAGTTGGGTTTGTCTTCTGTAGAGACCACAGCATTCCAGGACCGACCGTTAACGTAGGCAGGTTTTGACATTTTGTAGGTTCTTGCTTTGTGTTGCTCTTGACGCTCCCTTAGGATTCCAAGATATTTCTCACGCTCTTTACACTGTCTAAAGTTTGCAGGATGGTCTTCACCACAATTACAGCATTTGGCCGGATCGTCACGAGTTTTCTTAGGACAGTCTGCGGTGCGATGCTGTTCCGTACATTTTACGCAGCGTGGCGACAGGTTGCAATTTTGAGAGGAGTGACCAAAGCCTTGGCATCGATAGCACTGGGTGCCGTAGCGGTTGTTACTCTGATACTTTCGTATTTGTACTACCGTATTACAGAGGAGTTTGATTTGCCGAAATTTGACAAAATCTGTGCCTGGTGGAAGTTGAACCAGAAATGGAGGACAGTATGAAGGTTTATCGCTTGGTACTTTCATTTTACGCACAGCGACGTTAGCGAACCCCAGGGAAAGAAGTTCGCCTTGGAGGACGTCTTCCACATATTCAGGGAGACCAAATATGACGGCTTTATACAGTTTCTCATCCTTACGCGAGAAAGTATGAAATGGGATATCACGTGACCGGAGACCCTCTTTCACAAGTTGATGGCTTTCTGAACTGTGACATAAAACTGCTAGTGTTTTCTTACCACGGTACTGGAGGTGGAAACTTTTAGAGAAGGTGGCAATGGTAGTCTTGATGTATTCGTGTGTCCAGGTGGGTTGTATCTCCAGGATGATTGGCGGGATGCGATTTGTCTTCTTGGGTGCAATGGCCTCCCGGAACTTGGTGGATGAGTCAGAGTTAGGTTTCTCACCTTCTAATTGCTGGAACCTGTTAGACGTCTTGATCGGATTAGATGTTCGTTTTTCCACTGGACGTGCTGCATATTTCGGTATCTTCCATTCGCTGGTGTCAGAAGGTTCTTCAAGGGGGCGTTTGCCTAACGAATTGGAACGTGTTAAGAATCGATCCATTTCGCTGCACTTATCGACAAGTGACAAGTCGACAGGTCGACTTGTCCCATCACTATTTTTGAGAGCGCGGTAAACCGGTCGGGTAGGTAGGAGCAGTGCAAGCGACGCGCGCGCGGTGCGACCGTGTTGAGTGCGCCGCACGCACAGAACGACTGGCGCATATGCACTGCGATACGGTGCGGGCTCTGCCAAGATCGTCGAGGCTCAGGCCAGCCTCTTATTCAAGTGGTAAAACTGCTGACTAATAGACGAGGCATGGCGAGAAGAGGAGAACTCGATATAAAACTTTGTATCAATCCGTCTAGTCTCGTCGTCTGGTACAGTGAGGTCAGTCACCGCACCGTCCCAAAACAATGAAAATTCGGAGAGAACTACTTCCAGCGATTGCTAGACGTGGATGGAGTGGCGTGGACGAAGTGGATCCACACCGCTCAGTTACACTACGCACAAAATAATCAATTTTATACATATTTGTTACAGCTATGTCTCTGGAGTGACGATAATGGGTACGCCAGCCGAGATATACAACTACGGGGCCCAGTACTGGCTGGTCGTGGTGGGAGTGGCGCTCAGCTGCGTCATTGTGTGCGTCGTTTATCTACCTGTTTTCTGCACTCTCAGGCTTTCATCTTCCTATGAGGTAAGAGGGTTTTATATGTTTGCCTAATATTATACACACGTTCGTGTAAAAATTCAGTATTATAAAAAAAAATTCTAAAAAGGTTTCCCATGGAAATAGTTTTCCGAAGTTATAAACAGTCTTTTTCACACTCCAAATGCAAATATACTACAGCGAGGTATTTGTTTTGTCTTAAAACTACTCACATAAACTACGAAAAAGGTGGATTGTCATAAATGAAAGTTTAATTAACACTTCTATTAAAGCCATTCATGTCATACCTGAGGGCCTAAGCATTGAAATTCACACGATCGGTTGCTCAATTTCGTTTTAGAAAAAATAAAAGGAAGCAGAATACCTAAGTAGGCAGAAGTCCCAAAAGAATCTTTAAAAGATCTTCACATCAGTCTTAGATTATAACCAAATCGGGCATATTATCTGCCTGTACCGGCAATTGCGTTCTTACTCAACCAGCACTTATAATCTGCCGCAATGAAGAAACGCGTACGTTATTTAAACATCCATAATATATTATTAAGCAATAAACCATTGGCATTACTCAACAGACATCTCATTATGTAGATGATTTATCTTACTTGTCTCATCATGTTATCATAATACTGCTTACCTAATCTGTCGCGGTGTGACAACCGATTTGTCTGGGTTTTACACGCCGCATATCAGCTGTGCAAGGTGCAAATTGCTCATGTACCTACTGATAATGCAGTGCTTATACACTTCCTTATATCGACAAAATACCTATAGTCGCTTCTTTTTTTAACAAGGGAACATCCCGGATGTTGTTCCAGCCGCGAACGGACTAAAACCTGTCTGTCTAGCGAAGGCCTAACCTTCGAAATGAGGTCCCAAGGCTCACGGCAGATGTTGACTATCACCGCAGCCTCGCCTATTCGGTTTGGGTGTTATCACACTGCCTTGAACACGATAGTTGATGGATAGCGAACATTTGTAAAAAAAAAATAGATGAATGCTGAAACAAAGTTGCTGCGTAGTGTATGTGAAGGCCTTAGGAAAACTGTTGACACTTGAGAGTAGCGAAAAATCCTAAATCTATGGTGGACACTGACCTTCGTGATGAGCGAGGACTCAGTTACGTGGTCTAGCTAAAACTATAATGACTTTGTGATCTAATCTTCTTAATATGTATAAATCTCCTGTCACGATGTTTGTCCGCGATGGACTCCTAAACTATTGAACCGATTTTGATGAAATTTGCACACCGATTGCAGTTTGATCCAACTTGAGAGATAGGATAGTTTTTTTTTTTGTGAAAAGCCTACATGGCTATGGCCGGGAGTACCGGGTTAGAAAAAGCTTAGCCACAGCAATGCGTTGCCTGGCCCTCTAGTCTAGTACATCCATATAATGTTATCCATCTTTGTTTATTGCAGTACCTAGAGCTGCGGTTCAACAGACATGTCCGTGCTGTCGCCTCCATCCTGTTTGTTTTCGATGAGGTAAGTGCATTTATATTTCTACTGGATAATACCCACAGTTTCGGCCGCTAGGTGAGGTTTTCTCTCTGAGAATTAGTTCCTAGGATAAAAAGCATACTCCTTTCTCAAGTTTATCTCGATAGCAAATAACATGAGAATCGGTTCAGTGATTCACGAGTGAAAGTAAAATATGTATGAATACAAAAACAAGGTGATTGCTCAATATATACCTAAATAATCTATGAGAAATAAGGAACAATAGCAAACAATGGTGATACTCGTAGAAGTCACTTACGCCTTCATACACATAGCTCGATTAAAACATTTATTATACCTAGTACCTACAATTTACTATCCTTCACAATAACGGTCTCCAATGTCAGATCAAGCGTGCCATCTTGCCCCCGCAGTAGGGGGTGGTAAATTACTTAACATTGGCCTTGGCCTTGACTGATTGTTGATCGAAGACGTGCATGTACCATAGCCGACAGTGACAAGTCGTCAGTAGTCACCGATAACTCCCGTGAGGAGTAAGGGTGGCAGACTGTCATACCACAGGTGCAGTTTTTAACTTTCGGCATCACTCGAATATAATGATGCCAGTTTCTTTTCTCTTCGACTTTACCAGTGCCGGATTAAGCCAGCGCGGGGCCTGTAGCAAATTCTGTCAAGGGGCCCTTGGTTTGCTTTAGGTTCTCAAGTTTAGGGTATTAAATAAAACAAAACTGATACAAATAAACGTTTCTAGATTTCAATCAATCAAAACAGCCTATAGCAGTCCACTGCTGGACGTAGGCCTCTCCCAATTTACGCCACAATACATGGTCCTGCGCCTTCCACATCCAGTCCCAGCCTGCGACCTTTACCAGGTCGTCGATCCATCTAGCGGGTGGACCTCCTACCCCACGTTTGCCGAGACGCGGTCTCCACTCTAGTACCCGTTTGCTCCATCGACCGTCGGTTCTTCTGCAGATATGGTTGGCCCACTGCCACTTAAATGTGCTTATTCTGCGAGCTATGTCAACCACTTAAGTTCTCTGCCAGATAGTCTCATTTCGGAGTCTATCCCTCAGAGACACCCCAAGCATAGCCCTTTCCATAGCCCGCTGCGCAACCTTTAGAGCATTGACCAACCTCCTGTAAGTGTCCACGGCTCGGCCCCCGTATGTCATAGCCGGTAGAACACACTGGTTGTGGACTTTTGTCTTCAGGCATTGCGGTATAGGCGAATTGAAAACTCGTCCCAGTTTGCGAAATGCTGCCCAGCCCAACCGTATCCTTCTGGCGATTTCCTTGTCTAGGTTCCCTTTCCCCAGTGTACTCCTGCACAACCTCTAGCCTCGATCCCTCGATCCCTCGACGTATATCAGCCCCGGCGTGATGTGGTCAATAAACAAGACCTTGGTTTTTTCCAAGTTCATGCCGAGATCAACACGTCGAGACGCTCCGTTCAGGCTATGCAGCATTCCGCTTAACTGTTCCAGCGTTTCCGCCACAATTACGATGTCGTCGGCAAACCGAGGGTGCGAGATTTGCGCGCCGTTTATGTTCACGCCCCACCTTTCCCAGTCCAGTGTCTTGAAGACGTCCTTAAGCGCATTGGTGAAGAGGTTCGGGGGTATCACATCACCCTGTCTTACACCTGTGCGCAGTGCGATGGGACTGGTTTTTTGGTTCTCCAGCTGGATGGTCATGGTAGCGTTGTCGGAGACATCAACACCTCGATATATCGCTAATCGACACGACATCGCTGCAGAGCGTCCAGGACTGCCAGGCTTTCTCGTAGTCCACAAAAGCCATACACAGCGGCTGTTTGCACTCGTTTGTCTTCTGTACAATATGCCGCACAGTATGGATGTGGTCCACGGTGCTGAAGCCCTTTCGAAACCCGGCTTGCTCCTTTGGCTGAAACTCGTCGAGCCTTCCGGCGAGGCGGTTTGTGACTACTCTCGAGAACAACCTGTAAACATGGCTCAGGAGTGAGATGGGTCTGTAGTTCCTCAGCAAGGTCTTATCACGTTTCTTGAAGAACAGAGCCACCGCACTCCCGCTCCATGCTTCAGGTGTTTGTCCCTGTTGGAGGACAGAATTAAACGAGCTCGTCAGCTCGTTGAGGACCGGAGTCCCCCCCCCCCCCCCCCGCCTTCAGTAGTTCAGTTGTAATTTCGCCCTCCCCAGGGGACTTGTTGTTTTTAAGTTGCCCGAGAGCCGCCCTGACCACGCCCTGGTTGATGTCCGGAATGTCCTCGGTATAGTGGCGCGTTAGTGGGGCTCGGTGGTCACAATCAGTAGGACCCGTCGGCCTTTTTGTCCGTAATGCATACAGGTCTCTGTAAAAGCCCTCAATTTCCTCGAGAATCTCGAACCTTGAGGTCACAGTTCTTCCACCCGCTGTCTTAAGTTTCGTCAGACGGGGTCTCCCGAGCTGTTGGGCAAATACTTTGGTACCTCTGTTCTGCTCGATCGCTGCCTTGACGATGCTGGTGTTATATCGTCTAAGGTCGCGTCATATCAACTTTCGGATTCTCAGATTTAGATCCCGCTGGTCTGGCGAAGAAGAGTGCGTAGATGGCGTTTCCCGTCTTATTCTCACAAGTTCGAGAGTCTCAGGCAAGAGCTTAGAGCAGCTGTTATTGCTTTTTCCGGACAAAAACCTTCGAGGCACTTGCTGAAGCGTCCTGACCACATTGTCGGCTTTATCGTGAATGCCAGTGGAAGAAATCGAGTTTTAGATTTTCAAGTGGAGGTGAAGCATAGCCTACAAAGCGCTTCGCGTTTAAGTCATGCAGGATATTTTACGCTCCTATCTAAATTATATTTTTTTTATTACGGTCAGACAGACGTTGGAGTGCGGGGCCCCCAAATTCGCGGGGCCCGTAGCATTTGCTACTCTTGCTACGTGGCTAATCCGGCACTGGACTTTACCTATTACTTTGCGAATCCGGCAGTAAATGTATAGTCCAATCCTGCCCGATCTGGCAATAATGTAAACATGTCATGTTTTGACAATCGTTGTCTAAGACAGATGAGTAGAGAAATATAGTATGAATTTTTTACTATCTTCAGTATGTATTTTAAATGAAAATAAACTATCATAGAGAAGTTATTAGGTGTCGAAATGATTGTAAGAACACTGTATGACTCCTGGATACTGAAATATAATCAGGGTGAATACTCAATTGCAAGTTACTATGAATATATAGGACCAAATGTGTTTGTTTACATTTTTGCGCAAAGCTATTGAAATACAGGATAGACGCAATCATTTTGACGTCCATAAGTGTTACTTTGTGATCACAGAAATCAGAAAACTGCTCTTTTCTGATATCCGTGGATCTAAATAAATAAAGATTTCTCATTCTTACTGTTCTGCCAACAGAACAGGGCACCGATTCTCGCTTCACACGACATGAATGCGTGGACGGAAATCGACGGGTGACGCGTCGCCTGTCTCATATTTAGGAACGGCGAAACATGAGACGGGCGACGTTTCACCCGTTAATTTGCGTCCACGTGTGGTCAAGAATCTGAATTGCGTTACCATTTGTTCTGTGAACAGAACTAATGGGAATAAATTACCAGTAGTCTACTCCCACCTGTTCTGTTAACAGAACTACTCAGCAGAACAAGTGAGAGTAGACGGTTACCCCCCAATTCGGATGCACGAAAGACGTTACCTGAATTCGGGCACCTGAAGCTTTAATGCCTGTATTAAACTATTGGTTACTGGAGCACGGGCAAATGATCCTGCGCCCGCGAAGTACTGCTTGACAATTGAAAGAAAAATGGCGACAGGTAACCCGAATACAAACGTACTCGGCGCCATTGATTTACACGTCGTTTGCCCGAATTCCATTATCAAACAAGTTCGGGCTAACGACCAAGTGTAATTGAGCCATTATAGATACTTACAAGACTTGAACTATTCTAATTACAGCCGTGCATTCGATAAAAATCAAATAAATAAAAGTGTTTAGGTGACTGAATTGAAATAATTTGTAAAGTGTAGCACGCGTTTTACATAAATGACATTTTACGTTCTCGATAGTGGAAATGAATGTTAAATTGTAACCAGTTGCAGTACTAATTATCACTCAAGGTAAGCATGTACCTATATGGTTTTTTACAGACACTCTGTAATGAGAATTTTTTTACGTGTGGAATTCCCTCATGAATACTACACACTTACCCGCTAAATCCCCTCTAACGGCCTGGCCACGGGGATCGGCGGTGGCGGTGGCGGCGGCGGCGGCGGAGGCGACTAATCGTGCGGCATCGTTTGCAGGCCACGGGGTAGTCGCGTTCGCCCCCGCGACCAGTAAGTTGATCACTGGCCTAGTCGCCGCGACCGCCGCCGGACGCCGTGGCTCGCGCCGTACTGCTGATTCATGCATTTGTTTCACTGGCTCGCCGCACTGCCAGTCGCCGTGTCGTTCGCTCGGTACATTTCGCCGGTCGGTCGCATCGCCGGTCGCCGTGCCGCGTGGCATGCTCAGTACATTTCTATTCATTTGTTTGAGTCGCAAGACGCTTCGCCGGTCGCGCCGCACAAATTTTCGCCATGGCGACTGCCCCGTGGCCAGGCCGTAAATCTCGCCAGGGCGGGGAGCTCCGGGTTAGCCCTCGGAAGGATGTCCCAGAATTTCCGACAGTGAGAATAGAATTATCACAAGTTGTTCGTGTCTTCATCTAAACAGTGCAAAATCCCTACTAATATTATAAATGCGAAAGTAACTCGTGTGTGTCTGTTACGCTTTCACGCCTAAACCGCTAAAGAAATTTTGATGAAATTTCGTATAGAGATATTTTAAGTCCTTGGGAAGGACATAGGCTACTTTTTAACCGAATAAGTACTCAAAACTACGCGATTACGTTTTCTACGTGGACGAAGCCGCGGGGAACAGCTATAATTTGTCTATCCAATGAAGTATTAAGTGTACTTGTAGGGTGCTGGTGGAACCCAGTAGACAGCACATTTCTTGGTCACTGTTACCGCTCAAGAATTGGCATGTCTACGTTAGTTCCCATATTCAAAAAACTTGTCTGTAATGCTTCTGATTATCACAAGAATTTTGTCTCTTCAGCTATACAGGACAGAATGGAACAGATATCCCCGCGGACGAAGCAGAGGGTACCAGTTTTTTTTTAGTAGTAGGTTTTGCAGAATACATTCATTTACCTATCCAAAAAGCATTGAATGTACTCGTTTTATTAACATAACGATTACTTACCTAAGTCTAAGTGAATCATGAATTCAACGCACTATTTTCAGAAGCAATTTTCTTTGGGAAAACTTACATGTGCCACTTAAATAGAAAAGGTTAAATTTGGCAGAGTAGGTATTAAATCGAGTATTAATAGTTTTGCATGCCATTACTTCTCTAGACTAAGTAACTACTAAGTATAGATTTACGTCGCAAATGTCTTTGTGTTTACGAATTATTTGCAACACTGCGTTGCATTGTTGTCCTAAAATGGTTTATGCAACATTTTAATTACTTTGCAAGTAGCCAATGTCTCAAAATTTGCTTGAATTGACCACTTGTTGACTAGTTTAGAGCTAAAATTGATTTAGAAAGTGAATTTCTGGTGGTCTCGCTAGATTATTACAGACGTATTTTAGGAAGGAATTTTTTTTAATGTAAATGAATCGACTGGATCATTTAAAAGATAGGTACCTACATTTGAAAATGGCAAATTTATTCGCCATTATGTCATTTAAATTTTTCTTTAATTAGCACATAGAGTAAGATAGCACTCATATGTGTTTTGTTCAAGTCTGCTAAAATTAAATATTGACGACTAAATGTTGACTTGATGATTTGAGTTGTGTGTAAATACACAAACATCATCTCAAGTGTACAAAACTTGGAAGAATTCTTTAAGCTAAAAAAAATAAATATTCAATGTTATTGTAGGCTAGAAGATCACGACTTTGTTAGCGGGATCATCACATACTGCTATTTCGATGCAGTCTATCTTAACACCAGCTAACACATATCAAAGGAAGTCCTTTCAAAAATGGTCCAACGCGTGCCCCGACTTACACTTTGCCGGTGTTCTTATTAAGTCCATGTGAAATTCTCTTCAACCTGACTCTACACCCTCTCGAACTTCCTTTTCGTTCCCGAACAATGCGTGCCGGGCAGAGGTGCCACTCATACACAGTGGAGAGAAATTTCGCCCGCTTGAAGAGCCCAGGATTGTAAGATGAGGGAAACATCATCTTACAATACTGGGCTCTTCAAACGGAGTAAGAAAAGGCGCATCACAGGGCCGCTAACTTGAGGACCACTGTCAGAAGTCTTACGAACTGTGCGAGTGGCCCCCAATCTCTAGATGCGCCATGACTTTCCTTAATTGATTGAGCTTAATATAAATAAAAAAATATCTATATCCAATACATGATTTTGCCTTCAGGGTTTTTTTAGTATGCATGCGGATGTGAGCATACGTGAGTAATATATTTGAGCTTCAATTCTCCTTGAGGATAAGATAGAAGATTCTAATACGGATGATGAAAACACAAGGGTTACTGTAAGATTATTATTGATATGACGTTATGAAATTAATTTGACATGTTGACATCTCGGTTTCGCCAGACAAGGACGTGTTGTGGGAATTCTATATTGATAAGATTAAAACAGTTATTACCGAAAGGTGTGTCAGAGATTTGGTAGAACATATCAGCAGGTATAAAAATTTAAAATATGCTATTCATGATCGATCTCTTCTTGTACAGAGGAGACAGTCATTGACCTATGCAAAAATGTACTGAATGTACTTGTAACGTATTGGTTTGCACTCTTGACAAGCAATATTCCTTAAATAGAGGGTTCTTTTGTTTTATCGTGTTGAAATCCCCGCGGATGTCATGCAGAACTTGAACTCACTAAAACAACACGTTCCTTGCCTATCCGTTTAGTGCCGGCCGCTCCGGGTAACTCAGAAGGATGTACCAAGAGTAGCTAGAAGGGATTGACAGGAATACCAGTAATTGCAGTCAGCTTCAAACATAATTATTATTATTAGTACACTTTAAATAAATACTATTTTATGCTGGGCCATTTTAAACAATATGGGGAATAATTTTAGCTTGTTTCGATGCGGTTCTGTAGCTCAGTAGTCAAAACACTGCCTTTGCCAGGCTAAGGTTGTGAGTCCCGTGTAAAACAAGTGGAATCACTTTAAAGTAAAAAGTGTTCAATGTTTCCCGATTTTATATTGTTAAGAAAAATCTCCAACAACATACTCCAAGTCTTGCTATGACACTTCAACGAGAGCAGACATAGGTTACGGTTCTGAAAAGGCAAAGCGATACAAAAAATATTTCATTACAAGTAAAACGTAAGGATCAGCATTAAAAACACACACACTTGTAGTGCTATTGTAACGTCGATCAGCAATTCGTATTAGTGTAGGTGATAAAGGTCATCCACATGTTTCCATCGTGGACTTTGGCCGGTGTCGTGCGCTAAGGAAATGAACATCAATTGAGACAAGATTCGCGTAATGCTCACGAGACTGTAATGAACACAAGCAATTACAAACAAAGAATCGCTGGCTAGTTAATCATATTGTTTTTATAAACAAACCTAGATGATGCCCGCGACTCCGCCCGCGTCATGTTCGCTTATCATTATCGGTGGGAATAATTAACCGACCGGAATAATCAACCGACCGGATAATTAACCGAATTAAACCGACCAAGTGCGAGTCGGACTCGCCCATGAAGGGTTCCGTAGCAGCAAGTATTCAACGAAAGGCGGAAATTGCGGTATAAGGCGTATTAAAAAAACTACTTATGTACTAGATCTTGTTCATACCAATTTCGGTGGAAGTTTGCACGGCAATGTACATCATATTTTTTTTTAGATTTATCATTTTCTTATTTAAGAAGTTAGGGGGGGGGGGGCATACTCAATCAAGAAATGGGTTCCAAAACTGAATTGTTTCAAGTTAGGCCGGTGTCAACTTTGAGAACCCTGGCTTTATACAATGGTATACAAACTGTGCCAAGCCCACTGAATGGGTAATGTAATGTTTTAATTTAAAGTCTACATAATGCGAGGTATAAGTACACAAAAAATATAACTTAAATCCCTATGCAATAAGCGATTACTTACTACGTACGAGTATAATTAATTTTTAAACAATTGTATTTCAATTTCAAGTCTGAACTGATAAAACTTTTTTAATTCATTGTCCTCCATTAATTTCTGTGAGAGCGGCATAATTATCGAGTTATTGGCCTTTCATTTAAGTAAAATGTTAATATCCTTGCTTATGCTTCAAGGTTTTTAAACCCCTCCTTTAAGGTTCACTTTTATAAAATTATTTTTTTTATATCTCGAATTATGAACCTTTAGAATACCCGTTTGAACTGCCTATATCAGTCAATCACAATCGCAATCAATTTGAGAGAAATTTTTACTTTTCTTTAAAATTTGCTCGAAATTATTAACTAGGTTTTGTTCTCTACAATGTGTTATTATTTCAGAGAGACATTACCTTTAATATTAGATAGGTTGTAGTGGAATTCATAGTCTCGTGACTTAAGGAAATAACTGAACTTGATCTCATCCACACTACAATGAACACAATGGCTAATTGACCGTTAGCAAGAATAATGCGCGAGCTCGCTTACGTAAATCACATAATAGAGCAAGTAGAGCTGTGTTCCCGCCAATGTTTAATAACACTTACATAGACAAGTGCTTTAATAGGGTGGCTGTAATTCAAAATATGTCTAACATGTATAAATACATAGATGATAAAAGATAAAAATTGTCTACGTAGACCGACAAGAACAGCTACCGTCGATCGTCCAAGAAGTATGCGATCTTACGATGCATTGGTTTCGCCTGTTTTAAGATCCTACGGATTCTGTTTTTGCCTGAAATATTTCGGAGTAAAGCGATCCACACCAGCTCACGCAAAGAACCTTTTGCTTCGTCCCTTGAATAAAATTTGTTGGCTATTGGAATACGAAAGATTTCGACACATCTGCTCATACTGTAGTGGGTATTGGAGGCTCACCTCATTCGATACTGGTACCTATGACAGTTCTAGAATCGTGATCCGGGACTACCTAGCTCTTTCCAGTATGAGCAGTATATTGAGAGCAATAAGCATAACGCATAAGGCATGATACCATTCTGTACATTTAAACACAAGATAAACACCTTTTTTACGTATGGAAATCCTCACAGATGCCATTGCGGACTCCTACCTACCGGCCACACGATTCCAAGAGTCTTCAGAGCGCCTTCAGAAAGCCCCAGGGCTCCCATACTCATTGACCCGCAAGAAAAAGCCTCTCGGCAAATGTATTCCAGTTTCTTAAAGAGTTCAAATTTCTCTTCGTAACGTTTGTCAATTTGAACCGGGTGTTTTATAATCCGTAACGTGAACACGCCTTATTCATTGAAGGGTTTGGCAAAGGCATACTAAATCCTCACATTTCTGTAAATATTAATTGTGTGAAATATTTTGTTCTAGGTCCTGTTCCTGCCCATGGTGGTGTTTGTTCCCGCTTTAGCATTTAACCAACGTGAGTCACTCTTATTCGTTTCATAATTATGTGTAGTTAAGTAGTTATATCAATATTCGATTTACATTTATAGATAATGATTCAATGAGCCTTTTCAACTGTAACAATCTTGCTAATTTTGAGCAGAATTAAAATGTTCCTTTTTAGGGTTCCGTAGCCAAATGGCAAAAAACGGAACCCTTATAGATTCGTCATGTCTGTCTGTCTGTCTGTCTGTCTGTCTGTCTGTCCGTCCGTGTGTCACAGCCATTTTTCTACGAAACTATAAGACCTATGCCATTGAAACTTAGTAAGTTGATGTACTCTGTAAACAGCATTAAGATTTTTACATAAAACTAGAAAAAAAGCAGTACATTTTGGGGGTCCCCATACTCAGAACTGAAACTGAAAAAAAAATATTTCGTCAAACCCATACGTGTGGGGTATCAATAGATAGGTCTTCAAAAATGATATTGAGGTTTCTAACATCATATTTTTCTAATCTGAATAGTTTGCGTAAGAGACACTTCCAAAGTGGAAAAATGTGTGTCCCCCCCCTCTAACTTCTAAACTAAGAGAATGATAAATCTAAAAAAAATATATAATGTACATTACCATAAAAACTACCAACGAAAATTAGTTCGAACGAGATCGAGTTGGTAGTTTTTTTTTTAATACGTCATAAACCACAATTTTCGCCTGTAAAAATCACTACCACTGCAAACGTGTTAAAACAACAATGAAAGTTACATACTTGCTGCTACGGAACCCTTCATGGGCGAGTCCAACTCGCACTTGGCCGGTTTTTTAGGGTTTCGTAGCCAAATGGCAAAAACGAAACCCTTATAGATTCGTCATGTCTGTCTGTCTGTCTGTCTGTGTGTCTGTCCGTCCGTCCGTGTGTCACAGCCACTTTTCTCCGAAACTATAAGGCCTATGATATTGAAACTTGGTAACTAGATGAATTCTGTGAACCGCATTAAGATTCTTATATAAAACTAGAAAAAAAGCAGTAAATTTTGGGGGTCCCCATACTCAGAACTGAAACTCAATTTTTTTTTTTTCATCATACCTATCCATACGTGTGGGGTATCTATAGACAGGTCTTCAAAAATGCTATTGAGGTTCCTAAAATATTTTTTTTCTACAGTAAATAGTTTGCGCAGAAGACACTTCCAAAGTGGAAAAATGTGTGTCCCCCCCCCCCCCTCTAACTTCTAAACTAAGAGAATGATAAATCTAAAAAAAATGTATGATGTACATTGCCATATAAACTACCAACGAAAATTAGTTTGAACGAGATAGAGCTGGTAGTTTTTTTTTAATACGTCATAAACCGCAATTTTCGGTAAGAAAAATCACTACCACTGCGAACGTGTCAAAACATCAATCCAAGTTACAACGAACTATAAGAACTTTTATATTATGTTACTTGCTGCTACGAAACCCTTCATGGGCGAGTCCAACTCGCACTTGGCCGGTTTTTTATATCATAGGTAGGTACATTTTTAAGGTCTTTTCAGTTCACGGACACGGACATTTCACACAACGCTATCTGATCCCAAAGTAAGCTAGGAATAACCTGCTTGTGTTATGGGTATCAGACGACGGATTTAATACAGAATAAAGCGATCCACACCAGCACACGCAAAAAACCTTTTACTTTGGCCCTTTAATGAAAATTGGTTATTTAGTTTATTGTTTACTAAATTTTCTTGTTGTAATGGTTTTGTAATTTTTATTTTCAGTAACCGGCGCTAATGTGTTTGCTGTAGGAGGCACAATGGTCTTAATTTGTGGTATCTACACAGTTTTAGTGAGTACATAATTTTATTTTACATAATTTTAAAATTATTATGTTAATATCCTTGTGTTCAAATTTTAGATAAGCAACGGTGTAACCACTTTCGGTCATGACATCCATTTTCCATCGTACGACTTGAAGGTGTAAGCGAAAGATAATATTTAGCCGTTTCTAAGGACAAATGACATTTTTCCAGTTAATTTTCGTCTACGATTTCAAGTAGTACGATCAAGAGTCGGCGTTCAGGATGGTCCTAAAACTGGAAGGATAGGTTGCAAAGACACTGACACGTATTTATTCATTTTCGGGCCACTTTAACACCCTCAATTTTCGGTCTCTACAAACTTGCAGTACGACATGATTCTTTGAGATATCGCCTGCAAGTGGTGCAGGCCGCTATTGACAAACGGACAAGGTCATTTCACGAGAAGGAAAACTCGGAGCAAAACCTTGTACTACCTCGTCTGATGAGGAAAGTTCCGTAAAGGAAAGTCATAATGGCCTGATTTGATTAATGGATGTTATTTGCGGTCACGCAGATCCTGAAAATGATATTACAGCGATGGACCACATTGAGTCCGTGACTCACTATGAGACTTAGGGCGCTTTTAGTGTCATGCGTGTTTTCGCGCGCATGCGGGCCGGGCGGCCATGTTTTCATTATCATGCACGCCTCAAGCACGCGAAACGCGGGTGAGAGGGTACGGTGTGTGCGGGCCCGGCCAGGATGCGCGCGAAAACACGCATGACACTAAAAGCGCCCTTAGCAATTCCTGTGGACGGATTATAAGCGACTTTACCTTTGTATATGTGTGTGATCTATACTGATATTTCCACACTAACCTCACTATTTTCACAAATACAGGGTGGACTTCGCGCCGTAGTATGGACAGATTCTGTGCAGACAGGACTCATGTTTTTGGGCGTGGTACTAGTTGCGGTAGCGGGGACAATCGCTGTCGGTGGTGTGATTCCCGCATTCGAGATTGCAAGCGGCTCTGGAAGAATGGAATTGACTAAGTAAGCTATTTTTTGATATTGTTCATGATTTTCTCATTACCTTCTATTTCATACTAAGTATACGTTTCTAAACCTTCAGAAAACTGTAGATAAGAAGACGGCCGCCATAATCGTTAGGGTGCTAGAGGCATGCGATATTTATATTATTGTAAGCGTCTAGCAAACACTGTAGCTCCTTATTCTAAGTTCAGCAGTAGTTGGCTTGCCATTGATTAACTTGATCACAGATATCGGAGATACTTTCCGATTGTTGTGGACTTAGGTATTAAATTGATATCATTTTACTGCAGTTCAGTGTAGAGTGCCATTTTATCTCCATGCAAATTAGACTATCCATATAAGAATGATATTACTTCTCAGTTGGAGCTTCTCACCGTTCGAGCGTCAGACAGGATGGGGCGCCTTGGTCGGAGGTTGCATATACTGGACATGCTTCAACTCCGTCAATCAGACCATGGTGCAGAGATACATCGCTCTAGATAGCAAGAAGAAGGCAGTCACGTAAGTTACTCCAGTTACAGATTATTACTGCGCTAGTAGCCTCACTGGCTGTGTTTTGTAAAAGGCCACTGTAGCCCCGTGACTGTTAAAGGTCCTGAAATGGGTGATCATTGCCAGTTACATGGAAGTACTCATACTTATAGAACAGACATAGAATGGAAAATGGAATACATGGAAGTAGTTAAGCAAAGTTGATATCCTTATGGCCTACTTGAAAATTTACAACAGTGTTAACATAGCGAATTCTTATCCGATTCAACAGAGTCAGCAGCGCCTGTGTAACACATGTTTAAGTGTGTGTTTCGATCACTTCTTACGGTACGGACTCCTTGGTGCGCGAGTCTGAGATTCTAAATCCTCACATGTCACCTTTACGCACTTAGTCCCACGTAACAGGAATTATGCCTATTGACGTTTTGAAATGAACGAGCGGTTAAAGGTAGTGCTACCCGCTGTTGAAAAATTTTAAGACCGTCAACTTGGCTTAGCGACGACCATGTTATTTTTTCAGTGTTCTGTAAACGATACATACCTATTTAAATATCCAGGCCTGTATTCCTGAAGGGGTAGGCAGATATACACCTACATTTCATCTTTTAGATTTTGGTCCCACGTAATAGGTGGCAACCAACGTGCTTTATGGAGCACGGAAATGCTCAGCAATGGAAATGCCACAAAATAGGCACCCATCTTAGGATCAGCGAAAACGTAAGATGCTTAAACCAGCAAGCGTATATAGAATACTGAGTTGGCAGAGCGTCAAAAAACTCATCAAGATTAGTACTCGCTAATAAATTTTCCACAAAAGAAATTTTGATGAAAGTAGGTAGTAAACGTTATTTGAAAGATTAGGTTCTATTTCAGACGAGTCAGTCAATAAAGTGATAAGACATGCAATGTTAATACCTAACATAAACTGAAGATTACTTTTACTAGTTTACATATTATACTGCCTGATAAGTTACAATAACGTTTGTTTTACAATTTGAAGGCCTTCTACCGAATTCAGTAGGTAGGTAGTTAAATACATAATGGCATACCTACTTAGTGCATACTTTTTTTACAGCTACATAATAGTACCTATTTTAGCTTTTCCGCGTGACTATTTAAGTAATTATATATTATTAGCTTTTGCCCGCGACTTCGTCCGCGAGCTGATTTTAACTAATAACAAATCGACTTTGACCTGTCCAATGCATAGGGCTTCTAGTAAAACATAGGTCAAGCTGTCTTATAATTTCCGCTGAAACGATTTTGATGAAACATACAGCAATGTCTAAGTTGAAAAAATACCTACAAAATCCTAATAGTACCTACACTTATGATAAAGAGTTGTTTTCATAACTTTTCAGCGCTATTGGGATATTCTGCATCGGGGCAGTTCTAGCGATCACACTCTGTGCATGGTGTGGTATAGCAGCGTATGCCGCATGGGTGTCGAGTGGATGTGACGCCGGTGCTACCCCTCTAGTTGACGACAGGATGCTGCCATCTTTCGTCACCTACATATCTGAGACGCAGAACCTTCCGGGACTGTCTGGTGTATTCCTGGCAGGAGTATTCGGTGCTGGACTCAGGTAATTGATATTTTTATAAAGGTTTACCAAATCAACAGTAAGGCCAACTTATGCTTACCTATATGATAAGCATTTTTTGTTTCATTAGTCTTTCAAACGCAACTATACCATTTTTCATTCATTTACAGAATATTGACTTCATCTGCCATCAAAAATCTTTGTAATCTTACTCCCACGCATTTTTTAGGCATAAAATTCTCGTCTACCTATCTATAGTTTGTTATTTATTTGACTTATATTTTGCCATAATTGCCTCGCTTCCTGGAGTGTACAATCTTTAAAATATGCGGGACATGCCTATGTTACCTCGAGACTGAATAATATTTAGTCTATAAACAGAACTATGAAACTGTTGGACCGAATTGTAAAGAATATATTATATTCTTTACAAATCGGTCCAACAGTTTCATAGTTCTGTTTATAGATTACAAATAAATCTTGCCTCTTTGTTACATTAGTAGAGATTTTAACGAATGTCTATCTTTCTTTCCGCAGCTCTCTGTCTGCCGTTCTAAACGCGTGTGCACTGGTGATAGTAGAAGATCTGATGCACGGTTGGCTCCAGGTCAGATACAAGCCGTTCAAAGAAGGCCTATGTGCTCGAGGCGCCACTGCGGTGCTCGCTGTCATCTCTGTCATCATGTTGATCGTTATTCAGAAACTGGGCGGCGTTCTTGGTAAGTCTTTGTTTTTTACTTTGGATCAAAGTTTTCTACGAACATCTTCGAGTCTTGTCCTAACCTCCTGGCGCGAACAGAGGTGTGCCTATTTATGTTTGTTCGTGTATTTCTGGTGCCCTTTAAACAAGTGATCTGATTTGGGTACGGTTTTTTTTGTAATTTAAAGTACCATAACAGAAACGATATATCGTTGTAAGGTTGTTCTAATACCGATATCATTTAAAATGGTCAGACGGGTACGGACACGGAGTTGTGTCACTAACCGTAGGATTGCTATTTCCGAACCAGTAGGCGTCAACATCAATGTTTCAATTCGATTCGTCGTTGATAAAATATAGTAATATGTAGTTGCAAACTTTTGAAAAAGTCATATCTTCTCAAAATCCATCATCTGAGATGTGCAATCGCCAACAGCACTGGGCTCTTTGTGAACTGCTCGTTGGTCCCCAAGGATCAAAGAATTCATATTTGAAGAGTAGGTATTTCATTTTTCAACTGTACCACCCTCGTCAGTCGAAATATTCAGTATAGAGTTATATTTATAGTTCGTTATTTACGCAATGGTTACTTTTGTGAACGTTTTGTTTTAAGGTCGATTTACATTAAACCCACCTTTAGTGTCGTGTCATCACTAATACAATCAAATCAGCCAGTCTCATTTCACTATTATTAAGTTCTTCCAGTTTCAGCAAAATTTTGCGAGGTTGGTTCAGGTTTTTGTTTTGAGAATTCTGTTTTTTTTTGTTTTTCTTTTTTAAAAGTATATCAGTAGGTGCTTCACTTTCAGGTAAAACTAGTTTAGATCCCAAAGATCTCAATGGAAACCCTTCGCTATTAAAGTTATTTCGTATTATTATAGGTGTAGCAACAGCACTATCAGCCATCGCAGCAAGTACAACTTGCGGGGTATTCACACTCGGCATGATGTGCAGTTGGGTGGGACCGAGAGGTGCCGTCGTGGGAGCGATCGGAGGAGCGATAGTCACCACTGTCGTGTCTCTAGGTACACAAGCTGCTGCGGCCAAAGGACTGAGGGCGATGCCTTTGAACTTCACGATGCAATGTCCTAATGAAGTTGCCAATATCGATTTAGATTTTGTAAGTACGCCACAGTTATTCTAGAGTATTTCCGAGGCTCTGCCTTTGTGATTTTTTTTATTTGGGATTTAATTTTTTGATTTATGTTTCCTATGTCACTCTCTACAGTTTAGACCTAAAATTGTTCTTACTCTTTTTCAAATAATATCGACCTATTTGTGACTTGCGAAGTGGAAGAAGGACAAACAATTTACAATTAGGCCACAGACTAGTACCTACTCAAGTAATAAGGAGGGGGGACTCTTTACTTTTATAAAAATGAAGATTAAAGAGTTTTAACTTAATTATACAGATATAGGTACTCAACTGCTTGATTAAAAATACTCGTAACAGAATAATCTTAGAGAGTAACTTAATGCACTATTAGTGATATTTAATGACTTGTAGTCAAGGCCTACTCAAGGTATTATATTAGGCCCAATAGATATTGTACATACGCTACGTATAGTTTCAACTTTCGTTACCGTCTTAATTATTATTATTTACAAAATTGAGTAATTTATAAAACATTTATCCACAGGACCCCACATCTATATTCCCTCTGTTCCGAATCTCCTACCACTGGATCGCACCATTGGGTCTACTGTCCACTCTTATAGTCGGAGCGATAGTGGGTTATTTCTTCGATGTTCAAAAGGATATCAAAATGGATGCGGAGCTATTTACGCCGATAATATGGCGGTTCCTTCCTGCGCAGGCGCATGAGAACGCCGGCAGTACGAGACGGTCTCGGCAAGTCAATCAGGCAGCGACACCTATAGCTGCTCCGCTTATTATTTCTACTGTGGAAAAGGTAAGCTATTTTGTCATTGTATCTTGACACTACCGTACTCAAACATATTTCCTGTTACGAAACATATAATACTCTGTAAAATATAGCTTGATCTCGGTGACAGTTATACTAACGAAAAGAAAATTGACTTTTATTTTAAAGGTAGAAAGTTGTTATTTTTTCAGTAGTTAATAGTTACACCTCCTTGTGCTCACTCTCTGCATTTCAACCACAGAAGCTTTATGCCGTTGACATAAAGTCTATGCATGTTTACGTTTGCAGAACTGTCACAGAGATCAAGCTATGTTTTACGGAGTATAAGTACTTTTTTATAGGTCGAGCGCTGACCATCACAAATGATTGAACAAAACGTAAAGTGAAGACAATAAAATAGTTTTTTTTATATACATAGCAAACAGGTTGATGACAGGAATACTTGACCGAAAGCCGTCACCGAAGACTATGGACGTATGCAATACGGGAGATGTTTTATTAACATGATTGTGGAAATCCCAACGGCTGTCATGCTTGACTCAAAACGAGTAAAACCGCCTCGGAAGGATGTTTCCAGGATAAAAGAAGTCCTAGGATACACATATGGCGGCTGTACACACTCGTCGAGAGCCTCTCGCCGAGAGCCTCGGCCGAGAAGGCTCTCGACGAGAGCATGCCTGTACACACTCGTAAGCTCAGAGTCTCATAGCACTCCCGCGACAATGGACGTGGAAATTGCTGCTGCTGTTTGTTTTTGTACCGCAAGCTAAAATTATAATAAAATGTTTATGAAATAAAAAAACGATTACAAACTGATTCCGCTCTGCAGCTCCAGACTGAATAGAGGCAAAAAACTATAATTCGAGTTCTTTAGACCATTTAATGAAATATGTCTGTTCATTAAAACTTTCTGAGGGCAACTAAATTAACGAGTGTGTACATGCCCGCTCTCATTTACCTCGCGAGAGCCAACGAGACCCTTTGACTCGGGCGCAAAAACCGACACGCCACCGAGAGCGACCGAGACGAGAACGAGAGAGCGAGACAAGAGCGAGACGAGACGAGTGCGCCCTGTACACACTCGCACTCGGCCTGTCTCGGGGTGTCTCGACGAGTGTGTACAGCCGCCGTACATTAGTGCTACAGGTTCAAAATATACTAGCGCCTTTATCTTTGCAATTTTCTGCATATTTTTGTTTTTTTTGAACTACATATTTCATACTGAGTACTGCTGATATAGTGTGCAACTTTTCAATCTGAAATTGTTTTGTTTCAGATTGAACTGAACGGCGAATTGAGTAGATGAGAATAGAACTAACACAATCTGTATGTAGGCGTACTTATTTATTGTGGCCAAGATTTTGTCTAGTCACAAATAGTGATGTGAAATATGCCCATTCAATATCAATAATAATGACATTATAATGTATGAAATATATAATTAAATCTAATGACGTGAAAGTATGAAGTACCTACTGGGAATAAAGGAATAACAAAAGGTCATATCTAAATCAGTTTTCATTATTCCTTTATTGCAACTACCATTAATATCTAGTACCTAATGAAATTTCTTGAATATTTGAGCTATCGAGGCAATGTTATAATAATGTCATTAATACTGATACTGTCCGGGCCCTATATAATATACTTAGGTAATGTCGAATCGTCAATCTGGTGACGATTACGTACTTCGTATTGTATATTACATAAGCGTTTTTTTGGAAAGTATTGTATTCATAACGTTTTTAACCGTGTGTTCTGGGTTGTTGATATTTTATAGGTAAGATTTTGTAGTTGATTTACAGGCTGACTGTAATTGAATCATTCTTAATAAGATGGTTTAAAATCAAGATTAGGTTAAACTAATAGGTTAGGACTTACATAATTTTCATAGCCTGTCATGGTTTGTGTGTTCGTTATCAAGTATCATCGTATTAAGGCTTGCCTAAGATCTCTGAACGATATCCTGTCCTCCATGAGCGGAGGCTTAGCAAAGTTACCTAGGTAGTGTATTATGTGATACCATAAAATTTATTAATATTTTTATATTGGCATAGATCAGATATTTTTTTTTATTAGTATCTAAATGTGTGTAAGCGAGAGAAACCAATATCTTGGGCGACTTGAGTGTCTGTTACACGGTTGTAATCCAGCTTTCTAATACTATGGCCACACGCTTGATGAGCAGCGAGGGAATTGGGCTGAAACGTAGTGTGGCTGCTTTACTCGACGTGCCGCGAGCGACTGCTACTGCTCGCAATCCATTTTGTTTCCTTTAGCGCGTAGTGTTTGCTGGTAAGACAATATTTGAATGGGATCGTGGCTGAAGGGTAACAGAGGTGACCTTACAAACACAATGAATGTCAGAATATATTTTAAATTAGGTACATCTGCCGTTTACATGGATGGCATAAATACCGTGGACACTGTTGTGATTTTTTAAAAATGTGATTGTTATTGAAAACCAGTGTCCTAGCAGCGCTTAAAGACTAAGGCAACCTTTTCTGTATAAGTACTCGTGCCTGCTCACCATTCAACGAGGGGATATTGATGGACGAAGTAGTCGGAAGTAGGTACTGCCGTGGGTGCTTACAATAAGGCCGGTTAGATAGGCATACTTTATTATGCCCACATGTCACCACCTGTTATATAGTCCCAGGTTACCTATAATGAGGGACTACAACGTTTCGTTCAACAACTCTCAAGCGTTTCGTTCCGTTCCGTACTCAAGCCTAGGGCAGGGGTCGGCAACCTTTTGAGTCTGAAGAGCCAAAAATGCCGATTTTAAATTACAACATTTTTCAAGAGCCACAAAATCTTTCTTGGTCATACGAACACCCCCTCCCCAGAAGTGGGATAAGACCATAGTCCACGCAGAGAGGCTGCGGACCAAGTGTGTCGCGAGCTCTGGGATCGTTCTTTTCCAAGGGCGTTCCCAAAACTTATGGTAGCAAAAACGTAAAAAAAACAGGGTGATTATGTGGCATTCTCCAAAATTGGTATATCCACTAAAACCATGGGGTGTTCCATCGTGTCGCTATTGTTGAGTTACAGAAAAGGCAAGCGTACAACTTCTGCAGTCCTACATCCGCTGCCTGCAACAGACTGGACTCTGTGGGGTCCAAAAAAAAATTACCCACCGCAACTTCACTGCTGCGACCCCAGAACATGAAGGGCGAGTCTTAGTCAGTCGTGCGACTGACTGAGACTGCTGGCATAAAACTCCCGTCGTCGTCGACCACGCGTTCACTTTTTTTTTTAGAATTTGTCCCACGTACTAGGTGGTGAACCGTATTGCCGTGCTGAGATAGACAGGCGCAGGTTGTGACTGCCTGCTGTTGAAATTTTTCAAGCCGCCTACAAAGGCCTTCAACTTGGCTTAACGACTGCCATTTTACTGGCAACCGGGACCATCGGCTTAACGTGCCTTACGAAGCATGGACACGCTCAATTAAATGTGACAAAGTGGTCACATGGACGGTCACCCATCAAAGGACTGACCATAGTGAAAGTTGTAGAACACTGAGTCCTTCTTGTCGCTATTGTTGAGTTACAGGAAAGGTAAGCTTACAACTTCTGCAGTCCAACACGCGCTGCCTGCAACAGGCTGAACTCTGTGGGGTCTAAAAAAATTACCCGCCGAAACTTCAAATGGTGCTCCAACTGGTCCGGCCAACTGGTGCTCCATATAACGCTTTCGAGCACAAAACACCACCTATACGCGTGGTTGCTTGTTTCTCTGCTAGTAAGACTGTTGTAGTATTTGTAAAAATGAATGTTTTGATAATTGTGGGTGGAACTAAAGAGCCACAGCTTCACTTCCAAAGAGCCGCATGTGGTTCGCGAGCCGCGCATTGCCGACCCCTGGCCTAGGGGATGCAGTGAAAACGCTGCATCCTCTAAGCTTGAATGGAAGAGCTAGTTAATGCGGTCGTCCATCTCTAGACAAGAGTTAAGATGCTTATTTAGGTACTTTACTATCTTCCGCTTTGTAACTCCTGAATTTACTGAAAACTGAGTAGGTACTTCGCTCCTAGCATACAAATATAGGCATCAAATTTCTGCCCGTAGACGTATAATCAAAGCGTAATCAAAGCGGGTTATGAATTTGTGAAGTACGGAGCTGGTTCTGTTTTGAATGATCCATATCTTTGTCACGTAAGTTTAAGTCCTATTTACTTAGAATATTGTACTTAATAAATCACATCAAGTCGGTCTATCGCAGTAATTTACAGTCCACTACCGGACGAATTTCACTCAGGAAAGGTTAGCCAGACAGGTTGGCACAGGGTTTTGTTTAGAACTTTTCTTCTCTACGCCATGACCTCGTCCATTAGTCAGCGAGCCAAGTTGTCCCCGAATATCTTTTTAGGGCCCCAATCGTACCATGAACCCAATATTGTACTTATATTTCGAGTATTGTGACGTACTAAGTAGGTATATGCGATCTTTTTGATGTAAACTATATAGATAGGTATTTAAGCAGATAATATTTATATTTACATAGATTTATTCTTAAGTATGATAGTAACTAACAATGTATTTAGTAAAATTAAATAATATTGGTAGGATGTACTTACCGATTGAAGTTACCAAGTAATTAAGTCGTGAACTAAGAGAATAACATCAGGCAAGGTATAGAGCGGACCTAAACAACTATGAACCCTATACTTAAAACGCGTGACAGGGCTTTTTTAACATGAGTAAAATTCTACAAACATCCGACCTACTATAAACCACGCGTTCCCTACCTACGGTTATAGTTGGGAGCCTGCGTGCCTACGGTTGGGAGCCCCGGGAAAGCCCTCGGAAGGATGACACCAGGATACGTGACAGGGCTAACTATGTGAACATCTTATCAGTTTGAACACTGATATCCTCATCAGAGAGCCATGTATGTAGCCTGTTCATTTTGTTCATAGGTATACTCCGTATTCGTACTATATCCCCGTAATTTTGTTAAATAACGCTATTTACCAAAATTACCCGTACAAAGTAAATGTGTGCAAAAAAAAAATGTTAATCTATACTAATATTATAAAGATGAAAGATTTGTTTTTAGGGTTTCGTAGCCAAATGGCAAAAACGGAACCCTTATAGATTCGTCATGTCTGTCTGTCTGTCTGTCTGTCTGTCTGTCTGTCTGTCTGTCTGTCCGTCCGTGTGTCACAGCCACTTTTCTCCGAAACTATAAGGCCTATGCTATTGAAACTTGGTAACTAGATGTATTCTGTGAACCGCATTAAGATTCTTATATAACACTAGAAAAAAAGCAGTAAATTTTGGGGGTCCTCATACTCAGAACTGAAACTCAATTTTTTTTTTTCATCATACCCATACGTGTGTGGTATCTATAGATAGGTCTTCTAAAATGCTGTTGAGATTTCTAACATCATTTTTTTCTAAAGTGAATAGTTTGCGCAAGAGGGACTTCCAAAGTGAAAAAATGAGTGTCCCCCCCCCTCTAACTTCTAAACTAAGTGAGTGATAATACTAAAAAAAATTAAGATGTACATTGCCATAAAAACTACCAACGAAAATTGGTTTGAACGAGATAGAGCTGGTAGTTTTTTTTTTAATACGTCATAAACCGCAATTATACCCCTGCGAACGTGTTAAAACATCAATCAAAGTTACGACGAACTACATAATAAGAACTTTTAGTTACTTGCTGCTACGAAACCCTTCATGGGCGAGTCCAACTCGCACTTGGCCGGTTTTTATTTGTTATTTGTTTGTAACGAATAGGTTCCGGAACTACTGGACTGATTTGAAAAAATTCTTTCACTGTTGGGAAGCTACACTCTTTGCGGTAAACATAGGCTATATTTTATTCCCGTATTCCCACGCGAACGGGAACTATGCGGGTGAAACCGCGTGACATCCGCTAGTTAATCTTATAGATGTTAACGTTAAAAGATCATTGATGCCAGTTTAAGCAATGATAGGATAAGAAAAAAATGCGTAATAAAAGGAAAAAACATCTTTATGAAATGAAAAAAATCAATAATAAAATGAAAAAATGCGATTTATGCAAAATGCTGTGTCAATATTTTTACAGCGCCTCTCTATACCTTGTCTGAAGAGTACTCTGTACTTACCTACTAATAAAACGTGTACCTGAAACGATATGTAAATTTATATTTTATTACACGTTTTAAAACTTAATTTATATTTATTTTATAATCGTATAATGTTACAAAATAAATGAAATTATATTTAACAAAAAAGTTTATTTATTTCATATTCAAAGTTGGATTTAAATTGGAGCAATTTCTGAAACGTGGCACAATTTTGTGTAAAGTTTGAAAAGTTATAAAATTGGCGGCAATTGTGGAGACGAGATGAATACTGTAAATAGTCAGGTGTTGGTTAATGCTGGTTGGGGCTGGGGGGTGATTTGCATGCAACGCGCGACGCACCCATTAAAAGTGGCGCAAAGATCGTGAAACTGTTGTTACATTTGTGTATACAATGTTGGTTCGTTTGAAGGATGAATACATGTGATCTAACTTTAAATATATTTTTATGGTAGGTAATAACAAGGTCTTTGATATTACTACGGTCGCACAATACAGAACATTGCTGTCGTATTAGGCCGTATAAGCTATTCAAAGGCTATTGTATACATATATATACCTACGTGAAAATTTGCTAAGTAAAATCATGAGATTTTCTATACAAGACTTGGAGCATATACCTATTGATCTCAATTCTTTTGTTGGCGAAGTCTACAATGAAGCGATTTTCTTTTAATATTGAACTTGGCTCACATTTCACGTTTATGTTTTTGGCCCGATTTACCTTTATTGAAACTTGACATTTCACCAGCCGTGGTCTTAAACAGACTTAAGAAAGATTTAATATAGGCATAAACATAAAAGATAAGCACCGAATCGATTCGAGTCGTTTAAAGCTGGATGTCTATATAATGAAGAATTTCAATTCCTTGGGCTACCACCACAGAACCGCATGCGCGTTAAATGGCTCTAACAAAGTTATTCAAGTAAGCTATAAAATCACAAATTTCTGACAAAAAGCATCGTAAAACAGATTGCGGCGTCGAAAAGCCTCAATCGTAAACTGAATTGGCCTAGTAACTGTTTAATTGCGAACAGTAACTTGACATTAAATATGCGTAAAACGAAATAACGTCAATATCTTTGAAAACATTTTGGTCCAAAAGATATTGAAGTTTAGGAAATTGTGTTTCTGAATTTGCAGAATTGGGTGGTTCGGTTCATTCCTTCGATGTCTCTTATTCCATATTATACATACGCTGCGCAATTCTTCTAGATACCTACCTAATAAATAATGATTAGAAATCTTTGAAATTTGGTTTCGTATAGTGAATGGAAATGATAAATGGAATGGAGGATAAATGCCACCACACTAATTTTATATCGAGACGCGAGACCGTGTATTGTGGCGTAAATTGGGAGGCCTACGTCCAGCAGTGGACTGCCATAGCTGATAAAATTGATTGATTGATTGATTGAAGTAAGATCAAAAATACCCCATTTAGAATTGTTTGTTTTTCGAGGGAGGTCTAAGGATTGAGCTCAATCGGCCGAAAGAATGTGAAGCCGAGAGGCTATAATTACCTACAGTGATTAAATTAGACACAAAACTTATAATAATCATTGGTTAGTCCCATATTAAATTATTCTCTTAGGCACACAGCAATGGTCGGCAAAAACTGTATTGGAAGCTAAATAAGTCACCTCTCAATCCCTCTCTCTCTCTTTCATTACGACGTTTGTACACGAAGTGAAGCGTGTGTTAGCTAGCCCTTCGAAAAATGGCACAAACTTTAGTAGTATCAAGAAATGTAACCAAGGCACACCTTCAACCCGCTTTGAAATTAAAGGCTTGTTGAAATCTTCGGTAAATATTCCTCAATATTACACAACAAAATCCCGGAGGATGTATGTGCCTCGTCATCCAGACCCGACATATTCCTGTTTTCGAGAATACACAAGCGTGCGGTGCTCGTGGAGCTGACAGTGCCGTGGGAGACCAACATACCGAAGGACCACGCCATGAAGACAAATAAATACTTTGACTTGACCAATGAGTTAACCAAAAATGGTTGGTTAAACTCTATGCCGTAGAAGTAGGAGCAAGGGGAATTCCAGCTAAATCCCTGTATAATTTATTTAAGGACCTTGGATTGCCAAGAGCTCTTTACTAAAACGCGTATCCAAAGCGGCATTGATAGGATCTTACCAAATCTGGTTGGGCAGGGGGGGGAACATTGTTGACGGTGGAAGGTGATCGTTTATGCGCATAGTAAGGTGGCCACCCTAAACCTACTCGAATGGGTCGCAAGTCCCAGACGCCGTCGGGGTGTTCCCCCCTGTGCCACGCTATGGACCCGGCGCCCGCACGGAGAATCCATGGAATGCTAAGAATACGGTCTCATAAGAGTATATTTTAAAAAAAGCTTATGTGGGCAGTGGGCATTACTTAGCTTTAAAAATATACGGCGTATTATGTACGGGCAACCTCCAGGAATATTGGACAAAAATAGCATTTAATTAATGTAATACGCGATGTAGGTAGGTACCTATATCTAAAGTCAATGTTCATATTTCTGGACCGTATAAGATTTACCTAAATGCTTTCGCTTCGTACTGGAATATCTACGTCAGACAGTTAAGTAGCTTAATAGGTACAATCACAATGAATCTACCTTCCTAATAAGATGAAACAGTTAATTGAGCACCCCGCAGCGAGACGCCTCGCCTCAACTTTATAGTCATCGTAAAAAGCACGCGGCCCATTGCGGTAGACGCCCAATTAATAAATGAGTCAACTTGATAATGTATTATGGGCTAGGGAGACGGTCAATGCTACTTGACAAGTCTGCTGAAATGTGAACAAAAGTAGCTTCAAGAGTGCGTGCTCTCTTTGCTTTGTGTATCGACGTAAGACTTGTCAAGTCGCATTGATCATCTCTGGAGCCCATTACGCAAAGGAGAATCAAGGTGTTCAGACGGCACTTACGACTTCGTACTTAAGTACAATCTTAAGTATTCTCTACGGGAAATAAAGCATTGTTTTTGTCTTGTTAATTCTCATTACGCTAAATTGTTGGGATATAAAATGAATTTTATTAGTACCTACGTTGTCTTCGCGTTTTGTAGGCATATTATTTATATTTTTTATTGCTCCCGCAATTAGCTTACAAAATGACAGTCTTCTTTTTTGAAGAGGGACATCTGGTTATTAACCTTTCGTATCGTGAGGATAAAAGATTAAAATGCCCTATGAGCAAAACATCCTACAAGCAGTTTGCCCTGTTAGCTGTATATGTGTGCAATTATGCATGCATATTTACTTCCATAAATCTATTATGGAAGTAAATATGCATTAAATATTAATTGGAATGTCATTTTTATTATACAGACAAAAGTCAAAGATAGATACTAGGTCTTATAATTTATAATCTTCATTCGCTTATGGGCAACTTTTCAAAAGGTAACTTACCTAAAGTTATTCTATCTGTTTGTTATCTGTTACTTTTATGTCTGAACCGTTGGATCAACGATAACAAAATTAGGCAGAAAAATTGATTTTGGGTAAGGACATGTCTACTTTTTATCCAGGGAACAAGTTCCCGTGTAAAACAGGTACGGGTAAAACTCGCAAGCGTCGATATAACTCATCTATGCTGAAAGTGCTGCAAGTAGATAGGTAAAAGAAAATATTTTATTGCCTATTAGTACCATCCATGACCGATCCGACCGTCACCGACAATAATTGATTTCATGGACACCAAACCTATCTATGGGACGATATTATTACTTTATAGTAGGTCTGCTGTACCAGTTAGAGATACTGATGGAGTAGATTGAAGCCCTACCACTTAGTGTTCTATAGATGGACGATCACTGCTTAAAACATAAAATACCTACTGCTCGTTCGCTCTAACTTTGCCGCTCGGCTCCATACTAAAGTCGATTTTTTTATTAGACGAAGTAAATTAACAGCAACTAATGTCACTTCTTCATACAATGTTGCGTATTTTCTATGACGAAGTGACATTAGCTACTGTCAATTTACTTCGTCTTATTAACAATTCGGGTATACGCCTCTAAGCCAGCGGCAAAGTTAGAGCGAACGGGTAGTACATATTATTGCGCTGAAGTCGGTCCCGGAATGAGTGACCGGGATGTGCTTCATATGGCACTTTATATTGTAGGTTCCGGTTGCCAGTAATGCAGTAACGTTGTAGTCGTTATGCCAAGTTGATTGAATTTTTATTACAGCTGATAGTCATAGCCTGTAGCCGGTCCCGGTCAATTTTACAGGGCAAGAGGGATGGCAGCGCGATTGTAACTCATTTCACAAACTGGTAGTTATGGGAACCTCTTTCGATCATTTAAAAAAGGATTATCAATCAATACATATAATAAAATTGTAACAGGTTGCTGTCTGTACATGGAAGATAAATAAGAAAAAATATTATAGGGGGGCTTTATGAACGCAATAGAACCCAAAACAATGTTTTTTAGAATTTTTGTCTGTTTGTCTGTATGTCTGTATGTCTGTATGTCTGTATATCTGTTTGTCTGTACGGTTGTGCACGCTAATCTCAGTAACCGCTCAACCGATTGCAATGCGTTTTTTTTTATTGTGTTGAGGTTTGCTCCAGTTAACATTTAGCGTTTGTTTTATGTAAATCGGTTTAGAAATAAAAGAGTTATAACACTTTTAAGAATCAAATATTTTGAAAATTTTAATTGTAGGGGTTTCTTTGAATGTGAGTGAACCTAAACTGGCGTGTTGGCTTAATCATTAAGCTCTTTTATGATTAAGCAAACAGGGCAGTTTCAGACGCTGATTGATGACTCTGATGAAGAAATACCTTTCCTTTCATACACCTTATGTGACGTAAACGAAGTTGCGGGCTCAGCTAGTGTATTAATAAAGTATGTAGGTATACATCCCAATTCCTACTTTCCTACTAATACTTATTATAAATGCGAAAGTAACTCTGTCTGTCTGTCTGCCTGTCTGTCTGTCTGTCTGTTACGCTTTCATGCCAAAACGGCTGGAGCGATTGAGATGAAATTTGGTATAGGGATAGTTCGAGGCCCTGGAAAAGATATAGGCTAATTTTTAACCGACTGCGCAAAAGGAGGGTTATGATTTTACAATATAACGACTCTTCCGCGATTACGACTTCTACGCGGTCGGAGCCGCGGGGAACGGCTATTATAATATAATGATAGAAAATTCAAAATTTTACATTGGAAATATTAAAAAAAAATACTCGCTGGGTGTTCCACATAAGATACTGAAGCCGAAAATATAGTTCTATATATTTTCACGCTACATATCCTAGGACCTAAGCAGAGAGCAATCAAATTGGCATTAAAACATAATTTTTACGCGTACGAAGTCGCGGGCAACAGCTAGTCATTTACTAAAATTTTAGGGTCAAATCATGAGCTGACCTGTGTTATATCATTAAGGTAGTAGGTACTAATACAGGGATTACGTGGCCGTAGTTCAGAGTCCAGTAAAGAAAAGGTTTACTCAAGTAAAACAAATGTATGGAACGTGAAATGTTATCAAAGCTTCGTACAATCCTTGAAAGAATCGATGTTCTCATCTATTACAAGTCAGTCGAGAGGATCAAACGGACACACTATGTCCGTAATCTCTAACCATTTCGACAGAGTCCTCCCTCTAAGACGTTCATTGGTCAAACTGTCGTACAATTACGCCCCACACCAAGATTTATAACCACAGCATCTCACACTGAAAAAATAATGCTGGTCTACATTTCGTACATTTTTTTTACTCTAGTATTTTTTTGTTTAAAGCCGGTGAAGTTGCTCGGAGTATCTTGATAATTGTCTTAGCCAAAAATAAGTTAAAAACTTTACACACAATCTTACATTCCCTGTTTTACCCCAATATTGGTCTTTTTTTAAAATCCGTGATACACGTGACTATTGTTTTGTATTAAAAACACGTGTATGTAATTTCATGCTGCTAACTTTAAAATGGCGAAGTTCCATACAACCTTTTATATCTTACTAGCTGACGCCCGCAGCTTCGCCCGCGTAAAAATTGTTCCCGCTTCCCTAATTTTATCCCCTTGGGGTAGAATTTATCAAAATTCTTTCTTAGCGGATACCTACGTCATCACATCTGCCTGCATGCCAAATTTCAGCCCGATCCGTCCAGTGGTTTGGGCTGTGCGTTGATAGATCACTATGTCAGTCAGTCCTTTGAGTTATTTACGAGTAAATAGATATATTATATTTTATTTTGCCACTTTAATGGTGGAATTTCCAATATTCATTTCTTATCGGTAGCCTACTATATAAGGGAACCTTACCCTAAAAAATTCAAGTTTCTAGGTCTAAAAGGCTGGGCGCCTATAGATGAATAAATTACCCTGTAATTTTATTAATATAGATTAATAAGTTGACCAAATACCTACCTCATGTAACTTCTTCATGAAAATAAAGCTTAAGTGATACCTTAGGGGTACGCGCGTCCTGTCTTCATATATGCATGTGTAGCAAGCTTAATCGTGTGGTAATGTAAGCCGGTCGGGTCGACAAGTGCGCTGTTGTTTTAATTGAATTTTCTTCCCTTTGCACCTTTGTGGCCTGCCACGAGTGCTGTCACCCTCAAACGAGAGGTGTAGGAATGATGTGCGATGGAGCGGACGAGTGCTAGAGTCGCTACGTTTCCTTTTCTTCTTGGTTTAAAGGGGTTATTTATTGAGCTTCATTTAGTAATGTGTCTTTGCCTAAAAGTTATGGTTCCCAGTTATAGATACTATTGAATTAAATATATACTATTAAAATATAGAATTCGCTAAGCATAGAACGCTTTTTGTGCTAGTATACACAACATTATAATAGCTACATCTTCAAAACATATATTTAACTTGCAAAACTTACAAATAATCGTCGACTCCCTACGTGATGAATGTTCTGTGATTAAGCAGTAGGTTCTGAGGTGGGTGCCCATTTCTGATCTGATTCCAATTTCAAAGGCACTCTAAGCCTTTGTCCGGACTGCCAAGAATATGGTATTTGGAGACATAGGACAACTTGAGATCATCAGCAGCAGTCATATCTACAACCTGCACCTTGCCCGCATCAACGCTGCAACAGGCTGACTTTCAAAATACAATTTGTGAAATGTGGGCCCGTGAAATCATCTAGCCCAAATGAAGCTAATAAACGTTTGTGTACACGTGTAACAACAGCAATCTTATAAACCACCACTTAAAATTAACGACCGTATCTTTATTTTACGCTAAATTAGAAGTTAAAGTTAGATTTTTTTTCACAGCTTTAAGGAACTATAGACTTTATGTATGTAATCATTTTCAACTCACTACCTCCACGCATTTCAGGGTTTAGAACTTAGCACTTTAGATAGACATACGTGAGGACGGGCAGAAAACAAATTAAACTAATAATCCCTTTGTCCACTAAAATCCATTAAAAAGATCCATCATGGATCTTTGTGGACATATCATGTCCACTTTAATACCTTAAAGTATTTTTTATGAAAAATGGATCTTTTAGGACATGCGAGTGGAAAAAGATCCATTATAGGTTGTGGTACACGAAGAACATCTAAAAGTTAAAATGCATTAAGTAATTAAATAATTTTCAAAACAAATGAAGAGGGTCCCATTTCGCTTTTGAGATATTCAACCCTAAAATTGTAAAGTTAGCATACTAATTGCAAATAACAGTCTGCATAAATGTTTTTCTATTTCACTAAATTTGGCACAGAGCGCGGTGTCTCTTATAATCGCCGCATTACATGCAAAATGCATCTCTTACATGCAAAACAGTACCGGCGGGTATTTAAATTTTCGCCTTTCCTCGTAATTCGTTGAGTGCAGACAAAGGCTTTCCGTGGAAACATTGTTAATGTGTTACACGATGCATTTTACCTGACACAGCTGTTATACATCTTTTGGTGTACTCTGTTTTTCAAGATGTGGCGCGGAAATTGATAAATTGGTACCACTAGCTGAATTTCCGCTGAAATTTTCTTCCTTTATTTATCCACTAGCTGATGCGCGCGGCTTCGCCCGCGTGAAATTTGGTTCCCGTTCCCGCTTCCTGTGGCATAATTTTTCCCGGACAAAAAGTAGCCTATGTGTTATTCCGGGCTACACTTTATCCCTGTACCAAGTTTCAGCTCGATTCATTCAGCCGTTAGGGCGTGATTGAGTAACAAACATCCAAACATCTAAACATCCAAACATCTTCACAAACTTTCACATTTATAATATTAGTAGGAAGTAGGATACATCTCAGATCTGTGTTCTGTTTTAATATCTCAACATCTTTATGTAAAAAAATGTGAATCTGCATTAAATTCGTAGTTGGTTAAATTTGTAGATGAATATAGGCTGTTTTAATGTATTAGCCCTTAAAAACTTGAGTCGGAAGTCCTGGGGTTATTATATATTTTTACAAGTCCTACAAAAAATAAGTGACTGTCAGTTTTTGTTAATGATATATTTATGTAGTTAGGACACTAAGGAGCTACAAGTATAAATTGTTATAAATCTTACGTTAATCAATGAATGGCATCTGATGTTACCAAGTCTTCTCAAATTAAAAACAGAAATTTCTTGCAGTGGATACCTATATTTTTTTTTACCACTAAGGTGGCAGACAAGCATACGGCCCACCAGAAGGACCGGTGGTCACCGCAGCCTATGAACGTTTGCAACACCAGAGGTGCCACACTCGCGCTGCCGACCCTGCAAAAACCTTCCCATATTGACTCAATATGGGAATCAAACCACAGCACTTGCAAAGAAACTTTTCTTCTTTAACCAAAAAACATATCGTATCATACCTATTACCAAAGATATAAAATCCTAAACTAGTAAAATTTTATAGTCTAGGATTTCAAAAAGATTGCCATTGCAAGCCTCGTTGAACAGAACGTTCGAACAGTTTAACCGCAATTAAGCTTATACGACCGAAGAAAAACGTTGAAAAAAAAAACACAGTGTGCGAAATAGACATTCGAAATGGCGGCGAAGAGTCAACAAACGAATTTCCGACATGTCAAAGTAAATCTCTAGCCGACAATACGAATGGGAATAAAATCCGCCGACGGGGGTTCAACTGGCGATTGGTAAGCTACTATCCCTTACTAAGGAAGCATTTGATCGTATAAGGAAAAGTTACATTATCGAAGCGCAATGAAAATATTGTGCTGTCATGGTTTTATTTCGATTTTTTCTGTCACCAATTCGATATGTTCTTTTACAATGAATCAAATGTCACAACGCTGTCCATCGATAATCAGCTAAAGGGTTCTCTATAGATATAGAATAATTCGCAGTGTGACTCTCCGATTTCTGAATATTGTTTTGTTGACGACATATGGGATTATAGTCCTTATTCCAAGATAGTTGTAGCCATAGATTTAGAATTTATCACTATTTCTCGCTAATACACAGTGGCACATCATTCTTGTCCGGATTCCTAAACTTTTCAAGGAGTGACTGCCGTCTTTCGTTCAGCCCAAATTTCTCATTTAAACATATGTTTCTAGTACATCAGAACATGGGGATGGGGACTGTTTATACATTAGCGTCTCCCCTCACACGATAAGCACTTAAAAGTTGACTTCCATACAAACAAATAGTAAGGGAAACAGTGCTAAGCCGCACAAAAAGTCAACTTTTAGCAGATTTCGAGGGTAGCCAGTAAAACGGTGTAATTTGTTAGATAAGAGGCGGTTTAGTTGAACGCCGGACACCGATAGAGATCTACCAATAAGGGTGCCGTGATAATACAGTGGTCTAATCCGCCATTCTTTTTTATACGCGGATTACAAACGGAATAAGTAGAGAACATCCCTTATCAACCGTTTTTGCTGACCAAAGCGTTTAAAGCTTGTATTTATTTATGGAATATTAATTTTTCTTTCTACCCTATAGTATCCTGTTCTAGTTTGTCTTGTATGTTGTCAAGTGATCATGAAATTTGCATAACTATTTAGTCAATAGATTTGCTTGCAAGCAAGAATTAATGTTTTTCTGCTGTAACTACACAGTAGCACCTTCTCAATATTGGTTACTATTATTCCGTAGCTCCTATCTTGTACTTGGAAAGGTATTTTTTAGGTTTTTATTATTTTGATCGTTTTAGTTTTTAATGTCTACTGCCTCGGTGCCCGGTGGCGCAAAGGTAAGAGTATGCGATTACCGTGCCGAGGTCTGAGGTACGAAGCCCGGGTTGGCTCAATAATATTTGGGTCATGTGACGCTGAGTTAGACTGCGCATTAATAGACGTATAAAAATAACAAAACTATTAAAGTTTCTTGTATGAAGTAAGTATAAAGTCTTCAGACGAAGTTTGGTAAACTGATTTAAAATTATTGGCAATTTTGTTGACACTTAATGTCATTTAGTGGTATATTAAATTTCCTGGCTCGTAGCGCTTGCACTGCAGTGCTCATCAACTCTGAAAGGGTCACAAGATTCCTTTTATATTTAAGTTAGTTATTTTGCGGTCGTCTCTATAACAGGATCACACTCTCATGCATGTAATAATTAGTCGCCAAAGGCAGGTTGGTGCAGTGTGTGAAGACCACGGGCGAGACTTTCCGTCCGACGCCTTGCGGGCATTAATTGAACTCCGTCGCAGGCACTTAATTTTCCATAGGAACGGAGCCTTCGCCAGGTGGACGCTTTGTGCCCTCTCCTGTATGCCAAGCCCTCGTATTTATTTTAGATTCCATTGTGCTACGCTCCGACGCTTTGTCGGAAAATAACTCTCCCGTGTACCACTGCTTTGTTAATTTTATTAATACGTGAAACATTTATAACACACGACCGCACGAGCGAGCGATTTAATGAGTTTTATTGTTCTACGGCGAGTAATGTGCTCAAAATTAAGCTTGATCTCGGCTTAGACGTCTAAATTCATACGAAAGGGCGCGTTTTACATTTCCATACGTGGAATTTATTTTATGATACGATACAGTAAAGGAAGCACCTGCTACTTTCATTTATCACATTGTTAAAATAACAGACTCTGACCTATTTCTCCTTGTGTGTGGAAATTTGAAAGGATGCAAATAATCCGTTATATCCCGCAATCTAGTTGAGTTCAAAAGACAGCAAGGAGAAGATATTTACGTTGATCCCGTAGAGCCGGACCGCGGCTAAATAACTGGGCATTCCGCAGTGGCGACCAACAAAAGAATTTAATAACACCGGTAAGGTTAGGGCGGGCTCGGGGCGGGCGGGCGGCGGCGGCCCGCCCTCGGCCGGTAAGCTTATTATCGCGCCGGGCCGGGGTCGGGCGCCACCGCACCGCCAAGAACATATTTGCTTTGTTGAATGTCAACCGACAGCCGTCGCCGCCGCCGCCGACCTGCCCGGCTCAATGGCGGGTTAGCGCGCCCGCTTAAACATTAAAGAGCTCGCAATGTTTAGCGACGGAGCAAATTAAAATAGGCTTTATGCGAAATCTAATTTGCCAAGCAGGGAACCGTCACCCCGTTTGACGAGGAGCCCGACTCAAGGTAGATGTTTGTATTGGAAATTGAATTAATTCTGCAATTGAATTAACTGCTAAAATAATTGATATTACGTATTTAGACCTCTTTGCTCGTCTACAGAGTAAATATCATTAAAGAAAATCAAAAGCTTTTTAACCCATTAACAATTTAACGCTGTTTTCATAAGAAAGTTTCCAGTTGCTTGTGATAATTGGATTCTAATGATGTCATTCTTATCTTGTAAATTATATACCTTCGCGTACAGTTTTGAACTTTTAAGGTTCCGTAGCCAAATGGCAAAAAACGGAACCCTTGTAGATTCGTCATGTCTGTCTGTCCGTCCGTATGTCACAGCCACTTTTCTCCGAAACTATAAGACCTATGTTATTGAAACTTGGTAAGTAGATGTATTCTGTGAACCGAAGATTTTCACATAAAACTAGAAAAAAAAGCAGTAAATTTTGGGGGTCCCCATACTCAAAACTGAAATTCAATTTTTTTTCATCAAAACCATACGTGTGGGGTTCTATAGACAGGTTTTTAAAAATGCTATTGAGGTTTTTAACATATTTTTTTCTAAACTGAATAGTTTGCGCAAGAGACACTTCCAAAGTGAAAAAATGTGTGCCCCCCCCCCCTCTAATTTAAACGTCATAAACCACAATTTTCGACTAGAAAAATCACAACCACAGTAAACGTGTTTAACATCAATCAAAGTAACAACGAACTACAAGAACTTTTATTTTATGGTACTTGCTGCTACGGAACCCTTCATGGGCGAGTCCGACTCGCACTTGGCCGGTTTTTTACTCTTTTACACTGAAATTTGACTCATTTGAACATGCATTTGAGTCATTGATATTGATATCTTGACAGATTTCATTCACATCACTGCTTGGAATGTTAACTAACGCCACTGTACGGTTGCTTTGCTTCCTTCTGCGAGTAAGTGTGGTACACTACATAGGAGAAGATCTCATTGTCAAAGTGAACATTGTTTTGGTTTATCAGGCTAGATACAACACCTCCAGTACAATTCATGTTGTTTTGGTTTATCAGGGTTGGATACAGATCTTTAATACAGATATTGTTACAGGAATTAAGAACGAAAACTCTACAATTATTTACAAAATGTATAAAAACTATCGTAAATTGTAGGCACGAATACAGCTACTGAAATAATGAGATGAATGAGATTTTAACTTAAATTTATAGATTAGGTAGGAGAACTAGAATCGGTATTAAACCTCGAGTGATCATGATGATGATCTTAAAAAATGACCCAAATAAACTACGTATCACGTACTGCAATAAAATATTTACGTAGAAATATAAATTCAAACATAAAATTACCTCCTTCATAATGTTTAATTTACGCATATAGGGTAGTTTGTTCATTTCAAGTTAAACAGTGGACCGTTCGGCAGGTCTGCGAGTGCTCGTATTAAATGAAACTATATTAAAGATTCATTGGGGGTCCGTTAAGTTACACCTAACCGCAAGTGAGCCGCCAAGCCTTTGCTACGCTCCTGAATAAGTGAGCGTATTGTAGAGTCAGTTCGCTAGATGTGCTCTACACCTATCAATCTTACTGCTGCCTTTTTTTACGTGTGAAAAAATTCGTCATGGATGCTATGCCGGACTCTTACCGACTAAAAACTAACACGTTCCCTACCTAGTGCCTACGGTTGAGACCCCAAGTAAGCAATTGAAACAAGCCCTTAGAAGGATATCCCTAGGATTTACTGTTGCCCTAGCTATGTACTAATATTAAAATGTGAAAATTTGTGAAGATGTTTGGTTGTTTGTTACTCAATCACGCTTTATCTGCTGAACGGATCTAGCTGAAATTAGGCAAAGAGATTGATGTCTGGAATAAATAAAGGTTACGTTTACCCCGGGAACTGACTGACTCTGACTACCTGCTCGGGTACATTGTATCCCCAAGGGGGTAGCCAGAAATGACAAGACTTATACGCTCACACTCTGCCAATAGTTTTCATGATACCGACAAATATATTTTTCCTCAAATGCACATATTTCACACAAAACAAGATGACCATTTCTAGTATATTCTCTATATCTTGGGCATGAATGTTTGACGGTATACCACTGCATTCCTTATGTTAAAGGAGCTCGGCGTAGTTTGATGGATAGCATTTTTATTCGGAAACATGTTACCGTCAGCCACTCGTAAAAGAAAACAAGGTACACTTTGTGGCAATATAACTGCATCATAGAGTTTGATGTTTTGCTATAAATTTAAAGAGAAAATTATAGCTTTATTGCTGCAGATGTTTTTAAAGCTGAAAATTAATATCTAAATCTCTTGCCGTCCATCGAACAATATTGGTCTGATAATTGAAAAATCTTACCATAGATTGAAAATTTAAGAATACCACCCGATTAAGTTGAGAACACATACAAAGCACATTTTCAGGTACAAAGCACATCAGAAAGTTGAAATGTGCTAGTTAGAAGGTAAGAACTTGTAAGAATTGATCATAAAAAAATTCTGTATAGCACTTAAAAACCGCACAGAGGATCTTCAAAGATTGATGCGCATAACTTAATCACATCAACATACGTCTACCCCAGTTTTATTCTTATTAGTACCAATCCTTAAATAAATAACATTAGGCATTATATATTATAATGAAATCAACACTTCGGAACTTCACAACTAATATTACATAGGTTAAACTAGCAGGTCTCAATTCCCGTGGTAGGTACACAAGGACCACGGGCAGGTTAATCGGGTTATCCGACCGCAGACCGCTTCGCTCAAAGGACCTTCACAAAAAGCCAACCCTTTGACTGCGTCTTCAAATATTTGCACCGAACACCACAACCGCGCATTATTTTCAGTATAAACATTCATAATCCCGAGAAACTTCGTTGGGTCAAAGCTTATTTTATTTCTGCGGAATACAGGAATTTCCATGTCAGTCAACTGTTTGTGTAAATGTTTTAGTAAAGTTTGGCCTTTGATATAATATTCTGCGGGAATAGTAACTGATAAACTTATTGTAATAAAACAATAAATGCCCAAAGCATTTATATAAATCGTGAATTATAAATGGCTACGTATACGGATTATACTAGCTGGTGCCCGCGGCTTTTATTTATTAAGGATCTTTATTATACAAAACTGACCCTTGCGACTTCGTTAAGGTCACATAATAGAGACAGAGAGAGAGAGAGAGAGAAAAAAAAGTGTTCTCATTCATTAGGCTCAACGGAGATTCTGCAAAACTGCCGTGTTTTCTTTTTCATATAAGGCAGTTTCGTGTTTCTTTTTCTTTCCGGATCTCGTGATCATCAGAAGCTGAATCTGCTTACTAACTACATCAAAAGTCTATGTATTATCTGTTAATTTCCAACACCACAAAACTACGAAAAAAATTATATGGCAATGCACTGACTCAAAACTGAAATTGTAAAGAGCCTGGGTGATATTTCGTCACCCTAACTTCTAATGTTTGGTACTATACCTTTCGGAACTTCAAACAATATTGCGAGTAATCCCTAAAATATATTAACTACTAGCTGACCCGCGCAACTTCGTTTGCGTGATAAATGAAGAACCGCTCGACTGATTTTGTGCAAACTTCACATAAACCATCTACTAAATAGTCCGAACAAAGCCTAAACATTTGGTTTGGATAGGTGAGCCCGTTCTTGAGTTATAAAATTACAACGAAAAGTGGCATTGATTTTTATATATATAGAAGAGAAGATGAGCTACAGCAACACTTTAAAGACTTGTGTTTGTGAACGCCACCTATTAGGTATTTTATTAAATTTTAGGTGGCATTGAGCCTATTCCCGTTTTGAATAGAACAGGGACTGGTTGTTGCACATAACTGCTGTCCCATAAAGCCTTCGACTTGGCTCAACCACATCATGTATTCTATTTAAACGCTATTTTGAAGATAATTAACGAATCGAATCGAAACTAGTTGATAGAATCGATCAAAGATTTACTTATCTAAGTAACGTCACTCTATATTCGAGTCAACAACACACCGAGGTTAAAGCTAATCGAAGTACCACAGATTAAACTTATACGGTTACAGTCGTGTGCAGACGTTTGCCTTCCCGTGGATTTAATATTGATACTCGTAGCGGAGGTTGCCTTCAAACGCGCTGCAAAGCGACACACGTCAGCTCACAACTTGTGGCTGTAAGCAAACACTCACGAACAAACTTCCAAACACTATTAACGATCTAATATCCCTAGAGAAATAACCCAAATACCTAGTCCAAAAGACCCTAAAAATCTACATCGTACGATCGTACCCTTCAGTCAAACTTATATCTTGACATACCAACTTTCATAAATATCAAAGCAGTCTTCCCGAAAACAATTTCTTGGGAATCAAGAGGTATTCACACGTCGCTCCCGTTGCCGGTGGCTAACACAATTTTATTCGAGCATAAAAAATGAGCTCATCATGCAAACGCCAAAGTCGTAGGACGTGGCTCTCTCCCGCGGTAAAACAATTTATCTACATCGACGGTATTACGAGCAGTGCGCTGTGAATAAAATATGTCGCCGGCTCTCGGCTGTCAGTCTGACGAAGACGTCTGTATGTCCGTCAGACGTCAGGGGTGCCTCGAGCAGTTGTTCCTGAGCCTCTACATTAACATTTTTGTAGCTACATGATTTGTGTTAACATACGGTCTTATTCTGAAATGTATTCACATTATATTTCCATCCATCTCTAGTCTCTACTTTATAGAGAGTAACCACTGAACGGATTTTTATGAAATTTTGTACAGAAATAGAATATATTGTTGGACATTGTCACGCAACATCATCTAGCCCAAACTAACATATTATACATAGAAAACACCCAAACTCCGAAACAAACATTTGTGGATCACACAAATATTTGGACCGACCCAGGAATCGAACCCAGGACCTCCAGCGCCGCAGGCGGTATCACTACCGACTACGCCACAGAGGCAGTTTATAGCTTTGGAAAGAATAAATGCATAGGCTACCTTTTATAGGAGACAAGTTCCTGTAGGAAATTAGTAAGAGAAAGTAAAATTTGTCAGTTTGAATTTTGGGGATAAATCTAATAACTTCCTAACCGCATTTGAAAAAATATTCATGTATCTCAAAAAAATATAGGCTACTAGGTACTACCAATACGCAGCTAACCACAGGAGCGGAGCAGAAATACATAAAAGTGAACAAATCGGGCCGACTTTCACTCATTTTTAAAAACTAATTGAGGGATATGAGTTAAAGTATAGGCAGCCTAGATATTAAGGGATTTTCGAGGGCATATCACAGGCAAAGCTGGGGGCACAGTTCGTTGAATTCTAACATTTCAACTAAATATACTCAAACTTACTTCTCAAACTGTCGCAACCCTGTTAGCAAATTTGCCTAGTGATGCGCGACGTGCGGCGCGCGGCGTCAAGAATTAGATCCTCGTGGCATCGTGGTGTCGCTAAACGTGTCCTCCGATGATGATTGGGTTGGGCTGAGAAGGTGTCACGTCGGAGGCAGCGCGTACATCCATTGGGACTAACGGAGATCAAATTATTACTCTCGTACCCCCTACCTTTCATTTTTTATCTAGTATGTATGTGTATGTTACAGTGTAACAAATATTCCTTCTCTACGACGTTTTATAAAGAAAAAATAAAGGAACGTACCTTTGTATCTTTGCAATTTGACAAATCCACAGATATTGCGGTTTGTGCGCAGCTTGTAGCTTTTGTGCGTTTCGCATCCAGTCAAAATTTTATAGAAGAAATACTATTTTGCGGAGCGCTTCTTACTAATGCATAACATGTTCATTGAAGCCACGAAAGATACATACATACATATGATTACGCCTTTTATCCCCGAAAGCTAAGGCAGAGGCGTATTATATGCCCACATTTCGCCTTTTTAGATTTTTGTCTCACGTGATAGGCCGTGAGCTGTATTGCCGTGTTGATATGGACAGGCGCAGGTTGTGACTGCCCGCTGTTAAACTTTTCAAGCCGCCCATAAAAGCCTTCAACTTGGATACACGACTGCCATTTTACTGGCAACTGGGACCAACGGCTTAACGTGCCTTGGAAACACTCGCAAATAAATGTCACGAAGTGGTCATGTGGTGATCACTCATCCATGACCAATGGACCAGCCTTAGTAAATTTTGCTTACTACAGCGGGGCCACGAGTGCTTCTGAAAGAACAGATGCCAAATACTTATTGGGTGCATTGCTTTCTCCATCGCCACGCTCTTGCTTGTAGTCGTTTATATATCAAAATAACTTCGAATATTTTCATTGACACAATCTTTTACTGTTGAAGTCGGATATGAGATAAACATCAAGGCATAATATATACCTGGTATGAAAATAAAGTCAGATCATAAGAAGAATTGTGTCATTACTTCTCAGTGCAAGTTACATCGCAGACCACCCTTACACTTGGAATTCAAATCTGCTAATTTGGATACTTTTTGGGTAAGGAAAGAAACAGAAACCTGGAATTGATTGCTGAGGTTTTGAAATGTTTGATTCCATTGGTCACATCGTACTTATGCGATTTGGCATTTTCATTAATTTCCCAAATAAAAAGTAAGCAAAGAAATAGCTTAGACTTGGAAAAGAATTTAATTCCAGGTGTAGCAAATACAGATTTACGATAACCAATCGATACGATAACAAAACGATATAAAATATTAAAATAATTAAGACCCTCCCTCACCGGGAGCATTTGTTTATGATAAATTGATTAATCAAAAACAAGCACAATCTTCGCATTAACAAGAGTCTTAGGATTTTATTATATTGTTAATTTGTTCGTATTATCATACAAATATTTATGAGTATAACCTTTTGTTAAAATTCTTTTACTTAATAAATCGATCTTTTTAATTTTTATTTTTTTAACTGATGTAGTTCTCTCGACCTTTGGCGGCCCCCTACAGAAGCTCCGCGACCCCCCTGGGGGTCGCGACCCACAGGTTGAAAAACACTGGAGTAGAGTATGCACGGGTAATAGCGGAGGGCACAGCTACTCTAATATAAAAGGAGAATGGGCACAATTGTATGGAGCTTGGGCCATCCGCGGCCAAGAATATTTCTAATATATATATTTACCATATAGCCCTACAATTATAGTGGAGATGTTTCATCGCCAAAATGTTCTTTAAAAAAGTGATGAAAATACATTTTTATTTTTGAGAATGATATGAATAATCGAAAAAGTATCCTAACCTATGTTTAGAGCAAGAATGGTAAGGTAAGGTGAAATAAGAAATCTCGTATAATACTAACATGTGTTTATTACTCATAGCACATAATTATTATTAGATACATTATTCATGATTACATACAACAATAATTATAATGATTGTATATACGGAAGACCAGGGCTTATTAGTGCTTATTCGTGTTCTATAATCGCACTTAATTCTGCTGCTGGTAATCGTATTTACCACTGATCTTCTATAGCACAAAATACAGATCGGTCGTTGCTCCATATTCAACAAAGTCCAATTCACAAAGTGAATCGGAGTCCAAAAATGAATGCCAAGTGATCAGATTAAGAGTAAACAAAGTCCGGGATCACAAAACAGGTCACAGGAAAGCACACAAGAAACAAACAAAAATCGCACAGTACTCAATGACGCAAGCGTAATCGAAGGTATGGTATTTATGTTATAAATTAGGTACCTACCTATATTTTTTTCTGAAAATATAGTAAGGCTTTTTGAAGTAGCATATATGGAATACGGCTGTACATATTAGCTATTACAGTATGCACGGGTAATAGCGAAGGGCACAGCTACTCTAAAATTGTCGCAACCCTGTTCACAAATATGCCGAGGGATGAGCGGCGTGCGGCGTCAAGAATTAGATCCTCGCGGCATCGTGGTGCTAAACGTGATCCTGCGATGATGATTGGGTTGGGCTGAGAAGGTGTCACGTCCGAGGCAGCGCATACACCCATTGGGACTAACGGGGATCAAAATATTACTCTCGTAAATGTGGTTTGTTATAAATATTATTTGATGCCGTAAGTACCTAAGTAAAGTAAGCCTTCTTGAATTTGGTAACTAGGATGGGCGAGTCCTTTTAAATAATTGGTATTTTATAATTTAATGGGTTAGCTCGAAAAAAAACCAGTTTTAGTGGTTTTGTAAACTCGAACCAAAACCCTGTGTTTGGCTCGATTTTACCTTTTCTCTTTGCAGATAGGGCAGGATTCTTTGAGAGTCCTGGGACATTCTTCCGAGGGTTTACCCGGGGTTCCCAACCATAGGTTGTTGGGCGTTACTTTAGATTTTTTAGTCGGTAGGAGACCGGCATAGCATCCATGAGGATTTTCATTTTTGATCTTTTGTTTTAAAAGAGACGAAATCTGAAAATGAAAACGAATTAATGAATTTTAGTTGAAAGTTGAAAAGTATTTTATTGAAAAGTAAAATCTACACTTATTACAGTCCAATACACGCAAATACTCCACTCACGCACCAGATGTTCCTGATGTTTACCAACCTCATTCCAAATAGAATACTATTCCAAAAAAATCCGTAATAAGTTCCCCTCCACAAAGTGAAATCATGAAAATTCCACGTTAAATGTATGACAAGTGTATTTTCCGTTCGATTGCTCCGCCACTGGAATGCCAATCGGGTCTACTTAGCATTCCCGGCTGTGGGAAGTTCGCGTGTCGAGTGTGGGGTGACGACAGAGGTGGGAAAATTTAAAACTTTCGATGATATAAACTTCTTACATAGTTTGTTTGTTTGCATCGAATAGACTCCGAAACTACTGGACCGATATTAAAAATTCTTTCTTTGTTGGGAAGCTTCGCTCGCCCCGGTGAACATAGGCTATATTTTATTCCCGTATTCCCACGGAAACGGGGGCTACGCGGGTGAAACCGCGTGACGTCCTCTAGTATATTATAAAGAGGATATATTTGATTGTATGTTTGTTTGCATCGAATTGGCTCCGAAACTACTGGACCGATTTGAAAAATTCTTTCACAGTTGGCAAGCTACGCTATCCCTGGGTAACATGGGCTATATTTTATTCACATATTCCCACGGGAACGGGAGCTACGCGGGTGCAATCGCTTCAAGACCGCAAGTCCTAAATATTAGGAGCACTGAGTCCGAAAAAAACCTCAAAGGGTAACAAGGCAATAATGAGTCCGGGTTGTAGGTATCCAAAGCTTTTTACTCTGAAGCCGACTTTCGTTTGTGCATTTGATTTTACTTGACTTCTTTTAATTAGGTAATATACAAGCTTTTGCCTGCGACTTCGTTCGCAAGGTGTTTTTAGAATAACCAATCGACTTTGACCTGTACAATGCATATTATAGAGCTTCTAGTAAAACATAAGTCAAGCTGTATTATCATTTCCGCTTTACCGATTTTATTAAAACATACTGCAAAATCAACAAAATCCTAATACCTAGTACAATTATGATCATGATGTTTTACAATTTGGTTGGCCACAGAATAGAACCTACCTAATACAGTTTTCACGTCCTCTTGCCTCAGTAATATTGTAAAAGCTAGAGCGTTTAGTACAATCTACATAATTCTATTGTAAAATTCAACAAAGCTAGGAAACCAATGAGGCGTTGAAGGAGTTGGAGGCAAACACGAATTCTCCCGACTCTGTGCCGTTCGGTCACGTGTTCCAATATTTATTTTATCAATATTCAAACCACTTGAAATGTTCGAATTTTGAAATGTTCGAATTCATGTTACCTCGTCTTCATTGAGTTTTCATAGAGTAAATGAAGTGTCGAAGACAGTAGGTGTTCTGAATTTTAAATGTTGCCGTCTTGTGCTTGTGCGCTGGGGATAAACCTTGCAAAGAGTTTAGGACACGGTAAGTATTTGGAAGAATTCTTTCATTATATCTATACCTACCCTCCTTTTTAGACCCGTAAACATATGTGATTAAAGTAAAAATCTATCCATCTTTAATCATTTTTAAGAATGTTATTTGATACATTGTTAAATATAAGCATGTGTTTCCATCCTCTTACAGCTCGGGTTTTTCAAGAGCAGCATAAAAGGGTACACCAATAGGACGTCAACTTGAAGTCCATTGTTAATAGTCTCGTGACCTGATAATGACAGAGTCATTAAGAATAGAATAGAATAGAATAGAAATATTCTTTATTGTACACCAAAAAAAATATTTACATAGTTAAGGAATACAAGGTCTTGTAATGTACAATGGGCGGCCTTATCGCTAAGTGCGATTTCAGTGCGGAACCTTTGGATGGAGATAATTGTCAGAGATTAAGATGGGTAGTAATTTGGGAGGTGTATTAAAGGTAGAAGAATTTAAATTTAGTTAGTAACAGTATTTACAACTATGTACACCCCTACAAACATACATACAAATACATACATATGATACATACATACATACATACATACATACATACATACCAACCTATATACATACACAATTTTATATTCATAGATCTTAATATAGCAGTTACAAGGATATAAGTACTTGGAGAATGGTTAAATTAAGACTCTAAATAGTGATCTTTCACCATTCGTTTAAAAATGTTTAACGACTTTGCTTTTCTTATGGTTAAGGGCAATGAATTCCAGAGCCGTATAGCTTGCACAGTAAACGACCTGTTGTAGAAAGACGTCAAATGCCTCGGTACCGCCAATTCCAAAGACTCTGATGACCTGAAAGTTCTCAAATGTGTGTCACAAAGGAACATAAAACGTTCTTTCAAATAAATGGGACTAGTGGGATTAAAGAGAATGTTGTAAAGTAAACAGAGAATATGAGTATTCCTTCGAAGACGAATTGGGAGCTACTTGAGCTTACTGCGGAATTCAGAAACATGATCATATTTGCGTAAACCAAACCATGAATCTAATACAAAAATTTTGGAGGCTAAGTTTTGATTAAGGTGAGCTAAACATAAGAGATTAAAATGACATTCCAACTACTTGGAGTCTAGCGATACACCATTGAAAACGAAATTTAAACATTCGGCATTTCGCCGACGGCACCTTGGAAAAAGATGTTGAGAGTATTCTAAATTTTATATGGTTATACCTATAGCTCCTGATTATAAAATTGATTGAAAGTCAAACAGGCATACACACTTACGAGGATGAATCACATTTCATCAGTGGTATTAAATCCCCTTTACATGAGGGGTCTAGGTTCTAGGTTTACACGGGCTGGTTTCCGCAACTCGACGTCATTTATTGCGCCTATTTTGCGTGGGGGGTTATGGTATGGCTACTGCCATCCCAGTTCCTCCAGGAAGCCTAGCAGACTCTTCACGTTGCCGACGACTTCCTGGAGCGACCTCGGTGTGCCGAGGTGTGTAGCCCTGTATCTTGCCAGTTCCGGGCATTCCATAAGAATGTGGCTGGCAGTTTCGTCCGTCTCCGTGCAGGCTCTGCAAAGGGGGCTGTCTGTGACACCTAAGTTAAAGAGATGTTTGTTAAGTGGACTATGACCTGTAACTATACCTGTTATTATACTTATCTTAGTCCTGTTAAGCTGCAGAATTTTGCGAGAGAATCTGGTGTTGATTGTCGGCAATGCCTCTCTCGCCTGTCTGCATGTGTCAAGGCTAGCCCAGTAATCCTGGTGCTGGCTCCTTGTCTGCTGTTTTAACAGGTTTCGTACCCATCCAGATGGGAGGGGCAGAATAGGTTCAGGGCCCATTGCTGTCAGCGAAGAGCCTCTTCTTGCCAGCTCGTCCGCTGCATCGTTACCTCGTGAGCCACTGTGTCCTTTTATCCATTGTAGGGTAACATAGTTATTTACGCATATATTCATCAGGCCTATGTGGCACTCCATAATAAGGCCAGATGTTATTGTATGGCTCTGTAACGCCTGCAGGACCGATCTACTATCAGTTAGAATCCGTATACGCTGATTCTGTACGGTTCTAGCCTTGATGGCCTCAGTCGCCTTGATAATGCCCATGCACTCCGCCTGGTATACTGTGCCATGGGTGCCTAGTGGTGTTGCAATATTTATGTTCAGGTCCTCCGAGAAGGTTCCTGCTCCGGTACCCATCCTCGTCTTGGAACCATCCGTAAATATTCTCAGCTCCCTGGTATTGAGTCCCTCTTGGGGGGACTCTTGTAATTGTATTTTGTACTTTTTGTCGAACACAAACTGCTTTGGTATTGTGTCGGTGATCGCTTCAGCTAGTGGTTCCAAATCCACCAAGTTCCTGTATATTTCCGTATGTGCTACCCTTGTTGGTTTCCAAAGTCCTAGACTTTTCAGTCTGGAAGCTGTAGCCGCGGCTTCTTGTTTAATGAAGACGTGTAGTGGGGGGAGACCCAGCATCGCTTCCATGGCGGCAGTGGGCGTAGTTCTCATGCCCCCGGTGGTTGCCATGCAGGCTAGTCTTTGAAATTTTTGTAAGGTGTCTTTAACTGTGGTTAGGTTTGTGCGTGGCCACCATACGACAGCCCCGTAGGTGACAATGGGTCTGATTATTGATTCGTATAGCCAGAGGGTGATCTTGGGGCTCAACCCCCATTTATTTCCTACCATTCTGCGGCACTGCCAGAATATGATTGTTCCTTTGTTTATTTTGTTTTCGAGATGATTACTCCAGTTCAATTTGCTGTCAAGAAGTACCCCAAGATACTTGACCTCTTTTGAGAGTTGTAGTTCGGTGCCGTACAGTCGTGGCACCCGATAGTTTCCAAGAATCCTTTTGTTTGTGAATAGTACCAGCTCTGTCTTACTTGGGTTGACCGATAGGTCATTGGCAGTGCACCAACGTTCTACGATCTTAAGCGCCGTCTGTGTGACATCACACACCGTGCTGGTGAAATTTCCCTTCGTTAGTATTGTTATGTCATCTGCATATCCGACAGTGTAGTGGTGATTTGCATTTAGTTTGGTTATTAGGTCATTTACAACAAGATTCCACAGCAGCGGGGAGACGACGCCCCCTTGTGGACATCCTTTGACCACCGCTGCGCACTGTTTTTCACTTGTCTGTAGCCTAATAATGCGTTTGCTTAGCATGTTTCCTATCCATTCACTGACTGCAGTATTCACTCCATGCCTTGCCAGTGCCGTGGTTATGCTTCTGAAGCTAGTTCTGTCGAAAGCCCCCTCTATGTCTATGAATGTGCCGAGGCACATTGATTTATTCTGGATGGCCTCTTCTATCTGGTTTACCACTGCATGTAGTGCTGAGTCCGTAGACTTGCCGGGGGCATATGCATGTTGGTTTGGATGCAGTGGCTTATTTTGAAGGGCCGTCCCTCGAATGTCTCTGTCACACAATCTTTCCAGAGTTTTTAGGAGGAAAGACGTAAGGCTTATTGGTCTGTATGATCTGGGATCTGAATAGTCTCCTTTGCCGGGTTTTGGTATAAAGATCACTTTTACATGAGGGGTAAACCTATTGCAGTGAAGGATATTGGCATAGGTACTGCGGTTACCTATTATTAAGTTTTATCAAACTTTCTACTTAGCGAATGAACTACCTTACTGGCAGCCGAGACCAACAACTTAACTAAATTTAACTTGAAGGATAACAATCTAAAATCACCCGACTGTAATCGAATCAACACCTAGCAACACAAACGAAATGTAAAGCGATTCGGAGACGCAATGTTTCCGAACGTGGAAGGGCCTTTCACGGATCACAGCCACTGGCTCCGTCCGTATAAGTAATGTTCAAATCAAACTGGATATCCGTTTGCTTTACCGGCCACGATAGGAAGGGATCCCTCGGTTCGACAAACACACTGTCACACTTCAAATGTCTCAGAGATTTTCAAATATAGCTATGAATATATCAGCGTGTTTGTTAAGTTGTAATGGGACTAAGATATGGGTGTTCAAAATGAGTCAGTATTCATCAATAAGTATTTATTCTGACGCGAAAGTTAGCTATACTACTAAGGATAACTTCGATCCAGAAGAAATCAACAAAAAACTAGAAAGCGACCCTCCATATTTGACAGCAATTTAAAAAAATTGCGCCATAAAAATAACCCATTCAGCAGAATTTACGTCTTCTTTTTTCTTTATATTTAGCTTGCTAAAATGATGCCGCCGCCTGATGGTAAGCAACGACATCTTGCGATTGGGGGCCACTGACACAGTCTGTAAGACTGTAGACAGCAGTCCTTAAGTTAGCGGTCCTATGATGTGCCTCTTCACGCTCCGGTTGAAGAAACCAAGATTGTAAGAGTAGGGAAACACGTACGCTGGCAGATCGTTCCAGGTTTTTTTATGGTTCGACAGAGAAACGATCTTTGGAATCATTTAGTTCTAGCTAAAATTCTCTCCACTGTGTGTGAGTGGCACCTCTGTCGAGCACGCGTTGTTGCGGTGAAAGCTTTCTTACGCAATGATCGGGCATCTTAAAGGAAACATATATCTTGGATCTTGGTTGTACCTCTGTACGCCAGTGGCTCTTCAGACAGGAGATATTTTTCTCTACCAACACTGCGTTTTCCCTGTATCTTGCCCAGAATTCGAGATGTCTGTGGTATTTCAAATTTTCAATAGGTACATCTTTTAAAGTGCCTACCTACCATTTCGTGTCTAGTTGTATTTCTGGGGAAGAATGTTAAGGATATGCTGTACCACATATGGCATCTGTGAGAGGCCACGCTTCAAAGCCATTTCTAAAATTCCAAGAAGAAGAGATCACGTATCAACGGGCCAGTTGTGCACGACATCTGATATTTAGGTATGCTCCTATAGGTTTTTGCAAGCATTGCGGTCATACCAGGTCAAACAGACTAAACTTCAAATACACTCGAGAGCAATGAATCCGGGTCACTTAAAGAATGTTAAAAATCTCGGAAACTAAAAATGATAGGTTAATGCAATAAATTGTATTTAATAGACAATGTAACACTCCTTAAATGAAAGTAAAAAAAATATGAGTCCATACATTTTATTAACACAAAATTACATAAAGAAAAAACTGCTGATCTCTCCTTAAAACAAAAATAGGAAACATGAAATTTTTGAACTTTATTACGATTTTCTTGAATTTTAATACTTCGTATTGCCTCCTCGTGCTTCCATTACTGCGTTTACGCGGTTTGGCATGCTGTACACCAAGTTCCTTATACGATTTTGGGGAATATTCTCCCATTCCTCTGTGAGAGCAATTTTGAGCTCACGAAGCGTGATTGGGGGAGGGTTTCGTTGTTTTACGCATCTGCCTAGCTCGTCCCAAGCATGCTCGATCGGGTTGATATCCGGGCTGCGCGCTGGCCACTCCATACGAGTAATGTTCATCTCTTGAAGGTAGTCATTCACAATCCTACCTGTATGAGGTCGGGCATTGTCATGCATAAATATAGCATCCTCACCTAAATTGACCATAAATGGACCAACGTGATCATTGAGGATTTCTTCCACATATCTTACGCTAGTTAAAGAGCCGTTTTCTATGATCACCAGCTCTGTGCGACTTTCAGAAGAAATTCCGGCCCACACAAGTACAGACCCACCACCGTAGGGTACTTTTTCTTCGATGCATGCTTGCTTGAATCTTTCCCCTGGTCTTCGATACACTCTGTGTCTTCCATCGTGCTTGTAGAGCATAAATTTTGATTCGTCGGAGAACATAACTTTTGACCAATCTTCAATACTCCAATTTACGTGGCTCTGGGCATACCTTAGTCTCGAAATACGATGCCCACGCTCCAGTTTAGGGCCGTTTGCAGGTCTAAGGGGTTTTAAGTTAGATTCAGCAAGCCGACGTCTTACTGTCCATGCACTTGGGTTACTTCCTCCGAGGCGTCGAAACTGATTGGTGAGTTCAGTTCCTGTGAGAAAGCGATTTCGAAGCATGGTGTTCACCAAGTATCGGTCTTCTCGTGCTGTGGTACACCTGGTTCTGCCCGTTCCTGGTCTGCGTAGGTTAGAACCAGTTTCTTCGTAACGTCGGAGAACTCTTTGTACTGTTGACAGCGACACACCGACAGTCCTGGCTGTATCGCGCTGACTCCGGCCGGTTTCCAGCATTGTAAGTATTCTGGTGCATTCTTCAGGCGTAAGCGACATAATTTCAGCTTGATTAATGAATATAGAGCACTATCAACATGGTTTATGTACCCACATAAATGACAGATTACAAACAAAAGCAACACCAAATGCTGTAATTTCGTAGTTCCATCTTCGAAAGTGGCCCTTTTTCAAATTTGATTTTTTTATGATATAACTTTACAATAACTAAGAAGTTTTAATACCTTCATTTAAGGAGTATTACATTGTCTATTAAATACAATTTATTGCATTAACCTAGCATTTTTAGTTTCCGAGATTTTTAGGATTCTTTAAGTGACCCGGATTCATTGCTCTCGAGTGTAATTATTTTTACTTTTAGTATCGTTAAATACTCCTGGGGACATCCTTCCGAGGGCTTACCCGGGGTTCCTAACTGTTGGCAGTATGAAAGGAACGAATGGTTTTAAGTCGGTACGAGTCTATGACGGAATTTCCACACGCTAAAAAAAGTATCGTTAAAAATAACGTAACCTAAGTTTTTTTTAAATTTAGCTACCAAAAGCCTTTATTCCCGAAGGGTTCATCAGAGGCATAGGCCAGTGCCAACTTCTCACCTTATGATTTTTTTGTCCTACGTAAAATGTGTGGTGAGCCCATTACCGTGTTGAAATGGATTGGCGCAGGTTGTATCGACCCACCCTTGAAATTTTTTTAGGCGCTCAAAGGCTTAACGTCTACTGTGTTACTGACAACTAGGACCGACAAACGTGCCTTCCGAAGCACGGAAACTGATTATCAAAAATTCCTGATCAACAGAATCAAGAGATGTGTACCTACTTTGTTCTAAAAAATGTTTATAATTATGTAGGTATAGTATAAATAAAGCCTTTACTACTCACTTTTCCTGGCCAACATCTAATTCTAATATAAAATTTTATTGTATTGAACTTTCAAACCAGGTAATAATAAAATGTAATTAGGAGAATTGATATCAAAATAACTTTCTACAAATTTTAAACCCTATTTTATGGGATACATTTCAATAAAATACGAAACACATGTGACTTTAATTTTGTCAAAAAGAAGGTAATTATGCTAAATTTTTGAAGACTGCCTCGGTGGCGCATTCGGTAGTGATACCGCCTGCTGCGCTGAGGCCCCGAAACGATTCCCGGGTCGGTCCAAACATTTGTGTGATCCACAAATGTTTGTTGCGGAGTTTGGATGTTTTCTATGTATAATATGTATGTATTTAGAAATATATAGCGATAACGATTTCGCGTAAAATCATAACCCTCCTTTTGCACAGTCGGTTAAAAAGTAGCCTATGTCCTTCCCAGGGCATCGATCTGTCTCTATACTAAATATCATCTCAACTGCTCCAGCCGTTTAGGCGTGAAAGCGTAACAGACGGACATACAGGCAGATAGACAGACAGACAGAGTTACAAACAACTTATTTTTTGGTAAATTAAATACATTGTAATAGAATTTAAAGGAATTTTACTGATTTAGAGACAAATTATTTATTTTTGTACTTTTCACGGATATTAACGTTTACACTTAGTAAGGAAATTTGACCTGAAGTAAATCAAATGAACAGCTTTTTAGCTTTATTTAATAAAAGGCAAGCCCTTCACTTTTCAAAACACACTCTCGCAGCCACCAGGGTATGCTCTCAATAAAATGCCTAATATTTTCTTCAGGAATCTTCTCCAAGCACCTTTTTGCTAGATAAATCAGCTGATGATAGGTGTGAACACCTTCCTGAGCTGCCCTAATTTACCATTTCAACTAATCCCGACAATATTTTATTAAGTTCAAATCCAGGTTATTGGCAGGCCATGGCAAATTCTATATATTCCCTATTTTCAGTACGAATAATGTCGCTCTGGTTGTAAGTGCTCGTCCATTATTTTTAAATTAAAATGAATGCGACCTGGTTCTTTAAGTAAATGGAATAGGTACTGTGAAGTCTTTGAACGTGTAAGATGTGTCTCTGAGCAATTACGGTCCCCTTGTTAAGAATGGTATGCCTAGTAGTATACCTACTCACTAGCTAATTCCGCCCAAGCCATTTAATGTGAGCCACCAAACTCATCACGTTCCTTAAAGCAAGGATCAGAAAATCGTTCCACACTTCGTCTTCAGCCTCTAACACGTCGGTCACCACTAAAAAAACTTCACCTTGCTTTTATTAGTGACGAGCATTTTACTCCAATCCATTATTGAAAGATTGTATATGCACTTACATTCCACAATTTAATATGATTTAACAACACCTGACCGGTTTCTGTTTATAGCATTCTCAAAAGCATTGTGTGTTTGAACACACTTGCACTTACCCTGACGGCCAGCAATGTGGCTAGATTGCTGAGCCCGCAGAGAGCGATGGCCATCAGGGTGATTAGGGGATACCGCACGATCTCCGGTGAGGCGGCATGTCTACTAGCCGGGACCCCTCCATGGGACCTGGAAGCGAAAGCCCTTGCGTCACTGTTCAGATGGCGCAAGGAGGCGCTGGAGCGGGGCCAAAGGCCCGCTTATCGAGAAATCGAGGCCCAGCGGGCCCTACTCCACCAGGAAACCGTGGAGACATGGAAGGTGCGACTTGAGCAACCAAAGGGAGGAATCGCCACAATCGCGGCCGTCAGACCGGTCATGGACGAGTGGCTGGAGAGGAGACACGGTACTCTCTCCTACCGGTTGACACAGATGCTTGCCGGGCACGGTAGCTTCGGTAGGTATCTGTGGCGAAAAGACCGGGAAACCACGGCCGAGTGTCAGCACTGCGAGGACCGCAGCGATGACATGGCGCTCCACACGCTGGTGGAGGCCCGTGACGGCAGCGTGACGTGAGCAATTCACGCACGCCCCCCCCCCCCCCTTAGAAGCGGGATCACACCCGAAACCCCCCAAAGACGCGGGATAGCACCCGAACCACCCCCTGGGCGAGGTCGCAATGGCGGCCGTAGGTCTGTTGTGAGTCCCGGGACATCCTTCCGAGGGCTTACTCGGGGCTCCCAACCACAGGCTGTTGGGCGTTACGTGAGGTTTTTTAGTCGGTAAGAGTCCGGCATAACATCCTATGAGGATTTTCCCTCACGTAAAATAAAAAAAAAAACACACTTGCACTTGCACTTACATTCCACAATTTAATATGATTTAACATATTATACCTTTGAGAATGCTATAAAGCGAAACCGGTCAGGTGTTGTTAAATCATATTAAATTGTTAGCATTCTTTATAGCATTCTCAAAGGTGTGGTGAGGAATGAACTGTGGTCAACACTGTCTATGTATGGAGTGAACAGCAACTTAATACGAGCCTTGAAATCTCTATACGAGGGCTCCAGTGCTTGTGTCAGGATCAATGGAGCTTGCACAGGCTTTTTTCCCATCGAAAAAGGTGTGAGACAAGGCTGTGTAGCGTCACCATGGCTGTTCAACCTATACATGGACAGTTGCTTGAAAGAACTACAAGAGTGTGCGTATGGATTAAAAATGAATGAGCTAACCGTCAAATGCCTCCTTTATGCTGATGATCAGGTAATACTGGCATCATCGGCGGATGAGTTGCAATTGATGGTTAATATAATGAACAATGCGCTTAAAAGAAGAGGAATGAATGTTAATGTAAGCAAGACAAAAGTAATGGTTTTTGAAAGAGAGAAATGTATGACTGATTGATCGATATCGATCGAAGGAAAGAGCGTGGAACAGGTGAAAGAGTTTGTATATTTGGGTTCAAAATTTGCAAGAGATGGCAAGTGTGACAATGATATTGAAAGAAAGTTTTGGCAGGAAATCAAGTGAATGGAGCCATTTACACCTTTATGAGCAGTCAGAACGTGTCTAAAAAGGCAAGGATGTCTGTACATAGAGGAGTGCTTGTCCCTACACTTATGCATGGTAGTGAAAGTTGGGTGTGGCAGGAGAAGCATGAAAGTAAAATTAATGCAGTGGAAATGAGAAGTTTGCGAAGTATAGCTGGAGTGACATTGAGGGATAAAGTAAAGAATAGTGTGATAAGGGAACATTGCGGTATGACAGAAGATGTAGTGACTAAGATAGAGAAAGGGATGCTCAGATGGTTTGGACATGTGGAGAGAATGGATGGAAATAGGCTGACAAAACAGATTTATGAAGCGAGAGTGAATGAGCAAACCGGTAGGGGTCGACCTCGGTATACTCATATCGATCAAATCGATAATCTTCTCAAAAAAGGCCAGGTCAAGAGTACCCTTAACCGAAGAGCATGTATGAAGACACTTATGAAAGTTGAAGTAGCGAAAGTTGTTTGCCAGAATCGTAGCAAGTGGAAAGTCATAGTCTCTGCCTACCCCGTTGGGAGACAGGCGTGATGTTATGTATGTATGTATTCTCAAAGGTATAATATATTATACCTTTGAGAATGCTATAAAGCGGTCAGGTGTTGTTAAATCATATTAAATTGTGGAATGTAAGTGCAAGTGTGTGTTTCAATAATGTATTACAACAAGTTCCATCAAGTCCATCCATCAAGAGTATAAATGATTTACTCCAATCGTCTACTATACCTCTTTTAAAATATTGACATGCAACCTTATGCGACTCGCCATTTGGTCTTGGTCTGCACGGTTCGCTATAATGACCTCTTAAATGTTGCTGGTAATTTCTTAAACGATTTAGAAAAGAATGGTCACTGACTAAAGTACCAGTAAGCCAGTGGAGATGATCTTGCACCGAGCGCGTTGTCAAAATTCGTTCAAATATTGGAGTAAGCCGAACATGCCGTTCTTCATCAGCTGTTATATCACATTTTTTCCCGAGCCAGGACTCCTAGATACATTACCTGTCTTCAGAGACCAATTTTACAATTTAAGGACAGTTTTCTTTAACATCCTAACTTTCAGCACTCCTCACCAGGTTAAGTGGTGTCGAAATCTATTCATAGCACAATTTAAGAATAGGTTAATAAAATACCTACTCGAAACAAACCGAGGGTACAGAAAAATGGTCTAGAACGGTATCAAAACGCAATAAGGGTATTGATGAGAAGTACCCATTTATGACCATTCTTTACAAAAAAAAAACGGTTTAAACTTTATCCTTCAGACAAATATTGCTGATACTTTAACTCTGATCGTTACTTGACGACTAAATTATAACATTATTATTCTCAAAATCCACATTTAATAGCACATTAAATCACTTCAAAGTATCCAATACTCAAGTGTTTTGAGTAGTAAGTATATTAGCTTAATTTGGGCTAGATGGTGTTGTGTGAGAATATCCACAAATATTTAAAAAAAAGAAGTAGATTGGATCAAGTTGTCCCATACAAAAATCGATCCTCTATTTCACCCCCTTAGGAGTTCCTAAGAGGGTGAAATAGAGGATCGATCATTTTACATGTGATTCTTTAGATTGATATAACTTTTTTATTTATGAACCGATTGACATGAAACAAACACTATGTTAAGTGGAGCAAATCGCAATTGCAATCAGTTAAGCGGTTACTGAGATTAGCGCGCACAAACTTGCAGACAAACAGACATACAAACAAAAATTCTAAAAATCATTGTTTTGGGTTATATTGCGTTCATAAAGCCCCCCTATAATATTTTTCTTATTTATCTTCCACTAGCTGACCCGCGCAACTTCGTTTGCGCCACATAACAGAGAGTATTATCTGTTTCCGTCGTCCCCCGTTATTGAAACATTTACTATTACTGCTCCGCTCCTAGCTAGCCTATGACACTCCACAATAACGTAGCTTTCTATTGGTGAAAGAATTTTTAAAATCGGTTAAGTAGATCCCGAGATTACCCCTTACAATTTAACAAACACACAAACTTTACTTCTTTATAATATTAGTATAGATGTACAGACAGCGACCTGTTACGATTTTATTATTATGTATTGATGTTGATGATATTTTAGTTTTACAATCATTAAATCAACTATATATATCACAATGATTAAATCAACTATATCAATATCAATATACAGGGTGAATTTTTGAAAAGGGCTTGGATGGCCAAATCCGAAACTATAAGGAATAGCTAAAAATGCTCAAAGGAGTCACGAGCCCGATTTTGATAAAACTTAATACCTCATCATTAGATTTTTGAAAAACCAATAATCCTAGCTGGGAATTGAACCCATTGATTTTGAAAAAAAAACACACCCTTTATTATTACACCAAACGATGGTGTCGCTGATAAGGATCAAATTCTGCGAAGTAATGATATACGGCAAATTTAAGGAAAGTGTAGAATTTTAATAGAATTCATATTTCATGTACCTAAATTTTGTATCATAATTTGTTTTGTTCGAAATCCCACAATAGGTAGTAACTATTCCGTGTTTTAAATTATGCTCAGAATGATTATTTGGAGAATATTCTAAACGAAATCAATAATATTGAATGCAGTACGATCCTTGAAGTCTCGAATCCAGCTATGTATTGAAAACAATGGTCTACATTTTGAACAATTATTCAGTTAACGTAAGGAAAATAAATTGTATTTTGTTAAAGATGAGCACTTTCCTTTAGTTTGTCGTATGTCATTATTTCCCAGAATAAGATCCTTTATAGCAACACTATCCTACGGTGCAATAATATAGGGTGTGTATTTTTTTTCAAAATCAATGGGTTCGATTCCCAGCTAGGATAATGGATTTTTAAAAAATCTAATGATGAGGTTTTAAGTTTCATCAAAATCGGGCTCGTGACTCCTTTGAGCATTTTTCGCTATTCCTTATAGTTTCGGATTTGGCCATCCAATCCCTTTTGAAAAATTCATCCTGTATATAATAAAATTGTAACTGTCTGTTTGTCTGTACGTTCGTGCACGATAATCTCAGCAACCGCTCAACCGATTGCAATGCGGTTTTCTCAATTGCGTTGCGGTTTGCTCCACTTAACATAGTGTGTTTCATGTCAATCGGTTCATAAATAAAAAAGTTATATCAATCTAAAGAATCACATGTAAAATGCAGCGTACGAAGTCGCAGGCAACAGCTAGTTGATAATATGTAGGAAAAACGAATCTTCATAAGTACCTATCTAATCAACAGAATCAAAATAAGATATGTAGTCCATTGAAATGTTACATGAGCTTTGCATTTATTAGAGTACGCAATTTTATTTTCGGGACATGTGTGGAGGTTAATAGAAGCTTAACCTCAAGTTTGTGGGGTCGCCACCCTTGTCCCCCGGCCGCCATCTTGAAAAGAGGGGGGAACAAAACACTTTTTTCGCAATGTTTCGGAAACTATGAGTCTTACAAAAAAAATGTAGAGGCATAATTTGTAGCATATTGTTTTGCCTACAAATGTGTATATAACTTAACAAAAAATTTTACAAAAAGTTTAGACAATTTTTATAAAAAAATTCTTTTTTGCTCTATAACTTTTTTTTTACATTTTACAAAAAAAAATACCTCAGACTAATCTTGTAGATAATCTTTTAAGAGAAATTAAAAAAAAAGAAAGAGCCAAAAAGAAAATTTTTATAATTTTATTTTCAATTTTTTGTTTATAACTTCTTTATTTTTTAATTTAGGGCAAAAATTTGTTCAACATATTTGTAGACAAAACAATTTGCTACAAATTATGACTTCACAATTTTTTTGTAAGACTCATAGTTTCCGAGATATTGGGAAAAAAGTGTTTTCACCCCTTTTTAAGATTGCGGCCGGGGGACAAGGGTGGCGACCCCACAAACTTGAGGTTAAGCTTCTATTGACCCCCCACACATGTCCTAAAAATAAAATTGCGTCCTCTAAGAAATGCAATATTCGGTCCTTAAATTGTAACATTTCAATGGACTAATGTCACACATAACTAATTTGGTGCAGCCTACATGAGTTCACTTCTGGCACTCTAGACATTGCACCCATTTTCTTTTGCCTGTCTTTCTACATTTTTCCCCTTTCCAAAATTCTGCAAAAAAAAACTGGCAGAATCCATGATTCCTGCCAGTATTTTTTTTTTCTTCGTTATTAGAAACTCTTTTCTTTGATACTCGTATGTAATTGATTTGATGATTTGGAAAACTGGTTGACCCTTCTTCAATTAATTTTCTTTTTCTTTTGCACATATCGGTATAAAGTTACATGGCACATCTGGTAATAATTCGCAACGTCTCCAAACGGTACTTTTCTAAGGACTTTTTCTACAGTCAAATCCATGATTTCTGCAGAAGCAAAACCTCTGCTGGTCGTTTTTTACAGCCAAAGACTCAACCGAATGTACAAGCCTCCTTTTTAGGGTTCCGTAGCCGAAGGGCAAAAACGGAACCCTTATAGATTCGTCATGTCTGTCTGGCTGTCCGTCCGTATGTCACAGCCATTTTTCTCCGAAACTATAAGGTCTATGCTTTTGAAACTTGGTAAGTAGATGTATTCTGTAAACCGCATTAAGATTTTTATATAAAACTAGAAAAAAAGGGGATATTTTTAAATGCACATCTGTTTAATTGTTCTGCACCCTATGTAACTCTACTAATTTACTGAACGCAAACCAGAAAATTAAACGCTGTGCAAAAAAACCAATTGATTAACTAAACATGTCCTACTTAAAAAACTTAAATATTACTCAGAACCAGATGCACTTTTTGATCGAATTCACACCAAAAATGTGGTTCGTACATCGAATATATGATTTGTAAAACAGAAATACGAATTGTATATCAAAAATACTAACTTGCACTCTAAATTGTACAATCTTATAACGGAATAGGTTAGGTTAGGTTAGACTTTTATTTTTTTGATCAATAAAATTTAATTTTGTAGAGGTGACTGATTAAATTCGGGGTTTACTTAGAATAAACGATGTTCCTTAAAGTAAATTAGACGATGGTTTTCCCTTAAAATAGTTTGAATATTTTGATGAATTAAGGAATTGTTAGATATACAATTTTGATAATAGTTCAGTAAAACAGTTATGCAAATACCATTAATCAGTATAATGAATTTGATTTATTTAGTGTGCATAATTAGTATGCAAGTCAGTATTTTTGGTTTAACTTTGAAATATTTAGTTCAGAAAAAGGGAATATACAGATATCGATTTAAATACATGCCGAAAAAAGCAGTAAAGTTTGGGGGTCCCCATACTCAGAACTGAAACTAAACATTATTTTTTTCATCAAACCCATACATGTGGGAAATTTATAGATAGGTCTTTAAAAATGCTATTGAGGTTCCTAAAGTCGTTTTTTTGTAAAGTGAATGTGACACTACCAAAGTTGAAAAATGAGCCCCCCCCCCCCCTCCTCTAACTTCTAAACTAAGAGAATGATAAATCTAAAAAAAATATATGATGTACATTGTCATAAAAACTACCAACGAAAATTGGTTTGAACGAGATCGAGTAAGTAGTTATTTTTAAAACGTCATGAACCGCAATTTTCGCCTAGAAAAATCAGTAACATTGCGAACGCGTTAAAACATCAATCAAAGTTACAACGAACTACAAAAACCTTTATATTATATTACTTGCTGCTACGGAACCCTTCATGGGCGATTCCAACTCGCACTTGGCCGGTTTTTTTTTCAAAAGCTTTATAGGTATACCGTCGTTGTGGCAATGTGAACTGCACATAAAAACACGCTGAATAACTTTAATTCCTACGTTTCTATAGCGTGTAGTGACCACGTTTGAGAAAAAGGAAAACTGTAAAAAATCAAAGTAAATTATAGAGAATTTTATAAGCTTTTATGTCATTAATTTTCTTTAAGTTCAGTTTTTTTTTCTTTTTTAACGTGAGGAAAATCCTACATGGATGCTATGCCGGACTCTTACCGACTAAAAAACCACACGTATCCTGCCTAACAGCCTACGATTGGGAGCCCCTAGCGAGCCCTCGAAAGGATACCCGAGGACTCCCAACAGACTACCAGCCAAGGCTACCACTGCGAACTCATATAGGGTTCGGGTGCTATCCCGTGTCTTTGGGGGGTTTTTGGGTGTTATCCCGCTTTTTTGGGGGGGCATGCCTGAATCCCTCGCGTCACGCTGTCGTCTAGGGCCCTCTCACCGTCCTCACGCCCCTTTAAAACGGGACCCTATTACTGAGACTTGGCTGTCTGTCTGTTTGTCGCGTGTTTGTATATCAGGAAGCGTGATAGCTAGAGAGCTGAAATATTCACAGATGATGCATTTCTGTAGCCGCTATATTCCAAAAATAAGAAAATAAATATATCAAACGGCAAAACGTTCGTTATAACAACAAACGTGACTTTTGCCGTTTTTTGGTACGGAACCCAGTGTGAGCGAGTCGGACACGCACTTGCCCGATTTTTTAAGTACAGTATGTGCCTTGTACTTTCCCGACTATTGGTTGGTACTTTCCCGACTAATGGTTTCAACCCATAACCACATCTGGTATACTTGATCTGCTAATAGGTTTAAATTCAAACCATTAATCGCTCATGTTTTGTTATCACTAATGTTAATTGATAATCAAAATTAGTACTTCCTCTGTAATTGAAGCCTGATACCTATTTCAAAACTCATTTAGATTATAACAAGCAGTTTCCACTCAACAACAAGTCGGAATACCCATATCATCCACAGTTTTGTCCGAAGTTTCGCTAATCGCTCATGCAGCGGCCAATTTCGGCGTGAATGATCCGCCGGCGGAGGCTTTTGTGCTTTCTCCTCGATTCTAATTGAAACTATTTTGGACGTAGGACAATGCGTTATTGTCCGCGTGTCCGGCGGTGTTTGCCGCCTTTATTAATTCAGGTAGGCGTGGTGGATAGTAGGCGGTGTGGCAGGCGGGGCGTGATCTAGGCCGCCCATTGCGCGATTCCGCCGCGCGCGCTGCGATAACCGCTCACCGGAGTCACCGACAGTCGGTCTGTTGCCGCCGCGTCTGTCGCTCATCCTTGCGTCGGCAAACGGTGCAACTTTCGAACTTCGCTTACGTCAGATGCTACAATAAATTTTCTAACTTTGATTGGTTTTTCGACACTTGTGACTGTTGAGAGTAAATTTTATTTAGGAACTAAGAGTGCGGTGTGCCGGTGCCGTGAGCATTACAGCGGTTTGCCACGTGCTTTTGACAGCAGCTGCACGGCCCCACTAGCACGCCAAGTAAGTTTACTAATAAAATTCGTAGTAACGTAGTAAAAACAACTTACGAGCAGAATTATTTTTTCCATTGATGTTAGCAAATACAACACCGACCTACTTAGAGATGTTAAATCCAACTTCTTGTAAGGACTTAATTAGAAATCCTAAAGTTTACTGCTAGAAGGAAGTTGAAACCGGAGCAGCAAAAATATGCTTTGTGGCAGTACATATATTTGCTTCCCATTTACCTAATCATAATATTAGAATGAATGAATGGCGAATTAAGTACTTAGTATATTAATTTCTTCTACTTATCAATTTATATGAACTCTTACAAAGGTTGGTCATCGCTATCAAGCGAGGCAATGCTGCCAATGTGATAGGCAACTTTTTCGATACGATAGAGATAGATACGATAAGTTAATTAAATATCTACTGTTAATTTTAAATGGAACGTAGGACAATTTAGAAAGTAAAAACATATCGGGTAAGATGAGAAATCTTACCCGATAGGATTTCAACGATTTTTATCAATCCAGTTCTAAATCAGGTTTCCATTGGTGAATGAAGGTTTATTTAAATTGGTTGTTAATCCAGACATAACAAAAGGTTATTACTTTCATACTAGTAGGTCCGCTTGGTTAAATCGTGCTATAAAAAAAAGATGGAGCTGTTTGGTAAGTTTTTGTGTTCGTGCATATTTGTTTAAAAGCGCTCCAAATATTCGTGAATGTAAAAAAGTACTTACTTACTAGGTTATTTTTGTAGATATAGAATGCTAGCTCCCAGAATTTTATGTTTCTTATTTATGAGCATACCTACTTAGCTTTTAAATTTCAAATAGTTAAAATGGAGTAAAAATGTTAGAACATATAAATAAATATAAAGTTAAAACAACTAAATATTTTGGTGTTACCGAGGTGCTGCAATTTTTTTAATAGATACTGTTTATTTAAATCTAAAAACGTTAGCCTATTTATCGGTAGGTATAACTAGCATTACTAAATATAAAATCTTACTTATACCTACCTACCACGTTATTTTCACTAACTTTAATCAAATGGAAAATAAAAAAATCTCTGGAATATAAAAGCGGCAATCCCAAAACTAATCAAGTACCAAACCAGTCGTAAAGGAAACAAATCAGTCGTCACTACTTTTGAATAAACTTTTTTCTGTGACAGTATAAAAATGTCCGCCCGCCCAAACCGTGTACCATTCCTCCCGCTTCCCCTCCCCCTTGAAATCATCGCGAACATTCGGTACCGCTGACAATGTCGAATCTATTTTATTGGCAACGATCTTTTTATGGCAATTGGCGTGGATCGCTTTAACATTTTCTATCGGAGTGCTTTTGTAGTACCTACTTAGGGATTTCTTCGGGGTTTTTGTTTGAGAAATCTATGTTGTATAGAAAGGGGGTTTTGTTTATTTGACTGGTAAGATTGAGTGTGATATTTTAAAGTTTTGTGAATTGATGATGGTTTTTAGGGTTGTGTGCATAAAGGGTAGAGCGAGAGCCTTACTAAGACTTCACTGTCCGTCTGTCTGTCAGCAGGTTGAATCTCATAAACTGAGATAGCTAGGGAGTTGAAATGTTTACAGAAGATTTATTTCTGATGTTGCTATAACATCAAATAGATACTAAAACAGGATAAAATAAAATACCTAAGGTAAGAACTATAATACCTATGGGTACAAATGGTTAAAATAATCCACAGGGAATGATTAGCTTATATTTAACCTCCAATCATCCCAAAAAGTGGCCGCCAGGTAAAGTTTCGAAACATTTTCTAATGAATGGATTATTTTGATTTAATATAAAGATTTAATTGTAATTTTGACATACCTGTTTGTTTTCACAATTATTGTTTAAACCTAGTTGTACCTTGCATAGGGAGGAAGTCGCCGGTGTCTGTCACACAGTTTATACTAGCACAGACACCGTCGTTAGCTCTATCTTTCAGAAGAGTCCACCTCACCTCTTTACTTGCCTTGTTTGTTTAGTTTGTAAGATATAAATATTGTACCATATGTTTTTAAAATGAAAATAAATTTAAATTGAAATTTAACATCCTTACTATTTCACAGGAGCACCGTGTGGTTCTAGTGTAACTGGGTGAAATCCATGAGGAATTCCATAAAGTTCCAAAAAAGTATAAAGCTGCGGTTCCACTTAGGCGGAGCGGAGAGGTGCTGAGTCGCGATTCACCAATCATATGGCTTAAAAACCACATCTCTTCTCCGCTCCGCACCGCGTTTGGTGAATCGCGGCACAGCTCCTCTCCCCTCCGCCTAAGTGGAACCGCACCTTTAGACTGCCACTTATAAGTGGTACATATGAGAATCAATTTCTCCTATTATGAGTCGTTACCTAGTGACTATAACTGTCAGATGTAGTCATCAGATAGTAACGACGAGTAAGTACCTAGTAAAGAGTAGTTGTAATGGGAAAAGCATGATGGAACTACGAAGAAAAGTCGATACGCCAAAATTTCATCTATTTAGTCAGCAGGTATCTTGCAGTTGCGATCTTGAGCCTGGCTAATCAGTATCCTGCCCCCACCTTGCCTATTACAAAAACTGCATTTCCATCCATCCATCAATAGCATCACTTTATTTGTACACAAATTTGCGGCTAATTTACTGGTTTTTTGGGTTCCGTACCCGATAAGTAAAAACGAGACCCTGTTCATGAGACTTATTGCCATCCGTCTGTCTGACTGACTATTCGTCACTCCGTCACGAGGCTGTATCTCAGGAACCGCGATAGCTAGATTGCTCAAATTTTTAACAGATGATGTATTTCAGTTGCCGCTATACAGGGTGGAATTTAAAGACGGTAGTTGGAGGGAAAGTACCCTTAATATTGATAATGGCAAGTTTTGCTGAAAGGAAACATTCCTTTATTTTCAAAAGTAAGTAAAACTGCATTTAAAGATTTTTGAAAAATCGCCTGTTTGAGCCGGGAATCAAACCTGGGAGATGTGAAAAAAAAAACATCCTGTATTTTATGATACCAACCGAAAGAGTCTTTAATAAGGAACAATTTCCTTCACACAACATAGTATCTTAAATTAACGGAAGACCAAGTAAAATATGTTTTTATTGTAAAACTTACTCACTATCTGAAAAAAAAACAGTCTAATTGAGATTCTTCTCATTTTTTTGAAGTTCTAGTTTCTGTGAATGGAAATATTCGTTCTGGTCACTTAACCAACCAACTTCAAAAATAAAGTAGGAGGTTCCCAATATTTTTTTTTCTCCAGACAGTGAGTAAGCTTCACAATAAAAACATATTTTACTTGGACTTCCTTTAATTTAAGATACTATGTTGTTTAAAAGAAATGTATCCCTATTAAAGACTGTTTTTGTTGGTATCATAAAATACAGGATGTTTTTTTTTTCACGTGTCCCAGGTTCGATTCTCGGCTCAAGCAGGTGATTTTTCAAAAATCTTTAAATGCAGTTTTACTTACTTTCGAAAATAAAGGAATGTTTCTTTTCAGCATAACTTGCCATTATCAATATTAAGGGTACTTTCCCTCCAACTACCGTCTTTAAATTCCATCCTGTATATAACCATAAATACTTAAACTAAAATTAGAATAATTATAATATTTAGAGGGGGCCCCCATACAACAGTAAGCAAGTAACAGTAATAGTAAAAGTGTTAAATGGACTTTGTATACCGATAATATACTTGCGTTATTACTTAAATAACAACGATCAGCTGTTAAATTGCGGGCAACATAACCTATAGTCTACTTGTAAGTAGGTTCGTAAAACTGCAAATATTGACGTGTATCAAATATTGGAAGTTATAAAACTAGTAAGTATATATTTAGTGTAGCTAGTAACAGACCATTTCACTTCGAATAATTTAATGAATAACACATAGATTCGCAAAAGGAGTGTTAAAAGTTTTACAAGTTACCCAGTGGATAGGTGTGCCGGTGAGTTTGTTTACCTGTTGTTCACTTGTATATAAGTCATAATATATTCAATGCTGAAATCTGATAGGTAATTCAATCGAATCCCACCTCTCGCTTTGAAATTAATAGGTACAGTAAGTGTGTCCACCTGTTGTTCACTAGTAATATATCTAATAGTATATTCTATGTTGAAAACTAACAGGTATCACACTCATACGAATAGGTACTTTTTTGCAACAAACATATCTATCTATCCATAGCTTCAGAGGCTGCTCCTTGTTTTTAATATAAAGTAGCTATTCTTGTTTAATACCACAAAATGATGACTCGAAGAGGTCTGGCCCGTCAGGAACAGTCAAAACTTCAATTGGTCTTAGAAGAACTGAAATCTGCCAAGGAGCAGGTTGTCCAGCTCAGTAATGAACGTGAGGACAATGAGACAGAGCTTGTCTCTGTTGTAGATCACAACGGCAAACTAAAACAGCAGTTGTCCTTGCTAAGCGTGCGGTTAGATAAAGTGACTGGGGAACGGGATGAACTCCTAAAAATAGTAGATAATTTTGATCAGTGCAGTGCAGAGTATGAACGTACTTTAAAACGGATAGCTGACCTAGAACATAAGCTTAGGGACTCCCACCAACAAATAACTCAGCTGGAAGAAGCGTCTCTGCAAGTTAGTACTCAACAAAACCAAACATTGTTCGACGAACTAATGGATAGGTCCCCAAGGTTAGTTACTGCTGCAAAACCTAAACAGACTGACATTATAGACCTTACAAATGATACTCCTAAACACCCTGCAGTGTCGGCCAAAGTAGGTTTAGGTCATTGTTGCAACAAAAAGTTAAAACATTATATAAAAATAAATAAGTTGATAAGAAAAAATCAAAATCTGCTTAATAATAATAAAAACTTCACCAAAAATATTAAGAATTGCCGAAATAGATTGGATATATTACATGAACTAAATTTATGCACTGAAAAGTTAGAAAGTAGTCAAAAACAGCATGCTGCAGATACACAGGAATTCAGTTATAAGTTACAACAGCTTCAAGATTCCCTGGAGTCTGTTAAGACAATATATGATAAATCGCAGCTGATTATAAAAGAATATTCTTTGGCCATGGATAAACTCTTAAATTCAACGTCTAATTATGCTGACCGTTTTAACTCCTTAGCAGATAAAACACAATGTGACTGCAGCCAACCTGAGCCAGGGAGTACACTTGCCCTATCTGGTGACCAGATGCATAGCACACTAACATTATAGATGTCATTGCCCCCCACTTGGCAACTGTGTTTAACGATTGTGTCTCAAGTGGTGTATTTCCTGATTTGATGAAACACAGTAAAGTTATACCACTGTTCAAGGCTGGCAGTGCTTCAGATCCGGGTAATTTCAGACCTATCTCGGTGTTGCCGACCTTGAGCAAGATATTTGAAAAATTAATACTAGAGCAGATGCTGATCTATTTTAATAGTCACAAATTTGGCTTCACTAAAGGACGCTCGACTACCGATGCTGGTGTAGAGTTATTGAAATGTATTTACGAGGCCTGGGAGAATAAACAAGATGCAATTGGTGTGTTTTGCGATTTGTCTAAGGCATTTGATTGCGTCCAACATGAAACATTAATCAGGAAATTACACCATTATGGCATAAGAAGCAAGGCTCTCGATCTTCTGACTTCATATTTGAACAATAGAATTCAGGGGGTTGATGTTAATGGTACACGCTCAGAGGGCTCTGTAGTTACTATGGGCGTCCCACAGGGTTCAATGCTCGGACCATTTTTATTCCTTATATATTTTAATGACCTACCCTTTTACGTGGGGGACAACAACAGGATTGTTTTGTTTGCAGATGATACATCTTTGATTTTCAAAGTTAAAAGACAAATAGATAACTATGACGATGTCAACAACGCAATCTTGAAAGTGGTTCATTGGTTTAACACTAACAATCTTAGACTGAATGATAATAAAACTAAATGCATAAAATTTACCTTGCCTAATGTAACACAGTCAGAAACCAATGTTCAACTTAATGGTCGGGTGTTGGAACTTGTGGAATCAACGACGTTCCTAGGGTTAACGGTCGATGCTGGTTTACAATGGGGTCCACAAATTGTTAACCCTTAAATTCATAGTGTAGGATTCAGACTACACAATATTCTGATGCCTGAATGTCATCCGCTTTTGTCTTAAAATTATTTTTTATTATCTCTTGTCAATCGAAAACAGGTCTATTTTTAAATATTTTATGTTTGCAGTACTGTTTTTTATTTTGAACTTGAATTTGATTGCTAAAACTGTTTGGGGGACCGCGATTTGCAAACGTTGTAATTCAATTTATTTAGTGAACATTTTTTTTCGAAAATTTCAAGGTAAGTTGTCCTGTTTAATTTTTACTTTTATTCCTCAAAATGTTAAATATTGAGTGTATTAGTAAAAGTTTCAATTGTATTAGGAATGACCACAAATCTTCGAAATTTTGTTCTGTAGGACTTATCCTACATTATGCATTCAGTACTAAGTAGAATATTGTATGAGATATTTGTAATAGATGTAGAAATTATATATTAGAGATGTCTAATTAACGATGGACTGGTTTTGATGACCAAATAAGCTCCTACGTAGTTGTCTTCGATGACAGTGAATCAGAAGATGGTGCTGAAAAAGATTTCAGTGAGAAAAATGTTGAAGAGGAGCATGTTTATTATAGGGACTGAGTGTCGAGTTTTGAATCTGAAGAGGCTGTAGATGGTCCTTTGGAAGACGAATCTCTTGGCGCTGATGTAGACCATAGTGCAGAGGATCCCACCTGAGTGGCATAGATCTAATGGGGCAATTATATAGGAAAACTAGCTGATGCCCGCAGCTTCGCCCGCGTAAAATTTGTTCCCGTTCCTGCTTCCCGTTTTTTATCCCCATTGGGGGTAGAATTTATCAAAATCCTTTCTTAGCGGATGCCTGCCTACGTCATAACATCTACCTGCACGCCAAATTTCAGCCGGTTTCGTCCAGTGGTTTGGGCTGTGCGTTGATAGATCACTATGTCAGTCAGTCAGTCACCTTTGAGTTATATATGTTTAGATATCGCAAATCCATAAAAATAGAAAGTAGTACATGCGATTGTTCCATGGCCTTGTAGACCTAGTTATGATAAATTCATGGGTAGCTTACAAGAAATTATTGTCACAAAAACCTAAAATTAAGTAGGTAACCTTTTTTTTCATGTGAGGAAAAATCATTCATGGATGCTATGCCAGACTCGTACCGACTAAAAAACCTCACGTAACGCCTAACAGCTTACGGTTGGGAGCCCCGGGCATGCCCTCAGAAGGATGTACCGGGACTCCCAACAGACCTACGGCTACCACTGCGGCCTCGCCACCACTGTGGGCGGTCCGGGTGCTATCCCACGTCTTTGGGGGTTTTCGGGTGTCATCCCGCTTCTTAGCGCGATGACACCCGAAATCGATGCGTGAATCCCTCACGTCACGCTGCCGTCATGGGCCTGCTTCTGTAAGGACGGTGAGCAGCCCCCTCACCGTCCTTAGACCCCGGTCATGAAAGCCGATAGTCTTGGTCGAGCACACGTCGGAGACACCCTCGCCGCCGCCGACTGCGGAGCTTGGATGGGAGAGTCCACTCCCGCTCCCTTCCTGACGTCTCTTTTACATACTTACTCCCGCTGGAGATCATGGCTCGCACCATGGTCTCGAGCGCAAGAATGTCCACGTCCAGAACTTGGATACCTTTCGTCTTGAAGTAGCTGAAACCTTTTACTTTTTGAGAAAAAAAACTAGGCAGACCCAGTCCTTCTTTAGAACAGGAAATACAGCGCTTTCCTAAAAAAGGAAGAACGGTGCTTCCCTAGTTTCACTATCAGAAGATATTATTAGTTTAGATGAAGATTTTGCTTTTCTGGCCATTTTTTTGATAATAGTAACATGTTAAATGCCTGTGTTCTGGTTTTACCCAAACCATATGTGATTTTTTTATATCTCTCTACCTTATATTATGAGAACAAACTGATTTAGAAAATACCATAATAAAATAATAAAACACGTAATCCAATTGTTTCAATTTGGAAGAAAACCACGCGACATATACACCTACTTACATACATACTCTTTTTACTTGGAGTGCATAATGTAGGGTACATCCTACACAGAAAAAATGAGGGAGTTAATGGACTAAACCTTCTTCGATATTTTTTTAATTATTTTTCCAGTAATATCTGTACTCTTGAGATAATACGTATATTTTTTGTCATTGAAAAATAAAAAATCATGCATTTAAGGGTTAAACTAGCAAATAGATTAAGTTCAGCAGCATTTGCTGTACAAAAGATAAGGCACTTGACGGATGTAGATACGGCTAGAATAGTCTATTTCAGTTACTTTCATAGCATAATGTCTTACGGTATTCTACTGTGGGGCAATGCTGCAGATATAGATAAAAATTTTATTTTACAAAAGCGGGCCATAAGAGCTATATATAGATTAGGTCCAAGGGTCTCTCTGCGCAAAAAATTCAAAGAAGTTAAAATTCTTACAGTAGCATCACAATACATTTTTGAGAATCTTATGTACAAAGAAATTTACATAGTTTCGCTAAGTTAAGTGATAGACACAATGTCAAAACTAGAAATAAAAGTAACCTTGCTGTTTATCATAGCAGATTGCACAAAATCAGCAATTCTTTCATGGGTAACTGTATACGCTTTTACAACAGGCTACCAGACGAAATTTTTTTTTTTTTTTTTTTTTTTTTTTTAATTAAAAGTATGTCCCTTAATAAATTTAAAAAGGTTGTAAAAAGTAAATTGTACTGCAAGGGCTACTATACAATTGGTGATTATTTGTTGGATGGAGAAGCCTGGAAATGACCTGCTCTACTGGATTCTCAAAAAATTGTTAAAATGCATAGTTTTTAGATTCATTTTGTAAATAGAGCTCTAAAAAGAATAACCCGCTGAGTTTCTTGCCAGTTCTTCTCAGGTGGGTCGCGTTGTGAACTGGTGGTAGATTTTGATTTATATTCTGGACGTTTTACAAGAGCATCTGTAAATGCCTATGTGAAATAAATTTCTTTTTCTTTCTTTCTTTCAACAAACGTCATTTTATGAAGTTTTTGGTACGGAATCCTCCGTGCACCGTGTACGTACAACTTCGTTCTTTAAACAGAGAGTGAAGAGGTCGAAACTTTATCTAGTAAGTTTAATGCTATGAGGTATTTTCTTAGAGTGAATATTAGAAGGTACCTACCTACTAAGGGTATTTTAGACTAGATAGCTCTGAGTTCTGATGCGGCCGAGATGAGGCCGAACGTTGTGGCGATCTTTGGATAAGAAGTCCAGAAGCAGGTGTCAAACGGCTGAGATAATCTATGAGGAATCTAAATGTAGGGTCACTTGTAGTTTAATCGTTAGGGGTTCCGTCCTATACAGTAAGTTGTATGATAACTATGATAAACAGGTGCCCCAGTTTCAATATCAACAAAACCATCTCAATACAACATTCCAACCAAACGTGTGGATTTCCGGCAATGTATGCCTCAAAATCCCACAAAACACACGCATAACAAATAAATTAAGATAACTGTTGGTTGGCGCGATATCGCTCACTATCCGCCATAATGAGATGACCGCGTGCGATAACGAGTGCCGTTGTAAGCCGCACGGATTAGATGCGATACGCCGTGCGTGAGCATTGGACCTGTGCGTTTATTATCTTTTCTACATGATAAAAAAAATTGTACCTACTGTGATACTTTTTAGGATTCCGTTCCGTACCCAAAGGGTAACAACGGGACGCTATTGCTGAGAATCAACTGTCTGTTGTGCGGACTGTATCTCATTAACCGTGATGTTAGCCATCACGGTAGACAGTTAAAATTTTCACAGATGATGTATTTCTGTCGCCGCTTTTTTAAGAAACTAGCGGACGTCACGCGGTTTCACTCGCGTAGTTCCCGTTCACGTGGGAATACGGGAATAAAATATAGCCTATGTTCACCGCAAAGAGTGTAGCTTCCCAACAGTGAAAGAATTTTTCAAAAAGGTCCAGTAGTTCCGGAGCCTATTCGTTACAAATAAACAAACAAACAAACATACCAATATAAAAACAAAGAAACAAATCTTTCCTCTTTATAATATTAGTAAGTATAGATACTAAAAAAAGGAAAAAAATTGAGGGAGTTCCCTTACAACAAACGTGATATTTTTGCCGGTGATTTTTATTTGGTTGAATTATGTAAAACGAACGATTTATTTTTATTTACAGGCTTTTAATTAACTTGCAATGTTTATAAGACGATTCTTACTGCAGTTGCAGTTGCAACTTCTTTTAATCCTGTAACAATACAATATTATTATTTATTATAATAAGACTGTAGAGGTTCCAAAATATGTACATGGAAGATACTATTGAATTTTTTTATTTAGGGGCGTTCTGCAATCGATGCTGAAAACGAAAATGAAATTTTAAAAAAATTGTTTGTCTGTATGCATCGCTAATGAGTAATATGTCAAAACTACTGATTAAATATGAATTAAAAGCGCCTTAATAGAGTCGATTATTGACACAAGGCCTGGCAGTTTTCTCTCTCAGCGAATAGGTATTGCTATTCAAAGAGGGAATGCTGGTAATCTTTTGGGCACAATGCCACGGGGGCCTGTAATATTTTAACAATATATAAAATAAATTTGAATGATACTTGGTACAATTTGAACTTATGATCCCAGGAAGGATCTAGAATACTTTTGATCCTGATATTTTGCGCGGTTCCTTTGAGAAATAACAAATATTTTTAGTTTTAATTTCTCAACGCATGGTCTGATTTCAAATATGTATTTTTTTTATGTCATAAAAAGAGTAGTTACGTAAAGGATTGTTCAGCACAAGATTCAATATTGAGGGATTTGTAGTTCAGAAATTAGAGACATCTCAACATTTGCTAAACCTAGAATTCAAGGGTCCCTCTAAATGTGAGGGATAAATCTAAACTGGAGTGAATGCTTAATCACAAAAGAGCTTTAAGATTATGTCTATTTTAAAAGAATTCAGTCCTTAATTATTTTGAAATAGACTTTAATCTTTAAGCTCTTTTATGATTAAGCACATAGGACAGATTCACATGCTCCTATGAGTCTGATGAAAAAATATCCATTCATACACCTAATGTGACGTAAGAGAAATTGCAAGGATCAGCTAGTTGGTTAATAACTATAAAATGTATAATTCATCTTCACCACACTTATAGGGCAAATTTAGTCGCAGCAGAAGGAAATTTTGGTTCCAACAATACTACAATACCCCAAAAAACTATTTTACATCACTCAAAGACTTATGCAGCAATTTTTATATGCTTTACCAAGAGATTTAGAATGATAAAGGACTGATTGTCGATAAGCCTTTTTAACGTAAGGAAAATCCTATAGGGATGCTATGCCGGCCTCCTGCCGACTAAAATCCTCACGTATCCTACCTAACAGCCTTTGAGCCTAACAGAGTTTGAGAGCCCCGGGTAAGCCCACGGAAGGATGTCCCCAGGACCTGATTGTAAGCCTGCTTTTTAGAAATCCATACAACAAAAAACTCTTAAAGTTTCAACCTTAGGAATGCAACTCGTTTATACATAGGTGTAAGCCTGTGAACCAGTAAAGCCTATTCTTCCCAAGTAATCTTCTTACCATGGCATATTTTAATTTGCAATAAAGACTTAACATAAACATCTATTTAATAATGCGGTTTGACACAGTTTAAACTTTACGACGCAATTAAAATACATATTTATCTTTTAATATCGGATATAAAATAAAATATTTAGAGATATCTGAGCTTCAGAAATAGTACTAATTTGAATATATCAACTGTATATAAGAAATGTTTATCTTAACAAGTTTCCTGTAATAAATTTTTCAGTAGGTATTGCTAGCTTAAATTAATGTTAATTAGTTTTAATCTCAGTTGGAATGTGGTCTTTATCTGAAAGTTGAGTTCGTCTAGTATCAGTTAAAACGGGCTTATCGCTAAAATGTCACTTAACCTTTTTAAACATGAGAAAAAATGGTATTTCAAAATCAAATTTATTAGGTGTTACTATTAGAAAAATAAGATATGTACGAGTATTTCTAACTTAGATCATCTAACCACGGGATGCGCCTTACTTAAGCATTGTTTTCTGCCAAGCTAATAGATCATTTGGTCTTTTGGCTTTATAAAAAGCACTGTACATCAGTACATCATTTTATATGATTAAACTAGTACATTTCATTGTAGTTGACTGTACAATAAAAATTAACACACAACAGCCATTACGCGTTTGTCGATTAATACATTTTTAAATATAATGAAATTTTATATGTCTTTGTGTTTCCCCCTTCACCCGCTATGAAAACTAACAGAATATTTTTGTTTGCGGTGGTTCGCAAAGGCTAGTCCCGTGATATATGGTCTAAGATTTCTAAGAATGTTGTCTAGGAATGTGCAACCACAAATTAGATAGTACAGCTGACGGAAACCTACATACTAAATTCGCTGAGGCTATGCATACATAGACACCGCTCACAGAGTTCACAGAGGTCAAGAGATTTTCATAGTAGTTTTCGATACTGATTTATGCGCCAGTGTGCGTAGCAGATGGTAGGTGTGAAAAAAAAGTACATACATGAGGTGTCCATCTGTACTATTTCTACTTTGTGGTGCTACTTCGTAACAGGATAAGATTTACTTTATGTAACCACTAGATGGTGCCAGCGACTCCCTCCGCGTTCCCGTTCCCATGGGAACATACTCCCGGTTTAAAAGTAGCCTCTGTGTAATTCAAAACTGTAATCTATCCCCATACCAAATTTAGACCAGTTCTTTACAACCTTCATTATCGAATAGGAGAAGAAGGTTGATGGAAATTCGTCAGTAACTATTTCTTCTTTCCTCACGTAATATATAAAAAAAATTTTTCAATAAAAAATAAAACCGACTTCAACCAATTCCTGAAAAATAAAATTTACTGAGCACAAAGTAATATGTATTTTCATTTATCAGACTATATTCAATATCATATGGAAGTCGGCGCCAAGTAAACCTATAGTTTTATGTAGGTATTATTCATGGCACCGACTTCAATATTATATTGAATAAAGTCTGAATAATCAAAATACATATTACTTTGTGCTAAGTAAATTTTATTTTTCAGGAATTGGTTGAAGTCGGTTTTATTTTTTATTGAAAAATTTTTTTTTTCATTATTTTAAGTTACGGGTGAACCGAAAAATATATCTATTTAGGTGAAAGTTCTCATCAATACAAATCAATCAAGCCCAAACACAAGGTAGCTGCTGCAAATCGTTGAGGAATTCCCTCGACTGTCTTTCGGTTCCATCATCAGATCGACTCCAGGCATTCATTAAATTGTAGTACATTAAAGCATTGAATTAAAAAGTTAACAAACGCACTAATTGTCCCTACAATTTTCGTTGGTTGCCCTCGATTTATCCGGAATCCCATCATCAGATCCTGACCTGGTGAAATTGGGACCACCTCAGAAGTAAACTCTATCCAACAAAAAGCAGATTTGAAATTCCTCTATAATTGACGAAATATCGGTGAACATACATAAAACATTGAGAACTTCCTTTTTTTAAGTCGGATCTATCAATCTAGGTGCAAAGTTCTCATCAATACAAATCAATCAAGCCCAAACACAAGGTAACTGCTGTTAATTGTTAAGGAATGCCCTTCACTGTCTTTCGACTCTATCATCAGATCGACTCCAGACCTTCATTAAAATGTACAACATTAAAGCACTGAATTAAAAAGTTAACAAGCGCACTAGTTGTCCCTACAATTTTCGGTGGTTGCCCTCGTTTTCTCCTGGATCCCATCATCAGATCCTGACCTGGTGAAAATGGGACCACCTCATAAGTAAACCCTATTCAACAAAAAAAGAAATTTTGAAATCCGTCTATAATTGACGGAAATATCGCTTGACATACATAAAAAAAAATACATACAGACGAATTGAGAACCTCCTCCTTTTCTTGAAGTCGGTTAAAAATAGATAATAGCCCGAAAACAAGGATAGTCCAAAAGGAAAACCCACGAGCGCTGCGAACCCGAAGGCGGCGCGAGTGTAGGTACCACTTAATTCTGGTGTAAGGAAAATCAATAAGCTAAGATGATCACTTTCCATCACGTGAGTCGTATGCTAGTAGTAAAATAATACGTTTGTTTTTTATACCACTACGATGGCCACACCTATATCCCAGAGGGGGCAGGCAAAGGTCGTATACACACCACAATTAGCCAGTAACTATGTTGGTGCCACGTAAAAGGGGGAGTCTATACCCGTCACTGAGCTCTATAATAAGGACTCAAATCTAAACCATTCTGTAATCAAAACAAATATCCAACAGTCAGGAAATATAGTGGTACTTGTGTAAGCACAAATAAAATAAATAAATAAATATTCACGGACATTTCACACAACGCTATCTGATCCCAAAGTAAGCTAGGAATAACCTGCTTGTGTTATGGGTATCAGACCACGGATATTAATACTTATATACTTTTTAAATACATACATATTATACATAGAAACACCCAGACTCTTGAGACAAACATTTTTGGTCACACAAATATTTGTTAATAGAATCTCTGCATTCCGGCTCAAATTTATTTGAAAATCCGGCCATATATGCGAGTTGCCCTTGCGCCAGTGGCGGATACAGGGTAGGGGCGCGGGGGGCGCGCGCCCCCCCCCTTGAGTGGCGCACGTACGCGTCGTTCTTCCGCGCCACGCCAGGCCACCCAAAATATTTTGGGTTTTTAACTACATATAATGTAACTATAATGCTTCCTCTACATTACTCGCGAAGTTGGACGAATACGATAGTGCAGAGGGGCACTTCGTTAAAATTTTTCTTTGCCTCGGAAGACTTCGCCGATGAACTTTGTTCAACTTCGCGTGTAATGAAGAGGAAGCATAACAATCTTATGCGGACGCCGCGGACGTACTGCTTTTGGCTTTCCACTTGCTACGATCCTGACATATCGATTTCGCTTCTTCTACTTTCATAAGTGCTTTCATACATGCTCTCCAATTAAGGGTACAGTTGACCTGGTCTTTTTCCAAAAGATTGTCCATTCACTCTCGCTTTATAAATCTCTTTTGTCAGTCTGTTTTCATCCATTCTCTCCATATGTCCGAACCATCTGAGCATCCCTTTCTCTATCTTAGTCACTACTTCCTCTGTCAAGCCGCAATGTTTCCTAATCACAGTTTTTTTCTTTATCCATCAATGTCACTCCACTATACTTCACAAACTTCTTATTTCCACTGCATTAATTTTACCTACTATCATGCGTCTTCGGCAACACCCAACTTTCACTGCCATGCATAAGTGTAGGCACAAGCACTATGTACAGCCATCCTTGCCTTTTAGACACATCCTGACTGCTCATAAAGGCGTGAATGGCTCCATTCACTTGATTACCTGCCAAAACTTCGTTAAACATCATAGTCACACTTTGCATCTCCTGCAAATTTTGACCCCAAGTACACAAACTCTTACCTGTTCCACTTTTTGCCCTTTGATGTAAATTGGGCAATTCAGCATATTTTCTTCTCTTTCAAAAACATTTAAGTACTTTCGCCTTTTCTACATTCTCTTTCATACCTCTACTTTAAAGCGCATCATGCATTATGTTAACCATCAATTGCAACTCCTCCGCCGATGAAGCTAATATCACCTGATCGTCCGCGTATAGGAGGCATTTGATGGTCAGCTCATTCATTTTTAAACCATAACACTCTTGCAGTTCTTTCAAGCAGCTGTCCATGTGTACATGGAGAGCTCTGTTTAACCTGTGGGTTCACAACACGGTGACGCTACACAACCTTGTCTCACACCTTTTTCCATGTGAAAAAAGTCTGTGCAAGCTCCGTTTATCCTGACACAAGCACTGGAGTCTTCATACAGAGATTTCACTGCTCGTATGAAGGTTCCGTTTACGTATGGACGTGGACAGTGTTGTCCACATTTCATTCCTCACCACTTTATCATAGGCCTTTTCCAAGTCTACGAAGATGCAATAGACTTTTTGACTTTTTGCCAAAACCTTTTCAGCTACGCACGTAAGGAAAAGACTTGATCCGTGCATCCCCTTTCTTTCCAAAATCCTGCTTGCACATCCCACATTTTTGCTTCCGTTTCAATTATCACTCTTTTTATCAGCACTTTTGCATATAGTTTGTCTACAACACTGAGCAAGCTTATGCCACGGTAGTTCTTGCACTCTTGCTGCGACCTTTTCCCTTTCCCTTTCCCTTTGTTTTCTCTTTTTCAAACAAACTTTCAAAATATTCCTTCCACCGTTTTAGCACACATTCTTCTCCTTTCACTAAACTTCCCTCACGATTTCTTATGTGAATTGTGATGTAGTCTTTTGAGCCCCATTGATCTTATAGACTTCCAAAAGAATTTCATATTTGCTTGGAAGTTATCAGATAACCGGTTATGAAATACATTCCTATCATCCTCTCTCTTTCTTTTTATCACCTGCTCCACCCGCAACAAGACGAATCGCCGCATGCAGACTGGAGAAGGCGCAACAAGAGACGGACTCCCAACACTGCCTATTCGAACACCAACCACCTAGAGCTCGCCTAAAGAGTCGTAAAAGCTTTATCCAAAAAACCATGGCCTCAAATGAACACCCTGTTGCGTTGAGAGTCTCGCTGTGGAAGGAGAAACTACCTCCACCTTCCGACTTTTTACCTCCTCAGGAAAAGCTACCTCCTGGATGCGACCTCCGATGGCCTGGAGATCTCTCAACCGCTTACGAACTATGGTCGGCCGGTCCAGACAAAACCTGTGCAGGTGGGGAATGCGAGATCCGGGCTTAGCCGCATGTGACTGCGGCGCCACCCTGCAGTCCATGTCGCACTTACTCGCATGTCCCCTTTGTCCTACATCCTGCTCTAAGGCCAACCTTATTAACGCCACCGACAGAGCGGTTGCAATGGCAGAATCATGTGCCAAATTTGTTTAAAAAAAAATCATTGACACGATAGAAGAAGACCTCCTTTGCGACATGCTTATACCTTTTACCATCCTTTGCCATTTTTACATCCTCATCCGATGCCTTTTGCATTGCCTGATTGGCTAGACAAAACTTTCAAAACTTCTGCACATACCTATCATCTATACATATAATAAAATGATAGAAAAGTGAAAACTGTACATTGAAAATATAAAAAAAAAATAGTCGCTGGGTGTTCAACATAAAATACTGAAGCCGAAAATATAGTTACAATTTTTTTTGTATGTTTGCTTTGCTTTGTCCGGAAGGATCTCGAAAAGTACTGGATAGATTTGATTCAAATTTTGCACAAATATTAACTAGGGGTATGGTCTTCAAATGGGCTATATATTATCAAGCTGCATATCCTAGGGGCTAAGCAGAGAGCAATCAAATTGGCATTATATCATAATTTTCACGCATACGAAGTCGCGGGCAACAGCTAGTTTCAAATAAAATTTTCTTATTACTCTTCTTGATTACTTTTTATTGCGATAATAGTAAAGGTAGCTTAAAACTCAAAATATGTTTTGCGCCCCCCCCCCTTGAGATTTTTCTGTATCCGCCACTGCCTTGCGCACAGAGGTTTCCGTGCCAAAAATCGACAGAAAATCTTTTGTAGTAAGTATAGCCTCTTAAATATTTTTTTTCATTTTAGTAGGTATTTGTTGTTATAGCGAATGGCAACAGAAATACATCATCTGTGAAAATTACAGCTATCTAGCAGTCACAGTCACGTATTATAGACAGACGAAGCGGTGTCTTTGTAATAAGGTCCCATTTTGACCTTTTGGGAATTCTACTCTGCTTTGGGTACGGAACCCTAATGGCTAATATAGAATTAGAAATTGTGATATAAATAATCAAAATAGAGCTAACGGTAGCATGAGCGAGGACTATTATAGATAAGAGCTTAAAATTTAAGCTCAGCTATGAGTATCCATACGGGGTCGTCGCGCTATAAATATTTATGTGTTTACATGTAGTTAGCATTAACACCAACCGGATCATTCCACATTGATAGCTTCATTAAATGTTATTTAACCTGTCCCATTAACGTTATGTGTTCATTATCTAAATAATAGTCTCGGAGGTGGAGTTTTAAAAATCATCGAATCAAATTCCACGAAAAATTATACCAGACGACATTGCTGGAATCGCGTTATTATTCGCAGTTGAAAAAATAGCGTAATATATATTAGATAGTTTCTTTCAATAAATGTTACCAATTAATGACTTCGTTAAGAGGACACACCCATCCCTCCTTCCTTCCATTTCTAAAAGTCCATATAGCAATTACTATGAGTTTAATGTATGGTTCGAGATAGCGTATGACATTCAGTGCCCGTACTAGTATCCCATGGGAACTTACTGCGGGGATAAAATATAATGGATGTTAAAAGAGTGGCCGGAGTTTTATTGCCAGGTTTTTTTTTCTAGCTCTACCTATTGCGTTGCGAATCTAGCAGTAAATGTAAATGTAGAAGCAATCATTTGGACGTTCATAAGTGTTACATTGTGACCTATATGAATAAAGATTTTTCATTTTTCAATGTGTAAATAGCTCACGGCCTAGGTAATCCAGACTATATTACCTAATAATCTATCCCTAAACTAAATTTCAGTCACATCCGTTGAGCAGTAAGAGCGTGAAAGTGTAACAAACATCCACAAGCATCCACATTTATCTACGTTTCAGCACACACAACACATACTTTCGCATTTTATTACTAGTAAAAATTTAAGCGTATAGTATAAAATTATCTTACACCGTTCTATTCAATTTAAAGATCGATTATAAATATTCGATATTTTATATTTTTTGATTATTAGTAACAAAATATAACAACAACATTAGTAATAACAACAACACAACAAAACTTGGCCGCCTGCTTAGGTTTAAAAGAAGTAACGCTTTAAAAAAGTATTAAGACAAACGAAGTAAAGACAAATGAAGCAATATTAAAATTCCTTTCATTTGATTCCAAAAACATTACAATTTAAATTATTTTGCTTTATTTACTCGTATCATACCTACATGACTTTTTATTTAGAGGGAGCGATATAAGAGAAGCCGATGTGGTAGCCAAAGACTGTCAGGCATTCGGGCAAATCCTTCCAAAGAGTTACACTGGTCGTCCGGTACTATATGGATAGGTAGGGTCTATGTGGTATTAGTTCGTTCGAGCCCCCTAGGTGTCGCCGCAGTGGTAGCTGTAGGTCTGTGGTAGCTGTAGGTCTGTAAAATATGTAAATATGCTAACAAGAGCCAAAGCCAGGACACTACATGCACGATCAACATCAACGGACTCGTCGCACAGCTCCGCCTCGCAACCTACGGAAACCATGCTACAGGAATCGACTGTTGCTGAGGCGTCGAGCTCATCGAGCGACGAGTATTTCTCCCCGCCGACGTCGCCAACACCTGTACGTCGGCAGGGGAGAGGCCGGCCACCGACCTGCTTGGGACCCCGAGGCCCACCGGCCTCGAATAGGGCCCCCGCTACCGGTGGTAATGTGCACCGCATGAGATGGACTTCATCTATGAATGAAAACGTCATGCGGGCATATTTTGCGGCTACGGAGGCAGGGACTAACCTCACTGCGTATCGTGTTCGTTTGCTGCCTTTGTTTCAGGCTCTTGAACCAACCGTCAACGTGTCGGCGCAGCGGCTGTCGGATCAAGTACGGGTCATACAACGTAGTAATATGTTGGACGATGCCGTGCTTGAGAGGATTCGCTCAGAAGTACAGAGTAGCACTGCCATCCCTACTTCGTCACAACCTAGTATAAATAGTGAAACTACCAACGAATCACAACCTGTCGTACCCATTGACGAGGTAGTGGATGATATTGTTACAACAGTAAGTACACAGTATGACGATGAATTAAGGAGTTTTTTGGAGCGAGCTATTCAAGATTATAGATTTTGTGATCCCATATGTCGTCCACGTATACCGCGTTTGCCTACGCATAAAAAGAACATGGCGCTAGTGAGTGCCCTGGACTCGGTTCTACCAAGTTATTTTGATACTTGTGACGATATTAGTGATGCACACTCAATTCTGTATTGTGCGGCTGTAGCAGTGTGTCGAGTGGCTGGCGTTAAATTTCCTAAATTTGAGCCAGCTACTAGACCTAGCGCTGTTCCAGTCTGGCAATGCAGAATTGAGCGTCGCATTGCCGAGACTAGGGTACTTATTAGTAAGCTATGCTGCTTCAGGGCGGGTAATATTCGTCCCAGGGTAATGCGTTTTGTGACTCGTGCATTCGCGGGGACTGATATTAGTCCTCGCGAATACTCAGTACGAGTCACAGAACGTATAGACCACCTGAAGCAGAAAATTTATGCGTGGGCAAGCCGTATACGGCGGTACAAAAAACGAGTGGATCGCTATACTCAGAATCGCTCGTTCCAAAAAGATGAGAGATGGGTGTATAGAAGGTGGGAGCAACCTGATTCAAGTATGACTGACATGTGCCTACCGAGTGCTGAAACCACAAGTACATTTTGGCGAGGCATTTGGTCGGTACCTGTTAGTCATACAGAGTGTGAGTGGATGCGGGATGTCAAGCTTTCATGTGAGCCAATACAGACTATGGAGCCAGTCCTAATAACATCTAGTGACATTGCCAGTGCGGTTCGTTCGTTACCCAATTGGAAATCAACTGGGCCGGACGGACTGCACAACTTTTGGCTAAAATGGTTCCATAGCTCACATGATTGTTTGGCATCTTGCTTTCAATCATCGCTTGAGTCTGGGTCGCTTCCATCTTTTATGACTTCGGGTATCACACACCTCCTCTACAAATCTGGTAGTACTACGGACCCTAAAAATTATAGACCAATAACCTGTTTACCTACGGTCTATAAGCTTCTTACATCTATTTTGAGAGTTAAGTTATCAACACATATTGAAAATAATTGTATTATGTCCAACTCTCAAAATGGATGTAGAAGCGGGTCACGTGGTACTAAAGAACTCCTTATTCTTGACATGGCCATTAATCAGCAGGTTCGTCGTAACCGGAGAAACCTTGCGACATGCTGGATTGATTACAAGAAAGCCTATGATTCAGTGCCACATACATGGCTGCTGAGGGTGCTAGAGTTGTATAAAGTTGATGCAACTCTTAGCACCTTCTTGAGGGCATGTATGGGGCAGTGGACAACGGCTCTTGTTTATCCAGGATGTCGTCAGGTTCTTGGGAATGGCGAGCCTGTCAGGATCAAGAGGGGTATATTTCAGGGTGACAGTCTGAGCCCCTTATGGTTTTGCCTGGCACTGAATCCTCTCAGTACATTACTGGAGGGTTCAGGATTAGGCTATCAGTTTCGGAGAGGAGGTCAAGTTGTTTCCCACCTTCTTTACATGGATGACTTAAAATTATTTGCCTCCACCGATTCCCACTTGATCGAGTTACTGAAAGTCACAGAAGCTTTCAGTAATTCTATCAAAATGGAATTTGGTGTAGATAAATGCGCAGTCATGCATGTAAAGAAGGGTCGGATTGTGGAATCTGAAGGAGTACAACTTTCAGATTTCACAAAACTTAAATCCCTTTCCGCAACTGAAACCTATAAATATCTAGGTATGTCGCAGGCATTAGGTATTACAGAGATAGGCATGAAACAAACGTTGATGGACCGTTTCTTTGGCCGCCTGAAAAAAGTGCTGAAAAGTCTTTTATCAGGCGGTAACAAGGTGCGGGCTATCAACGGTTGGGCCATGCCAATCTTAATCTATTCCTTCGGCATACTTAGATGGACTCAGACTGAATTAGACGCCCTGGATAGAAAAGTCCGTTCGCTATTGACCATAAACCGAATGCATCATCCACGTTCGTCTGTAATGAGGTTGTATATCCCACGAAAGTGTGGAGGTCGTGGCTTTTTAAATGCCAAGACCTTACACAATCGTGAGGTATACAACCTTAGGGAATATTTCCTTCATACTGACGTGGGTATGCATCGGGATGTGGTAGCAATAGATAATGGACTGACCCCTCTTGCTCTTGCCAAAGAGAACTGGCACAAACCAGTAATATTGACGACTAATGATCGCAAGGAGATATGGCAGGGCAAAGAGCTGCATGGACGATTTTATCGGGCCTTACATGGGCCCGATGTAGATTTTCTAGCTTCCGTATCCTGGCTACGTTTCGGAGATTTGTTCGGCGAAACTGAAGGTTTTGTTTGTGCTATTACAGACGAAGTTGTCATGACGAATAACTATCGGAAATATATTTTGAGAGACGGTACGGTTGACATATGTCGGGCATGTCACCTACCGGGTGAATCTCTCAGACATATTATTTCTGGTTGTCCTCGTCTTGCCAACGGCGAGTACTTGCATAGACACAACCAAGTGGCCAGGATTATCCATCAGCAACTTGCGCTAAAATATAAACTTGTAGATTCAGAGGTACCATATTACAGGTATGTGCCCGACCCAGTTCTAGAGAATGGTCGTGTCACGTTATACTGGGATCGGTCTATTATCACTGACAGGACTATTGTAGCCAATAAGCCTGATATAGTGGTAATAGATCGATCAGAGCGCCTCGCAGTAATCGTTGATATTACGGTTCCACATGACGAGAATCTCGTGAAAGCAGAAAAAGATAAACAGTTGAAATATTTGGACTTAGCTCACGAGGTTGTCGACATGTGGGATGTGGATTCAGCGATTATTGTTCCGATAGTCGTATCAGCACACGGTCTGATCGCCAAGAGCCTCGATCAACACCTTAAGAGGCTCGCATTAGGCGGTTGGGTCAAGGGTTTGATGCAAAAGGCGGTTTTGTTGAGCACGGCACGTATTGTGAGGCGATTCTTGTCTCTGGAGCCCTGACCACCGGTAGCTTGGTCCCTGTACCCGATGCCGGTGGGATACTATTTTTTTATATTTTTAAATGTATTTTTTTATATGTATATTTAAAAATGTAAATTGATATGTAAATAATTAAATAAAGAGGAATAATAATAATAAATCTTTATTGTCAGGCAACATTAGAAAGTTACAGTTGGTATTAACTTATTCTACGGCCCATAGATAAATACCTTAAAACTAAAATACATATAAATATCTTAACCTAATTGACACGTAATGACGTCGACGTGTCGCGTGACGTGGGGTTCCGTGTCGGCAGACGTCCTCTGAAGCGCCGGTACTTCACCCCTCTCGGCCAGAACTCAGGATCCATGAATGTGGAGATGCGATCTGTAGGCACCCTCACCGCAAACGAGTTGAAGCTTACGTTACGATGAGAGTCCAGCTTCTCCACCCTCAAACCCAATCCGGTTTTCTTCTGCAGATAGTCTACCACGTCCACAACCTTCACGCTGAAGTGTACACGGGACACGTAGACCATCGTAGATGGAACCTCAGCGCGGAAGCGCTGCTCTATAGATCTTGAAGCAGTTCCGCACTGATTCTTGCAGGAGGGTTTCGTCTTCTTTTTCTTCACCACCAACGTAAAACCCTCCGCATCACAGGGCTCCTTTTGCGGCGCCTTGACGGGCGCAGTGCTGCGTTGAGTGACGCTGCTCTGCTTCCCTTGTATGAGCGGCTGTGGGGGTGCTGGCCGTTGCAGCTGCGTAGTCACATGGCCGAGGAGGTGGCAAAGTGACAGTCGTCGGCATCTTCGCGGGGGAAGAGGTAGCGGCGGGCGCGGCGGGGCGCGAGCTCACGTTCGAGGCACACGCTACGGCCACTGGACACTCGGGCGCATCAAATTGCGCTGACTCAAAACTGCACAATGACGCGTTTTGCGCGCCTCGCCGTACATTGACATTATCGGAGGCTGACCTACTAACTGAATTATTGCTACGAAGTAACAACAATTCAGCCTGCAGACCACTGATATGTGTTGGCGTTTATCTGTGTAAGTGTACACGTTATTATCAAATCGGTCACCTATTTTTTTCAAACCAAAATTCGCTGGGACAGTTGAGATTTCATTTGAAAGAAAGTTCACACTTCTAAAATCAAGTGGACGCGTTTATTTGGCGTGTCGCCCGCCAGTTTGCATCGCTAGTAAGGCCGATTGGTTTAGTTAGCAGTGAGCGTCGCGCCTCATTTGCTTGCCGCGCCGCACCGCACCGCGCCGTCGTCGTTCACCCGACTTTGTTACAACTCTTTTCATTTCAACAACGTTCTAACTATTCGTTCAAGTGATAAATCGCTGTCATAAAACTTTATGACGTTTTACGCACTTGATTTCATGTTTTATCGTCTTTGAGAGGTAGTTGTAAAGTTTTCAGTAGAGTCAAGCGAGGTTACCTCTGCCGGAGATCCTGGAACATCATTCCGAGGGCTTACCCGGAACTGCCGACCGAAGGCAGTTGTAGGCTTGTATGGCACCGTGTGGTTTTAAGCGGTAGGAGACACGTGCATGAAAAACAAGAATACCTATAATATATTTAATCCAATGTATTTTTACAGTTACGTGTGAAAAAGCCACTTCACTTATGTTTTCACTGATAAAGTGGTATCTGTCTTACACAAGGTGTATGTTTGTACTTTTATGTCTAAAGTACGATTATTAATCTCAGTCAGTAAAATGACAAGTGCAACTGTCACTTATACTGAATTTTCATTCAAGAAATGTCATTTTACTGACTGAAATTAATAGAGAAAGATCCCAGAGCCCCCAGACGTCACTCATTTTCTGATGGACAAAATATGTACGAGTGATTAGTGGTGGGGTGTACTATGATCATATGACTAGTTGCTACCTTGGCCAGACGGCCAATTTTCTGGTAGCAATTAATCAAGGTACATAAAAACACTGCTCATGTCACTTAAATTCTGATAGCTGATTTTAACATATATTTTACACAATATCGTTAAAAATCAGTATTCATTACTCCCAGACATATGCGGTCGGCGGTTTCACCTTACAGACGCTTCAAAGCTCTGAAAAAAAATTATTAAGGTCACTTATTTTCTGATGCTTGATTTTTATATATGTTATTCAGACAACTGTTTTAAAACGTTTTGCAAACGGACAGACCAATCCAAGGGGCCAAACATTCCCCAGACCCAATTTTAATGTCGCTGAGAGTATGGGCGCGGGCATTATCCGTGCGTATTATGCGTATATGTAGCATGTCTAATCGAAGTCGGAATTAATATTGAAATGTAAATAAAAATGCATAAGTACCTATTAGTAATTAACGCCTGTCATTTTAAAATTTACATTTTTGTATTTGTTTTAATTAATAAAGACTTAAGTTTTAAAGGTAATAATTTGAAAATCACGTAAATAATCAAAGATTAACTTTGAGAAAAGTGCTCGTCTGACCGCAATACATACTATATACTATATACAATATATACTATACTAGCTGATGCCCGCTGCTTCGCCCGCGTAAAATTTGTTCCCGTGGGAACTTATTCCCGGGATATAAAGTAGCCTATGTGTTATTCCAGACTATAATGTATCCCTGTACCAAACTTCAGCCCGATCTGTTCAGCGGTTTAAGCGTGAAAGAGTAACAAACATCCACACTCACAAACTTTCGCATTTATAATATTAGTAAGATATACTATATCCATACTAATATTATAAAGCTGAAGAGTTTGTTTGTTTGTTTGTTTGAACGCTACGATCTCAGAAACTACTGGTAGGATTTCAAAAATTCTTTTACAGTTTGATAGTTTATTTATCGAGGATGGCTATAGGCTATATAACATCACGTTAAGACGAATAGGAGCGGAGCAGCAATCAAGAATGTTTAGAAAACGGGGAATATTTTTACCGTCTGAGAGCTTCCGAGGCGTACGCTGCCTAAATGGTTAAAGTTACGTAAAAATTGCATATTACAAAATTGTTTCTCTTAAAAAGTTCTATAAAAAAGTACGCGACAGCATATGTCTATCTTTTAAGGTTTGCTCACAATAAAATTATTTGTCTTTCTTTTAAGGTGAGCTCACAATATTATCAAACTGAAGAGTTTGTTTGTGCTAGGTTCTCAGAAACTACTGGTTGCATTACAAAAATAGTTTCACAGTTTTTTAGTCCATTTATTGAGGATGGCTAATGGCTATATAACATCACGCTAAGACAAATAGGAGCGGAGCAGCCATGAATAATGTTTTAAGAACGGGAAAAATGTATTTCTTTTGTGAGGTTTCATTGCGTACGTTGCATAAATGGTTAAAGTTACGTAAAAATTGTGTACTACAAAATGTTTCCTCTTAAAAATTTACAAAAAAAAAGTCCTGAACAGCAAATGCCCATCGGAAGTAAACGTTTTCTGCAGCAGTAGCCAATCAACTGAAAGATAATACAGGCCAAGTGCGAGTCGGACTCGCACACGATGAGTTCCGTACCAAAAACGGACAAAAATAAATGTGACGGGAAACATTATATCACTTCAACAAAGTTTTGCAGGTCAACTCTAAATGAATATAAGCGACGCGACGGGAAAAATTATATCACTTTTTACACACATTATTAAAACCTACAACCCTCTATTAAATATACCTAAGACACGCGACGAGTGTAAAAGCGACGGGATTATATTACCTACTTAAAATATTAATACTATACCACTCTCTTTGTCACTCTCATTTGACGCAAACGAAGTTGCGCGGGTCAGCTAGTAATTTATAGAATTGTGCCTTACAAACTGTTTTATGATTTTTTTTTAATCGAATTAATTTTAATTTTTTAAAGTAAATATCAAGAGGTTTACAAAGTATTAATAATTTAATTAAATAACAGCAACCTTTTCAAATAATTATTTATTGGTAACGAACCTTAGCCCGAGGAAAACACTGATGAACAAGATGACGATTTAGATATTCGATATCAAGATTGACTCGATGATGAATTACCTGACTTCAACGACGATGACAATGAAGATTAGAAAAAGTATTTGTCCTATTTTTTGTAGTTTTTTAAGGTTTGTTACCAATAAATAATTATTTGAAAAGGTTGCTTTTATTTAATTAAATTATTAATACTTTGTGAACCTCTTGATATTTACTTTAAAAAATAAAATAAATTCGATTAAAAAAAAATTCATGCAACAGTTTGTAAGGCACAATTCTATATTTATTGCGGTCAGACGAGCACTTTTCTCAAAGTTAATCTTTGATTATTTACGTGATTTTCAAATTATTACCTTTAAAACTTAATTCTCTATTAAATAAAACAAATACGAAAAAGTAAATTTTAAAATGACAGGTTTTAATTACTAATAGGTACTTATGCATTTTTATTTACATTTAAATATTAATTCCGACTTCGATTAGACATGCTACATATACGCATAATACGCACGAATAATGCCCGCGCCCATACTCTCAGCGACATTAAAATTGGGTCTGGGGAATGTTTGGCCCCTTGGATCGGTCTGTCCGTTTGCAAAACGTTTTAAAACAGTTGTCTGAATAACATATATAAAAATCAAGCATCAGAAAATAAGTGACCTTAATAATTTTTTTTCAGAGCTTTGAAGCGTCTGTAAGGTGAAACCGCCGACCGCATATGTCTGGGAGTAATGAATACTGATTTTTAACGATATTGTGTAAAATATATGTTAAAATCAGCTATCAGAATTTAAGTGACATGAGCAGTGTTTTTATGTACCTTGATTAATTGCTACCAGAAAATTGGCCGGCTGGCCAAGGTAGCAACTAGTCATATGATCATAGTACACCCCACCACTAATCACTCGTACATATTTTGTCCATCAGAAAATGAGTGACGTCTGGGGGCTCTGGGATCTTGGACCATAATCATCATAGTATAGTTAAATATCGAGTATAAAACACATTTCACACTCGGTATCAGTAGGCAATAAAAATAAACATTTAAAATAAATAACACTCGATTACGTACGCAGGAATATTTATATTTAAAAAAATATAGAAGCTAAAATCAAATAACATGTTGAATTTAAGAACTTTGTGTTTGAACATTATGGTTTTATTTATTATCCATTAGTTTGCGTATTATAATGTTATACATTTTTAATTCTTTCTTGGTACAAGCAAAGATAATATAATATTATTACATACAGATCGGCAACTCCCTGTCGCGCCACAGCTGTCAATAGAGTTGACGGTCGTGTTGACGTACAATTTGCTCATTTATTGATCACACGCACACATTCAAGCTGTAGTTTCCGCCCTGTGGTACAAGTACCCAAATATGGATTTTCTAAAAAGTAATAATTTTAAAAATGTAAAAAATTGGTGATTTGATTTCTAAGCATAGAATATTCAATGATTCATCATCATTAACTTGCTGCGAGCGTTAGACCCAGGTGCACCATCATTCCAACAAAGTACTGACCCTTCTTGGCTTTCACTTCTCACGGTCTTCGCGAATCTGCCAGCGCGGTATCAAACGGGAACATATTTAGCTGTACTAGAACAGCATAAAATATGATGATTATTATTACTTAGTAATTACTACAATTATTATTAACATGAAAAGGAAATACTAGCGGATCTCACGGGGACGCGGACGGTGTGACTTCCCAACAGTGAAAGAATATCTTCAAATTGATTCAGTAGTTTCGGAGCCTTTCGTAATATTTGCATATTTCATACACAGACAAATCTTTTCTCTTTATAATATTAGTATAGATAGACAGATACTGAAATTAACAAAGAGCAGCTTTATCGCTGAGTATAAATTCTTAAGGGCAACCTTACTATTGTGACAACAATTTAAAGAACTAAAAAATGGGCGGGCAAAGACCACATTATTTTACAATCCGCCGACGACTGAATTGTTTTGTTTTTTGTTTACTTAATTTATAACGATTTTGTGCCAAAGTTTAGAAATTTAGTTCGTCGTTTAAATTATGGATGCAGAATTAAATATCGAAACCCTTTGGAATTGCGAGAATGGAAAAAAGCAGAGAAAGGCCATCGGGTGAACACCCAACAGGTTGACGGCGGACTTTTAATGATCCCTTTAATGATTGAGCTGCGGGCGTAACGATGCGTTTCATTTGATACGAGTATAATCTATACAATATAGTGCTTTAACTTGTATTATTTTCTATGGTAGAACAGATTATGGATTGTTTTCTTATTTGTTCAAAGATCTGACTAAGTTGTTAAATCTATACTGATAATTCCTTCTTTTGTGGGGTTTCTCGGTTGGAGAATTTTGTCAGAGTCAGTCAAGTAATTTGTATCTTTCCTATTATTCAATTTTGTTTTATAATAAAAAGACCTAAATTCTTGTTTACTGCATGCCCAATGTGGGCATGGATGTATGTTATTTTATTGCACTAGTAGGTACCTATATTACTTTTCTGTATTTTTCCCAAACCATTATTACGCTTATATTCCTCAGTGATGGGCAAAATGTAATTAGATTAACCGTTACAAATTATAATTACTTTGTAATGCTTAATTCAATTACTCTGTAACAGATTACTTGAGTAATTAATTACAATGAGTACTAGCAGTAACTAATTAATGAGTAATGGAATTACACGTTAATCTAATTACATTGCAACTAGTTACTCATTAATTCAATTAACCAACACTCATAATTACCAACTCTGTCCTGTGCTGTGGATTCGTCGCGGCCCAACCAAGGGGTGAATCGATATTGATGCGGTTTTTTGATGTAAGTCAATGTGTCCAGGTTGGTACTCAGCTATAAAATTTGAAGACCATCAGCTCAATTCCTGAGTGACGAAGGAATTTCACTGGAATTCCCATACGCTAATCACAAAATTTCATGATGGGTATCGTTTAAGGGGTTTTTTGGTATGCTGAGTGCGAATCACATGATAATTTTGCAATCCAATATGGCCGCCGCGCCGTAGTCACAAAATTTCATGATGGGTATCGTTTAAGGGGTTTTTTGGTATGCTGAGTGCGAATCACATGATAATTTTGCAATCCAATATGGCCGCCGCGCCGTAGTCACAAAATTTCATGATGGGTATCGTTTAAGGGGTTTTTTGGTATGCTGAGTGCGAATCACATGATAATTTTGCAATCCAATATGGCCGCCGCGCCGTAGTAACAAAATTTCATGATGGGTATCATTTAAGGGGTTTTTTGGTATGCTGAGTGCGAATCACATGATAATTTTGCAATCCAATATGGCCGCCGCGCCGTAGTCACAAAATTTCATGATGGGTATCGTTTAAGGGGTTTTTTGGTATGCTGAGTGCGAATCACATGATAATTTTGCAATCCAATATGGCCGCCGCGCCGTAGTCACAAAATTTCATGATGGGTATCGTTTAAGGGGTTTTTTGGTATGCTGAGTACGAATCACATGATAATTTTGCAATCCAATATGGCCGCCGCGCTGTAGTCACAAAATTTCATGATGGGTATCGTTTAAGGGGTTTTTCGATGTGCTGAGTACGAATCACGTGATAATTTTGCAATCCAATATGGCCGCCGCGCCGTAATTACAGAATTTCATTATGGGTATCGTTTAAGGGGTTTTTTGGTATGCTGAGTACGAATCACATGATAATTTTGCAATCCAATATGGCCGCCGCGCCGTAGTCACAAAATTTCATGATGGGTATCGTTTAAGGGGTTTTTTGGTATGCTGAGTACGAATCACATGATAATTTTGCAATCCAATATGGCCGCCGAGCCGTAGTCACAAAATTTCATGATGGGTATCGTTTAAGGGGATTTTCGATGTGCTGAGTACGAATCACATGATAATTTTGCAATCCAATATGGCCGCCGCGCCGTAGTCACAAAATTTCATGATGGGTATCGTTTAAGGGGTTTTTCGATGTGCTGAGTACGAATCACATGATAATTTTGCAATCCAATATGGCCGCCGCGCTGTAGTCACAAAATTTCATGATGGGTATCGTTTAAGGGGTTTTTCGATGTGCTGAGTACGAATCACGTGATAATTTTGCAATCCAATATGGCCGCCGCGCCGTAATTACAGAATTTCATTATGGGTATCGTTTAAGGGGTTTTTTGGTATGCTGAGTACAAATCACATGATAATTTTGCAATCCAATATGGCCGCCGCGCCGTAGTCACAAAATTTCATGGTGGGTATCGTTTATGGGGTTTTTTGATGTGCTGAGTACGAATCACATGATAATTTTGCAATCCAATATGGCCGCCGAGCCGTAGTCACAAAATTTCATGATGGGTATCGTTTAAGGGGTTTTTCGATGTGCTGAGTACGAATCACATGATAATTTTGCAATCCAATATGGCTGCCGCGCCGTAGTCACAAAATTTCATGATGGGTATCGTTTAAGGGGTTTTTCGATGTGCTGAGTACGAATCACATGATAATTTTGCAATCCAATATGGCCGCCGCGCTGTAATCATAGAATTTCATGATGGGTATCGTTTAAGGGGTTTTTTGGTTTGCTGAGTACGAATCACATGATAATTTTGCAATCCAATATGGCCGCCGCGCCGTAATCACAAAATTTCATGATAGGTATCGTTTAAGGGGTTTTTTGTTAACCCGAAATTCGTACTCAGCATACCAAAATACCCCTTATACGATACCCAACATGAACTTTTACAACGGCGGCGCGGCGGCCATATTGGATTGCTAAATTAACCCGAAATTCGTGCTCAGCATACCAAAATACCCCTTATACGATACCCAACATGAACTTTTACAACGGCGGCGCGGCGGCCATATTGGATTGCTAAATTAACCCGAAATTCGTACTCAGCATACCAAAATACCCCTTATACGATACCCAACATGAACTTTTACAACGATGGCGCGGCGGCCATATTGGATTGCTAAATTAACCCGAAATTCGTACTCAGCATACCAAAATACCCCTTATACGATACCCAACATGAACTTTCACAACGATGGCGCGGCGGCCATATTGGATTGCAAAATTAACCCGAAATTCGTACTCAGCATACCAAAATACCCCTTATACGATACCCAACATGAACTTTAACAACGATGGCGCGGCGGCCATATTGAATTGCTAAATTAACCCGAAATTCATACTCAGCATACCAAAATACCCCTTATACGATACCCAACATGAACTTTTACAACGGTGGCGCGGCGGCCATATTGGATTGCTAAATTAACCCGAAATTCGTACTCAGCATACCAAAATACCCCTTAAACGATACCCAACATGAATTTTTACAACAGTGGCGCGGCGGCCATATTGGATTGCTAAATTAACGCGAAATTCGTACTCAGCGTACCAAAATACCCCATATACGATACCCAACTTGAAATTTTATAGCGGCGGCGCGGTGACCATATTGGATTGCAAAATTAACCCGAAATTCGTACTCAGCATACCAAAATACCCCTTATACGATACCCAACATGAACTTTTACAACGATGGCGCGGCGGCCATATTGGATTGCTAAATTAACCCGAAATTCGTACTCAGCATACCAAAATACCCCTTATACGATACCCAACTTGAACTTTTACAACAGCGGCGCGGCGGCCATTTTGGATTGCCGGCTGTGGTATTGATTTGCTTGAATGTATGATAATTACAAAGTAATGAATTACAAAGTAACTAGTTATAAAGGAATCTAATTACTTTGCAACTAGTTACTTAGTAACTAATTAACCGGAACATCCAAAGTATTTAAATTACAAAGTAATTAATTACTGAGTAATTAGATTACATTGTAACTTAATTACATTGTAATTCAATTATTAATTGAATTACTTTTGTAATTAATTACGCCCATCACTGATATTCCTACGTGAAAATACTTTTTTAAATGAATATCAGTGTGGCGTCAGCGTTTCTTTGTATTCGTTCGAATCACGTGGGCTCACCTCACTCAAGTAGTTCCCATCACCTTCGAAATACGGCAATAAAATATTGCCTATGTCACCCGAGGATAGAGTACCTAGCCTTTAACTAAAGAGCCTACCAGACGCCAAATTGTTAAAAGCAGAAAGAAGATATACATTTTAACGTGGAAGAAAGAGAGAGATGCGATCGGTTTTTGTGCGTTTTTAACGAATTAAATTAATTATAAAAAACTAAAACCAATTTGAAAAAAGTGGTCTAGTGCAAATGAAGATTTTACTATTGTCTTTCTTATAAATACTTTATATTATAAAAACAATTTAAATCTTATGAGATCTAGCTTAAAATTTCACTAAATCAAGGTATTTTCAACACAGAAATCTATCGAGGATTTTATCAGTAATCGTGTTTCTAGCCAAGAGCGTTTTTGGTTCATGAACTGAAGTTGTCGGTGTTAAAAATTTAACTCATTAGACCTCAAGAGTTCTGAGATCTAGATCAAGATAATAGTCTATTTGGCGTCAGACGGACTCTTAAACTTTAACTGCGAAAGAATTTTTCAAATCGGCATTCCTCTCTAAAATATTAGTAAAGATGATTTGCTTTGTTTTTGTAAAAATATGTAACTGATCAATTAGGAACTAAACTACTTACTTATTGTTAATAAAAGCTTTATACTTAATTTTTAAAAACTATCAATTTCATGCTATATTTACTGTTAGAATACAAAAAAAAATACTCAAAGAACATATTTAATATTATTAATAATTTGTTAAGGCGTGTGTACACTAAATAGGTACATAGAGGGTGACACGAGAGCCCGTCGTTAAGCGCCATTAATGATTTCTTAATGATTGACTCCACGGCAGCTCGAAACCTTCCAAAATCGTTTGTAGGGCTAGCAAAAACTTTTGATGCCCATTATTTTTAGAAAACAGTTTTAGTAAGGTTAGGCTATTAATTTTTGTTGTGCTTTCATGAATTCAACTGTAAAACAGCAAGAGGAGAGTTGAGAATTCCCTGCATTTTTTGTGTCTCTTATAGACAAATCGAAGTAGAACATAAAACACCGTTAAATAAAAGTGAACTGTTAGAGATTATGGTTTAGAATATTAACCTTGACACACTTGTTTTTCATTAAAAATTAGCGCACTACTTCAATTGTGTTAGGTGGAGTTGGCCCACGGGTACGACACGGGACAAGTTTTTTATCTTTCTGTATGATTGGTAATGTAACCGATTATGGTGAGAAATCGATTGATTATTTTTTTATATCATATCATTTACTTGAAAGCTATTTATAGGTTTGGGAAAATAAAAAAATACTCTTTTCAGAGGCATAAATTGAAATTCAAAAGCTGAATAGCAAAAGATAAGCATACCTCCTTCTATTTTCAGGGTATTTGGGGTTTAAGGATTTTGACTGGGTCAGTGGACTGGACTAATTTAAGGATAAACCTAATATTTTTGAAAAATTACAGAAGTCTGGCCATCTGCAAGAAAATCCTACATAGATGCTATGCAGGACTCTTACCGACTAAAAACCACACGTTCCCTACCTACTGCCTCCGGTTGGGAGCCCCGGGTAAGCCCTCGCAAGGATGACCCCAGCAAAGTCTGTCCGCCATTTCAATCAGATCGTATTAGCTCCATGCAGAGATTACGTTTATATTTCTATATAAAATATTTTAATACTACGATCATAGTTTGGCAAAACGAGCAATCTTTAACAAACGACCTATTTATATATCTAGGATTGATGAACTCCCTATACTTACTAACCTTAAATAATAATTTAGCTTAATATTTTTTCTTAGCGCGACTGCACCATTTCCATATTCTTTGGCAACTCAGCTGTGATGCTATCGAATTACTTGGTGGGATTTCTAGTACATGCGGCATGCCTTACTGGCAGCGCCAGCCCATTAAAAATAATCGATGCTAGCAAAAATATCGAGAGCTTTCCACTAATGACATCGCGCAAGAAAACAAAGCTCACCGGGTCACAGTCGAGCAGCGAGCACCATTTACGATTCGGCTCCGATTCAAATACAGCCTAAGCACATGTGATGAGTCCTTAAGAATGACTTCGGAAATTTATGCCTTCAAAATCTTACTATTACTAATAATATTATAAATGCGAATGTTTGTGAGTGTGGATGTTTGTTACTCTTTCACGCTCTAACGGCTGAACGGATCAGGCTGAAATTCGGTACAGGGGTAGATATAGGTCTGGAATAAACACAGGCTACTTTTTATCCCGGGAATAAGTTCCCACGGGAAGCGGAAACGGGAACAAAACCTGAAGCGGGCGAAGCTGCGGGCGTCAGCTAGTTCATTCATATATTAGGTGGGTACCTATATTTTGAATTGTCTTTGCCTGTTATTTTTATGTTTGTAAACTAATTGTTTAAACATAAGTAAATATAGTCACGACTTTATCCTCCTGGGAGTATGTAGAGGCATACCCTTATAACTGTAGGTAATGACGTTTAATAAAACAATTTCATCGAATAAAGACTGTGGAAGTGTAAGCCAGGGACAATACCAAAATTTTAACGACACCTAAAATATAGCGCAATTTTACGAGTGCAATAATGTTCGTAACCGAAGTTTATTTCACGAATTTTGTGTTTAATAGGTTAATTCACGTGGAAGATGTTTGTGGAGCACCGAGCAGTGAGCCCCGCGCCTCTCACAGAGCCCTCTTTGTTTTTCTTACAAATGAAATTATTGCGCGAATAAAATATTTTACTGTCTGTCAATTTGGTTGGTTCACTTCGTCGAAATGTTTCGCCAGATATTAAGCAGAGGTTAAAATTTTATTTGCACGGAGTTATTGCCCGAATGCCGGCGTCTCAGCGTAGTGCCGTTGGATTCTCCGCGGTACGTTCGGCTCGTTCGAGGCCCATTATTGCTTGGTGTAAGACAATACCTACAAATAAAATAAAATACCCTCCCTTATTTATTGCTTCGTAGAATATCGAAAGGACTTTGTTCACTAGATGTAACTTGCTTTAGATAATAGATGGTCATCGTAAGAAAGTACGAAGGCGGACTGTTGTACTCTGGGTACAGGGTCTAGCTGTACCTATTACAATGTATTACATTTAATGAAGTTTAAAACGAAAAAAACTATTAATAAAATTACTGGATTACATTTAAAATGAACATTTATTTAAAGATAACAAAAAAGCTAGCCAATTTAATAACTGTGTCTTGAAGTCGTAATGAACTTGGCACTTATTAAGTAGTAGGTAGCTACTGATAAAGGAGTTGAATCCAAATGATTGACGAAAAAAGACAAATGCTTATGAGTGAACTATAATGAGGTAACACATTTTCGCGGAACCTAAACTCGTACGAACTTGCAGTCCTCAGTGGCGAACATCCAACATCGGATGAATGAGTCCGATACAAATAGACCTGGGTGCAACAAAGCTGATGTAATTGGTGCATTGTAGGCGGCCGCGGGCAGGCATCGTTAGCCTTTCTTTCGTAGACTCGGTTTTGTCCGGGCCCCGCGCTTGCTAATTAACTATGAAATTAATTGACGTGGCAAAGTTTCCGAGCGAAACTTGAATTAATTGGCACGTCCGACTTCAGCCTAATTAGGAGCCTGAGGCTTTTCAGTATCGCGCTCGTTGATGCCGTGAAAAACACACAAAAGTGTTGTGTGTATAATTTGGATGTGCGCGAGTCTCTCTCGAATCAAATTGTGTGGAGAGTAAATTGAGTGTGCTGTACGTGCTTGATTTTTCATTTGAACTGGCCCTACTATTACCGTGCTGTATGCTGTAGTTTGCACTATCATCGTGATTATTTACATTTACAAACTACGCATACAATAATGTAATGAAGTAGTTTCTGACCATGAATACGTTCAGCAGAGTAGTAAAAACTATTCCTATTTCAATAGGGATGATGGATACAAGCTCTCCGGGATTTGGGATTCAGTGATAAATAAACTTGAACGTAAAACTGTGCCAATTAAAACTAACGTAGTGAGTAAAGTGTGTCGCCGGCCTTATCGTTCGTTGTAATAACAACGCGCAACGGAGGGTAGTTCGACAAGAAATAACTTCGTGGTAACAACTGCGACCACGGGCGCTGCAACGTGCTCGAAACGTCGGTGAATGTAGTAACTATTTCGCGTGAAGTCCCGAATTCTATAAGTATGAGTGTTAAAAACCGCGATAGGTAGTTTAAAAAAAAACATTAACAATTCCTAATATCGTGACACTAGAGTTACGGATGCAATGGGATTGAATACTTTCCCTTACACTGAAGACAGTCCCTCTAGGCGAGACCGCGGTGGTAGTTAAAGTATGCCGGGATCCCTAGGACATCCTACGGGACTCCCGGCCATAGACTGTAGTAAGGCATTGTGTGTTTTTGTCGGTAGGAGTCCAGCATAGCATCCATGTAGGATTTCCACACATTAAAAACACTGAAGAAAGTTTTGTTTTAATTGTCTCTCGATTCCAACTATCCACAAACCATCAGAAACCGTTACTGATGAACGTAATAACAAACCAAGAACAACCAAACAACCTAAAGCCATTACTCACATAACATCTATTTGCAAAATTTCACATTATTAGTTTAGGCGAGCGACGTTGAAAGAAACTTGTGTAATGGGGCCCTAACGCGTTTGTATTCACCATAATAACAAGAGCTATTATTTTAGTAAGCTTATTTAGAATTCCCAGTGTGGCCTATTATTATTTATTTGTAAGTTCACAATATAAACACAGTTTGTACTGAAAGGGACTGCGAGCGGGGAGGGTTGTCCCGGGGCGAAGGAACCTCCATAATTAACATACATTATGAATTATCGAAAATGACCGAGTCGATAGCCCTAATTACACGTTCCAGCGCCATTGAGCCGGGTCTGGGTAATGAATAGCTTTGTATTTTATTAATACGTGTTGCCGAGCTTTATTAGATATCTTTGTTGAGAAGAAACCATATATCATGAGCCCTATTACGTGTTAATTGGGGCTATGTGGCCATTTTGGCTTTTTTGTTTCCAATTTCAAATTTAAATTAAGAACGTTCTACCACAATGTAGAGTTTCGGATTTAATTGTTTTTTAATGCTTGATTTGCCATATAAATTGACCCCACTATAAATGATGAAGAGAGAGATTAAAATTTGTGAAATAAACACGAACTTCGGCCTATGTCAGGGTTAAAATTTCCGGACCTTCATCACTTTTTCAAAAAAATCTTGCACTATTTGCAGGTACTATTTGAAATATACTTATTTATGCATTTTAGCCCCTCTCTATAAAATAGATTGCAGAGTTGCTTATGGCGAAGCTTGTGTCTGTAGTCTGTGACTCTGTTGCATTAAACTACGTCACTAGGTGTCTAATCTGTTTAATATATACAACCAAATATCATAGTAGTCAAAATTTATCATCCTTACTTAGCTTAGTGTAATTGTTAACCGATAGATGGCGCTGTACCGTAACCCTATATTGTACATCGCGGTGTTAAGATTTTCCTGCAAGATGTGAACTCCGTACTACTTTAGATAATAAATTGTCTTACTCTGGATACATTGTTTTATTTCTACATTAAATATTTTGGGACATTGTACAAGTGTTCCTTCGAGCCGGATGTGATACAGGATCATCTGTTCAAAGTTTGAAATAAAACAAAAATTACAACGTCAATCGGATTGAACTTTTACAATAAACGTGTTAGAGAGGGGCAGTCTGGTGAGAACGATCTCACGGAGTCTTGTTTGTATTACATTGAAGAAATTACATAAAATTGTGACAACGTTTGTGAAAAGTCAACAAAAATCTATATCAACAGCGCAGAGGCGCCCTCATTATTTGTACCTGCTAAAATTAGAACTAAACTTAAGACGTAAGACTCGTAGCGCTTTTTTCCATACAAACGTATTAACTATTTTATTCATGAATAATGCCTCTAGAAGTATCGTTGCTTTTTCATAAAATCAAGATCTGTTGTATAATATTTCCCTGTTGTGCAATTTTTTCGATAAACAAAGCATTTAAAAGGCTTTCCACCTTTAAAAAGTAATAGTCAGCGCGAGTGTAGCGCCTCCGGTGTTGCAAGCGTCCATAGGCAGCGGTGACCACCAGTCCATCTGGTGGGCCGTATGCTTGTCTGCCACCTAAGTGATATAAAAAAAAATAGGAACATGATATTTTTTCTCTAAAATGGTGTCAAAAATATTTAAATTGATTCTGATTTCATAGAGAAAACAGGAGCATACAAATCATCGGATTTAGGTAAATTTTTTTCCAAATAAAAATCGGTCTGTACTAAAGCTATCCTTATCGCACTGTACTGAGATGACCAGGTGCACTGCGATGGCAATACCTAAATAAAACCTATTTTATTAATTATTTATTAAATTGTCATGTTATGGTGCGCAGCGCCCGTAGTTTGCTCTAAAACAATAATAAATCAAGTCAATTATTATTTTATATTTAATTATATCTTTTATTATAATTGTATGTACATATACATTATGTTACTGTCAGTTAGTTATTACTTATTTGATTTAAGTCACTTTTTTATAGTAGAGTACTTAATTATTTAAATATAGTTAGGTAAGTTGAAGAATAATTATATTGTCATTGAAAAACTACAAAAGCGCCGACCCGTATTTCCATTTTATAATAAAAATAATTAAATTATTGTACATAGGTATTATTTTAAACATTAAATTAAATTAGTTTTTCAGTAATAAAAATCTCATAAGAATAACAAAAACGGCGTGGTTATTGTTTATAATTATGATTTTATGTATGAATGCCACATTTATGAAGAACTTTGAAGTAGCTGTAAATGCCGAAAACAATCTGCCCAAGAAGTAAAGACTCATAAATACTAGCCCACACGAATTTTGCTTCAGTAGGTACGTAAGAAATATGAGCTCTGCACGAGCGCCAATTTTTATAACACTAAGGATGCCCGGCGAGGAGTAAACGGCTAAAGGCCTTTGCCCCAAGAAATCAAAGCTCAGCGGTACCAGCTCCGCCAGAAACTCTTGGAAGTTGGGATTTATGAAATCAAGGCGAAGAAACGCAACCATCAGGGCTATCGGACCGGTCCTAGACGAATCGCTGGAGAGTAGCCATGGCAATCCCTGCTACTGGATATAACAGATAATTTCCGTGCACGGGTGCTTCGGTAAATGCCTGTGGCGAACACACTGGGAGACGACAGCCAGCCCTGCGAAGAACACAGTGAGGAGTTGGAGACTCATCTCTCCACACATTGGTGAAATGCTAGGCGCGGGCACGACAGCGCCATGTCCTCGTGGTAAGTCTGGACTGGACGTAAACTTTCTCTAGTTGGAAACCATGATGTGAGTCATTTTCTCCTAAGGGAGCCAGAAAGAAGTCCTCCCAGCAGGTATGTCTTGCCATGGCGAACCTTTGAATTTGCCTACAACACCCAAGTATAAACTAGACGAGAAAATAAAAAATCTAGGTACCTACTTACGATTCTGCTAGCGAATTGATGTAGGTACTGGTGCTAGTATAAAGTTTACTTTGAATCATTCAATCAATCAATTATGTATTTATGATCCTAAAATTACCTACACCAAGCAACAATACAGTTCACTTAATTCCGATAAAACAAAGTCTACCAAGATCGAAGAAGAAGATGGAAGTTTTTACCCGCTAGGCATCTGGCATGGTATCCACGATTCCTCACAGATAGGTAGTACCATACCGTACATACATAAAATAAAAACTAAATTAAGTAGGGTAGCATAGTACAGAAACTCGAAACAAAGGGTTTTGATAATGTAGTGAAACCTTTTAAGTATCAAACAAATATCATATTCGGCTATTTAAATAAACTTGAACATAATAATAAACATTTTTGTAGACATGCGATACAGGTTTATATTCGCGTTTCGTTTTGCGCACGTCGGTCGGTAAGGAAGCGGAATAAGCCTGTTGGAAGTTTCAGGCTGGACGCACTCGCTGAATGAACGGTAACATTCAATATTTCTCGGTAACATTCGAAACGTGTTGATATCTCGACAGGATAGAAATCAACGAAACGGAAATATACCATGGCTCCTCTGTGTTCACCTCTGAAAAGTATCCAGGTGAATAAGGATGATAAAAACTTGTGCCACTCATCACAAGCAACGGCATTAACTGCTTTGTTGGGGCGGTGGGTAGTGTATGCAGCTGCTGTTAGGGAGGTTTCGGTTCTGAATAAATACACTAGAGAGCAATGAATCCGGGTCACTTAAAGAATCCTAAAAATCTCGGAAACTAAAAATGCTAGGTTAATGCAATAAATTGTATTTAATAGACAATGTAATACTCCTTAAATGAAGGTATTAAAACTTCTTAGTTATTGTAAAGTTATATCATAAAAAAATCAAATTTGAAAAAGGGCCACTTTCGAAGATGGAACTACGAAATTACAGCATTTGGTGTTGCTTTTGTTTGTAATCTGTCATTTATGTGGGTACATAAACCATGTTGATAGTGCTCTATATTCATTAATCAAGCTGAAATTATGTCGCTTACGCCTGAAGAATGCACCAGAATACTTACAATGCTGGAAACCGGCCGGAGTCAGCGCGATACAGCCAGGACTGTCGGTGTGTCGCTGTCAACAGTACAAAGAGTTCTCCGACGTTACGAAGAAACTGGTTCTAACCTACGCAGACCAGGAACGGGCAGAACCAGGTGTACCACAGCACGAGAAGACCGATACTTGGTGAACACCATGCTTCGAAATCGCTTTCTCACAGGAACTGAACTCACCAATCAGTTCGACGCCTCGGAGGAAGTAACCCAAGTGCATGGACAGTAAGACGTCGGCTTGCTGAATCTAACTTAAAACCCCTTAGACCTGCAAACGGCCCTAAACTGGAGCGTGGGCATCGTATTTCGAGACTAAGGTATGCCCAGAGCCACGTAAATTGGAGTATTGAAGATTGGTCAAAAGTTATGTTCTCCGACGAATCAAAATTTATGCTCTACAAGCACGATGGAAGACACAGAGTGTATCGAAGACCAGGGGAAAGATTCAAGCAAGCATGCATCGAAGAAAAAGTAGCCTACGGTGGTGGGTCTGTACTTGTGTGGGCCGGAATTTCTTCTGAAAGTCGCACAGAGCTGGTGATCATAGAAAACGGCTCTTTAACTAGCGTAAGATATGTGGAAGAAATCCTCAATGATCACGTTGGTCCATTTATGGTCAATTTAGGTGAGGATGCTATATTTATGCATGACAATGCCCGACCTCATACAGGTAGGATTGTGAATGACTACCTTCAAGAGATGAACATTACTCGTATGGAGTGGCCAGCGCGCAGCGCGGATATCAACCCGATCGAGCATGCTTGGGACGAGCTAGGCAGATGCGTAAAACAACGAAACCCTCCCCCAATCACGCTTCGTGAGCTCAAAATTGCTCTCACAGAGGAATGGGAGAATATTCCCCAAAATCGTATAAGGAACTTGGTGTACAGCATGCCAAACCGCGTAAACGCAGTAATGGAAGCACGAGGAGGCAATACGAAGTATTAAAATTCAAGAAAATCGTAATAAAGTTCAAAAATTTCATGTTTCCTATTTTTGTTTTAAGGAGAGATCAGCAGTTTTTTCTTTATGTAATTTTGTGTTAATAAAATGTATGGTGACTCATATTTTTTTTACTTTCATTTAAGGAGTATTACATTGTCTATTAAATACAATTTATTGCATTAACCTATCATTTTTAGTTTCCGAGATTTTTAACATTCTTTAAGTGACCCGGATTCATTGCTCTCGAGTGTATTAGGTATAGTAGGTACAAGTGATTCGCAAGTTTTTGCTTTGGAATTTAGGTGCTTTCTAAGTATTAGCACAGTATAAAGGCTGTGGTGCTAGAGACACATTGGGCGCCAATATCCACAGGCAATTAGGTTTGTATAGTTTGTGCCGATATTCGAAAGTATCTATGTATTTTATGAAAAAAACATTATGAAACATTGCATCTCGATTATCAAACTTTAACTATGTCTAATTACTCGCTAGGTACAGTTCTCGATTTCTTTTAAAGAGATGTTTATCAGTTTTCTAGAATTCTAGATCCCAAGAATCCGAGCACGTATCTAATATTATATTACCTAACAGCTTTCTAAACATTATGTATACTTTTATAGGCTTGATGTCTAATTTAATGAGCGACACGTTTTGCCCAAAACATACAATGTACTTTTTACGTAAAAACAACAGCGAATTAAAATTGTATGTTTAATGCTGACATTTTACGACGAAACTATGTTTAATTAAAATTAATTTAGATAATGTTCGTCAGAAGAACAAGACAGAGACCTAATTGCTAATTTAGAAGAAAAGTAAGAAATTACTCGTTGTAAAAACTCGAGTTATTAAGTAGAGAACATGTTTTAATAAGTTTTTAATTAGTTATTTGCGTATTATGTTACAAAAGATAATATTTTCTTATTTTTCTGAAAACATTTTGAATTTAATATTATATTTTAGACTTTATTATTCATGCTCCGTGTGGCGATGGGGCCCATGTGGCAACGCGAAAGAGTTCAAAGTGTTACCACCCCAATTTATTCAGAGGGTGTCGTAAGAGGCGACTAAGGGAACACGATTCATTGCGTAGAGAAGGAAAACTCGAAATGAAACCCTTATGGGTTGAAGGCCTTATGGGCGGCTTGAAAAATTTCAACTATGAGCGTCACGACCTGCGCCTGTCCATTTCACGCAAAAATATATATATCGGGGATAAAGTGCGTCCTTAGACCATATAACACGGGACTAGCCTTTGCGAACCACCGCATACAAAAATATTCTGCCAGTTTTCATACAAGTGAAGGGGGAAACACAAAGACATTTAAAATTTCATTGCATTTAAAAATGTATTAATCGACAAACGCGTAATGGCTGTTGTGTGTTAATTGTTATTGTACAGTCAACTACAATGTAATGTACTAGTTTAATCATATAAAATGATGTACTGATGTACAGGCTTTTCATAAAGCCAAAAGACCAAATGGTCATGTGCAATGGCAGAAAACAATGCTTAAGTAAGGCGCATCCTGTGGTTAGATGATCTAAGAGTGCGTCATATATATAATATAACTAATTTATTTAAAATAAAATGATATTTGAGGGCCTCTCATAAAACGAACGAACGTTGTTCCGTATCGAACCCTCCGTGCGAGTCGGACTCGCCCGTCTCGCTCTTGACCGGTTTTTCTAGAGACCGTATTCTTAGCATTCCATGGATTCTCCGTGCGGGCGCCGGGTCCATAGCGTGGCACAGGGGGAACACCCCGACGGCGTCTGGGACTTGCGACCCATTTGAGTAGGTTTAGGGTGGCCACCTTACTATGCGCATAAACGATCACCTTCCACCGTCAACAATGTTCTCCCCCCCTGCCCAACCAGATTTGGTAAGATCCTATCAATGCCGCTTTGGATACTCGTTTCAGTAAAGAGCTTACTGAAGCTCTTGGCAATCCAAGGTCCTTAAATAAATTATACAGGGATTTAGCTGGAATTCCCCTTGCTCCTACTTCTACGGCATAGAGTTTAACCACATAGCCATTTTTGGTTAACTCATTGGTCAAGTCAAAGTATTCATTTGTCTTCATGGCGTGGTCCTTCGGTATGTTGGTCTCCCACGGCACCGTCAGCTCCACGAGCACCGCACGCCTGTGTATCCTCGAAAACAGGAATATGTCGGGTCTGAATGACGAGGCACATAAATAAAAATTCTAAAAAGCTCAAAAACCTGAACCACCCATTTATGTTTTCCTAATTTTTTGTGGTCTTCTGAAAATGCATGTGCTTTCTTTTAGTTATCTTCTCAAAATCCTATAAAACTTTTCTTTCGATCAATTAGATCATTAAATAATTGATCTAGAAACAGAATTCATCATAATGTAGTGTAAAACGCTGTCTGTGCTGTAAAGATTGCTGCAGTCCATATGTTACTGCGGTTACTGCATGGTCAAAACCGTTTTGTCATCTGGCTACCCCAAAGAATATAAAGGACTAACGATTTCGTATACACATAACTATCGTGAAAAATAAATCCTATTATCTGCCCTTGGTAATATGAAAAACTATCGGACGTCACGCGGTTTCACTCGCGTAGTTCCCGTTCCCGTAAGAATACGGTAACATAATAGGTATATCCTATGTCACCCGCGGATAGTGCAGCTTACCATTAGAGAAAGAATTTTTCAAATCGGTCCAGTACTTTCGGAGGATGCAAACAAACAATAAAATTTTTCCTCTTTAACCTTTGTAACTTTTATCACCTTAGTTTCGTAGCTTGATTTAAAAGAACCATTTTCCATTTCATTTCTAAAATTATTTGCTTGTTACTACAGATAAAGCGAACTTTTTAAAATTTAAATCATTTGCAGTAGGTAGTCTTAGTATGGGTCATTACTATGAGTGGTCGCAAGACGCTGCCCGAGTGACCGCTAATGACCGCGCTGGCGGAATCGTCTCGTTACCTCAGCCCATTGTCGGCTAAAGGGTTCTTCAGCCGTTCCTAATTTAAATTTGAATAAAAATCGTCACTATAATGTACGATTCATGTATTATTGAGGATTATTGGTCGATAATCGTAACTGAGTGTGTGGGACGGTTACTTCCGAACCTCTGAATTTGTTACCTTCGCTTGTTATTAGGAGACATTTTGCATTTTTTGACAAATCTTAACGTACTAAGTATTTTTTCAACGCACCACCACACCACATAATTTATTAGTTATTCTTCATTATTCCTGTAACAAAAACATTATTTAAACTTTCCTTTCACCGACCGTTGCTTGAACAAGAGTGGACGCGTGACCGTGACGTCACCATTTCTAACCAATTTTCTTGAGAATCGTTTACACTGAGTGTGTAATCGAAATTTTAAGGTACTTCCTGGCCGCCTGTTTGTTTTATGGGCTCTAATTCGTCATAAGGAAGTTGTTAAATGGACTGTACGATACTGTTAAAGGTACAAATAATGGAAACGCAGATATTTTTCGTAGAAAATTTAATGTCATCTATCATTGATATCAAATCTACCAGATATACGAGTACAGTCTCAAGTGATTATTAGAATAACAATGCATGCGATTTCTGTCTCTTTCCTTTGGATATTAAGTATTTTTATACTACTAAGGGGTAGACAGACAGACTTTTTTCAGTGTTGTTGCAAGCAATTTTCGTCAGATCCCTTACCGTAGGCGACAAATTCGTCCGTCACTTAGCTGAATTTTAACGTCTTTTTGGGGCTAGATAGGGCAAAAACGGAACCTTTACGGGATCACTTTGTAGTCCGTCCTGTCCTGTCTGTCAAGACCCTTTCCCTCGTGAACGCGAGGAGGTTATCGAGTTGAAATTAACACCATATAATTCAGAACTGTAGACCTGAATCCCTAGAAGCTGTAAAAAATCAAAACTCTTAATTAACACAGAAAAAGTTACGGCTCTATATTTCGCAAAAAAACGTATAGCCTAGCAAGATTGTCCTAGCATTCACTCTATCAGCCATTTTTCTTTAGCTAATAATGATGGGCAAAATTGAAGAAAAGAGGCGCGTTGGAGTACGAAAGAAATCTTGGTTGAGTAACATCCGAGAGTGGACGAACGTAGCCATCGTTGAAGAGCTATTTTGCTTGACGCAAAATAAAAAGAAGTTCGCTAAGCTGACGGCCGACCTCCAGTGATGGAGAGGCATTTGATGATGAAGATTTACTCAGCAAGCACCTAACAGATATTGACTTGGGCTCCGATGTCCTTAGTAGGACCCATATTGGTGAATTAATTACCTTATTACAAATTAAACAATGTGTTTAGAGAGTGACGTTCGTTCGCTAGCGTGCTCCCGCCTCGGGTACAAAATACACTAATTTATGCACTCGGTGATCGACTAGCTAGTTGATTGCTTTTCTTTCCAACTTCAACTTACTTGATTATATTCAGTAATAGCGAAAACTGTCGACTTTCTGTGTATTCATCTCGCAAAGTATCTTATTATAAAACTTTTGAAACTTTAGGAGACTTATTTTTTTCTAGTTGTGCCGGCGAGATTCGTTTCGTACCTCCTTAGAATCAGTTTTTTTAAATTACTGAGATATTTAGCTATTCTGGGTACACAAATTCCACAAAACAAAAATGATAAAAATCGGCCCAATAGTTCTCTGATAATAAGTGTTGGCACAAGTCCGACTTTCTTTTATACATAATTAGTAGAAGACCTAATAGTTTATATTCTACACACATTTATGCATTTATGAAACCGAGATGTAGTACGGAGAAAAGAGTAGGTACCTAGTTCATCAAATCCAGTACTGTATTTATTGACCCTCATATTGAAAATCCATTAACTAGTTAATACTGTAAAGTAAACAATGATAAGTAAACTTCGACAAACCCGTACGAGGCGCACTTGACCGTCTTCAACTGTTTATTTATTCATTGCAAGCTAAATGAAGTATTAACACGACATTCGCTCATTTAAATTTCTCTGCATCTTAACATTTCATACATGTGTCGAACATTTCTCTGCATAAGTGCTCACTAAATACCGCTTAAAACACATTGACAACTCAGTAATTTGTTAGTCGTAACAGCAATCATACAACAATAACCCATTAGACAAGTTGTGGAAATTTTCCGGTTATTTCCGATTCACACCGATTGTTACGGCTTGAGCCGGCCATTCCAAGGGCCATAACTCGGCCCGAGAGTGCCCGAGACCCGCTTCGAGTGGGGTCTATGGCCAACGACCGGAATCGTGTATTTATAGTATATTTGTGGTATATTTACGACCTATATAATGCGAGAGATTTATTGAGTGCGGCGTAATTAGCGAGCGTATAGATTTACAATCGAGATTTATTGTGTCAAATTGTAGTCATTTTAATAGTGTTTTTGACTAATGAGTTGAGGCATTTAGACGTTGATATTAAGACTCTTTGTGGAGCATAAAGTTTAGTATGTACCCACGTATGTCAATCTTATGTTTAACGAGCTTATGCTTGCGGTTTTGCCAACGTTTTCCCGTAGATTTATCAGCTATCAGGGTAGTATGTCAGCCGTGTCATACTCATACATACATACATAGTATCCAACACATGTTCTGTCAGTCAGTCAGGTAGGTCAGGACATACATACATAGTAAAAAAAAACGCAAAAAAGTAGTAAGTAACAAAAACTTTTTACAAACATTCCTACTTAATTTTGGTAGAAATGATTGTCACTCGTCCACGGCTGGTCTCATGAGGAAGTCTCCAAGATTTCATTGGAATGGGACAAATAATTATTTACGAACAAAGACACTTTCATGATACTACTTAGTACTTCTTTTATTTCCACATGATCACATAAATTTTAAATACGAAACTACTATAATAATTAATAGGAAACATCTAATGCTATGGATAGTCTGCTAGAGACAGGTGATCATGCCAGTAGCAGAATGCCAATCTGAAAGCCTTTTTTACGTGTGAATAATATATTCTCAATTCCTCATGGATCAGTGACTCCTGGTCGTAGCCTCGTAGGCAGTGTTATGTGCACCAGTGCACCGGGTAGTATGCTCTTGGAATGTCGCAAGAATGTTCGAGAATTCCCGGTAGGTTTTGGCTATCACCACAGCCTCCGCAGCCTCGCCTAGGGATTGAAATCCTTATTAGTAGTATCAAAGCCAAGTTAAAAGCTTTATTGGTCGGTGCGAAGCTATTTGATAGCCGGTAGCCAGATTCTGTTCGTATCTGTTTCAGCGTGTGACTTCTACAATATCACGACTATAACACTACTTAGCAGTGGGAAAATCCTTCCATTCTTTTTGCAAATTCACATATAAGTTTAAATCGATGTTTATCAGTCATAAATTAGAATAAATAAGCGAGTCGGTTGAGGCGACTGCGCCGGCGCCGCGAGGGTGCGTAAATCAGGTACAACCGCTTATTAAGTTGTTAGGGGCGGCCATGTTCGCTGCCCACGCGTGCCCGCTCTCGACCACTCTGTCCACGCCCTTATGTTTACGCTGTATAGCTCAGAACATTGTATCACAGTCAAATCCTTTCCCATAAACTTGATTTCAAGTACTTGTAGCTGTGTCTACAAAAGGGGTACAATTTCTGTGTTGCAATTTTGCGTATTCGTTTTTGATCCTAAATCTTTGAAAATGGATGGAGCTTTTTATCATTACCAGATTTACCGCGATGCGGTTTTCAGGGTTTTTTAAATCTATGACATAAATATTTCAAAATCGTGTTAGACGATTATGTGACATACCTACCTACCCGGTTGCACTGGTTGTGTTTATAGGCTGACTCTGGAAAGGATTTCTTTATAAGTGCCTCTTTGCGTTGCAACGAACAGTGCTAGATGAACAAGAAAGAAAGACTAAGATAAAGTTTCTTCTAAGTAGTTAGATTTTGTAGAAAAGAGTACAAATTACTCTGCTATGCGAAGATTAGCCATAGAGCAAAGCGACCACCATTCAAAGGCCATATGTGCTTAGTAAACAGTGCATATTGAACATTAAATTTAAAAAAATACGTTCTCTAATATACAGAGGAGGTTTTACACGTTCGAAAAAAAATGCATGAATCGCCGAATCGAGAGTCCTGTGCTGTTATAACTTTGTAGAGTTTGTAGTATTAGTTGGTAGGGTCTGAATTCTTGTGCAGGCCTTGCCATTTGCGTTTGCGTTAAAGTGTCCGCACTATTGTGCAAGAGCAATATCTGTGAAAGTTGTGTGCCTTTGTAGGCTCAGACAACAATGAACCATTTCGAATTAGCCATCGATTTATCTGCCAATGGATTTCACGGCGGAGTTGTGCACGCCCATCCTATAGGCAATAGCATCACAATAAGACTGCGACGTATGCTGATATTAATAAACTTACAGTCATCCCATTTCTTGGAACTTAAACTTCATAAAATAATTATATTGTATTCTAAATGAAAAATGTGCGTATGGAATTACTTCGACTGACCTCTAATAAAGCTAAGAGTGGAGGAGGTTCTTAAGTAAATGGTATGACGAAAACCAATGTTATGAATCAAGAAATGGACTAAAGGCCAACATCTAAGTAACTTCTTTTTTGTGAGTTTAGGGTGTTATCCCGTTACTTGGGGAAGGGTGGGATAGTTGGGTGCTATTCCACTACCATGGGAACACTCACTACACCTATTGTGTTATCCTCAGGTTACTTTAAAACATATACTTTAAATAATAAATAAAAATAAAATAAAAATAAAAAAGCCTTTATTATTCCATCGGCATGTACATTCGTGTTAACTTAATTGGGTAAATAATTTTAATCTAAAGCGTATGCCGCCTGGACCCCTGATCAGGTGAAGGCCTCCTCCAGAGATTTCCATTCGTCACGATTTTTTGCGAGGTAGGCCCAATTACTTGTTCCTATAACTTCTATTTCGTCCTTCCATCTTGCTTTTGGCCTACCTTTGCCTCTGTGCCCATGCGGTCCGACCCACATAGTGACTGATTTCGTCCACCTAATGTTAGGGTAGCGTGCTACGTGACCCGCCCACCTCCACTTCAGACCTCGTGCGAAGGACAAGGCATCTATCACGCCAGTCTGTTTTCTGATACTCTTATGACGGACTCTGTCCCTCAATTTTAGATTTAGTAAGCTGCGTTCTAAGGCCCTTTGACATGTTGTTAGCTTTCTGTTAGCTGCTGAATCGAATATCCACGTTTGACATCCGTATGTGAGACAAGGTAGGAGGCATGAGTCCATTACTTTCTTTTTTAGTTTTACGTCCATGTTTGACTTCATAACTTCCTTATAGGCCCAGAACTTTTTCCATGTGAGTGATATACGCCTGTCTATTTCTTCTATGTTGTTATTTTTGCGAAATGAAACTTGTTTGCCTAGGTAGATATATTCTTCGACATAATCGATCATGTTGCCATTTACGAAAATTGGAGTTTTGCAGCGGTTAGACATTACCTTCGTTTTTGAGATGTTCATTTCCAAGCCGATGCTTGTACTTGCGTTATCTAGTTCAGACATCATGGATTGGAGTTCTGCAGGACTCTCGGAAAATAGAACAATGTCATCTGCGAAGCATAGATGGTGAAGGCGTTCCTTGTCAATTTTTAATCCTTTTTCGTGCCAAGAGAGAGTTTTCATTGTGTTTTGAAGGACTGATATGAATAATTTAGGTGATAGTGGATCACCTTGTCTGACTCCTCTGCTTATTTTAATTTTTTGTCCTGAGCTTTCTAACCTGATTTTACTATTACTATTTTCGTATATATGTTTAATTATTCTGATATATTTGCTATTCACATTTTGATCGTAGAGGGCTTTCCAGATGCTTTGGTGCGATATGGTATCGAATGCTTTTTTATAGTCGATAAAAGCTAGATAAAGTGGCCTGCGAAATTCGTAATATTTTTCAATTATTTGTTCAAGTACTTGGATATGGTCAGTGGTGCTGAATGATTTTCTGAACCCTGCTTGCTCTCGCGGTTGATGGTTTTCTATATTGTTGTTAATCCTTTCCAGTAAGCAGCTAGAAAAGAGCTTGTATAGACATGGCATTATGCTTATGGGTCTGTAATTCCCTACGTCTGTAGGGTCTCCCTTCTTATACAGCAGTACTATTTCAGACTCTGTCCACGTCTTTGGGACTGTTTCTTCGTCTAGGATTTTGTTAAATAGTAACGTAAGGGAGTTAATGATCACTGTTTTAGCCAGTTTTATTGCCTCGTTTGATATACCGTCGCTGCCAGGACTTTTGTCGTCTTTTAGTTTCTCTAATTTACTTAGAATTTCGATTTCGTTAAAGTACGGTGTCTCTTTGTTTTGATTTAGTGCAGTTTCGATATGATCATGGTGCGAGTCTGTAGAGAGGCTATATAGCCGTCGGTAGAATTCTGTAGCGGAGTTTAAGACATCTGCACGAGTTTGTTGTTTTGGAGCGTTTGCGTTCAATGATGGTATCCACTGCTTTGTAGTATTTAGTTCTTTAATTGCCTTTTTCAGACTTCCGGAAGATTTTAAATGTCTGGTTAATATCGATTCCCTATGATTTTTATAGTTTTTCTTTATCTCTTTGTTAGTTGTTTTGAACAAGAACTTTAAATAATAGTAGGTACCTAATACGATATTTCTCGACATGTAGAATATTCTGCATTCTAAAGCTCTGGCAATGTCTTGGTTGTTTGCGTAGCCTATGGAAGCCTGTTTTTGTAAGAACGACGAGCAGCCGACTCTTATACAGCGCCGCTGATCGATAGTGGTTAGCGTAGCCTATGGAAGTCTGCAATGCAACATCTATTGTGTTATCCTCAGGTTACTTTAATACATATACTTTAAATAATAGTAATACGAAATTTCTCGACATGTAGAACATTCTGTATTCTAAAGCTCTAGCAATGCCTTAGTTGTTTTACACCGCCTCAGACATGTTCGATTGGCATGTTACAACTTAATGACGACGGTCACGTGATTTACGGACTTGAATAACCACCATCACAAATCAGTGGAATCACGAGTTTGGATTATTTTATAAAATTCAGTGCTATCCACTTCTATGTAACGTCTAGATTTACAGCGTCATATAATGTAAATGAATAAAAAACGAAAACTTTAAACAAATGGACGTGGCTGGATACAAAGACTAGATAAAATTCAATACTACTTCTTATCCAAGCAAGCAATAACTTTTGTCTGTAGCAGTTATGAAATATCAGTTAGGTAAGTACGTACCTGGATGAGAGAATTTTTTTGAGGATTTGAATTATCGACAAAATTTAAAAAGTTTTTAAGAACATAGTACACCATCACTGCATCCATCATTTTATACCACAGTCATTAGAACCCAATTGAAACATCAATCAAAGACTTTTTAAAAAATCATACTAAGTAAGTGCTTACAAGACATTCAACCTACGCCATAGGATGAATCAACGAAAGCCATCTGTACCACTTATCTCTATGATGAAATAGTGGTATTACTGTACAATATAAAATATATACTATAGACCAATAAATGTTAATGATGATACTCTTAATATCGAGAGCCTATTAATCGATTATATTTATTGAAGCGGCTGAATTAATTGCCTCGTGAATGATAATACAGATAATCTTTTGAAGCCATTTCTTGGTTTATCTGTTTTATTGATTAAGTAATGGTGGTTGTGTGGCCTCAGTTTCATTTTGTGATAAGGTTTGTGTGAAGGAGTGGGTGAAAGCGGAGCGGCAGTGTGAGTGTGAAATGTTGTTTGTTATGACACCAGTGGATACTAAAGATCAAGGTTCAAAACATACGCTACGGAATTGTTACTTTCGTAGAGTGTTAAACTTCTCCAATTGTAGTATATAATAAAATTCTGAGGGCTTACCCGAGGCTCCCACTCCTAACTGTAGGCTGTTTAGGTTGAATAGGTGTAGTTTTTAGTCGGTAGGAGTTCAGCATAGCATACCTGTAAGATTTTCCTTACGTTAAAAAAATAATAATAAAAAAGTCTTCAAGCATGCATCTTTCGATAATGAGCTCAGGAGACGGTCAAGTAACTTGAGTCAATATCATGGTGTACATACACGTCGATGCACACACACACGTGCTAAGAAATAACGCACGCTGCAGCTACTTTCATTAATATTGTAACAGACTTTTCAAGTGCATATTAACCGTGTCGAGAGCCCTTTAGTCTGGCCTTTGACTACTCTCACTGGAGACCATGGTGCGAGCCATGATCTCCAGCGGGAGTCAGTGGCCCCGCTGCCTCTATCTATGAGAAAGTCATGCTCGGGAAAGAGACTGTGGGCAGGGAGCCGTAGAGAAATCTCCCACCCGAGTTCTGCAGTCTGCGGCAAGGGCGCCGCAGTCGTGTCTACGCCCAAGACCATCGGCCTCCATGACCAAGGGCCTGAGGACGGAGTCGACTGAGAGAAAATTACTGCTTCTGAAGCAGGCCCATGACGACAGCGTGACGGGAGAGATTCACACACGCGTCCACAAGAAGCGGGATAACACCCCAACAACCCCCCAAAGACGCGAGATAATACCTGAACCCTGGGTGAGGCCGCAGTGGTATTTAGTCGGTAGGAGCCCGGCATAGCATCCATGCAGGATTTTCCTCATGTTAAAAAAAGAAGGGATGGTTGACCACTTTGTAACATTTCCATTGCAAGCTTGCCGTGCTTCGGAAGATGCGTATCTATTGCCAGTTACACGAATTCGAAATTTCAATAGCGGATAGATCTACCTTTTTTTTTTGTTTAACTTGAGGGAAAATCCCCATGGATTTCTACCGACTAAAAAACCTCACGTAGCGCCCAACAGTCTAAGGTTGGGAGCCCCTGGTAAGCCCTCGGAAGGATGTCCCAGGACTCCCAACAGACCCACGGCCACCACTGCGGCCTCGCCCAGGGGGTGGTTCGGGTGCTATCCCGCGTCTTTGGGGGGTTTTGGGTGTGATCCCGCTTCTAAGGGGGGTGTGCGTGAGTTCCTCACGTCACGCTGCCGTCATGGGCCTGCGTCTGTAAGGACGGTGAGCCGCCCTCTCACCGTCCTCGGCGAAGACACGTCGGCGGCGCCCAGGCCACCGACTGCGGAACTCGGGTGGGAGAGTTTTCTCCCGTTCCCGCCCCGCCGTCTCTTTCACGAGCATGACCTGCTCGCAGAAAGAGGCGGCGCAGTCCCTCTTACTCCCGCTGGAGAGCATGGCTCGCACCATGGTCTCGAGCGAGAGAGTGTCCACGTCCAGACCCACCACGAGGACCTGGCGCTGTTGCGCCCACGCCCGCCGTGCGGATAGATCTACCATACTACCTATCCTAGCAAAGCAGTATCGTATATCGAAACGGTACGAGTAGTGTAAAAGTAACATCCTTTTTTAATTATGTAAATTTTTGGGTAGGCATAGGTATATTTTTTTGCCATCAAGTCTTCTCAAGTCTTGCAAAGAACGTACAATATTTTTCTTTTAATTAAAGTTCTTGAGTAGTTACGAATACTTGGTATTGATATTGACTGCTGTGATGGTGTAGTGGCAAGTGTACCTATGCGACTGCCGTGCCCAGACCTCTGGTTCGAATGGCAGGTCAGTACAAAAACTAGTAGGTTGAACAGAAAAATGTTTTTTTTTTCAGAGTTGAGGCGTTTTCGGAATATATAATAATGTACAATAATAATAATAAATAAAAATTGAACCTATCTTACCTTAAATTAAAAATAAAAGCAAAAAAAAACTAATCATAATATATCAATCAATACATATAATAAAATCGTAACAGTTCGCTGTCTGTACATGGAAGATAAATAAGAAAAAATATTATAGGGGGGCTTTATGAACGCAATAGAACCCAAAACAATGATTTCTAGAATTTTTGTCTGTTTGTCTGTATGTCTGTATATCTGTTTGTCTGTACGGTTGTGCACGCTAATCTCAGTAACCGCTCAACCGATTGCAATGCGGTTTTTTTATTGTTTTGTGGTTTGCTCCAGTTAACATTTAGCGTTTGTTTTATGTAAATCGGTTTAGAAATAAAAGAGTTCTGACACTTTTAAGAATCAGATATTTTGAAAATTTTAATTGTAGGGGTTTCTTTGAATGTGAATGAACCTAAACGCCGAAGGCGTGGACTGAATTGTTTTAAAATAGACTTAATCATTAAGCTCTTTTATGATTAAGCAAACAGGGCAGTTTCAGACGCTGCTTGATGACTCTGATGAAGAAATACCTTTCCTTTCATACACCTTATGTGACGTAAACGAAGTTGCGGGCTCAGCTAGTAATACATACATACATAATTACATACATGCGTCGTAGAATTCCTCCGAATCATCGCCAACTGGAAACGTTCCCAGAAGGCTGGCAGCATTGCCACGTTGAATGGCAATGCTAATCCTTTGTGCAAGGAAATAGCCAGCCTTCCGGTCCCGCGAAGTGTCGACTAGCCGCTTGGACAAGTCTTTAAAAAAGAAGCGGGCACTTGGACCCCAAGGGCCTAACGTCTCAACCCCAAACGGCTCAAACACATAATCACCAATTAGATTACTATATTTTCGCCGTTTGAGGTTTTCTGCAGAAGCGGCAGCGGCCCCCGCACAACCCGCTGTGCTTGGAAGATGTGATGGCGCAAGGGTGTCGACGCATGTGGCGTCCCACACCAAAGGCCGACCCATCTTCCAAGGCAGCACCGACATACCGGCAGGTCTCTTGCCATCGTCACGCACCAGCCCGTTAGAAATAAATAATTATGTATGTTTTTCTTATCTTCTCTAAAGTACAGTAGTTTTGTTTTATAAAGTTTCTTACCTGATTGCGTATGATTTTGCCACGCTGATTCCAAATCTGTAGTCAGTTTTTCTCTAACAGCTCTAGTTTTGTAAATATAAACATATTACATAATACCAGACTTTTAGAATTAAAAAATCAATCCTAATCTTTGCTGTATGACGTTGTGTGAGAATATCATAAAATGTTTATAAAATATTTACTTATTTAGACATTCTACTCACCTCTTTGTAAACCAAACTTGATCCAACCATAGAGCAAGTGATCATTTAATAGATATTTTATTACACTTCTTTATCTAGTCAAGAATTTATGGCTTAGCTATACTGGTTTCACTCACGTTTCCGATTTCGAAAATAATCTCAAATGCTTATTGTTTACGCAGATAAAGTTTTCTAATAGATGAGATCACTTATTGATAACTTGAAATCCTAAATGGGTACTTCAATACGGGTATAATAAGCATAAATACTACCCGTTCGCTCTAACTTTGCCGCTGGCGTAGAGGCGTATACCCGAATTGTTAATTAGACGAAGTAAATTGACAGTAGCTAATGTCACTTCGTCATAGAAAATACGCAACATTGTATGAAGAAGTGACATTAGTTGCTGTCAATTTACTTCGTCTAATTAAAAATTCGACTTTAGTATGGAGCCGAGCGGCAAAGTTAGAGCGAACGAGCAGTATTTACGGTGTTGAATGTATGGCCACAAAACACGTTATATATTTATGAGAACTACCTATAAATTTTCTACGGAACTAGATGATAGGTAAAAGTACTTATTTCTTACAACACCTAAGAGAATCTTGTTATATTTCTTTTTAGAGACAAATAAATTTTTACGGCTACGCCTTTTTTTTTAACGTGAGGAAAATTCTACAGAGATGCTATGCCGGACTGCTTCGGACTAAAAACTACACGTATCCTAGCCCCGTCCGTAGCCCTCGGAAGGATGTCCCCAGGACACCCAACAGACCTAGGGCTCCCTCATCTTAGTCGGACTTAGGTGAGGGAGGCTTCGGGTGCTACCCGGCGTCTTTGGGGGGGTTGTTCGGGTGTTATCCCGCTTCTTGGGGAGAGGACTATGCCTACCTATTAAATAAAGGTTATTAAATTTAAGTAAGTGCATTTCTTCAAATTAGTGTAATACCTGAACTTACAAAGTTATAGTTTAGTTTTAAGAGGGTGGCGGACTATTTTAACCATAAAATTCCATTTTAAATGCATAAGTACGGAAACCTAAATCAAAAAAGAATCATCTCAATTTTTTTAAAAGACCTATCTATTAATACTCGACTTTACCAGCTGCCCTGGTGAGGCATCCCCAAAAAACGTTTACGTGATTTTATTTTAGCACTTTGTCGAAGTTGTTAAATAATAAATACCCATATTCACGTATAGTTTTATCTTTCTAGCACTAACCGTTTGTACGGTAAGACGAGGACGAACATGACAAAAGAAGGTTTAAGTACGGAACCCTCACAACAAATACAACGTATTTTCCTTCGAATTATTGGCAAGAAGTGTAGTCTGTGTAATGTCGAACGTGGTTTAAGGCGTGCGCACACCGAGCGCGTTTTGAGCGATACAGTCTGTTATAATGACTCGTTTGGCGTTATCGACGACGCGTGAGAAGTGCTCTGCCATCATTTCTCAGGGCGAGAGAAAAAATATACGCACATATTTGGTATAGATGATCGTTTTGCTTGTATGATGGGTGAAGATTAGAGTTACTTTTTTTTGTTACCTAGCCTATTTAACTTACAAAGATATATAGAAAAATATTGACAGTGTTGTTATTTGCGATATATATTTCTTAACGTGAGGAAAATCCTACATGGATGCCATGCCGGACTCCCACCAACTAAAAACCACACGTATCCTGCCTAACAACCTACGGTTGGGAGTCCCGGATAAGCCCTCGGAAGGATAATCCAGTACTCCCAAATTTGCGACATAGGTACTAGTCACAAAACAGCTTAATAGATGGCTCTGACCTTACTCTGAAAAGTTTGGTAATAATAACTAAAGTGAAGAAAGGTACCAATTTTAACTCCGCACAAAGTTGCCTTATTTCACTATCAAAAAATTTATAAGCACCTTTTTCTATAAATTTTAAATATGGTTAAAGAATTGGTTTCGCAGCTTCTACACATTCGTGCCGTGTAACTTTCTAAAAAGTGCCGGTAGATGGTGCCTACGTTGCCCCAAGACGTATAATAAGATGGAAAATTTGGTTGGTTCCGAGTAGGTTTCGGTAACGGAGTGGTTAACGCGTCGGCACGGTTCGCCCAAGACGCATGTTCGAATCCTGCTCGAAACCAATTCTTTTTCCATATTTAAAATTTATGATCAGGTAGCATACTAATTGCTTTTCAAAAATAACCTTTTTCTATGAGTATAATGCTAACCCGTAAACGCTTTTTAATTACACTTCATTACTTATCGCCCATCACCTTCAGTAAATAGATGCTTCTATTACCCTCACTATACTTACCAATTAAAGATACCATGAAACGTTTTATTAATCATTCTGATTGTGTGAGCCATAAAAGGAATCTCATTAAGATACTCGTTATTGAAGCCATCACAACTTTAACAGTTGAAAGTGATAATATGAGATATTACCTTAATTTGAGTCGAGAATTGGAACGCGGCTTTCAGCCTTCATAAAATAGGTTATAGTTCTCATGAATATGAACGGATAATTTCTTTTTGACCTCAGTAAAGTGTAAAGTAGCTACTGGGTGTATATGAAGGAGTTCCATTAATATGTCCAGGAACAATCGATCTTCACCTGCACCATACTACGTTAGCAATAACTGATGAAGCCGTCCATCGTGAGGTCAGGATTACAAAGTTGGATGACAATTGTTACCAAGAATGCAGAAATGCAAACAAAACACAGCAAAAGCAGAACCTGGTCTCCTATGTCTAATTTTGGAAGCAACTGGAACTTCATTTTATAACAAGACAAATACCCTCAATGTAGCAGATGAGTAGGTAATATTCAAGAAAACAGCACACTAGCTAAGTCATTAAAAGCTTTAATAGTGTAATTAGAACCACTAGGTACTAATTGCACCATTACAGCATCTATAGATACTTTTCTTATTTCAGTAGACCGTGAAAATGGTAATCCATCCTCACCATCCAACAACGCGTACCAACATTATGTTATTGATAAGTGCGTTGAAAGTAAATGGTCCTGAAATCTGGCAAAAATATTTAGAAGTAAAAAAAATACTTCAGGGATATGACATCAAGTGTACTTAATTACTGTAATATGGTGTCATTATATACGTCTTTTAACAAATACCTGGTTAAGTTAAAATGCATGTAAAGAAAGGGCGTGCTAATTATCCTATTTAAGGTAGGCACACACATGGTGAGGAGCAATTTTGATAATGAAATCGCTCTGATTTGCGTAATCATGATGGATGAAGCGAATTTTTACTCATGTCAGACTTCTATAAACAATGAGTGCGTTACGCAGCTTACGCCATGGTCGATTCAAACTCAAATTCAAACTCAAAAAAACATTTATTTCGCATAATCCTAATACATAGGCACTTACGACACGTCAATGAATACAATGCAAATAGTACCACCAGTTCGGAACGCGGCCCGCTTGAGAAGAACTGGCAAGAAACTCGACGGGCTTTTCTTTTTGTGCTCTATTTACAAAAATTTAAACTAAAAATCACAAACTATTGCTTGAGAATGCAGTAGAGCAAGCAGATCATTTCCAGGCTTCCCTGTCAAGCAAATAATCGTCAACTGAATAGTAGCCCCTGCGGTACAATTTCCTTTTTATACACTTTTTAAACTTATTTAAGGGCATATTTTTTATTTCATTTGGAAGCTTGTTGTAAAAACGTATACAGTTACCCAGGAAGGAATTACTGACTTTTTTCAGTCTACACTGATGACAAGCAAGGTTATCTTTATGTCGGATATTTACACTGTGTATATCGCTTAACTTAACGAAACTAGATAGATTCTTTTGCACATACATAAGATTTTCAAAAATATATTGTGATGCCACAGTCAGAATATTCCTTATCCCATAGTGATGCAGTTTCCTGATCAATGTTTCATGTTGAACACAATCAAAAGCCTTTGACAAATCGCAGAACACACCAAGCGCATCATGTTTATCTTCCCAGGCCTCATAAATACTCTTCATCAAATCTACACCAGCATCGGTAGTCGACCGTCCTTTAGTGAAGCCAAACTGTTTAACATGAAATAATTTGTGATTGTTAAAATAGGTCAGCATCTGCTCAAGTATTAATTTTTCAAATATCCTGCTCAAAGTCGGCAATACCGAGACAGGTCTGAAATTACCTGGATCAGAAGCACTGCCAGCCTTGAACAAGGGTATAACTTTACTATGTTTCATTAAATCAGGAAATACACCCCCTGAAACGCAATCGTTAAACACAGCTGCCAAGTGGGGGGCAATGACATCAATGACACTAGACACAGATTTTACTGATAGCCCCCATAGGTCTGCAGTTTTTTTAACATTAATAGCCTTAAAAGCTTTCAAAATGCCATTACTGTTGACAGCCGTGAATTCGAACGCGTCTTGACAGCTATCTACACATTCTGATAATAATTGCTCAGCAGAAGTGGAAGACGACGTATTCGTTATACCAATAGGTATATTACTGAAAAAATTTTCGAACTCAGTCGCTACTTCCAGATCCCCTGTAACGTGGCGACCGTTTATCTTTAAATGAAAGCTTCGTTCACTTGTTTTAGACCTACCGCATTCAGAATTTATAATGTTCCAGGTAGTTTTAATTACGTTTGTCGAAGCTGTAATTTTATTTCTAATGAAATTTGACTTTGCCAAGGAACAGACCTGTCTAAATGTCTTTGAATATTTTTTAACATATTCCTGAAAGTCAGGGTTGAAATTATATGATTTTTCCGAATAAAGTTCATAAAGTCTCTTACGACTTTTATAAATACCGGGTGTTGCCCAGTCACTGAAAACAAAACTGCTTCCGAACGATACTGTTTTTGGTGTAAAGATTTTCCCAAACACATCATGGATTAAGTTGAATAAATCAGCATAAGATTTATCCACAGTAGTGTAATCGGGCAATTCTGTTATCTTATTTACTATATTTTCTCGGAAAATTTCTAAGCGTTTTGAGTTGACTGGTACAAAACTGATTACATTCTTATTTCTGGTAATATTTTTAGAGTACAGAGCCGATTGTCCTCGATGATCAGATTTTACAGGGTCCACAATACAATTCCTAACAGGTTGTATATTACTAAAAATGTTATCAATACAAGTAGCACTAGTGGCAGTTATACGAGTAGGTTCTAGAAATACGTTATATAAACCAAAGGATTTCAATAAATTTAACATTTTCCGTCTCTTTGTTGGTTCCAGCGAAGAATCTAAAATATCTACATTGAAATCTCCACAAACTACTACTGATTTTTTAGAGCACTGGCATTTAAACAAAGCTTCTTCCAGCTTCTCTTCAAACTGTATGTATGGAGCATCCGGGGGACTGTATACGCTTAATACAATGAACTGCTCGAACTCAATACTAGCTATTTCAATAACTCGTTCAAGAGAGAGGCTTACTATATCTTTACGTTCTTTAAATTTTATAGACTTGTTAATAAGAATTAATGAGCCTCCTCGTATACATTTTGTCCTACAGAACGAGCTAGCAACCTGGTGATTTTTAAAGTTGAACATGACTTCATGACGCCTTAACCAATGTTCTGTGACACAAAAAATATCAATGTCATTCAAGTTCATGTACAACTCTAACACCAGTTCTTTCCCATTAATAAGGCCCTCTACATTTTGGTGCACCAGGTGTAAACCATAATTTTTATGATTAGTAGATTCAATGGCCTGAGAGCAGTCAGATTCAAAATTTTGCTGTGGCTGGTGTAAAACTAAATTGCCAGATTTAACATTCATTGATTCGTACATTATGTCAAGCTTAGTGCAAGAACGTTGCTCTTTTGTCCCATATTCTAATTTAAATTACTTGGATATAAATAGCTATCCATAGTTCTATTATCAGTAATGTCATATTTCTGCTCAAAAGGAGCAGGTTGGGTAGCCAGATTTTTGGCTAGTATATCTATAAAATAATGTAGCGAAAATGCTACCTGTCTTTTAAAATAATCCAGAAGCTTATGCTTTCTTTTAGTCAAGTAAAAATAATAATTCTTCCTAACAATAGTGTTAGTGTCAATTAAATGAAACTTTTTATTGTGACATGTTAATGTGTCCAATGACAAATTTAAATGGTACCTAGCCCTATTTTCCGCAACTGGCATACCCTGGCAATAAGGCAGTGTGTAAATAATAATATTATTTAACTCTAATGAGCTTAATTTACTATAGTATTCAATGAGTTTTTGTTTGGTTATACCTGCCCTGTTTCCTATGAAAATAACCAGATTATCTTGCCTTTGGAATTTATAACTAAATATGGACTTCATTATTTGGGCATAAGATGCAGAAGGCATGCAGTGATTTATAAAACACTGCCCTGGTGTACAAAAGCTTAATTTCGACCCCATATCTCTCCCAATTTCATCACTGAACATAATCCATTGATTCTTTGTTTCATTATAACTTTTTAAACTAAGATTGCCCTGTAATTTATTAAGACTACTACCTTGCTGGTCACTAGGTAGGGTTTGTATATTCCCTGGCTCAAGTTGGCTGCAGTTACATTGGGTTTTATCTGCTAACGAGTTGAAACGATCAGCATAATGAGATGTTGAATTTAAGAGTGTATCCATCGCCAAAGAATATTCTTTGATAATTAGCTGTGATTTATCATACATGGACTTTACAGACTCCAGATCGTGAGATGGGTGGCCAGTAACGGCATTTCCATTTACATAAGCTTTTCAGTGTTTCGGAAATCACGTCACGCCGTTGTTAGTCCCGGGTGAGAGGAACATGGAATGAAAGTCGTTCAGTGTCTAGATGATCGCCTTACGAGTGGAAAATGTTACATTTTAACTGTTTAGTTAAAATGTAACATTTTCCACTCAATTAAGACTCGCGTCGCTTTGCAAAAGCAAATAAATTAAAATCTTTAAGTACCTACATAGTTCCACTATTTTGAATCCAAAAAGATTCGACTAATTAGGTACAAAATTTTAGACTAAACCATCATGTCTCTTATACTCTAATTACGTATTGACACAATGTATCATCAAAATGTATACCTACTTTTCTGTTAGTAAAATGTGAAAAGCCTATTAAGGACAGGCATCGCCGCAGAACAAAGCAACGGTCCTGTAATAATAATTCAGCGTAGCTGAATTTTAATAAGGGCAAAAGTTTGTTTGTAGTAATATTTGTTCCGTGGCTCATTTCGACGCTCACGTAGAGCGGCGGCGGCGGCGGCGGCGCGGCGGGAGGGGCCAGTATGCGATGTGCCGCCTGCTTTGCACGTCGTCATTTCTTCAAAAGTAATTCAAATGGAATCGTGTGCGCTGTTATTAAATATTTCATAACTTACCTCGCCCCCCGCCCCCGCGCCGCTTGTGTCTCAACCCTCTCCTCCCCGGCGACCGCATATTAAAAGTCATAAAAAAGGGTTGTTTGATCTATCCCCTAAAACAATTTACATATCTCGGCTCAGGCCGCCGCTAAATTATTTAATTAAGAGAGGCATAAGTTTTTATTATTTTAATATGTCGGGTATAAAATTGTGTTAATGGAACAATGCCGCCATTGCGAACTGAATTTTAGCGCCCGAGAGCGGGAGATTACGAGCATCGACGTAAACACTTAAAGTGTTCTAATTTAGTTTATCAAAATAATTAATGGGTTGTGTAATTAAATAAATTCGAAATAATCTCTCTTAATCGCCTTTATAGTTCTCTGAGAAGCTTAGTTTTAATTTAGAAGACGGAAGAGCAATTTATTAAATAGATGGCGTTACTTGTGATCAGAAGTGGCGAGTTGTATCAGTTTCACAGCCACCCATGACGCTCTTAAACCGAACTCACTCCTAACAATCTACCTTAGGTACCTCAGCTTCCAAATCTAGGTAGGGTAAGGAAGCAACTGGGTAGACACTAAGATGAAGACGAATGACTGTTAAATTTAAAGCTACAAGTTGCATAATAGACAAAGTACGATAATACATTATTTAGGCTGACCACCACTAATTCCTTTCTCCTAATTTAATATCGTGAAGTCCACAAACCATTTCAGCTTTACAACCGTAGCCTAGGACATTGCTAAAGCGAAAGTATGCGAAATTAGTGTCGCATTACTTGAGTCTTGACCGGTGAGCAATAAACATTAGAGAAAGAATAAAAAGAATAGCCTATGGTATGCGGCGCACTGTACGCCTGGTATGTTAAGCAGTGGTAATGAAAACTGCGTCAGTACACGATTACCCGCGTCCTCTGATCTTGTAGGGAATGTTTACACCCTGTATCGTAGCTGTGTTGTGCGTTCGCGGAAAGCAGGTGCAATATTTGATGCAGGTATAAGACTGACATTAGATAACATTATGCATAATGCATTATGGATGTTTCGTTACTTTTATTTTTTTACTATTTTGATGCAGTTGCTTTATTATTTATTTTTTATTATCTATCAATTGGAAAGACTAACAAACAAATAGATATGCATACTACATATAAAACTATAGCGTTCATACCTACTAAAAGTAATTTATTTGTACGGGACTAAACATTAGAAACAAATTTATTTTGTTGTTTAAGTCAAGCAGATGATTGCAATAGGCCGATTTAAGCTGGACAAAACGTAAGGCATTAAAATGTTACTGCGTACGGTACACAAGACTTACATCAAACGGAAACAGATGCATTTTTTAAAATTTATTGTTATTAAAGTTACGGCATTTTTTTAACGTGTGGAAAATCCATCATGGATGCTATGCCGGACTCTAACCGACTAAAAACACCACATTCCCTACTTCTGCTTACAGTTCAGAGCCCCGGGCAAGTCGTTGAAAGGACGTCCCCAGGATTCCCAACAGTTCAAGTTACGGCTATCTGTAACGGTAACCAGGAAACTCGCACTCTAAATAGCCGTACAATTCACTGATTGCAGTCGGCGGTAGATCCACAGGGTGGTTACTCTCATTGCTGACCACCCGAGGTTAATGAGCGCATTTTTATGTGCTCTCGCAATGAGGAATGCAAATTTGGTGGCGGTTACCGGCGCGTTTACCCCATTGTTTTAATACCGGCGCTTTACACCCTCACCTTTAAATACGAAAACCCTCGAATAACGCGAGTTAACGTGACAGTTTAGTACTTATCCTTTGTTTTTGTTGAGAGGAGTGTTATAAATATGTGGCTTTAATGTATGGACATAAATGGGGTGTTGGACATTGTTTATTTATTAATTTATAGCTAGAATTGTCACGGGTAATTTTAATAATAATGGTGGGTAATTATTGAGGTGACTGTAAGAAATTCTTTTCTTATAGGTACCGGTCAGTTTGTATCATTTATTTGATAAGCGTCGCTGTCGTGATTATATTTTATTAACCGACTTCAAAAAAGGAGGAGGTTCTCAATTCGTCTGTATGCTTTTTTTATGTATGTTAAGCGATATTTCCGTCAATTATAAACTAATTTTAATTTTTTTTTGTTGAATATTGTTTACTTCTGAGGTGGTCCCATTTTCACCAGGATCTGATGATGGGATCCAGGAGAAAACGAGGGCCACCACCGAAAATTGTAGGGACAACTAGTGCGCTTGTTAACTTTTTAATTAAGTGCTTTAATGTTCTACACTTAAATGAAGGTCTGGAGTCGATCTGATGATGGAACCGAAAAACAGTCGAGAGAATTCCGTAACGATTTACAACAGCTACCTTGTGTTTGGGGCTTGATTGATTTTTATTGTTGAGAACTTTCACCTAGATAGATATATTTTTCGGTTCACCTGTCACTTAAAATAATGAAAAAAAAAATTAATAAAAAATAAAACCGACTTCAAACAATACCTAAAAAATTAATTTTGTTTAGCACAAAGTAATATGTATTTTGATTTATCAGATTTTATTCAATATAATATTGAAGTTAGTATTAGTTAGATAATATTAGTTAGATATTACTTTGTGCCAAATAAATTTTGTTTTTCAGGATTTGTTGGCTCCGATTATCCAAAACGTGGCAAGAACCTTTTACTTGAAGAAAATAAAACTTGTAAAATGCTATAGTATCCACGGTCATGTTATCGAATGCTACAGTATGATGCTACGATTTCATTCCACATGTAGGTCAATGACCACAGTAATGTTTGGGCTATAAGGCGCTGTGTAAAAAAATGATTTACAGTTATTTATTAAAATTTAAAAGAAAAAAAAACTATAAAAGGAGTAGGAATGCCTTTAAAATTTAACATTTAAAGAATTAAATTTTGTTTATTAAAATTCGTATTTTAGTTAGTACCTTGTACCCCTGGATCTAGAAACTTGAAATATTTTGAATAAACTAGCCTTATTAGGTACTTTACCTTTTTACCCACCAAGAATTTAATTCTTGGTAAAAGGGTAAAGTACTGTAGGCGTAAAATGGAGGGTTACGAGTATCGAAATATGTCACGGATATGATGGGAGCACAGCTAGTGTTTAATATTTCTTTTCTTTTTTTATAGGTAAGTACTACTCGAGCCGCAATCATTCCCATCCTCCACGTGATGTTATAGCGCTTACCATTACCTGATATACAGCTACGCTTTTACCTGTGTATGGCGATGGATGGCGTAAGAAACTGAAGAGTGATTGAAACTGAAAAGCATGGGAAGGCAAGATGAAATTAAAAAGAAGGTAAGAAAGTTCTCCAGCCGAGGTCTCATTATTAAAGTGGAGTCATTTTAATAGGTAACATTTTGACTATTCAATTTCACAATCATTTGACAATCAAATTACGTACTTGTCTTATTTAAATAATAATTGAACAGGGAGTCGCCTGATGATTTTTAATATTCACATATCTTTCAAGTCCGTATCGATTCATTCACTTTCTCATTCATCATTCTCGTTACGAAGATAAAACTGACAGACGTCACCTATTTGTTACCTATTAAAATGACGCCACTTTAATTTGAATAACTTTTTTAAAACTTTTGACGTACTACCCGTTCGCTCTAACTTTGCCGCTGGCGTAGAGGCGTATACCCGAATTGTTAATTAGACGAAGTAAATTGACAGTAGCTAATGCCACTTTGTCATAGAAAATACGCAACATTGTATGAAGAAGTGACATTAGTTGCTGTCAATTTACTTCGTCTAATTAAAAATTCGACTATATTAAAGAGCCGAGCGGCAAAGTTAGTGCAAACGAGCAGTATTTACCTATTGATTTTCGTGTGGGCTGATATCATAGTCTATGGACGTTTGTACAATAAGCTCTCGGGCCGCCGACTCTACAAAATTTGTAGAAAAATTTTTGTATGCGCACTAAGGTTTAGTTTAAACTTAAACTCTAGTTCTTCAAGCTCATGTTCAACAAACTTGAAATCTGATCTATAATAGACCTGAATTTTTTTGGGTACCTAAGCTACTCTTATGTAAGCTAAAGTTACAGAATTTTTCAATGTTCACCCCTAAAGTCGTAAGATAAAAGATTAAAGTTGCAAAGTATGTCATGGGCAAAGCTAAGGCTCACAATAAAAGTATACATGCCAAGTTATTATATAGGTATGCCAATCATAGCGTCAACACAATGACACAGAGTAAATGAGAATTGTCAGTATAAAAGATTAGACAAGAATGGTTATTACCAGAGCGCATTGTCCTGCTGAAGAAAGTGACCGAATGACGTTTAATTTCCTCTGCTGTGGCCACTCTCCGCGTCATCTGATAGGTGGCAATTCAATTAGCGCGATGCAGCGAAACCTAGCCGTTGTCGATATGCCGAGCCTTAGAAACTAGATAAAGAGAAATTGATAATAAATGATAAATCGAAATGCTTCTTTGATTGAAATAGTAATATAATAAGAATATGTACCTATAATATTAAGGGGACTTACAATTATAGGTACATATTCAAAGGAAATATGTACGAGTACCTATAATTTTAAGTGCCCTGTTCTGTTTGGATAGGTATAAGAACATAATGTATTTAATGAAAATCTAATTTTAAATGATTTTGTTTAGTTGTATTGGAAATTATGCCTATCTTTTTTTTTTAAATTTTGCGGAGTAAGTACCTATAATATTTTTTTTCCTATGCAATAGTAATCATTTCGTAATGAATTGATGACAGCGAGTATTCCTAAAACTTTGTCAGAACTAAACTGGCGCCAAAATCCTTAGATCATCTAACCACAGGATGCGCCTTACTTAAGCATTGTTTTCTGCCATTGCACATGACCATTTGGTCTTTTGGCTTTATGAAAAGCCTGTACATCAGTACATCATTTTATATGATTAAAGTAGTACATTACATTGTAGTTGACTGTACAATAACAATTAACACACAACAGCCATTACGCGTTTGTCGATTAATACATTTTTAAATGCAATGAAATTTTATATGTCTTTGTGTTTCCCCCTTCACTTGTATGAAAACTGGCAGAATATTTTTGTATGCGGTGGTTCGCAAAGGCTAGTCCCGTGTTATATGGTCTAAGCCAAAATCACACAAATTAATTAACAAGTTTGATTAATTCACGCTAACATGTAATAAATTGACAACCCAAAACAAAACGCCGATCGATCTTACCAAAAATCATAATCGAATCACGTACTTCGAAGCTCCAGACTCTAATAACAATCACCGACAGGACAAAAACCTTTGATATAGTATCGAAACAATGCGAGCAGACTGGTCCTCGAAAGAGCGACCAAGTAATTTCCTCGTTCTGGTTTCACGGAGGTTTCGTCGCATGTTTGCTAGTTAGAATTCGGTTGTAGTTCGAAAATTAATCAAGGCCCATTGTGGACGCTTTGTCGCGGGCCCTGCTGCCAATTATTGGCTCTGCAGCATGCTCCGTAATTGAATGTACCTCCAGGCACTTCCCGACTCTATTAGTTGGTGAAAAATTTGTACTGTAGTTGATTAACCGTGTTTTATAGCAAGAACATAATTTGAAAATACTTTTTTAAGTTTAAAAATATTTTATAGACTCAATATGTGTGCATGTGTGTTTATCATTAGAATTAGTTTAATGCAAATGTGTATGATTGCAAAAAAATGTCATACATAAACGTGGCTAAACAAAATGAAAGGGTTAAAAAAAAATTCGCTTTTTTAAGTGTAGGTAATAAACCATTATATGCATACGAAGCACTAATAATTCGTATAATTACCATTATCCAAACAAGAATTCCGTGAGATCGGTCTCACCAGAATGCCCCTCTCTAACACGTTTATTGTGAAAGTTCAATCCGATTGACGGTGTCATTGTTGTTTTATTTCAAACTTCAAACAGATGATCCACGTTACCTAGTGACGTAGTTTAATGAAACTGACACACAGACTACACACAAAATCTGGACATGAGCCCCTCTGCACTCTATTTTATAGAGAGGGGCTAAAATTAGAAACATTTATCAGCATAGAAACTACACCACTGTACCCTACTTAGAATCAGATCTATCCAACCAATATTTTGAAAATTCTTTATATATTCAAAAGGTATAGATAGCTCATTTATGGAGTAGGTATATGCTGTAGGCACCACGCTAATACTGAAGACAGCGCGGAACAGTAATCATAATAATTGACGGGCATAGAGGTGTAAAATTATTCTAGATTGAGTCACGGCCAAAAACGGGGTAGAATATGTCACCTGGGACATAAAACTATATATCCATGTTGGTAAAAATAAAAGCTTTGAAACATTGAGAATGAAATGCACTGCACAATCACATCATAAGCAATCACTCGCAAGTGAATGAAATAAATTGCACGTTCCCATTTACAAATATTCGTTGTTGAGAAAAATTGAAATGAAAACATGGTTCATTCGGTAGCTACGCAATTTGGTCGGTTTGTGTCGCATGGTCTCTCACTTCGCTGGGTTCCGCCGCCCACCTCGCCATACACTGATTGATTGCAATAAAATAATTTGCGTGAAAGCGCAAACTTCGTCACCTTTGTATACTTTTTCATTTTATGTTTCAATCACAATCATGTGCTGTGTAAAAGTGAATCACTCTGATGGTAATGCCGTGTGTGCTTCGTTCATTTCATTTGGTTAGTTTAGTTACTTCATGATTGGTGACAGTAGGAAACGCTTTCCCGTTTCTGTGGGAATGTGACATGTAGGTCAAAAATCAATGCCACATTTCGTTGTAATTTTATAACTTAAGAACGGGCTTACCTATCCAAACCAAATGTTTAGGCTTTGTTCGGACTATTTAGTAGATGGTTTATGTGAAGTTTGCACAAAATCGGTCAAACGGTTCTTCATTTATCACGCAAACGAAGTTGCGCGGGTCAGCTAGTAAACCATCATTAGATGTTTCGCAGTGTTCTCAGTTTTGAGTTTTCTTTTTCAGCAGTTTTCTCTCTCAACGAATAGGTATTGCTATTCAAAGGGGGGAATGCTGCTAGTCTTTTGGGCACAATGCCACAGGGGTCTTATTTAGGTTATCTATGTTATAATTATGTTTCACTGTAATTTTTAACAATAAATGTATTTATTTTTATTCAAGTCTGGTGAAATGTGAATGAAAGTAGGTAGCTTCAGTGTGCGTGCTTTCTTAGCACGTGTGTGCATCGACGTGTATGGAGACTAGTCAAGGTTGATTGTCTCCGCAGCCCATTAGAAGTTTCTTGTCTGCGTTATTCAAGGTTAAAGGTCACAAAAATAGGTTTTGCCAATATCTTTCTTTTATTGTATTTTCTAACTCCATTTAATCTCTCTGGAAACATAAAAACATTTTTGGCGTGATCGTATTTAATTTTTTGAACTATTATCTCGTAATAGATTTTGAATTTGTAAGCAACCAAAAGATATAGTTAGGTGTTCACGTAGCACAAAAGAGAAAAAAACAGCATTGAAAATGAGCAATTTACTAACTTACATATGTGATACTTAATTAATTCCAATTTATTACTACTTTTTTCACAAATACTTTATTATTTCATGCTCATTTAAGAACGTAAATACATAAGTAATTTATCGCTCAGAATGGTTGTAATAAAAACTTGTAGCCTTTAAAAGCACTTTTTTGCTCATTGCACTTGTGTTCCTACTTTGTTGGTATAAGTGCATTAATGAATAAGCATTTAAGTACGTTAAAAGCAACTGTAATCGTATTAAATCGATGGTATTTATTACACCTGGAAAAGTAACACAGCAGGATAAATATATTGCGATTACCAAATGCGTTATGAAGTGACTAAGAACCTAATACAAACAAGGGTCAATTGAAAATCTGTTTATCGTCGTTTGCATTGCAGGACGCTGATTTTCAATAAAATATCTTACTTCAGTCCCTGACTGCAATCTTTCTCTCTTAGGGCCATCCTACCTCACCTTCACGTCAACCGAGTCGTGGACTCCACTCCAGGCTTCGTCTACTACATTATGCCATCCATTCTATGACAGATTGGGAAACCTTTCAAACAATCATATAAATTCCTTATTCTTTTAATTCAGAGTAAATCTATCTACGTAAATTATTTTTAATATTGGCGAGGTGAGCGAAATCACTAGAGTAGCTCTATCACGAATTAGAGACAGTACAGATGGAAATCTCATGTATGTACTTTTTTTTCACACCTACCCTCTGCTACTCACACTCGCACACAAATCAGTATCGAAAAACACTATGAAAATCATTGACTTTGTATCTGTGAACTCTGTGAGCGGTGTCTATATGTGCGTAGCCTCAGCGAATTTAGTATGTAGGTTTCCATCCTGTAGTATTTTTTTTTTTATATTTTTTTTTTTATATTCAGCTCGCCAAATTGACGTCGCCACCAGCCTGATGGTAAGAAAGCAGTGGCGCATCTAGCGATTGGGGGCCACTTCTTACAGTGGTCCTCAAGTTGGCGGCCCTGTGATGTGCCTCTTCACGCTTCTCTTGAAGAACCCGGGATTGTAAGATGAGGGAAAGACGTGTGTATGAGTGGCATCTCTGCCCGGCACGCGTTGTTCGGGATCGGAAAGGAGATGGTGGGATCAGGTTGAAGAGCTCTTCAGAACATTCGCCGTGATACATTCGATAGAAGGCAGCCAAGGACGCTATGGTTCTTCGCTGCGACAAAGGTTCGAGGCCTCCCGTCACCTCAGGACAACCAATTATTCGGATAGCACGTCTCTGCATAGCGTCAAGCGCGTCTAACAAGTACCTCGCGGAGTCATCCCAAAGGTGAGAACAGTACTCGACGCAGGGACGAATCTGCGTCAGTGACCCTCCATGATCGAAAAAGTCATCGTAGCCTGTGTAAGATCGAAAGTTGCAACTAACAGTTCAATATCCATAAAAACTGCATGGTCCATTAATTTCTTAAAAGAAAAAACATCACTTGCAGCATTATTAATAAGACACGATATTTTCGCCACACATGTACAGCACAAGTAGCATTCCCTAGAAACTAATCTACGCCATAGGACGCATGCAGGGAATCTGTGCTCAGGAAATTAAACGACGTCATACTGAGCACTGACTGTCTATGGCTTCTCAATTACCTTGCTTACTCAATGTGGAATTACTCGGCTTAGTGCCACAGGCTTAAGTAATAACAGCTTTGAAATCCTTGGGTAGGTATATTGATTCTAATTAATATGTTAGGTACTTTGGTTGCAGACTCAGCTGCATCTTTGTCGTATTTACTGCAAAATTTAAAGTCAGAACCGACTTAATTGGTGTTTTTGATTTGATTTTACTTTTTTTGTAGGCAAAGCTTATTATTCCACCATATTTAATGGTTTTGGTTGTTAAAAATAATATGTTATTAATACTCCTATGCTTATTTGATAAAAGAAATGATTGGATTTTTTTTATTTGTTTGTAGACTTCAAAACTATTGAACCGATTTGAAAAATTCTTTCACTATTTGAAAGATGCACTGTCTCCAGACGACATAGGCTACATTTTATTCCCGTATTACCACGAAAACAACGCAGATAAACCGCGTGACGTCCACTAGTTCTTAGACTGCAGAGATTGTATTTGTGATGTAAATTATATACTGCCAAGAACATAATTACTGTAGTTCACAAAACGATGAAGTGCCGATTGCTCTGTAACTGTACATTCGTCTCAAAAGGATAGGTGTAGGGAAACACAGAGGTGTTCCCTCAAAATCCGCCTCCAAACAGACGCATCATAATTTGAATGACGTAGCTTCGCAGGCCGCAGCGTCCAAACGTTTAATTTCCTGCTGACGCGCCGCCAACTGATTGAACAAGTCAGGCTGTTGTCAAGAAGAATTGACAATTGTATTTTTTTTTAAGTTTTCTGAAGTCTATATATTGTTTTGCATGAAGTGGATTACGCTCTAACGCCAAATACCTATTTGGGAAGACCTTATAGAACTTAATTCTAAAACGTCTTGTTAGTATTTTAGACTGACTTCTTTTGCGAAGCAAATAAATACAAAAAAGAGATTTTGATGCTCTTAGAAATTAAATTTAAACTACCTTTATTGTAGTCATATGTGGAGATTTTTTTTTAAGTGATAAAAAATCCTTCATGGATGCTATGCCGGACTCCTACCGACTAAAATACCTCACGTAACGCCCAACAGCCTACGGTTGGGAGCCCCGGGTAAGCCCTCGGAAGGATGTCCCAGGACTCCCAATTCATAAGTGGAGATGTTTCAATGTCAAAGGTCTCTAGCTCTAACTCGAGATCCAATGTTTGAAATACTTACCGCAGTGACACTGTCTGTTGCATATAGGTACAACTATGCCAGGTGTTTTAAATCTATGGTCTATTGTACCTACCTATTCTATACATCTCTAATACCAATACATGTTCAACCTACAATAATTCATTAGGTGTTGGTAGTTTTAGAACGTCTTTTTTAAATTTAGCAGAAACGAAACCGTTAATTCAATTAATACAGACACTAGCTGTGACACCTGCATATATACCATTCGGCGTCCTACATTAGTCCCCGATATTTATCGCGTTCGTTAAAATTTCACTAATTCCGTCGAACCAATTAAATCCTGATATAACGGATAGTATTTTGTGGAAATAGGAAGGTAATTAAGTGTCCGAAAATAGTTCAGTTGGCGTGCGTAGTATCAGAGGATCTATAGCGCAGGTTGGCGTGGTGCAACGTGCAACGCGCGAAGTGCCAGAGAGCAGCGTGCCCGTACGCCAATTAGATGCTCGTCGCATCACCGGCTAATGGGCCATTAACACTCGCTTTACACTCCGCGGTCATCGCTCACCATCTATTCAACAACTGATATACCACGAACTACCCCACCCCCCTCACTATCATACATACCCGACGACGCAGGGGAAGCCTGTATAATTGACGGGATCTCGGGAGTCCGTTGTCATAAATAAACGTTCAAATGTTCCACTTTATAGGCACTGCGGTTAATGTGCAATCGAACTTATTTATGACGTAAATTCCTGAAATTTATGACGCTTTTGTGATGCTCGTGGTCACTGAGGTGGAGATTAGTTTTACATCACGTTTTCTAAATACGTCAAATGAGTACCATAAACCCAGCATTAATTTGCATTTCAAGCACAAGAGCTTAGATTTCACAAAAGCTTTTGCGATATAATTTGTCGAATAGCTGAACATAAAGAGAAGGAGAAAGGGCGTATACCTGTAGGCAACTTCTTATTATACTTTTACAGAAAACTTACAGCTGGTATAAATGTAACATAATATTATTTAGAAGGCAATGGCCAGTTGCAAGGTTTCACAGATAGATAACATATACACATATAAGGCCGCTTTGGTAGCTGAAGTCTGCCGGGAACCCTGGAGTTACTTTCTGAAGGCTTAACCAGAGCTCCTTGCACTGAACAGGTAGGATATTCCTGTGTGGTTTTAGTTGATCCCGCAAGATATCCAGTATTTACACACTTAAGATTATTTTTGAAAAGCAATTAGTATGCTAACTGATCATAATTTTAAAGAGACTTATATAAGGTAGAAAATTTGGTTGGTTCCGAGTAAGTTTCGGTGGCCCAGTGGTTAAGGCGTCTGCACGGTTTGCAAGAAGACGCAGGTCCGCATCCTGCTCGAAACCAATACTTTCTCCATATTTAAAATTTATTATTCACACACGTTGAAAATTATCTTTACGCTAAATTAGCTAGTCCAAATTCTCTCTAATGGTGTTTGTGACTGTCCAGCTATCGAGATAGACAACCGCTAGAAAAGGGTCGCGTTAGACTTGGTGTTGAGCACGCGAGTCGCAACTTGCAATGCCCCTGATCAGGCAAACGTTTCGCGTTAATTAATTGGGTATTTTCACACGTCACTGGCTAGATCTCACCAAATAGATCGGCGCACGCGGCCCTTAATTAGCTATATCTGCGCGACCGATCGCCTGCGCCCGCGCTCTCCGCCACGCCAATTTGGCGCTAGACTCTGCTTCGGAATAGCTGCAGATAAGGCAACTAGAATGCTCAGTAATAACCTCATTATGAAGTATACGAGCCTCTGCTGTTTGGTAGATAACGCGAGGTTTTTCTGTAACTTGCCATTTAGTGTTGTTAGTTATTTATGATTGTGAAGTTTTATCCCTTGCTACGTAATTGGTGAAACCTCTCTTCACCGTCACAATACAGTCTCAAATCCGTTTTCATCTATAAGTATAAGACAATCATAAAATTTTCACTTAATATTAGTCAATCGAATATATTTTCGATTGCAGATTCTAGAAAGGCATTACTTCATGCGCTCAAAAATTTCAAAAAGACTATAAGATCTAGTTTTATCAAACCAAAACCTGACTGTCTAAAACAAACTTGACATCGTAAATCTGTCAATATTTAATCTGGTTTTTAAAATCAAATTAAGTCATTAATTGCTGTCAATTAACGTAAGATGGACAGATAAAATCAACACCGAAAAATCTGATTTAAGAATATGTATACGTATTCCGTTATTGCACTTCTATGCGGTTTAAAAATCTAGAATTAAACCAGGTCAGGCGCACGTACATACAAGATCATCAGCTCACTTCATGAAGCCTGTAGAGGTTTTACTAAAATTACAGGTACGATTCATAGGAAATGTAGAATACTGTTACTTTGACGGTGGGTTCACGACATTGTTTCCTGGAAAGGTATGATGATCTAAGTATTCTGCAAGATACTCAACTCCTAAAAAAATTACAGGAAATGAAACCATATTTGGGACTATTACTACAATTTCAGGATCAGGGACTTTTTGATTTTCAGTTAACAGTTGGCTTCTTCTACCTTTGTGGTTTCTATAAATGTCTTTGTAGCAAATATTGTCCTCTAGAGTCTTTGGGGGGTTTCGGGTGTGATCTCGCGTCTAAGGGGGGGCGTGCGTGAATGCTCAAGTCGCACCATCCATGTCTCCACGGTTTCCTGGTGGAGCAGGGACCCCTGGGCCTCAAGTTCCTGAAACGCAGGCTTTTGGCCCCGCTCCAGCGCCTCCTTGCGCCATCTAAACAGTAACGCAAGGGCTCTCGCTTCCAGGTTCCATGGAGGGGTCCCGGCTAGGAGACATGCCGCCTCACCCCCGCAAATTCACTTTATTGCTTTTATGTCTCCAATCCGGTCTTCGGCGTCCGAAACAGTCAGTCGCCCTTGAACTAACAGGTTTCTTCTACTGTTTAGACCTGTGAAGTGAGTTACGTAGTACGACCAGCTGCTTTTTCCTCACCTACCAGGTGGTCTCTCAAACAATTACTGAAGATACTCCAATCGCTTGTTCACAATAATTATCACGAACATGAAAGACGCTGTACCATTAATGATATTATTTCGTACCTCCTTAAGAAGATGACTTATCGAAATTGAATTGAAAAGAAACAGTACTATCTAAATAATTGCCGTTGCTTTTGATCAAGCCGTCAGTCAATCGATAGTCTTAACATTTCATTACACTGTGAAACTGTTTCACTGTGGTACATACATGTAGCACGTGTCGGGCACACTATTGTCTCACCGAGGTACCGGAGTACCCGACGTCAGATCGGAGTGACGGCCGTCAGGAAACAATTACGTTTTTGTCAGCCAAGCGATACACCGCTAATTACAATAAGTGATCATTGATTTTTTTAATTACGCCGCCTGTTGAGGCGTCCATCGTCGCGGGTAATAGTTGCCAGTCAGTGCATTTAATAACGCCCGCCGCGACTGCGGAATGTACGGAGTTTCGCTCTTGCGGAATGTCTATTAAACTCCTCCCTATTTAATTTATTTTTTAAATTATGCTTACGAACACAAATTGACTGGTCAGTGATTGATTAAATAATGCTTACAAGCTTTAACATTGTTGACTAAAGCGAGTAAAAAGCTTGCAATTTGAGAATGAATTTAAAGTGAAGGAAATCTTTGTAATGGAGCGGATAACCTGTTTTGTGTTGTGTGTAGGTATTCGTGGTACATTTTTCTTATAATGTAAAGCGATGGCGTTCAATGCGAGGATAGTGGTGTGCCGCATGTCTGCCCGGAGCCCGCAGTATCGCACCGCACCGTTTCGCCGCCCGGCGCCGCGCCGTCCGCCCCGCGAGCGAATGCATCACCCGCCCCGTGAGAAACGATGTTCCGACCTCTAATTACGTTTTATGCGATATCGCCATTTAATTAGCAACATGTTTCCCATTCCGAAACATTAATTAATATTTTCATCAGAGTTCTCCGCATTTAACTGTGCTTTTATTACTCTCTCGAGATTTTAATAAAGATTCTCGACCGCCCTCGTTCGAGTGATATTGTTTTTAAAAAATCTTATTATTAAATTTTTATTGCCTCTGACGTCGAGGGCGATTATTTATTTCGTTGTCAACAGTTTTTGGATCGAATGCCTTAAATGAGGTTGTTTGAGTAAAACGATTTGCGAGCGAGAAAGTTTTTGTGAGTTTGATTGAGATAGCGTCAAGTGGTTGACATTACTACAAGATGACGGTGAACAGTTTTTATAACAATAAAAATATCACCACGATCGTTTCCTGACAGCTATAAGAACACGTCGAGAACTTGACATTCGTGAATGACTTCACCAAACAAGGAGTTCATTCAATTGTCGAAGCGTAATTGCTGCAGCTGATTAATAACCTATTCACGTAATCACGTAGAGGGTGACAGATTGCGATGGATGAATATGGACCTGGGTCCATACAATTGCTTCAGAACAGAATCATAATCGTAGCTCAATATAAATAACTAGCGAACGCCACGCGGTTTCTCTCAAGTAGCTCCCGTCCAAGTAGGAATATGGGAATAAAAATAGCCTTTGTTACTCAGGGTGAATGTAGCTTTCCAATGGTGAAAGAATTTTTGTAATTGTCACAGTAGTTTTTTAGTTTATTCATCACAAACACACAGACACACACACACACACACACACACACACACACACACACATACACACACACACACACACACACACACACAAATGCAATTTTTTTCTCTTTATAATATTAGTATAGATGTCGTAGCCGACGGTACAATTTGTCAGTTTTCGTAGTATTTTCAACGTTTCAGCTTCTGCTGTCACACTATTGAAATTGCAAACGCAACCCCTGCTAATGACACAACAAAGCCAACCTTGGATGACGTCTCAATCTCCTTCGCATACCACGAATAGGTCTTTTTTTATATTTAGCTCGCCAAATTGAGGTCGCCAGCCTGATGGAAAGCCGTGGCGCATCTAGTGATTGGGGGCTACTCTCACATTCCAAGACTTCTGACAGTGGTCCTCAAGTTGGCGGCCCTGTGATGTGCCTCTTCACGCTCCTCTTGAAGAACCCGGGATTGTACGGAAGTACATTATTTGTTAAAATGTGAGCTCTCTAGCTATTACAGTTTCTGAGATACAGCCTCATGACGGACACCTCATATAGACGGCGAAGTCTCATGAATAGGGTCCCGTTTTTGCCTCTTAGGTACGGAACCCTAAAAAAGAGGCGCTTCATAGGTTTCGAACACAGGCGCTGCCAGGGGTAGGCTCGGCCCTGATTGTAAGATGAACTTTTTACAATCCCGGTCTTGCAACACTCTCGTGATTATAGTAACGACATGTCATTTCTCCAACATGTTCATCTTGTAAAATATTCATACATATTTAACTTATTTACATAATGACTATAATCGATGAAATTCGTACAATTTAGCATTGTTGAAGGTCCGAGATCGTGAGAACAGCCCTCGGAGGGAACTAATTACACTGAATGTGGCTTGGGTCTTCGGTTAATTAGAGACGGAGTGGTTCAACCCTCTTAATTAATACTTGTGCCTAGAAGGCCCTCATGCTTACCTCGACTGTTTTGTTTGCATTGTTAATTCGTGATAAAACATCAGTATGTATTGTGTTAGCATTATAATTAAATGTTGAATAAGCTTTTTCCTTTTCCCTTGATTAATATTATGTGTTTTATACTTAATACATATATTTTATTTATAAGAATATAATAATTAATTTTCTCATAACTTAGAGTCAACTTAATTACTTCACGTGTAACCAATCATTGTAAAATAGATTCCGCAACCTTCCTAACAAAAATCTAGAATTTTTCAAATCGTTTCAGAACTAACGGAGTTATGAGCTAACTAAACATCCGAAAAAAACATAGAGTCCACTTGGAGAATAGGGCATGTACTGAGTATGTACATACTCTCATATAAAAATGTTAACCAAGATTGTGACCCGATTTATCCTAGTCTCCTACTTCCTAGCAGGGGAGGAAAATCCTACATGGATGCTATGCCGGACTCCTACAGACTAAAAATCACTCGTTTCCTACCTTATGCCTACGGTTGAGAGTCCCGGGTAAGTCCTCGGAAGGATGACCCCAGGACTCCCAACAGTTATGAACGGATCTTGATGATTCTTGACTAAAACATAAAGGATATGATTAATCATTGGTTGTTCTTTTATTTATTTTTTGTCCTAGATGCTCGCGAGGTCTACTCTTCGCAAAAGTAGGTACTAGTCTATTGTTAAATGAGAATTAAAATTAATATTGCAAGGCTCCACTTTGTGTATCTTGATAAAATGACCCAAAATCAACCTTTTTGCATGTTACGAAAAGAATCCTAAAACAACTGTCCTGTGTACAAGACATGGTACAAGATCCTTACCGCAGGCCTTGTATAGTTTCTTATAAAAGTAGCGCTCATTAAAACTACCCACGGACCTCTGTCCCTTTGGTTGATCTAATTTCAGTATTATACATGGGTAATTCATGTTATTGACAATAAGGAGGCCCAAAAATGTCCTCAAATATTTTGAAAAACTTGTTACATTATTGGTAAATAGAATGGCTAAGGATCCACCAAGGAATTTGTTATTGCTTTTTTACAATGTGAAAAATATGGGAACACCCAAAAATTCCGAAATATGTTTTTCCGAATTTCAATATTCCGATGTTCAAAATTCCGAAGATTTTATTCCTAAGAAACAAAGCTCCGAATATTCAAAAGGACAATATTCATTTATTCGAAAGTCATAAGTACGAATTTTTATTTTTCCTAATTTTATTAGTACGAATAATCAAAAGATTGGACTGTTATTTTCCCGAAAAACATTATTCAGAATTTCAAATATCCGAAAATTCACTGTCAAAGTTTTTTTAATAAAGTACGGTCAAGTCTAACTACAGAAGATATTATTTCCAAGTGAGTGGAAGGCAAACGACAAAACAAAAAAAATCACCACGATGGCTAAAGCCGGAGCTCCGCTCCGCTTCGCTTTCGCCTTAGCATTAAAATCTAACCTATCCGAGTCGAGGTGTTAACCATAATAAGTGAATGGTAAACACCTCGACTCAGAGTACACCGACTCGGACAGGTTAGGTTAGAAGGCTACGGTGGGAGCGAAAAGGAGCGGAGCTCCCGCCTTAGCCTTCGTGGTTATTATTTTTTTGTTTTGTCGTTTGCCTTCCACTCACTTGGAAATAATATTTTCTGTAGTTAGACTTGACTATACTTTATTGAAAAAACGGGTGGAATCGGGAACATAAATAATCGTCTTTAATGATCAGTTTTCGGGTTAAAACGGGAACGGGTGGAAACGACACTCACCCTTCGTATTTATGATATTTCGGATTTTTGATAATCGGAGTTCGTATTTATAATATGGCGGATTTTTAATGATTCGGAATTGTACGGTTCGGTTTCTAGAAATTCGGCATTCTGACAGTCGGAATTGTAAACATTCGGAATTTTAAAATTATTACTTTTCATAAAAAGGATTTATGAAACATCGGATTTTTGACTTTCGGGATTTCGAATCATTCGGACTTATGAACTTCGGAATTATGAAATTCGTGATTGTGACTTTCGGAATTAAGTTTTTCGTATTAATGTAGTGTACCCGAAAAATATACCTTTCTGGGATAAAAATTAGCAACTCCCTAGACCTAAAACTATAGCCAAAAAAAACATTGGTATACCATAAACTCCCTTGGGCATTAAAGAACAATAAGCAAATAAACACTTCACTCTGCTCACGAACTTTGAAATATTGTTAGCATTGCAGGCCAGAGAATTTGTGTTAACGACTACAGATTAAGGCCTTCCAAATCCGGTGGTAGTTTAAAGGCAATTTTGTTTAAAGCTTGGCAAAAAAGTGTAGAAACGGAACGAATAATTTTGAATGTTGGTTACATTATCGAAATGCTGTCAAAAACGTCACTTATGTCAGTTAATAAAGACCAGAAAAAATATGTTTTTGGAACGAAGTTCCTTATCGCGCGTTGCGGAAGGGGGCTAAACGGAAAAAAATATCACCAAAAGTAGGCACGACACTTTTGGTAGTGCTAGTGATAGTGGTAGTGGTAGTGCTAGCCAGGGGACGAACATCAACTCTACGAGCAACACCAAAGCAAATATGAGTTTCGCTCTCAAAAGTTTTTTGAAGTAAAACTTCTTTAGGCGCGACTAGGGAGTAACTCAGATTTTTGAAGTAAAACTTCTTTAGGCGCGACTAGGGAGTAACTCAGATTTTTGAAGTAAAACTTCTTTAGGCGCGACTAGGGAGTCACTCACATTTTTGAAGTAAAACTGCTTTAGGCGCGACTAGGGAGTCACTCAGATTTTTGAAGTAAAACTTCTTTAGGCGCTACTAGGGAGTAACTCAGATATTTGAAGTAAAACTTTTTTAGGCGCGACAAGGGAGTAACTCAGATTTTTTTTTGTAATGGGTTGCCATACGAGTATGAACAGCACAGTAGCGACTCCATTATTTTTTACTTTTCCTTGCTAAGCTGTTCTCGACTATTCTATTTTTAATACTCAATGAATCAAATCAAGCTAGCAGTCCATTGGTGAGGCTTCTTTCAGTCATTTTGGAAAACTTACAGCACAACACTGGTCAGAAGCCGGGTTGCTACAGAAGTATTCTAAAGCCTTCCTCGGATCAAAATCTAGATCGGTTCATAATATTATGATTATGCCAAGTGTTATTTAATTGATTCGGTAGTTTCGGCGCGATACTGTATTCGAGAAACAGACAAAAAAAAATTAACACACAGTACCTGTCGATTATAGAATGCCGAACAATTAAAATTTTCTAAGTAACTTAACCGGGTTTTGTTCCGCGTTTTCCTTCTATTCGACATTGCCACGTCATAGGCGCACCACATGCAGATGAGGCTGGCTTGGAGCCCCAAAGATTCCTGTAGGGCCCCCTCGCAACATTCCTTCCCATCTAAGTTTAGTTACTTATTTGTTATTTAACCGTAAGAGTTCTTAAAGTAAAAACACTCGATTTACTGTAACTAAGAATAAGGCTGCAACATCTAAAATAGGTAGGTACTTATCGTACTTCCTGCTTACTGTTTCAAAGACATACATAATGCTTACAAACAAAAACTCCAACTCGTAAAGATGTTGTCCATTCTTTATTCATTAATCGTAATCCATAAATTAACTAAGTCATGTTATATTCATTACTGCACTCCACATTTTTCTATGCGAGTCAGAATTACTCGTGCAGAATTCCGACTGGTTATTAAAGATAAAGGTGTCCAATAGCGATTAATTGCTTAGTGCAAAAACAATTTAGAATTTCAAGACATTATTGAGAAATGTTGTTCGAACGGAATTGGTTCACTAACTGAGACAGATCGCTCTCCAAGTAGTTTTCCAATAGTTGATGTTAATAAGCTTGCCCCCAATTGAAAATATAGTTGGCGAAATATTTTTTTTAATGTGAATATCCTCATGAATGCTACGCTGGGCTACTATCGCCACGGTGTTCTACAAACTGCCTACGGCTACGGCTGGAAGTTGGGAGTCTCTGCGAAATATGGGTTGTAAAATTATGTTCATAATTTCACAAAATTGCACTAAAACTCTGACAATCCTCACATAGACACATTCAATTGACTCATCTACACTTCTACAGGTGCATTTTCGGTCATTTTAACACAACGTCAACTAATCCTAATATGTATAGCTATGCTATGGGATAAGAAAGCTGATCAACTGAGGAGGGAAATATGCACTACGCGCGCAGGTCGTTCCGAGTTCTAAGATCTGTGACAGTTGTATTCACGTAAACAAAATGCACTTTTATTTCAAATGCATAAAGTATTTATGTATAGTTTAAACCACTGTGTTCTCATTCTTTCCATTTCAGTCACATATGCTTTATGGCGTTAATTAAAGTATTGTTTACGTTAATACAACTGACATTTGAATCAAGCCATATTTTACAAGCTAGAATTTTGTAACGACGAAAAAAGGAAACCGATTGATCCATCAAAGTAAAGCTTAAACGGCTGAATGGATTTAGCTCTAATTTAGTGCATGGATAGGCTAACTAACAGAAGTTCTGGGACATCCTTCCGAGGGCTTACCCGGGGCTCCCCACCAAAGGCTATTGGGCGTTACGTGAGGTTTTTTAGTCGGTAGGAGAGTTTAGAAGATGGCATCCATGAGGATGTTCCCTCACGAAAAAAAGGCTAACTAACAGACTAGTGTAACGTGGATTCTACGTATAAGTACGTCGCAGCAAAAACCGCAAGGCATTATTCTATCATTCTCAAAATAACAATAAAACCAAAGAGACTGTCGTCCATACAATATTGATTCTTAGATTAATTTGAAGGTCTAATTTTTCATCGATTTTCTTCAATCAATAATAATATAATTGATGCAAATCAAATACTATTTTTAACCGACTTCAAAAAAGGAGGAGGTTCTCAATTCGTACGCTATGTTTTTTTTTTTTTTTTTTTTTTTTTTTTGTATGTATGTTACGCGATAGCCCCGCCAATTATGGATGGATTTTGAAAATTCTTTTTTTGTTTGAAAGAGGCTACTTCTGAGGTGGTCCCATATCCAGGGTATCAGGATCTGATGCTGGGATCCAGGAGAAATCGAGGGCAACCACCGAAAATTGTAGGGACAACTAGTGCGATTGTTAACTTTTTGATTAAGTGCTTTAATGTAGGTACTAAAATTTAATGAAGGTCTGGAGTCGATCTGATGATGGAACCGAAAGACAGTCGAGGGAATTCCTTAACGATTTACAGCAGTTACCTTGTGTTTCGACTTGATTGATTTGTGTTGATGAGAACTTTACACCTAGATAGAAATACTTTTCGGTCCACCCGTCACTTAAAATTAAAAAATAAAAATTTTAAATAAAAAATAGAACCGACTTCATACAAATCCTTAAAAATAAAATTTACCTAGCACATTGTAATATGTATTTTGATTTATCCGATTTTATTCAATATAATATTGAAGTTGGTGCCATTAATAATACCTACCTAAACCTATGGGTTTACTTGGCGCCGACTTCAATATGATGTTGAATAAAATCTGATAAATCAAAATAAATATTACAATGTGCTAGGTAAATTTTATTTTTAAGGATTTGTATGAAGTCGGTTCTATTTTTTATTTAAAATTTTTATTTTTTAATTTTACTAGATTAGAGAATTGCACTAGATTAGACAATATAGTAATACCATATGAGTTCCGATTCATTTTCAATCACTTGGAGTGTAAATAAGGCCGCAATAGAAACTATATAAAGTCAATTTACAACGTGTCAGTGTAAAGTCGTAAATGTGAAATTGTTCTCGGCTGTGGATAATGGTGTATTTAATGTATTGTGTCTGGATGTTCCGTATAGTCTAACCGTTGTACCGTATCTATAGAACAAGCAGTATAAGTGTGTCGTCGACAACACGGCTCTTCGATTAACATAAAATCGAGGAGAACACTCGCGACCCTGCGTGGGCGACACCATCCTCTTGCGCATCGACTGTGCCTTATATTGGGATCTCGCTCCCTCTAAAACCCCAAGCTCTTAAAGTAAAACAAACTAACACAACAAACAGACTCCCATTACCACACCGCAGTAATCTCACTAATATTTCGTGACTGCTAAACCGCATTTAGTCAGTTAGTCATCATAAACCAGCTGATGTCGCAACTAGGTTGGTCGAAAAATAATTAGCAGTTAGTCGACCTCGCGGCCCGACCCAACTGCGAAGGAAAACCGCATGAGCTCATGAGCTGACATTGACCCGCGGAGCCCCACTCTGTCTACGCTTTAAAACAAGTACTCTCTTCGACGGCATAATATTTTTCTTAAATTTGTATAAAATTATCTATAATTACGCAGCACGCAATTGAGTGTAAAGCGAATTGTATAATGATGATCAAGTGAGTGAACACGTCAGCATTACATCTCCACCACCTCAAAACAACTTTCATCCGGTCGGTACACAAGCCAATCATTACCACTTACGGGATCAATAACTTATACCCAATTAACTGAATACTACAGGATGTTCATATGTAACACGTACATTATATTCTGTACTACATATGATTGAGGTTTCAATTAATTCATCTGATCTTATACATAGTATAAGCAGTTTACAATGTACAATACTGTCTGACAGTCATGCTTGATGCTGAGGCGATACGACGCACTGATAACATTCCGGTTCAGGTATCGAACACGAAATTCTTGGCGCGGTCAAAGCCGAGTCATGCTTGAGGTACAAAACAATTCCATCTAGACGTATGTTTGAATGCCAGGAATTCATGGACGATTGACTGAAGTGTGCGAACCATCGCTTTCTATGTGCAAATCTAGTCTTTAGAGCGGGTTGAACCGCGCAATGCTCTGCATACCGTCCAATGAGAGGTCTCGTCATCGGCCGATAGGATCGTGACAGAGAATTCGTCGGTCGACTGACGGTGGAATGCGATCGGTAATTGATTTGTCCTGTGTAATCGACGGCAAACGGGATTGACAGGAATATCGGGACGTGCGTGACGTTAGCGGTCGCGAGATAGACACGTAAACTCTCCACCTCTGTTGACTGCTTCATAAAATGGATATAATTGAGGCATGTCACGTCTTCACGGCAATTATTCATAATGGTTTTGTTAATGTTTATATAAACTGTGTGTTGTGGGTATATTTGCATGTATATACATTTTATAAGCATTTGTGTTTGTATAAATGTGTCTGTGAATGTGTTTAATGTGTATATTTTTGTACTACAGACGTGAATTTAATGGCTTGCAATTCCTCAAGAAGGAGTAGTAGGTAAGCCTCAAATTCCAAAATCCATTAAAAAACACATTCTCAACCAGCGAGGGGTGAAAAGTTTTATGGGATTTTTTTTTGAAAATTTCTTTACAGAGTCAGAAAACCTACACACTATAATGGTAATCGATGACATTACGCCAAAAATGCCTCTAACAAATATGTAGGTACTTGGTCTAATAACTAACACGCCTAAAACTTCAAAATAACACGCGTAATATCAACCAATAACAATGATAAGCCACTGAATAACTTTCACTAGAAATCAGCATTCCTCCGAGTTCTTCATTCGTGATCGGTAGATAAGGCATTGGAGACAGCACAGTGGTAGGCAATCGGACGCACGCGATCCAATAAAAGGTCTACTCAATAAGAGAGCGAAGCCAAATTAAATTAATATTCATAGCCGTTGTATTTATTGCCTTTCAATTAGTATTATCTTAATGGAGCATTAACATACGCGCAGGCGACGCGTCAAAGCATTACCATAGCCAACGGCGAGTTGCCAGTTTTCTTTTCAATCACGAATTTTGGGAACTTACTTCGGAATATACTTGTTTCATTGGACGTCTAACTCTTGTTGATGCAAGAAAAATTATTGATTTAACTCGGGTTAGCAGTTACCTCTGAGTTAAACACGTTAACTCTGATCTCTGCAAGCGGCCCTTAGTTACTAAAATACACGGGCTAGTAATTTTGATTGATTGTTGATTCGATTCCCGCTTTAAATATGGTGACGAACTTGAACTAATATTACTACCTACATCTTACATTATAACTCAATGTGAGGAGCACGGCGTTTCATCATACAGAACCCTACTGAAACAAACTAAACGAAATTTATTCATTACATTATAATCGCCTTTTATCATGATAAGGGTTGGAAGCGCAAATGTGGTGGCGTCTCTGGTGTTACAAACGTCTATAGGCGGTGACCACTTTCTATCTGGTAGGCCGTATACTTGTTCCACTTTAGTCTTATAAAATATTCCTAATAGCTCTAAAAAGAGCATCGTCAACGTTTGAGCTTGATTTCCGATTACATCAGAAGCCCTGGCCTCAGTATCTTGAATTGATACGCGTTCCTTCCCTTCTTTTATATTTCCACCTCTTTTAATATTTATCAGCTCTATAAAGCTGGGATATGGTTCTACATTTAATATTAATTAATCAGTCATCTAATTGCTGTGGTATAGACTGACTGGTTTATAACAAGAGGACCATATATGAATACTAAATATATTTTTCTATTAATCAGATATGGCCAAAGAACTGGTATCATTATAAATTGAATACTAACCAACAATGCAACACCCAACTTGTATACAAGTCATTACTTCTAATGTATCCTGTAAAGTGCCGAGTCGAGACTAATAGCCGTCTTAAATGGCAACAAATGTTACAGGTTGTCCCAGTTAACCTCAGTCGTTACGAAAAACTACATTTATGGGCAATCGAGGCGTTCTAAGCTGGCAACTCCGCTCGCGGAAGGCTCGCTGCCGATGACCTCAGGGGACCGGTTCCCGCGGTTCTCCCCCCGCAACCCTCGCACCTTTCCCCTTGCCCCCCGCGAGACGTTTCATTACGTTATTATTATATTAAATGCTATAATACACATTGTAGGCATTAGTCCGCCGAGACGTCCTAAGAAAGGGTTAATGTATGGCTCACGTAGCCGGACCATTCGGTTTTATTTGAAACGCTCGAGGATTAGCGCGGTGATCTTTATGGCCGTTTTGAATGGCGAATTGTTCTATAGCGAGAATTTTTTACCCATTATGTTTGACTTCCCAGTATTTCTGGGCTTACAGAAAGTTTTGTAAGTAACTTTTTAATTGTTGTTGTTGCTTTTTTCCTTACGTACCTACACAACACTGAACGTCGAGCAACGTCAACATCACGTATGAACTGAACGTTAACGTGAGTATTCAAAAAGGATATTAGAAGATCTTTGTAGGGTCGGTAGCGCAAGTGTAGAGTAGCACCTCTTCAAACGTCCGTTGCCGACAATGTCCACTTTTGATCAGATGGCCCTGGCTTGAAATAATTTTATAGGTGCAAATTTCTCTTTAGTATAATATTAATGTTCAATTCATAATATATGAAGCGCTCGTGGCCCCGCGGACTCAGTGTTCTGTAAACGATCACTGCAGTAAGCAACTTTCACTATGGCCGGTCCATGGATGGGTGACCATCCATGTGATCACTTTGTGACATTTATTTGAGCGTTTCCGTGCTTCGGAAGGCACGTTAAGCCGTTGGTCCCGGTTGCCAGTAAAATGGCAGTCGTTAAGCTAAGTTGAAGGCTTTATTTCAACAGCAGGCAGTCACAACCTGCGCCGGTCGAAAAATTACGGATCACTAGTAAAATGGCGAGTCGGTTAAAATAATTACAGACAATAAACTCATTGAACTGTAATTTGACCAAATAGTAATAACACTTAATCAACAGATTGACGGCTTCATAATTTCCTTTCTCCGATTCGATATCCAACGAAAGTGCGTCTAATTTAAAATTATCCACTCAAGCATCATCTACACCTGTGTCTACATTCAAGGTCAATATTATTTAAATAGTATGCACAAGTGGTCATAAAAAATATAGTGTTTGCATAACCTCAAAGAAAGTGCTTCTGGTACCATGTCTCCATCTCAAAGTAAGTTGTTTGTGCAGATTACGTAGTAACTATTTAGTAATCTGTGGCAGAAACTCAGTGTTGGCAACGATTTAACCACTGGAGTTCACGTGTCTAAGATTTTCTTTCTCCTGGCTGGCGACATATAAATTACAGATGACCATCCATCCTGTAGTATCCCTCCTGTAGTTGTTCATCTTAAACACCTGATACAGTATGGCACAGAAAAAGCCTATGGTTTCTCCAACCACCTTTCCGAGAAGCAGTTAGTGTACAGAGGCTTTTCTGTTGAAGTGAGGCACATGTAAAGCCTGGTAGAAGCGTCTGTGCAGATCATTCATGTAGCCCTTCTATTATACAGGTTCACAGTCAGATTAAGTACTCGGTTTCGTGTCGATATACACATTCTTCTTTTTTATTTTGGCCAAGGCTTACGAGGTTAGCAGTTTATTGCATTGTTGGACCTGTTTATGAATTTCCTTCGACATGAAATATTAAGTAATTGAGAATTTACTCGTCAGGGCTATGCATAAACTTGGCACTAAGAAGGTCTTAATCTCCGCACTTTCGCGATACATCTACACAGAAAACTTCAGATAGAACGTTCTAGAGAGAGTTGTAGCAGCGCAGACTTCCAGCTCTGGGTGTAGTTCTGTCTGCGAACAAGTCACCATGCCAGAAGTATATAAAAGGTCAGCAATAAAACGTCCGATATTCCGATCGTGTTATATTTTGCCGTAATGATAACATGATGGAAAACTGTGCTTTCCATTATAGTATGACTATAAGATAAATGAAAAATGTCAAGACATCAAAGCTTCAACGACAATATAACTAACATAACATTTACTGTAACTATACGATAAACATATTCTTTATACTGTACCTATCTACATTAATAAAATATGTATTATTTCCACATAGTGTGTCACCGTCTGTGCTTGCATAATGCTAATACAGCCCTAATGCGTAACAGTGTTTTTGTCATGGCTCCTAAAATCTACAACAAATTGCCTAAAAATATAAAAGAATTAGATTTATATACATTTAAACAACGCCTAAAAAGTTTGTTGGCTGTAAAATGCTATTATACTGTCAAAGACTTCTTAAATGAGCGACATTTAAGTTGAGTCATACTTACATGCATAGTATTATAATATAGTTGACTACCTGTAATATATTTGATTGCTATTGTTTGATTTCCTATTGGACTATTAATAATTTAATTTGTTAATTTTGATAGTATAGTGGTAATTTATTTCTTGGTTTAATTTCGAATTTTCTAATTACATAGTAGGTAATTAATTATTGTTCCATAACATTGTTTAAATTCCATTTTTCATCATTGATAAATTGTAATTCTCTGTTCGACTACTAATAATTTATTTTATATTATACCTATCTTACAATTTGTAATTTGTAATGACATTGTTATTATTATTTGACATTGTACAAATTCTATTTTGACATATAACATTACACATTAACACTATTCTAATTTAACAGTTTTCATGTTATTATTCTGCAAATGTCTTTTGTATTGTATTGAAAAATTCATCAAATTATTGTTAGCTTATTATACCTAATATATTTTTGCATGTCTTATAGAGATGATAGAACAGCGCACTTTCCAATATAAAATACCAACATTGTACCATATCATACCTGTTTTATGCAAAATAAATACTGATTACTGATTACTGATTACTGATTACTGAGGCCTGATCTAATTATAGACCTGGCCAGTTCAGTGCGCGGGCAGGCGGAGCAAAACCGGGGTTCAGGACAAGTGGGCACCTTTCGTCGGAATAAGGCACGCCACAAAGTATCATCTTACATCTTGCGGTGCACTTGATCATGCCGTTGTCCGTACTCTTTTATTTGTACGGTTTATACTCGTTTATTTTTATATCCAACCACTTTGAACAACGACCGCATCGACCACACCGCTTAGCTCGCCACAAAACCCCGCCCGACCGAATTAGCTCTACTAAAACATGTTATGTTTCCTCAAACCACATATAAAATCAATATCCTAACTATAAACAGCGGTGGCGTGACTTTAAAATCGTTTTAGTACTCCCCAGACCAAACGTTATGTGTTGAAACCGCATAACTTTCATTAGCGTCTACTAAATCTCATACGTTATTAAGCATCCTTTTAAGCCAGGTCTAAGTCGATGTTAGAAACTTATTAGAGCAGTCGTTAAAGCGAGTACTGTGGAGGAGCATAAATCGAGTTGGCACGTCAAAATATCAGCAGTATAGAGAGTGGAGTGCGTGAGTTCGGCGTGGCCCGGCCGACCAATTTATTCGTCGGGACGTCAGATTTCAAGGGCCTCGTTACGACTAAGCCTCCAATTAGACTTATCCCTAATTAAGAGATGCCAATAAATTACCCTCCATCACGGGCTAACGAAGACGCGCCGCACTAATAACGCTAATTGATTTTGAGTAATGAGCTCGAGTTTTGATGGAGCTGATTGGGGGACGCGTGGGGGCGCCATCGATCGCTACTACACGGCCAATATGCGAATGCCTTTGCCGCGATTGTTCTTCATAGTTTTATAGTACTCCCCAACTCGTCTGTGTTCGTTTAATTTGGTTATTTAATTTGAGGGTTTTAGATTCACCTGTGTAAGTAAGCATTGGAGAATTTTAATTAATTTAAAGTAGCGAAATGTAAATTTTTAATGTATGCTATTCAGCGGTACGCTTTTGCTTTGCTTTGCTTCAGTGCTCAGTATCAACGAGCAAATAAAGTGCATTTTAGTTTTAATTGAATTCCATTACTGTAGTGAAAGCTCACGCTTAATTGCCGACTGAGACTAAACAAGACCATGTTCTGATAAATTGCATTTAAAAACTAAATACTAGCATTGTTTTGTTATGCAGCGGACTGGCTCGTTAATTTATTGCGTCACACGTGTTAAACGGCAGGGATCATTTAAATCCAATGAATTTATTTATTTTTGTTACTACAGTATTACTCTCAGGATCAATTGGCTAATTCAAATCAATCTTAACGCGTCACATGATCCCATAGAACTTTTTAGGGGTTTCTAGTCCTAATGGAAGATGATAACCTCATTGTACCCTCATCGAACTTAGTAGAATCGACTTACATTTTCTTCAGCTAGAGTAAATTTTAAACCTGAAGGATGCAAAGTTCTAGTAACTACTGCATAACTACTTACTATAACAAAAAGTCGGCAGAGTGTAGCACCGGTCCATGGACTAAGTTAACCATTTTCAATCTGGTAAGCCCACCTTAGTGGTATAAAACATGAACAACAAACGCTAACAACATAAAATAAAACAATATAATCGACAAAACAGTGTAATTATAAATGTCGAACATTAATTGTTTCGGGTTTTACCTTATACAACCGAGTTTAATGAAGTTGTACAACGTGCGCGAGCGCAGCGTGACTTGCGCCTGCGACTATCTGATGCTATCCGCTGATACATTGCCGCTATCACAATCTCATTATTCCATACAATCCGATTAGTCGCGTCTTTGCTTGTAATTTCGTTTAATAATAGCATTCAGTGCTTTTGAATACTTAATAATTTATGGTTTGAATATGGGATTTTGTACCGGCTTATCAGCGAAATCTTAAAAATTACTGTGACTGTACTCATTCATTTAATAGGATAAATGCGTTACATTTATAAATTACTAGCTGATGCGCGCGGCTTCGCCCGCGTGAAGTTTGCTTCCCGTTCCCGCTTCCCGTGGAAACATTTTTCCGGGATAAAAAGTAGCCTATGTGTTATTCCGGACTATACTCTACCCCTGTACCAAATTTCAGCTAGATCCATTCAGCCGTTAGAGCGTGATTGAGTAACAAACATCCAAACATCTTCACAAACTTTTACATTTATAATATTAGTAGGATAAATTACTAGCTGTACCCCACGGCTTCGTCCACGTAGAAGCCGTTATCGGTTAAATAGCAGCCTATCTATGATGAGATGAAATTTCGAATAGAGATAGTTAGAGTATGTGAGAAAGATCTCATGAACTCAAACTATCTCTATTCGAAATTTCATCTAAATCGCTTTAACGGTATAGGCGTGAAAGCGTGAAGGCGAGGCGTGAAGCCTTTGTTCACCGGGAATAGTGTACCTCTCCAACAATTAAAGAATTTTTAAATCGGTTCAGTAGTTTCGGAGCCTATTCGATGCAAACAAACAATTAAATCTTTCCTCTTTATAATATTAGTATAGCTATAGACTATAATATTATACTAACCAGACCGCAGAATCCGAAGGTATCCGAGAACTTGGGATGTATTAGTGCTCGGACGATGATGAGCATTAGTATTAAACTAGACGGCATTTGTCGTCTATTTCCAAATTTATGACAAAAAAATGGAGATGTTCACCAAGTCCTTGAGCTCAAGTAGCAACCAGCAGCTGTCTGACGTCAATTCTCCTTGGGAATAAGGTTAGAGATTTCACCACTAGGGCTTTTGCTGGCGATAACTGATAACCAAGGGTTTGAAGTTGTAGTAAGTACTGAGGTAGCTATCCCACGCAGGTAATTGCATTAGTAGATCACGGATGCCCTCGTAAATACAGAATGGGATGACTAATACAGTTTTACTTTCATAACTTTGCCATTCGCCGAAAGAATCGGTAGAGAAATGCCATACTCCCACAACACCCGAACAACCCACGACGCGGGATTGAACCCGAACCCCTTTGGTTAGGCCGCAGTGGCAGCTGTAGATCTGTTGGGAGTTCCGGGGACATCCTTCCTAGGGCTTACCCGGGGCTCCCAACCGTAGGCTAGGCTGTTAGATGGGATGGGATACGCGTGGTTTTTAGTCGGTAGAGTCCAGCATAGCTACCTGTAAAATTTTCCTCGCGTTAAAAAAAGAAGGCATTTCATAAATTGGCAGTTTGATATCTTCCAAATGTCTCCGAAGATGAGGGGCGGTACACCAACCTATGACGTTAAATAATGAAGCTTTACCGAGGCCACTTACAACGCCATTACTTGTTATAATGAGCTGTATTAGATAAGGAGTAATGCTTTTAATTGGGACTGGTTGCGGCGGCTTACACGCGGATCATATAAGAGCGTCTCTAGCGAAGTTATGGCTTCATTTTATTACTTTGAACTTAAGATTTACGGAGACGCGTTGCTACGGTCAATTTGTCACATGGTAGGTATTTATACTTTGCTATATTTATATTTTGATAAGTATTATTAATTACTATGTGGCAAATGTCTGTAATTTCTTTACTAATAATTAATTAAACAAAATATTCTATCTTGAAATTGTTAAAACCGTTCGATTGTCATTGTAATTTACCCAGTGAGATTATAAACTAGCAAAAAGGTTTTAAACGGGACCTTTTTAGTAAGGCTTCGGTCTACGTTTGTCTGTCTGTCATGAGACTCTATCTATCGTATTTCAGGAAACGTGATAGCTAGAGTGAGAAATTTTCATAGGTCTCCCTAAAATCAGAAAAAAGATGTTAAATGTTTAAAAACTTGGAACGATCTACCAAGGTACGTGATTCCGTCTTCTTACACCCCCGGGTTCTTTAAGAGGAACGTGAAGATGAGGACCACTGTCAGAAGTATTATGGACTGTGAAAAATGACCCCAATCGCTAGAGTCGCTGTATCTTTCCATCAGTAGTACTTATATTATTTTGCGCCAACAGGCGGGTGTCGTCAATTTTGAGAGCTTGATATATAAAAAAAAAATTTCAACGTGACCTGATATAAATAATTAAGTAAGTATCTTAAAATTCACAATTAATTATATCGTGAAAAAAAAACCACAATTAATGTAATCTGGTAATGGTCATCCAGTAGATAAACTAATTGCAAATAAAAAATAGAAATCCAAGAAAAAGCGAATTAAAGTTCATTAAAAAACCTAATTAATGCTAAAAAAAGGAGTTAATTAATGAGTATGTATATACACAATCAAGTCATGCGATCTACACTTCATTAAAATCAAACTCTTAGTACGAACATAGTTAACAGCAGACAATGTCTATCAATCAATACATATAATAAAATCGTAACGGGTCGCTGTCTGTACATGGAAGATAAATAAGAAAAAATATTATAGGGGGGCTTTATGAACGCAATAGAACCCAAAACAATGATTTTTAGAATTTTTGTCTGTTTGTCTGTTTGTCTGTATGTCTGTATGTCTGTATATCTGTTTGTCTGTACGGTTGTGCACGCTAATCTCAGTAACCGCTCAACCGATTGCAATGCGGTTTTTTTTATTGTGTTGAGGTTTTCTCCAGTTAACATTCAGCGTTTATGTAAATCGGTTTAGAAATAAAAGAGTTATAACACTTTTAAGAATCAGATATTTTGAAAATTTTAATTGTAGGGGTTTCTTTGAATGTGAGTGAACCTAAACTGGCGTGTTGGCTTAATCATAAAAGAGCTTAATGATTAAGACTATTTTTAAACAATTCAGTCCGCGCCGAAGGCGTGGACTGAATCGTTTTAAAATAGACTTAATCATTAAGCTCTTTTATGATTAAGCAAACAGGGCAGTTTCAGACGCTGCTTGATGACTCTGATGAAGAAATACCTTTCCTTTCATACACCTTATGTGACGTAAACGATGTTGCGGGCTCAGCTAGTTAATAATATAATTAGGAGCGTAAACAAGAACATGGAATATAGTGAGTTTGGCGCTACAAGGTGAACTCTCTTGATTAATTAGCAAGGTGGCTAATTAGCGAGCACAAGTCAACTCATTACTAACCGTAATTGAAACAAGCAAGCCACGGATTTTTCCAAGAAAAATCTGTACTTAATTTTGTCTATATGTAAGACAACCACGTTTAGAGTACTTAATGAGATATTATTTTTTTGATAAATCTGCACATTTATCATAATTAGCAGACTACGTTTTAAATGGAGTGAAATATAATTATTCTGTTTGGTTTTCGTAGTGAAGATAATACCTGTACACAGTTATTGTGGGATTTTGAGTAACAAAAATCCACGTACAATTTCTTTTTGTAATTATTTTTTGGTAGGGTTATAAATTGAAAATATATCATTGTTAGCGACACGACCATAGACTTACCACCTTCTACGTAGGATAAAATACAACTGAAACAGGTGAAACAGGGTGAAAGGGCTGATACTGCTTACACCTTCTAGGAAAAAGGCGTGATTATTTTAAGTATGTATATATTACCGCGTTCCTTACTTACCTATTGAAGTTTGAACCCATTACTAAGTGACATGTAATTAATTTCCTTAGTTAGAGTTACCTACGCTTATGCAAGATTTAAAAAGAAAAATTGATTCCTTGATATTCTTTTTAAAATAAGACAAACGTTTCACAATTTATGCCTTTTCCGTAAATTCTACAATTTTTCTTTCATCGAGGGTAATATTCGCCAACCTCTTCATGCAACAATTTTTCTATCTATTTTTTGCGCGCATTTCGCAGTAAGGCCGAGTGATGTTCTTTCTGCCTGATGATATGTCCGTCAAAATCTGGATAATTCATAGTGTCACTAGTAAAGCTTTTTACTAAGCAATATCTGTCACTTTATTATGCATAAAAGTGTTCATAAATTTAATTCCGACAAGGGGCACCATTATAAAAGAGATGTCTAATTATGCAGAATAAGTGCGATTAGTAATAAAATTGTAGATAACTTTTTATAATAAAAATAACGTAACTAGATAATGCGTAACTACATTTCTTAGGATAGATTAGACGGTGTTAGGTGTTTAAAAAAAAGATGGTATAAAAAGGCAAAGATGGTGCGAATTTCTAATCAAAGTGTTATAAATTAAAAGTAATCAAAATTCATGTATTTTTTATTCCAATTAATATTATAAGTAGATAATTTGTTGAAAAATTCACTAAATTTAGAACCTTCTAATTAGTTTACCGTAAATATTTAAACACCATTTTTAGTTCTAATTGCCTAATTAAATATGTCCACATAATGGACTGGATTAATGACTTGCACAATCTACATACATTTGAATAAACCAATCTACCAATTAAATATTTATTGAGAAATGGTCAGGTAGGATAATGCCATCTGTGCATAGTGAGTAAAAAGGGGGGGTAGCTTCCCTTTTTTTTATATTCAGCTCGCCAAATTGACGTCGCCACCAGCCTGATGGTAAGCCGTGGCGCATCTAGCGATTGGGGCCAGTCTTCACAGTCCGTAAGACTTTCGACAGTGGTCCTGAAATTGGCGGCCCTGTGATGTGCCCTTCCCGAGGACATTGAAATAAAGGTGAGTTTTCTTCATTTTGAGGTGTTAAGGGTTTCGTAACCAAACGGTAAAAACAGGACCGTACTCATGAGACTTTGCCATTCGTCTGTCTGTCCGTCACGAGGCTGTATCTCAGGAACCGTGATAGCTAGGGAGCTGAAATTTTCACAGATTATGTATAATAATTATGCTGCCGCAATACATAAAAGAATCAGAAAAAAGGGAGAATTTAGGGAGGCTCCTATACAATAAAAATCACGTATCTTTGCCGGTTTTTTGGTACGGAACTCTCTGCGGGAGGGTCCGACTCGCACTTGGCCGGTATATTTTCAAACACGCTTTGTGTAGTTCCACGCACAGCTCAGGGCGCCGATTTTCGATCGTGCAATTTGCAAGCGCAGACTAAGGTTCTCTAACTCACTTTTGCCGTTTCGAAATACGATAAAAATGTCACCGGTGTTTCAAACGTCCATAGGCTGCGGCGACCACCAGTTCATCTGGTGGGCCATATGCTTGTCTGCCACCTTAGTGATATATATAAAAAAACGATACAAATGATATAACGGTTGTCAGTAAAATGACAATCGTCAAGCCAAGTTGAAGGCCTTATGGGCGGCTTTGTGTCGCGGCGACCAGCGCCTGTCCATTTCAACACGGCAATAGGCTCTCCGCCTATTACGTGGGACATAATCTATAAGGTGAAATGTGGAATCCCTTCGGGGATTAAGGCGTGACTTACCAAATGATATATCACCAGTAAATTTTTCGTCTACGCCTTGAAGTCGTATGATCGAGAATCGCCGCCCTGTTGTGACAATTTTAAATTTTTAGTACCTATCATACTCCCAACTCCATGGGCCTCTGTACTAAAGATTCGTACGTTAAAATGTGCACATAGTTTGTTATTTCCAGATTCTTCTCTCACAGACTCTACCTGTTGCCCTGCGAATCTGGATGTGCAATAATTTGAATAATCATAATGCTTTGTGCTACTTCGTGGATATATATTCCATTTTTTTTTTTTCAAAAAGATGTTGGTCCCTGATATCCCGGTGGGGGCACCCGAGTATATATGGTTATAAGTGTTCTATAAGCATACAGCAAACGTCTTCGTCGGCTTTTCAATTCCATCAATTTATCTTTACACTTATTTAGATGCCGGTTCCAAGATACTCTAACTTCTTTTGCAACTCAGATCTGGTACCATTAATTACTTCTGGTACTTTCGCTCTGGTACCATTAACAGTTTTAACTTTTTGGCCTTGGTCAATGCTGTTTTATCCTGGTTTACACAGGAGTCACTGTAATGCGAATGCGGACTGAAACTTCGATCAAGGCTGAAATAATGCCATTTTAAAGGTCCCACAATTTATTTATACTTACTATCCAGGAAGTATATTCACAATACATCAAAATAATCAAGTTATTGACTCTAAATCACATTACAAGTTGCGCCGTGAACTCAATTTGAAAGATTGGCTAGAGACCGGAGTGCAATAGGGTGATGCTATGAAGGCGAGATTGCATACCTGTACTGGACTAGGGTTGGTCAAGTGGTGTTGAATTAATATCGATATTGTTGAATATTGAAATATTTATATTGTATAATCGTCCGAAATGCGGTTTCATTATATTTGATGTGTGATTATTTTGATAACTTAGAAAGTAAATGTTATAAATGCGATAAAAAAGCTAAGGTAACCAGTGTGACCACTGTAAGTTATTATTTTGGTTTGAATTTCTGGATGGTGATTTTCTTTCCGATTTATTACTTTGCTTCTGTATTATAGAAAGCTGGATGGAACTTAAAAGCTACATAAATGCTTTAATTAATGTTTTTTTTAGTAATTTCTTATTTATTACTATGTAGGTATATAAGGCACCTATAATTATGTTACTAAGATTGGGTCAACGTTCACGTTTGCTACCTCGGTAGAGGTGGCGGAAGGTTTTAAAATGCCCTTTATTTGGGCGATCTCAGATCATTTTTAATACAATTAGGTACCTTGCTTGATTTTTATTATCATGCTACTGTTTATAATCTTAAATCTTCGTATACCCAATTCTCAGGTTGAATTCGTTTAATCAAATAAAATTGCATAAATTTACCAAAAATATGACTAATATTACATGCAAAAGTTTGTGAAATGTGGATATTAGAAACTCTTTCACGCTCTACCTTAATATTTAATGCTGCGTTAGACATAGTCTGGAATAACACATAGATTACTTTTATTCCCAGAATAAGTCTGCATGGGATACGCGAACGGGAACCGAATTCCAGGCAAGTAGAGCCGCGGACGCCATCTAGTCTATAATGTAATTAAATGAAAAGATTTGATTGTTTGTTTGTTTGCATTGAATAGACTCTGAAACTACTGAATCGATTTGTAATATTCTTTATCTTTGGAAAGCTACACATCCGCGGGCGACATAGGTTATGGTTTATCCCAGTATTCCCACGGGAATGGTAACTTCGCGGGTGAAACCGCGTAGCATCTGCTAGTTAGAAATAATTCCGTTTATTAACTTAACAAAGCCCCCCTGTAATAACTTACAATGATTATATCAATAAACAACTTCAATTACGTGGAAAGTTAACGTTTATGCAAATAAAGTTGAAGTACAAGGAAATTTAATTAATTTAATGGGTGGTACATACCAATGATTTGGATAAAATAATTAACACATATGTTAATAATGGAGTCAGTAACGGTAACACTGTCCACGGAATGTAGTTATGTAACACAATATCTGTTCGGGTCAGTACCTACACTTACATAAAATAGGCAGTAACGGGGACCAAAGCTAAGATAGTGCAAAAGATGAATGTCCATTCTCATTATCAAAAATTCTACAGTACAAATTCATCATCGAGAGAAATATTAAATTTTATTAAATTCATATTTGATCCTAGACTTATGGGGTTGCTTTACGCAGGGAATAGTGGTACAGGGCACCTGATTTGCTGTACAGTAAATATAACCTATACATTTTTTATTTCAGCCAAAACTAAATGAACAGTAGAGGTAAGGTAAAAGACGCCAACTTATGAATAGGTTCTGCAGCACTAGTATTTACTCATCGATTTAATATTGTTTTCGGCGTTAGCATTTTTCTACGTTTGGATGGATGCTCTTATCGACTAAAACCACACAGTGCCGTACCACTGCCTACGGCCGAGAGTTCCGGGTAAGCCCTCGGAAGGATGTCTCAGGATTCCCGGCAGACTTTGGCTACGACAGCGGCCTCCTCTAGAGGTTTGGGTACTGTTCCGCGTCTTTGGGGGTTGGTTCGGGTGTTATCCTACTTCTTGGAGGGATATACTATATACCGTGGATATAGGTACCGTAGGTTTCCACATGCAATATAAAAATAATTATGATCTTCATAACCAAGCTCTCGGTAAATTTTCAATTAACTGTAAGAACAATGATTGACTAAATATTATCAACCACAATCAAAATCAGAGTATGAGCAAAAAATGTTTGCAATGGCCATATGTTGACTCCAAAATTAAACCGGTTAAACAATCTCAAAATTGAATCGGTTTCAAATCAATTCAGCGTGGCGTTTGGCCACTTATCGAGCATTGTCGGACTGAGATACTCGCTTTGTGACGTTTCCCATCCCTACGGGCGCCCAGCGGGGGTGTTCGATGATTGATGGCTGGTCGGTTGCACGCCACGCCAGAACGGGACAGCGATATCGGCGAGTCGTCGGACCTTCCTTTCAGATGCACAGCGGGCTGGCCTCGTAATTGAATGGCAATTACCTGGGCTGTAAATATGACACAAGCGCGTAATTGTAGGAGTAGAACGCATGACACCCGAGACCGCAGTGTGAATACGGCTTTAGAGATGAAATATCGGAATCACGTGCGATGGCCTCCCCGTATTTCGAAGCATCCAGCTACTGCTGCGTCTTTAATTCAAGTCTTTCGTTTAACTTTAATTTCATTATGTTTTTGTTGCCTCCCGTATATCCCTGTACCGTAAAAAAGTAGGTATCATATTCAAACTATGTATGCGTAGGAGTTTTAAAACAGCTGGCATTGTGCAGACACTTGATGCGGCTTCACGGTCGGAGTCACTAGAAAAATGTTAATGTATTGTGACATTGATATATTCAACCTTCTTTTTTTTACTCTTTTTTAAGAGTCCCTCTCCGAACATTTTCCTACTCCGAACGTACATTTTGATTATTATTTTCCTAGAGTTCTGATCTCCTTCAGTTGTGATCTATATTAGTTGATATAAGTATAAAAAAATCATCATTACTGTACGTCACTACCAGGGTCTTATGCATCTTTGAGTATAAAACACAGGTTTAATAGGACTTGTACAACAAAAGCTTTTAAAACAACCGATCCATCTTAAAAGAAGATCCCGAAACCTATATCTGGGATAACAGATTTCTATTGAATGCGCTAAAAGTGAGCCAGGAACATTTAAGTAAAAGGAAAACCGGAAGGACCTTGTGGCGGAATACGGCAACGTCAGCTTAAAAGCTCTTTAAATTATTCTCAGTTTTGTGACGTGGGATAGCAGAATAACAGCAAGAAAATGTATACACAACTGACATGACCATGACTAGGCGTCATGACACTGCATAGAAAGGGTGACAATACTCGTAAATCTTCATCAGTAGTGAGGTCTTTAGCAATTCTAGAGCAAGGTGGCATCAAGTGGTAGGTAATAGGTACCTGCTATTTGACGACCATTTTCAATTTGAATGCACTCAAGAGCACCTGGAAGGTGAGATAACTCGTTTTAGAAGAGGACAGAAGACACTAAAATTCACGAAGAAGCTGCTCAAATGAGCTTTCGAGATACCACCATTTAAGACTATTCTATGGAATAGCAAGATAGCCTAAAATCGAGCAAGTCGGTATCTTATAATTTCGCAATAGATAAAGTACCTACCTCATCATAGTTAAGTATAACCAAGTAACACTCGATCAAACCGCGAGTGTCGCGAAGTGAAAGGCTCTATATAGTAATAATATACGTGCATACCAACATAAGCAATTAAATACAAGTTCTTGGCTATACGGAACAACTAATGCTTACAATCATTAAAATATAGAAAGTTATTTATACAGAGCTGTTAATTAAGTTTTTAATTTACATACAAATGTGGGCACATGTCGGCAAAATGTCGGCACATGTTGCAACTGCAACACCGTTGCGCCCCAGGCACCCTTGCCACCTGCCCTACGATGGGGTGCTTGTTCTTACTATGTATTTGCAGCACACGGTACACTTATACTGCTCTTTAGTAGTAGGTACTCCGACAGTTTAATATTCAACAAAATCGTAAGTTCCTAGCGATTAATTAATTGATACCTCTAATAGCCACCATTAAACTTTTAAATAAACTTCCTTCCCACTAAGCTCAAACGGCAAGGCCGCCCGCCAATGCCAATTAAAAATATTTCTAAGACATTTAGTTAAAATTTAACAAAGAGCTAAATCTAACAGGTGCCTGGCCCAAACCTACATGACAAAGCGCCAGGAGTCAGATTTTAATTGGCATGGTGTCGAGTTCGGCGGAGCAGAGTATAAGAGGCATGCGCGGGGCAATCGTATCTCGGCCGATGGCTGTAACTCAGTTTTTCTTTTACCCTATAAAAGCAACAGGTGGTTTGATAAACTGCCAAAATTTCGAAAGCGAGAATCTATTCAATCACACAGAAATATAACAAAGGATAGTACATTATTTACGTAATAACTTCACGCCCAATGTATTAATCAGAGCCACTTTAACATCAATCGCTGATTAAAGCGAGCCTCCTGCACAATCGTTCATTTAGAGCGTTCTCACGCCTCATTAAAGTCTTTTTCGTGATTCGGCGACCGCGTCTACCGTTTCCCGGAGCACAATGAGCGAGTGATTCGGCGGCGAATAACGAGGGCATTTTGTCAGCCGCCTCTCACGTCCGACGCCTTCCGACGCTCAATGAAAGTTTACCTGCAGCCGTAACGAGCGATTTGTCCCCTGGCCCCGGCCCGCGCACCCCGGGGTCCAAATCAAAGCCCATTCACATCTGCATGCCGACACAATGCTGGCAATTAGGCTGTGCCTGGCCCTACAATCGAATGTAATGCGCTCGTTCGATGACGTCTCGTCCTTGATCTTGTAGTTTTAAAACATCTTTATTGCAGCTCTCTTTACAGACAATCAGTACACTTTTCGACTTAAAAGGTCCGTGTTCTTGAGTAAATTGTTGCATAAAACTCTTTGCATTCCAATTTACTCCTCTTCTTAACTACTAATAAACTTAAAATACTGTTCACGGTAAACTATGGCGATGAACAATACATGTCCTCCAGTTTCTACTTCTTTCCAGTTTCTAATCGCCAACAAATACCAGCAAAATGGAAATTGACTTTTTCGTTTTACAAACACACTGTATTTGTTATTGAAATTTGCTTTTAATAATAGTCCGGAAACAAAAAACGCACGAAATATATTATTCCTAATCTTGAAGTCAGCTAATTAAAGCCCAAGCCACACATTGGCATGGCACAGAGGCCGGTAATTAAGCGCTATTTCATTATACCGTCCACGAGCAAGGATAAGGTCAAACTTGTAGTCGTCAACACTTCTTTTGTGAAGGCCATTGGCTTGCAGAGGTCCGGGTCAAATGCACACCGTAAATCTTTCAACGTACATCTGTCTGCACTTTAACAACTTTCTACAAATTTAAAGGGTCTTTCTTTCGAAATGATATTTTATGCGAAATAAATACCTTCAGTCTCCATATAAGGAGGTAAGTACATAATTACTATTTATGGATTTTGGATTCATTTTTGTTGTTAATAGAAAACATAGCAGAAGTTTTACTTTTGGATTCCCAGTCCCAAAGTTCTCGTTTGAGATTCCTTGACATTTAACGTTTTTAAGGTCAAGTTTGAAAACAATGCACTGTTTTGTTTATCCAAAACTTTACAAATGTAGTACTTACCGGACCTAATTGTAAAAAAAAACTTATTGACTACAAAATCACGCTCACAGCAGATTAGAAGTCAGAATTCTACCTCCCAAGTAAGCTTTAACTTGAATTATGGGTACCAGATCAGATTACAGATATAGAATTGAAATAAGAACAACTTTTGTGTGTGAAACGTATAATAACTGTTCCAATAGAAATTCTACAATTATACCTAGTCAGAAAAAGTCTAAGCGTTGAGATAAAAAAAAATCTGTTACCAGAAAACGTGTCCTTCTTCTATGAAGATTTCAGCTGCGTTGGTAGAGTTCTAGTAAAATGAGATTGACAGAGTCTAATGATTACCCCTTCAAGGTGATACTGATGCCTTTATTTCAAGTATATAGTAGAACATTTAGCACTTTACATTAGCATTGCTTCTTGCACTGGATGCCGCGCAGGACCGTGTTTAGTGGCGTAATTTTGGAGAGACCTTATGTCCAGCAGTGGACAGCAATGGGGTGATTTGATTGCTGAATTTTTGCCTTTTGCTATACAAAGTGTAACTAAACTACCTGTTCAAATTTCGTCACGTGACGTGGCATCAGTCAAGAAACATTACAAAAATGAAGAAAAAATAATCACATGAATACTTTAACCGTAAATCCGTTTTAAAGGTCCTATAAATTTTCATTATCACCCTTACTATCGCTACTGAGCGGCAGTAGAAAGCGACAAAGACAGCCAGACGGGTGCTCCGTGTTTGTTTTGCCACGGCGACCATGTTACCTCGAATTGCCGCGGTAAAAAACGAGTTCTTAATGTGCGACAAAAATATTTAAAAAAAAATTAACCCCCCTTTTTTATTAAATATTTGTATTGGATTTCCGATGCCAAGTCATCTCATGAAATTTGGAGAGTCAATTTTGTTACACCCAATATATTTGGAGTCGAGTCACGCCATCAAACTACTTCTTTCTGCCGTCATTCAGTAAGATCGGCGATCTTCTGCCACAGCGATTCGTCGTTGGCATTAGACAAACTTTACAATGTGGTTTTGGTCTTTGGACATCACTTCTAAACATTACTTCAGTTCTACTCACATAATTCTGAGTAATTAAATCTGGTCTCGGACCTAAAATAGAACCCTTTTTAAGGGACGCGAGTGGATCGTCAAAATACACTAATATAGTCAGTTGCTAAAATTTCACACCTGTGACATAACATTACCACTACAAACGATTTTCTTCCAGTTTCTCAACAATAAGGACAATTTTGATGCCTCACCCTTAGACCATATATCACGGGACTAGCCTTTGCGAACCACCGCATACAAAAATATTCTGCTAGTTTTCATAGCGGGTGAAGGGGGAAACAATAAATGGTCTATTGGTTTGGCAGAAAACAATGCTTAAGTAAGGCGCATCCTGTGGTTAGATGATCTAAGGCTTCACCTAATATTTTCATTCAATTTTTTTGTTGAACCATAGCCTACAAGTTTCATAATCTCATAGATTATTTAGAACAGTGACTACAAGACTTATTTTTCATATAACATTTTACTCTAGTTTAAAGCCATAGCCGTACCTCAGTATATTTAGAAAACAGTCGCTGTTGTGACTCACTCCCATAACAAACTACAATTAACGGCAGCTATAAATCTTTAAGCAGTCCTGTTTCTACTAATACCTACTAGTTTTAATAAAGTTGCGTCTCATGGTTGCTGGCAACCCTAACAATTTGACATTTAGTACTCTCGTAATAATGTATTACTACCGCGGACTGTCTAGCTCGGGTTTAAAATAACATTTTGCTCCATTTACCTATTACGTTAAACGTCGGTGTTCGTACGAAATACCGAGGTTTAGTATCGTTCTAAGGGCTATTCGTCGCCATAACTATATTCCTCCAGGTATACCCTAAATATATTATAGTAAGATATCATTAGATAAAAATACTGTAATTTTATCATATGTTTATGGTGTACGATATAGAATACTTTGATAGTATTGTATAGTCTCTACCACTACCACTGTAAGAGTAGGTAGTAGGTATTGACAAATAAATATACCTAGTAGACAAACACATACTCGCCCTCAAATATTACTCGTAAATCATTATAATTATGAGTATCTACTTAATGGAAACAAATAAAATTGAATTCTCCAGAGCACTTCCAGGGTAAGCGCCACGCAGACGCACGTACTTCCAGGGTAATTATGCTAAAAACTCGTAGTGAAGGAGAGCTCTGATGTTCTCTCATTTACAGGTTGCTGATTTGATTGGAGTTGCTAGGACCAGATCTATACTGTTCTATCATAGCTATAGAATTCGAAAGTTTCGAAGCCTGAAATGCAACGTACTAGAGTAAAATACCTTCTAACCTTGCAAAGCAGATAATTAATGTTTTACACACTCAATTCTTTATATTAGGAGTGGATTGCCACTCCATGATATTCTGTGTCGAAGTCAATTTCCCGTGGTAAAGATGAACTTGGTGACCAACGTATCTAGCACAGGCTCCCTTGATTGGCTGGACGGTCGGTCAAATGGCACGGCAGTTGCACCCTGCAACACAGAAGAAAAAGCTTATATCGGTTTCCAGCCCGTATCTTTTTTTTTATACCCCTTAGGGGGCAGACAAACATACGGCCCACCAGATGGACTGGTGGTCACCGCTGCCTATGGGCGCTTGCAACACCGGAGGCGCTACACTCGCGCTGTCGACCCTGTAAAAACCTTCTAAGACCCCTTTTGAAGAACCCCATACTGTAGGCTTTTGGGAAAACCGAGGCAGGGAGGTCATTCCACAATCTAAGCGTGCGCGAAAGAAAGTTCCTCTCGGATCTAACCGTGCTCGAACGCTTCGGACGCAAAGTGTGAGGATGAACACCCTGTCTATGGCAAGCGAATATCTATTATCAACGAGATCAAAACGATATATCTTTTTTACATACCGACTACGTACACGTTTAATTTAGGCCCGCAACGGTGAAATCTGTTGATTTATGTGCACGCGCAAGTCACATTCTTGTACATACAAATGTTGAGTAGTGTCGGTACACCACTTGAGAACAGTTTGTGTAACTGTTGCTTTGACTGAACGTGCTCGCGCGCATGTTAACGCCAAACTACGTACTTATGGAATACCGTGTCACTCCGACAGGTGTAACGCTATTTGTAATTTACACATGAGAAGTTTTCTCGGAAGAAAAGTGGGTAGTTATTTTGTTGTAGACAATGGCGACGACCTGCTTAAGACATTTGAGATTACTAAAATAATTTCTCGTGTTTCACAATTTTGAATTATTATCTACTTACTGAGTTATGAATTATGATTATGATTAAGTAACAATTGAGTTAGCATTGTACAAAATAAAAATGTGTAGCTGCGCAGTGTCATAGAGCGCATCGTAGCCAGAGAGGTGAAAGAAGATAAGTCAAATATTTATTTTTTGAAAATAAATGCTGGGTATTGGCACTGCCTTAATACGATGGGCCATATTATGAAAAATACGTATGTAACTAACTCAAGAAAAGAGAAATTTGTTTACGTCTTCAAAAAATACACGTAAGCTTTCTTGAGTTTTGAGAACAGCCAGTATTATGGAGCCTTGGGTGTAAATACGTGTCAGCCGACTGTCATAAGAAGGCTTTGTATATGTACGCTAGGATCGTACTCTACGAGAAAGAAAATGCCGAGATGTACAATCCATTCCATCCTTATATTGGTGTTGGAAGTAACTATCTTTAGCTTTATGTAATGGCACTTGCAACGCTTGCACCTAAAAGGAAACTTTTTTTCTTCATCCTTGGAACTGCTACTTTTGAACTCATGCGGATTAATGGTAAGTATACAGCAAGTAAAGACCGCATAAGTCTCCAGTGAGAAGGGCATATACATCTTACCTTATAAGGAGTTCCTTACTAAACATTTTGTATGTCCACCAATTTACTAATTGTTTGCTCTTAAATTGGACCACAATTGAACACATCACGACAATGATACAATAATTAACAGGCGACAATCGCACAAATGTCGTGTGGGTGACGACCACCACACGGGGGCGCTGCCATGCCTGCGTCATTAAGGAGCATTCACTCCGTCCGACAATATTCTTCATTTGCGTACCGGCCGTCATTTGGCGCATTGTGACGGCCGCCCTCTGCTGCAGCGGTGCAGTGTGCCATCGCCTTAATTGTGCTCTTGTCTCGTTGTTACTAGTTACACGTGAATATGTTAAACTAATCTTTATTATAAGATATATAAACGGAATCTTGAATAACTGGCTTTGTAATGTGTTTATTTAAGGCGAAGCCATTCAGAGTCTGAATTAGACGAGTACTGTGTCAGAGACAATCGTCGGATGTCGGATCTACGTCCAGCCAGAAGTGGACTACCAGGCTGATATAATTGAATTCAGATATCCTGAATGCATCTGCTTTGGGGATGCACGGGGTCCCGTCAAACAACAAGTTTATTTTTTGTTTCTCTGCGTCGTAAAAAAATGCTATAAAGTCATCCGAATATTGACAACTAGTTTCGCTGGCTACTGTGAAAGCACCGAGGCTTAAAATGCATAAGTCATAGACTTATAGCACCTCCGTTTCTTGCTTGCTCTATTCCTATTCGAATTTCTTTTATTCCAAGTCTCTCTGCCTGCCGTTACCACAGGAGTAGAAGCAGCAATGAGAACCATAATATGCTAATATATATGAACATGCTAATATGTACGTATAAACTTTTAAACAGTACCTAAACAAAATGCCAAATTAAAATGTCGAACCTTTTTTCTCACGTGTAATCAATACATATAATAAAATCGTAACAGGTCGCTGTCTGTACATGGAAGATAAATAAGCAAAAATATCATAGGGGGGCTTTATGAACGCAATAGAACCCAAAACAATGATTTTTAGAATTTTTGTCTGTTTGTCTGTATGTCTGTATGTCTGTATATCTGTTTGTCTGTACGGTTGTGCACGCTAATCTCAGTAACCGCTCAACCGATTGCAATGCGGTTTTTTTTATTGTGTTGAGGTTTGCTCCAGTTAACATTTAGCGTTTGTTTTATGTAAATCGGTTTATAAATAAAAGAGTTATAACACTTTTAAGAATCAGATATTTTGAAAATTTTAATTGTAGGGGTTTCTTTGAATGTGAGTGAACCTAAACTGGCGTGTTGGCTTAATCATAAAAGAGCTTAATGATTAAGACTATTTTTAAACAATTCAGTCCGCGCCGAAGGCGTGGACTGAATTGTTTTAAAATAGACTTAATCATTAAGCTCTTTTATGATTAAGCAAACAGGGCAGTTTCAGACGCTGCTTGATGACTCTGATGAAGAAATACCTTTCCTTTCATACACCTTATGTGACGTAAACGAAGTTGCGGGCTCAGCTAGTTCAAAAATATATTTACACACAAACATTCTAATGAACGCAGCTGTCTAATTCTAATATACAAAGCTATTAGGTTTACAGTATTGGCTACATTAAGTTTAACAGAACAGCGTGAACCATTAAATTATAAAACTATTAGGGCTATTATAATAAAACAGGCGAGGCATAATACCCATTACAGTATTCCCGAAGATCTGTGTTCTCACCTCTATTAATTAAGAAGTACGATATTAGTAACACATTCACCTGCCCCTAATACTAACACTCTAATGCAAATATGAACCTTATTCCATACAAATAGAGTTTAAATTCAACTACTTTAGAAATACTAATAGAGTAACTAGAAGGTTGTATAACGGTGCATTTGTTTTAGTTATAAAACCTCGATGTGTTTGAAATGAGTCACCGATTACATTATATTCCTCTAGACATAATGCCCATGATTAATAAGGGCCATTAACTTTAAACAAAGATTAATTCGAAAGCGGAGCAGTTCGTAACAGATTTCTTCGTACTTCGTACCACTAAAACTATGAACCCGCATCCGTTTTATTTATGAGCTGTACAGTAAATGTTTTATCAGATCTTAAGTGTTTTCACAGAAACATTTGAATAGTTTATCACGAAAGCTCTCGTGCCACTTAATGTGTGTATTATTGAGAGATCACTAACTGTATGTTTAAGTAGAGTAAAATCTCACACACTCAGATTTTAGAGGGGAGAAGCGGGGATTTCAAATTCAAGAAATTATGGATGTCGTAGGTACTTACAAATGGACACCAGTGTATATGCAGGAAAGCAGATCCAACAGGACGGTAGGAAAACAAATGTCATATCGTCATACAAACTACAAAGTAAAAAAGCTCCATAACATTTATATAATTCTGTATAATTATTAGAGTCGATCCAAAGAAACACTAAGTATTGAAGTCGGTTATAAATCAAATTATTCGTAAAAAACAAATAACTGCAAGTTGAACTCATCAACGATTCACTGATTTGGAATAAATAGACGACAGAAGTTTTACCGACAAAAACGATTCGAACTAATTCCCTGAATAAGTAACATGTTCACAAAAGCTATTAAAAATGTAATTAATTTTCGGGAAAAGGCGAGTATCGGATTCACAGTGGTATCAGAATACAGGTTCGTGTACGGTGCTGTGTTGTGCGCCCACCTGCGCCCGCGCCGTTGATCGATCGGGCTAAACCGAATTAGTCCGATAATGCTCCATCCATGAAATTATTGAATTAACCACAAATCGTGGCCGACCCCTTTCTCGTAGCCCGACAAGGAATATGTAATGAGTTTCCTGTAGAGGAATTTTGTGTTCTTCATTTGGAGTAGGAACTTTGTGAAAGATGTTTTTATTTTACGTCATATTGCGAATATAATATGATAGTCAAATAGTTTGTAAACCCCCGTATCATCTTAGAATCGTATCTATGTTTGGGCCAATAGCACTGATAACCAATCTGCACTCTTTGCCAAATTGCAACTTTGCGAATGAAATGAATGATGAATGCGAAAAACGACAAAATATTTTAGAGCTCTGCACTGCTTTTGAACAAATTTTGCAATAGTATTGGAGGGACCCATCCGATGATAGAACAATACTTTGTTTCTTCGTGTAGTCTACATCGTATGATGTTTTGTTGTGTGTTTCACAAAAATAACTCATATAACTGTGTCTCAGGTACCAAAGTTTATGGCCACTGTAATGTTCTTAATGCAAGTAAGGACGTTTTTTTACAATGCTTTTAATAGCTCAGGGTCTTTTTCAAGTGAACATGCACAAGCTAGTGCAATTGCTATTGCAAACTTTGGACTAGTAAAGGGCCGATATTGATGATGAGTATAAAAGTGATAGTAAATACCAACTCAAAAAATTCTAGGCATTAGTTTTCGTCCTATCAAGCTTTGCTCAAGCGTTTTAAGAAACTTTCTGTAATACTCACGAAGTTTAGTAAACTTTGGTTTCAGCCTTCCCTCGTATTTTCTATGAAGACACTGTGAATTTAGAAAGAGAGTGAGTACAAAAGTATTGCGTCAAGTAGATGAAATGAAAGTACTGCCTGCATATCTTTCACTGACTTCATAAATCTAGTTCGTAAATTCTCCATTGCCGAAACGTAAGCATTCTTCTTCTCTGTCTTATGTCACCACATGTGCCTTCATGCCGTAACGGTCCCTTTTTTTAACAGTTCTTCCCTTTGTCTCTCAGGAAAACATTGTTTATGTTTAAATAACTGTAATTTTGATCAATCACGGTAAATTTAGCACATGTCAGCACTCAGTAGCCGAGTTATTGGTGCCATTCAAGTTCCTTTGATACCCATCTGCATCCAGGATTTCTCAATGCACTTTCCTGGCTGCCAGAATATTTTTACCTGCCAGAGGGTTACAAGTGCTTCCCCTTATTCCCTCACGGCACCCATGTTGGCTACGCCTTGTGTTGAATCAGACTGTTCAAAAAATAACTCGACAATGACACAATGACAAAAATGTATGGTTCCAGTTGCAGAGTAATGCTCTCCTTTTACTTAATTGGTTACATTTTCTCCGGGAAAATTTACTGGCCATGATTCGTGAAATCAAAGACTTACCTTAATAGTAGGATAGTAGAAATTCTTCTCGAAACAATTTTCTTTGCCATAACTGCATTATTTTTTTAGTAAATACTTTCTGTCTTTTCTAGGGGTTTGTTTTTATATATTAAGCTCGCCAAATTGACGTCGCCAGCCTGATGGATAGCCGTGGCGCATCTAGCGATTGGGGGCCACTCTCACAGTTCGTAAGACTTCTGACAGTGGTCCTCAAGTTGTTAAGGGTAAGGGTTAATTCTGTTGCAATGTTTTCAATCTCTATGATAATTATTTCTAACACAGTTTCTGGTAGTTTGGCTTGGGATATCTTAGCCCCGATGTTGTATCCGTGATAACCCTTCTGTGCGAATATTTCTTGAAGATAAATTCTTGAGAAATAATCTTTCTGTATTATCTACTATCGGCAATAATGAATTTATCGATAATATCATTATAAATACCTACAGTAAATGTCGTAAATAATTATACTGTTTCTGACCATGGATATTTCAACAATCCCAAATTAATTCAGCATTTAGATAAGTGCCTACTCATTTGTATTTAATCAATGTCGCAGGCTCCGACAGAATAAATACCTATGTTTATGTTGTAATAAATAAGTATCTCTATTGATCGTCACAGGTGATTAATATACACCAAAATGTATGAGTAATATACAGTATCCTTGACGATCAGACAAAAGTGAGCCAGTCTATAACATGCACGGTGGTACAGTCAGTTGTATGCCATCTGACGTTGTCAAATAATTCAGTCAGTCTTTATTTTACATCTGTATGCAAATGCACCAATTAGCGAGCCTTACGTTTCTTGGTAGGTAGGTAATACTCATTATTTTAAGTTGTGATTTTTTTCCTCCGAGCGTAGAGCGGAGACCGTACCGCAGACGAGGCGCTGTAATTAGTCATGAACGGGACCCGTCCTTCAGCGTTTGCTTATTAACGTCTAATCTTTGTTGCCGCGCGTCGATCTTAATTAATTCAATTTAAGTATTAAGGAGTAGGTGAAGGTGGCCGTCCTCTTACTGAAATTTAAAAACTTTACTATAACGGCGTCGTCGACTCACCATGGCGCGTCGTAACGACTCACCGAGTATAGAAGGGGGAGGCGAATTAATCAAATAATACCGCGGAGGTGAGGGGCAGGCGCCTTCGCCCCCCACCCCGCCTGTCCCCGCGCTCGACCGCGTGGTTCAGTCGCAACCGGAACGCTGTGCGGGGAAGTGCCGTCGGTCCCCATTTTCGTAACTACTTTTTCGAAGTTCTCTATACAGTTTTGTTTTAAAGTTTTACAAGGAAGTTTTTGTGTGACCGGTCTTGTATCCTGTTGAACTAAATGTTGAGGAGACTGCGCTCGGCAGTGTAGTTTCTTGAGTTCATGCGTTTATTGTGTTTTTTTTGTTATTGTTAAGTTTTTTTGTTTGGTGCATCGTGCCGGTCGGCAGATCGGCAGTCCCATATCCCAGCAAGCCTGGACGCGTAGCCTTCAGACTTCGGAGGACAAAGCCTTTAGGTAACTATCGGGAAGAGGTTCAGTGTAATGATCGAGCGCTGAAGCGTTAAACTGCAATGCAGCATGTTTGTAAACAAACTGCACCAACTAATAAACTTTGACACTATGTCTTCTATTTCATTAATACTTAATAGTAAGGTGTATTAAATGGATAAGCACTTATTTAAGTCTTTTACGTCGTCTATTATTCGGTAACCACTTAACCAGGTACTGCCAAAGAAGGGACCACGTGTTTTGTTTGTCAGATTATTTTCGAATACCAATTTGACGGGAATATTTCGTATTCGTACCTAGTCAAAGTCTTCAATCAATCATTAACTCAATTAATTACAATGTAAAGAAATGTTTAAATATCTTTTTATGTTAGTAATTTAAATGTTAACTGATTACTTTGCATTCAGAGATATGTTAAGTAACTTTGCATTATTTAAACGTTACGTGTAATTTTTGAAATAGGTTACAGCTGTTCAACCCTAGTTGTCAAAAATAATAGGCCCATTTTGACATTTAAGAAATTTCAACTCTCATTGGCAGTTTTTCGGAGTCAGCCAGTTCGTTCAGTTGCGAGAATCTCATTGATTGACAGAGTTGTGAATCCGTCAATGACAGTTGTCGTGATGACATAGTGTCAAATCGGGCCTATTACATTTTTAATAGTGCATAGTTGTACTGCGATTAGAATGCACCAAAATAAAATTAATATTTCCGAGCCTAGGTAATTATAACAAACCTTTTACCTACCATACATCTTCCATTTATGATTAAATTGTTCTGTAGCTACAATAATATCTTCAAAATTAGTAATTAATTTTATTAAAAATCTTGTATTCACGACACTAATAATTATACCGCCAGGTAAAACTCAATTATAAAGAGATAATTAAACCATCCAGGATTTATTTACTCTGAACATCAATTTTCTTTAAAATAAACCTACTTTTAATTAAGGCTTAACAAAACATAAATAGAGAAGGAGAGGGAACTCTTGCGTACGAGTAGGGTTATCGTGATTCGCTTCTGACAGCTCAATTTTCAAAAAAGGGATTTTGAAAATTGAGCCTATGGGTATGATTTTTCACCAGTGTGATACGTTTTGAAACCCATCACATTCGTCGGTCCACATGTAACGTTGACAGTTTATAATGTAGAATTGTGCGACTGACGAATATGATCGATGGATGTCAAACGCATCCAATTATCATCGTAGCATAAAATGGTGGAAAGGCACCCTTAACATTATGGTTTTGAGGCGAACGATCTTTGACAATTACAAAAGAGCTATTCTCTAATTCGTATTAGTAGTAGGAAAGACATATTCAAAGAAGGTTTGAAATTCATCCATACTCTACAACTATAACGCATTCTTCTTTCTATAGTGGATAGGTACTTGTAGAATCTACTATAATCTGTAAAATTTAGCAGCAGACTATAGCAGGACCAATGTTTACTCTATTATTCCGACACAGTATAATAATTAGCTATTTATGGCTGCTATATTGCTGTCAAAAAATTGCAAATTTGAATGGAACCCTAATGGCAATGTGTAATAAGTTGTAATAAAAACATAACAATTCTGTTTTCAAATACTGTAACAAAATTACTAGCATAATCTCTGTGCAAGTACCTACAGCCATGCTCAGAAGTAGGTAGGTAGGTAAAGTGTTCCAAAAAGCATTAGGTAATTTATCAATAAAACAGTACTGTCAATTACCTACTTAGTAAGGTTTATTCATTAAATTTGTAAGAAATTATATCATAATAGAAAAATATTATGCAAAATGCGCATTGATATCGCGATCTCGTGACTAAAATCATCTTGGACTCAAATCAGTAATTTATATTTATATATAAGTACTTTCATAATTAATTTAACCTCCCATTTGCTTAGTTACTTTTATTGCTGATCTTACATTTACCGTTGTAAATCACATTCACACGATCTATTAAATTATTATCTACGAAAATTTAATGTAGCTGGAAGCTGTAACTGGAGAACCATACATAATAATTTGTTATTTGATCAAATCATTCGTAATAAGACGGGTTAAAATTAATTTAAAACATGTCTAAGCAATATTATACGGACCACTTCATTTCATCGCCGGTTTAATTAAAAACGAGTGCCCGCTCCCCCCTTCGTTTTCGGGTTGGAGTACCCCCTCGGCCGTGGGCGTCTCGCTCCGCTCCGCTTATATTTAGATAATTGTACAATCATCTAAATTAATGAGTCCTCTCGTCCGGCCCTGGCCTCTATTGTATTATGTTTGTGCTGGCCGCAGAGCGGATACACGGTGACAATTTTAATTTAAAAATTCTAATTAATTCATTATTCATTTCGCGCTTGACTCGAATATTCAAAATATTTTTAGAGTATTTTAATTTCGACGATTCTTATGAGCTCGACTGTACCTAATTTTTTACGGTCTATATTTATTTATCATTGTCTTTATTGGAGGTTATACCCAGAAACCCGCACTTTGAAAACGGACCGCTTTCTTTTTTAGTGTGCAATTAAAAGCACCCATGTTTGTCATCTTCTACGGCTTTAAAATCACTGTTTTGGATAGGCAATGCTCTTTTACTGCAATCCAGTTTCAAGAAAAATTTCCGAATCGTCACGAATACTTTCCCGACGGACTAGCCGTCACCGCCGCATTTCTCTAAGATTCCATACCGTGTAACACAAGATTCCATACCGTCACACTAGTGAATCTAGTGATGTATTAATGTTACTTCAATAAGGTTCATTTTACAAGGTTACAAGGATATAAATCCGATATATATATCAAAAAAATCGGATTTTTGATATTTATTATAAAAACCGGATTTTTTCGAACCCTGCCGTCACATCTAGTGGTTATAAATAAAGTTCGGGTTATCAAATTAGTAATGTGCTTAATGGTTAGCTACTTAGGAGATTAAAATTTATTTGTTGGTGGCACGGCATTTGAAGCGTGCCACCGGAGCTGTCCCATCGTGGTGGGTGTTCATAACTCTTAGTCAACGACATTGATAGAGCTCAATGCAATTAAAAGTTTCTCTACCTGTGTGAAGGAAACGCCTCGCGAATCTCACGCCCAAAATTTTGAAATCAATTAGATATTACAACTTTGTGGAAGTGAGGCCCATTTCGGAGATAGAGCATAGATAACGAAAAGGACAAAAAATATAATATCTTAACCAAAACCTACCTCAGATTAAATGACAGTAAAACAAACATAAGTACTGCTCGTTCGCTCTAAGTTTGCCGCTCGGCTCCATACTAAAGTCGAATTTTTAATTAGACGAAGTAAATTGACAGCAACTAATGTCACTTTTTCATACAATGTTGCTTATTTTCTATGACGAAGTGACATTAGCTACTGTCAATTTACTTCGTCTAATTAAAAATTCGGGTATACGCCTCTACGCCAGCGGCAAACTTAGAGCGAACGAGTAGTACTTACATACGACCCCGTCGCCACACGGTAAAAACAAAACCCAATTATAAACCGTCCATGGTTGCTTTCTGATGGATAAATGAAATTATTGGAGCATCCATCAGCGATTGCCCTCGCGAAATTAAATGCATCAAGCCATCAGTAGGTATGGGTAGTCCGGTGGACACCCCCGAAAGTCCCGTGGCGATACGTCTAATGAACCCGAACCACCCTGCACCCTGATTTATTAACGAATTAAATGCATTCTGGTGCACCCTTCATGAACCCTTGTGATAGGTAGATACTCGCTGCAAACAACGAATTGAGGAAAAGGGTTATGTTAGGTCGATAGAACCATATCTGTGATAATACTACCTGAACTCACTTAAAATAGAATTGAAAAATATTCTTTATTTGTACACCTTACACCTTAATATGGAATGCAAGTTTTAAAATTTACCTACTAAGGACATCGTTATGGTGAATGCAATTTCTTCTTGGCAAGTTCAGTATGTGAAAGTGTATTAAATGTAATTCTAAATCATACCTAAGGTAGTGAGTGTATAGGATAGAATGCAAAAAGAACTGCATCCCAAATTTTAATATTAGGTATCTCACAAGTTTCTAACTTGAGATCTCAGCAACGTTAGGTAGTATGGGTATTACTGGGTTTCCAAGACAAATACCAAATACATATATTCCACACAAAATAACATTCTTATCTCTAGAATCCTATCTGTGTCGATGTTTAAAAGTTGAAAACAAAAGATTCATCAGTTATGGCGAGAAAGCGTAGTACACATACTTCACAATTACCTAGTTATGATTTTGATAGTACTATAAAAATATTTAGATGCATCGGCATCAAGATAACAAACCTGTTACTTAACCCTTCATATGAATATACTCGTAACAAAACAATACTATTTCTTAGGGAAACATTGCTGAGCGGAGCGTAACCAGTTCCGCTCGGCTAACTCTCGGCCTACACATTAGTTAGTTTAAAGACCATCTAAAGAACTCGCTATGCATACAAACCTGGTTAAGGTGAACGCACATTTGCACCCGTTGCAATTTTAAGAAAAATTACCTAGGTAGGTATATCTCCTGAAAATTGCAACGGGCAAAAGATGGTTCATTGGCGCTGTGGGCATCATCTATACTCCGTAAAATACAGCTTGATCTCTGTGACATTTCTACAAACGTAAGAATAGACTTTATGTCAACGGTATAAAGCTTTTGTGGTTGAAATGTAGAGAGTGAGAACCCAGAGGTGCACACTGTAAATAACAACGTTATGCCTTTGAAATAAAAGTCAATTACGTTTACGTTAATATAACTGTTAAAGAGAACAAGCTATATTTTACAGAGTATAGATCTATAATAACACGACTAGGTAGGAAGATGATGCCCGCGGCTTCTGTATTCGCACTGGAGTTCTGTTTATCAGTTTCGCATCCCATGAGAACGAACGTGTTCCAGGGTTAAATCTGCTATGTGTTATTTCAGCCCATAAACTGATCAGAAATCTGTACCTTTCAGTCAGATCGGTAAATAACAAACATCTTCACAAAGTGATAGAAACTCAAATTTCGTCTGTGATACGTTTCGAATTAATAATAAAATTTACTTAATACACCAGACAGAGAGTACTCGTATTTCTAAAGCGCATGGTGCGACAGGTGTGCTTTCCCAAGGCGCTCTTCTAATGCCTTTTATACAGACTTAGATATCTGAGGACACAAATGAGTTGATGTGGAACTAAGAGGATTGTGTAGAATCAATATTTTCGATGCTGCAAGAAAATGTATTTTTTTAAAGAAAATTATTCTACTTTTATGCAAATAAAAGCTAAATCACTGTGTGATAGGTAACTAGCTGATGCCCGCAGCTTCGCTCGCGTAATTGCTTGTTCCCGTTCCTGCTACCGATGGGAACCTTTTCCCGGGATAAAGAGTAGCCTATGTGTTATTCCAGACTACAATGTATCTCTGCATCAAATTTCAGCCAGATCCGTCCAGCCGTTCGAGCGTGAAAGAGTAACAAACATCCACACATCCATACTCACAAACTTTCGCATTTATAATATTAGTAAGATTATGCATTTGACTAGAGAGAAATATGAAACTGAATAGACTCCGTGACTATTTGTTTACCAAATTATACTGTAGCGGAGTTTGATCCCTATAAAATAATAAATCAGTCATAATTATAAGATTTTAGCTCCATCCAATCTTACTAATGCTATAAATGCGAAAATTTGTGTGTGTGGATGTTTGTTACTCTTTCACGCTCAAACCGCTGAACGGATCGGACTGAAATTTGGTACAGAGATACATTATAGCCTGGAATAACACATAGGCTACTTTTTATCCCGGAAATAAGTTCCCGCGGGAACAAATTTTACGCGAAGCTGCGGGCATTAGCTAGTTTACAATAAAACCATGACTTTGAAAAATCTAAAATTCTTCGACGTATTCACGACATTAGGTACCCATGGTGTGTTTCTTTTCGTGGTAGGTACCTAATTAGCAAAATCCACGTTAGAAAAATCACCAACTGAATTCTGTAAAATTGTGGTTCATTTTGTCAACCAAGCATGTAAAGACGAGTGAAGAACACAAGATACTTTTTCGCAAAAACAAAAAAAAATAACCTATTAATTAAAAATAATGAGCATACAAAACTATTATTAGCGCATGGAGCGACCTGCAAGGTTGAATACCGGTATTAGAGATCTTGTGATGCAGGTAGAAAATAAAAACCGTCTAAGTGCGTGTGGGCCTCGTACAGAGGGTTCCGTACCAAGCACCGGAAAAAAAACACGTTGTTGTATGAGACGCCCCCTTAATCCTCCTCTTTTTTCTCATTTTAGTAGGTACTAGAGGACGTCACGCGGTTTCACCCGCGTAGTTCCCGTTCCCGTGGGAATACAATATTTTTTCTTCCATAAGAACCTTCTCCTGACAATACCTTACACAACAAAAAAAGAATTAGTGAAATCGGTCCACCCGTTCTGAAGTTATGCGCTTACCAACACATTTTGCGATTCATTTTTATATAAAAGAAGAGAAGAAGATAATAATTATATAAGATTTGTTGTTATAGCGGCAACAGAAATAGTAGGTACATCGTCTGTGAAAATTTCAGCTCTCTAGTATCACCGTACAGCCTCGTGACGGACAAACAGACAGACGGACGGCGAAGTTTCATGAATAGGTTCCCGGTTTATCCCTTTGCGTACGGAACCCTAAAAGAAGGCTCTAAATTCAAATATTTTTGGTTGGACAAAATTGAATAAACCGAGACGGTGTGCTCGTAGTCATATTATTGATGCATGTATTATTCAAGAGACTGTCTATAAGGGACAGCGCGCCTTCAGACCTTAAATTATTAAACACGCGTTAGATGCCACCCTAAACTCATCGTCCAATATCTATCTAAGGGTCTTATGTAAGAATCATTTGCTATGGAACAGAGTGTTTGTATCGACATTGCCTATAATATCATAATTTTTATAGGTAAAAAAAAGAAGTTATTCTTTCTTTAGCCTTGCAGGGTTTAGTAGATCCCGTCTCTGATGAGTAATATCAGAGCCGTTCGCGTTCAACGGACAAGGATTTTTTGTACAATAACATTAATTTCATATTTTGAAATGGATGGTAGGAATGGTCTAAATATTACGTCATTCCTTCGTTTTAACCAAGATACTATCAGCTAATCAATCAAAACAGCCAATGACGATTTGCTGGACGTAGGCCTACCTGGCTTTCAATCATAAGAATAAAACGCAGTCCTGCGCCTTCAGCATCCTGTCCCTTCCTGTACTATCACAATAATTTATTCAATATAATGACAAGTCATTGCGACTTCTAGCCCCTCTCTATAAAATAGAGTGCAGAGGGGCTTGTGGCGAGACTTTGTCTGTAGTCTGTGACTCTGTTGCATTCAACTACGTCACTAGGTCACGAGGATCATCTGTTCAAAGTTTGAAATAAATCAAAAATGACAACGTCAATCGGATTGAACTTCCACTTTCACAATAAACGTATTAGAGAGGGGAAGTCTGGTGAGAACGACCTCACGGCTTTCTTGTTATTATCAGTGACAAACAAAATCACTTTATTAATTCTACAATAAAGATATAGGTAAGGTACCTAATTATCTACCAAAACTTATCATTATTGCCAAAAATCACTAAAAAAGAAAACTCACAACAAGTTAGCAACATAATTATTTAACCTCACATTGTAGCCTAAGTAAATCTCAGAGCAGCTACTTAAGGCTCGAATTGGAATTCTCATTGAGGCAGTAGGCTTTGTCGAACACCTGCTTGCTATGATATCGCATACACTCTCCTCACTCCGTAAGTCCACATTGAGGAAACCGGTTCCGATTACTGGTTCTATAGCTACCTACTTATCTGTTTGGCGGAAACCAAACTTCTATAGTCTGTGCATATTCGTATTGTACAATTATATTCTGGTTTATAACATTGTTTTAAATACATTCAGCAGTGTTTGATCATTTTTTATTGGCTGATTTCGGGAAAAATGACTAGATTTCGGTATGCACAATAAAATTATATCTGTAGTGTTACAGATCTGTGCATACCGAGATCTAGTATGTTAATTGGCACCATTAATTAATTTATTATGGATTTTGTCTCTTTTATCATATTCATTTGCATTTTTAAACACTTAAATATCTCCAAGTGTCGACCTATTACATTGCAAAATTATATTGACTGCCTCTGTGGCGTAGTCGGTATTGATAACGACTGCGGCGCTGGAGGTCCTGGGTTCGATTCCTGGGTCGGTTTAAATATTTGCGTGATCCACAAATGTTTGTTTCAGAGTTTAGGGGTTTTCTATTATATAGGTATATATAATATCCTATTTAGAAATATATTATAAGTATGTATATATCAGTCGTCTAAATCCCATAGCACAAGTTTATACTAGCTCAATTTGGGCTAGATGATGTTGTGTAAAGGTCCAAAATATCGAAATCTTTTTCGGAAATAAGTAGAAGAAAACTATCCGTAATGCATACTTATGAATTGTGAGAATTGTAATAACATTATCATAACTCCCATACAACAAACGAGGTATTTCGCCGATTTTTTTTAACAGAACCCTCCGTTCGCGAGGGCGACCCACACTTGGCTGGTTTCTATACTAATATTATAAAGAGGAAAGATTTGTTTTTTTGTTTGTAACGAATAAGCTCCGGAACTACTGGACCGATATGAAAAATTCTTTCACTGTTGGGACGCTACACTCTTTGCGATGAATATAGGCTATATTTTATTCCCGTATGGGACGGGACCGGGAACTACGCGGGTGAAACCGCGTGACGTCCGCTAGTTCAATTAATAAATAGGCACTATGACAATTTCGTCCAGTAGACCACATGTTTGTTTTCCTCTTTACTGGTATTATACAAGTGATCCTTTCACTGCTTTATGTCTCTAAATTATGTACCTATAACTTGATTCCTTATTAGATAGCTATTAGGTAGAAATATTTACAGAACGATTACCAATATTAACCGTTCTGGGAAGAAGCAATTCAAGTCCCATACAAAAATAAACATAGACAAGCGCAGTTTATTTGTTCAGTAGGTAAGAGGGTCTCGGTCCACGAAATAATGATGTTTGAACAATTTTAGGAACAATTATGTAATTTCTAGTAGATCCTACAATGATTTTTATAAAAACTACCTACGAACAATGACGTATAGACAAGTCATGCACGAACATCACGGCTTTCAAAAACAGCAAATATTTTATACATTTAAAAAAAGAATTTCTATGAAATTATCTATGGTAGCATGTATGAAAAGTAGGGCAATTGCCTGACTTTTTTGTTGCCATTTTTCAGTGCTGGTAACGTACCTATCTATAGTTTTTTATATATCATTGCCTACGAACCTATTGTTGTAAAATAGGTGGTCAATGGTCAAGCAGCCTTTATTTATTTGTTGTTGTTTTATTTGCTTGAGTCTGTGTGTTTCTGTGTATGTAATGTAATGTAATGTATGTGTGTTTCTGTACTCAGTTCTTGGTTCTACCAAGTGGGACGCTGCTGTATAGTTCATCTATTTCCATTTTTTTTATTATAAAAAATAGAACAGAAGATTTTTTAATCTACCTACAATAATGCGGTGAACTAGACATTTCCCATTTTTTAAATTCTTATCATACTGCTTGCTAATGTTCTAAATTTAAAACTTTATTCATTCTGTTTGTCAGATGTCATACAAAATCTAGTTTTAATTTGACGGCGCAAGTATGCCAGCATCAAATTAAAAAATCGGAACGTTCGAAAGAGGAACAGCATTATATTCAACCTCTGTCCAAAGAGAACGATGATCCCCTTAATTTCTCTCTGCGTGCGGCCACTCGAGATGTGCCCAGTCATTCTATTTGATTGTGGAGGGAATTCTTCTTGTAATTGTTACTAATTATTGTTTTGAGGGTCACGGAAATATGAACTGCTGTAAAGCTTGTGTATGTTTAATTGCCATTATGCTTTATTGGTTGATTTATGTTTATTAATCTTACATTAATCAACCATTGAGCAAATGCTATTACTTTATTTTTTATTGCTAGGTGGGTGGTCAATGCCTATTTAAACGGAATTTATTTTATATTCTTGGAAAATTATTAAACAACTTATTATCAACTATGAAATTAAATAAAGCTCTGAGTTCCTAATAAGTACCTTGCTATGCCTGTTGTCTGTAAAAAAAAATATTTAGGAATTTTTAGAACCTATTTTAGTAGGTCCCATATAATAACATCGCGTCAATCACTAAATTGTTAATAATATTAGGATATATTCCTACCTAATTCCTGGTAATAAAAGTTCTACAATGTATTCAAATAGAAACAAATGTAGAGACCAATCCCTATTTAAACGGTTGTCATGACAACTAGCACGCCAAACAGCCCTGATTTAACATTACGACTTTATATCTATGCATTACACCAAAGCAATGTCTACCAGTAAATTCTATAGGTACCTACTATCCTTTTCGTCTTTGGTGGGATCGGCTATAGGTCAGACCACATTTTTCTTTCTCGCCTATGTAGGTACCATGGCATGTTTTCGCTGATTGTTATTGGTGAGCAAATCTACTCTTATTGGTATCAAAGATAATATAATAGTTGCCAGTAACATAAATGCCAAAGTGTCTGTTTTTTTATAAAGTTAGTAGGTACAGGGCAATTTTTACCCCAGGAAAACACGTTTATGAGATCAAAGTTTTCTTGTGTAGAACCTTAATATATTCTTCTTACACAAAGGGCTGTTCAGAAATATTGTCAAATGGTATTATTTTATTTAAAGGGATACTTCTTGTAATTTCCTTGTATTCTAACACTAAGCTACCAAAAAGGAAATTTTGGTCCCAGTGTGAGAATTTTTGAATACAACTTTGTGAACCCTTTAGTGATAACGATCAAGATATTAATATCTAAAACATATTTATTGTAATGAATATCACAAGACTTTAGAACAATTTGTTGCTTTATCGACGCGTCCCGAGCGTTAACAGCAACTAAGCAGATAACAATCAGTTGAAGGCTTGTTCGAGACACGAAATTAATTAAAACAAGTTTGTTTGCGGATCCTATACAGGGTGAACAAAGCCGTGCTGAGTCACTAGCTAATTACACCACGAGACGCCAGCGAGGCGCCTTAAATCTAACATTATCTTCATTCTCATTACTATAAACCCAACAGCTATTATCAAAACGCCATCATAATCAATCTATCATTTCCATAAGATAAAAGATAAACGGATTAGCTTCACAATTGCAAGTCATGTCAAAAATTTAAACTCCCAAGACGCAGAAAGGCTTAATCAAAAAATGTCTTTTTTGTCGAGAAAGTTCTAAAAGTCTTTTTCGCACTCACTTCAATATTTTTGATACTTTTTCCTTGGAATATTGTACTAGTCGTGCTTTGTCATCGGCAATTTTAATTATATTTTGTGATTAATTATGTGTAAGGAGTTAAGACGAGGGTGTTGTTGTGTGATGGCTGATTGATGAGATCCAAGAAGTTCCCAGTTTACAGCTCCTTCCCGCGGTATTGTTTTGTGTTTAATTGTTACTTTAAACGATATATTTTGTTTCATTGTTTATACAGCGAGCGATGTAATTTAATTTATTCAGTAGGTACTGAGTCATTGTTATTAATTTTATAATAATAAAGACAATAGTGGTATTTACGCTTAGTCGATTCATCGCAAAAAGTTAATTATTTCGTGTTATTGATACGCCTATTTAAAATTGGCTTCTTAAATAAAATGTTGAGTATAATTCATTTCTAAATTAAAAAGGTAATCGATTCTAATCAAATTGGACTTAAACCACAACATACGGTGAATCATTTTAGAAGGACGTTGGTCCCCACTCCTCACCGCACCACGCTTCAGATACGGGTTGCTTTTGTTTCGAATTTTTCTTCTCTTCGCCATCTCGTTCTTTATTCAGTTAGTTAGGCTGGCTTAGGCTCTGAATATCTCGGTACGATAGCAACCTATAACTGGTCTCTGACAATGAATAACATATTTCGGGGAGGATTGTAAATTATTGTTAAATTATGGTACTACAAGTTAAAGATTGTGAGAACTAGAAATGTAATAAATAGCAGGAAACTCACTCTAAGATTCGAAGAGAGTGTATCAAATGCAACGCACGGATAATGATGATGATACGTATTGAATAAAATATTATTTTGATATCACTTTTTTGGTCTTCGTTATTATTTAGGTATTATGTCACACGAATTGAGGGGTCCCGTTGCGAACTCATGCTCGTCCGGTCTTGTGCTCCCTTATCATAACCGGCTCCACCTGCACGGCAAAATTTTCCCGTTTCCCACAGGAACTGATTCCCTGATAAAACGTAACCCATGTCCTATACCAAGCTCTTTTCTATTTCTGTACCCTCCATCAAAATTTCGGAGAGAGAGAGAGTAGGGATTATGTTTATTTTTCTAAATTCATCACTTAGTGTCATGGTTTTTTTCGTTCGAAATGCAGCATTAATGAATGTTCAAGTGTCACCGAACCCATGCTAATATAATGTTTTAGATAACATTAATTTACTGCGAAGCTCGGAAATTGTTTGACTAATATGAGCTGTATTTACTCTGGCGAAGATGTAATTTTGCCTGTAATTGTAGAATAACAGGAAATTGAGACACATTTAGTCATGTGTCACTGTCAAATCCAAATATTTCTTTTATTCAATTAGGTATTCTAATTTGAAATTTATACTGTCTGTAAAATCTAGAAATATAAATTTTAAAACAATTTGTAATATTTGTTGTTGTTTTGAAAAATTTCGACTCCAAATGTGCTATTTTTAACCGACTTCAAAAAAGGAGGAGGTTACTCAATTCGACCGTATATATGTTTTTTTTTTTTTTTTTATGTTTGTTCGCGCAGAACTCCGTCGTTTATGGACCGATTTGAAAAATTTTTTTTTTCGTTCGGTAATAGACACTCCCAAGGTGGTCCCATTTTAAGGAAGTCAGGATCTGATGATGGCATCCTGGAGAAATCGAAGGTAATTTTTAAAATTTGTAGAGGCATTTAGGGCGTTTGTAATTTTTTTTGTTAAGGGCTTTAAAGTAGTTCAACTGAATGAAGGTCTGGAGTTGATCTGATGATGGAGACGACAGACAGTAGAGAGAATTCCCTAACGATAAACAGCAGTTACCTTGTGTTTGAGCTTGATTTATTGGTACTGTCGAGAACTTTACACCTAGGTAGATAGATTTTCAGTCTAGGTACACGGCACTAAAAACAGTGAAAAAAAATTTTTAATAAAAAAGAAACCGACTTCAAACAAAACTAAAAACTGAAAAATAAAATTACTTAGCACAAAGTTAGTATATTCTGATTTATCTGATATCATGAAATATAATACTGAAGTCGGTGCCAATATGACTATGAGAGAGCTTAATAATGCCTACCTAAGCCTACATAGTTTTACTGGGCACCGATTTCAGTATTATATTTCATGGTATCAGATAAATCAGAATATACTAACTTTGTGCTAAGTAATTTTATTTTTCAGTTTTTAGTTTTGTTTGAAGTTGGTTTCTTTTTTATTAAATTTTTTTTTTATGTCGTTGTTGCACAAAAAAGGAGCACAGAAATTGTATAATAAATAATTAATTTACATTAAGTCTAAGATTCTGCTTTAAGTTTATCTTACAACAATAACTCATTGGAAATAAATAGTTCCTGTCTGCTAAAGAAAACGTGTCCTTAAAAGGGGACTGCCAAGCGCGGCTTATCTCTACCTCTCAACACAATGAGCCATCTGTTCCGAGGCGACGACTGACTCTATCCATGACCTATTGACAGCAATACCTTGCCCATTATCTGCACTTTTTCTCATTCGTATAATTACCATACTCGACTTTCAAATCCCAAATGCAATTTGTTGAAGATAATTATGTGCCTGAAGTGTTGTTACAGTGCTTGTGGATAGTAATTAGCACTACTCAGCTATATTTTTTCGAGAGGGATTTATAATGAGACTATTTTTTTTTTTTTTTTTTTTTATACCACTAAGGTGGCAGACAAGCACACGGCCCACCAGAAGAACCGGTGGTCACCGCAGCCTATGAACGTTTGCAACACCAGAGGCGCCACACTCGCGCTGCCGACCCTGTAAAAACCTTCTTAGACCCCTTTTGAAGAACCCCATACTGTAGGCGTTTGGGAAAACCGAGGCAGGAAGATCATTCCACAACCTAAGCGTGCGCGGAAGAAAACCCCTACCGGATCTAACCGTGCTCAAACGCTCCGGACGTAGGGTGTGCGGATGAAATCCCTGTCTATGGCGAGCGGTGCGATGATAGAAGGTAGCCGTGGGCATCATGTCAAACAATTCCTCGGAGCACATACCATTGTACAGGCGGTAGAACACGCATAAGGAGGCATAGTCTCTCCTGTCGCGAAGAGGTTCCACACCACCTGTCAGTATAGGATCGTTGACAACTCTCACAGCTCGCCTCTGCACCGAGTCAAACGGGCGAAGCTGATATTCAGGTGCCCCCGCCCAGAGGTGACAGCAGTACTCCATGTGTGGCCGCACTTGCGACTTATAGAGAAGCAGTGTTTGCGCCGCAGTAAAGTACCGCCGCGCCCTGTTGAGCACACCGAGCTTCTTGGACGCCAGCCTGGCCTTGTCCTCCAAATGACTGCGGAACCGAACGTCACTGGAGATGTCAACACCAAGGATCCCTATACTTTTAGAGATGGAAAGAGATGTGCCCTGGAATCGTGGCGCTACAGTAATTGGGGCTTTCTTAGCGGTGAAGAAACACGCCTGTGTCTTGGAGGGATTGAACTGGACAAGGTTTTGTCTACCCCAATCGGACACTCTAGTAAGAGTAGCCTCGATTTCAGACACAAGCTGTTCACGACTTTCCTCCACTGCGTCCCGAGAGATACCGGGACGGCCTGTGTAACAAGTGTCCCCTGTACTGTCGTCTGCATAACAATGAATGCCGTCAATAGACAACATGTCATTGATATGCAGCAGAAACAGGGTAGGGGACAACACTGAGCCTTGCGGTACTCCAGCGTTTATGGCCATGCAGTCAGAACAGCTGCCGTCGACAACAGCCCTGATGCTTCTATCGGCCAAAAAGCTGGACACCCATCCGCAAAATCTCTCGGTCAGTCCGTAGGAGGGCAATTTTTTAAGAAGACCACGGTGCCAGACCCGGTCAAAGGCTTTAGAAATGTCGAGGCTCACTGCTAGAGCCTCGCCCTTACTCTCGATAGCCGTCGCCCATCGGTGTGTGAGGCACACGAGAAGATCGCCAGTCGAGCGACCGTGACGGAAACCGTACTGCCGGTCACTGAGCAGGTCGTTTTCCTCAAGGTACCTCAGGCTCAGACTAATCTGGTTCTTAAGAATACAATTGTGAATGTGGAGCCAATTCCTTACGAATATTACATATTCTACGCACAGCATGGACGTAAATCGAATGAGGTGATGATGAATATATCTACCTAATGTTCAGTCGTAGAAAGTACCTATACAGTAATAATCGATATAATACTTAAAGACTCAATACTCAAACGCATGTGCAAAGAAAGATTTGTTGTAAATAAACTTCCAAATGTTATCGAATGACAACAGTGCATTCGCACACATAATATTATTAGCAAAGCAGATCATCATCTCCGAGTGTAAATAGATTACACTGAGTGCTCCCAGCGGCATATATTATTAAATAAGCGATTGCCCTCTAAATTTAGACCTGCATAGATACAAAACGATCCGGGAATCGTTATACCTACACGCTCTCGACAAATCCGACAGTTTGACAAATTATGCGCATTCATTTGCACCGCGATAAATTCTAACCGAATTATCAACGTATTACAACTAACAAATTATATTTAAGGAACATTGAAGTCACATTGGACGACCTCGAACAGTTTCTGCTTCGAATTCTCGTAACTATTGTATTATTTTATAAAAATTGTTAGTTCTTTTCCATCTATTTCTTGTCGTTGCGTAGCATCGAAAATTTTAGTAAAAATACCATGTTTGGTTAGATTTACCCATCCTTTTAACTAGGTATCCTAAATAAAAATTAGATCACCAATAATAAAACACCACATTACAAAAAATCTTCAGAATGTTTGACTGAGAGTTACAATGACTTATTTCCTTTTACACCAAAAGCGCTTCTCAGATCATCCTATCTTAGGTTAAAATATTGTTTTTTAGAAAAATTAAGGGGTAACACATAAGACACACAAAGAAACTATATTAATTAAAACAGCGATTACGTCATAATTCTCGCTCGCTTCCCACGTCGTGTTCTGTAGTTTATCTAATCTGCTCAGGGCGGGTTATTTGCACTCTGATAATACCGCGAATGGCCCTTACGGATGGATATTTTGCAACAGCGTTCTACTTTAAGTTCATATTATGCGTTTTTGTGTGTACAAACACGATAACAAACACGTTTCTTCGCCAAAAATTTGCAATTTGAATGGTGTTGTACCTACATCATAATTTACAATTGTGTTCAACAATCTGTTAAACACATTTACACATGGTTTGTTTAACATGCTTGTAAATTATCACAAGAGCCTAAGACTACCTCAAGTGTAACTTAACTACTTCCATTCGCGCCCTTAAAATTGTTTCAAGTTAAGCAGAGGCCAACTGACATATTGTTATAACGAAAGAATAGCGCAATTACTTAAATTAATTCACATTGTAACAAACATGTATTCAGATTGTTTGATAAGAGGTGAAATCACTTTCGGCACCCAAGACTACTGACCTCTTCAAACAACGGTATTTTAGTATTGTTATTTACCTACAATTTACCCTCTTACTTCTTCAAACCCTTAAAACACAAGATTTCCATTTAAAACAACATAGACATAGCAAGAATTCCGCCGGTTTAAGTCTCTATTGCGCGTCCAAATTAATTGGGTAGAGTAAACTTTCGTCCGATAGCAACTGAATAAGAATGCTTTTTGAATTATTTGAATGAAATGGAACATAAACACGTCTGGGAGCAGCCGACGTCACATGCACAGGGGGACGCCGGCCAAATTGGCAACGAGTTCACGAGGGTTCTTTCCGTACGTTAAATACGCAATTTGGAACTCTATACAATCAGTCAAATGAGCTCGCGTCGATGCAATCAATTACGTATCTTTTTATTTGGGGTGAAAATTGCCGAGTTCACTGGGTCAATGTTCACTGTCAGCGGTAATTATTTTTATATCGTTTACTGATTTCGACTTCGGTTCGAGATGAAGTAATAAAAACGTAGCCTAAACAAACAATGACGTGCATTTTTGATGACAAGAAGCGTATATCCTAATTATAGACCGATTCAGCATTAATATTTTGTTAAGCTTTTTTTTTATATTTTGGTTGTTTTTTGTTTATTCGTTATTAGAAGAAAAAAAAACATAAAGATTTCATTTTAGCTTCTGTGGCAGCTACTTAGTAACCTAAACCAGCCAGCTGCTCTTTGAATGCGAAAGTACATAATGTAGAAGTCAAGGTAAGTAGGTAATTTAGATACCTACTTAAAATATAAACGGAGATAATTGTTATGAAAGTTTGACATTGATACATTACATAGGTACCTAGTTTAGAAAACGTAGATATTGCATTACCACTGCCAAGCTGTCCCTCTCAAATGCCTACATATTGCATTAAAAACTGTCCTTCGCAAACGCCTACATTTTTATAACATCATGTGGTAAAGAGTCAACAAGAGACACACATAGTACAGAAAGAAACATCGAAATGTCTGAAAAAAAAAATGCTTGTACGAAGGAAACCTCTTATAGGAATATTATATTATGGTAGTAGTTTATAGTAAAAATTGCTACCAATTACTTGTGAGGATACGAGTTATTAGATATCACTTTGACAGGCAGCCTGAGACGCTCCCGATATTCCCCATATTCCCCATTAGCGTTATCGTTAAGCAGATAAATCGTCACCACACCACGTTACGATTGTACAGACTGTTGCGGCCTCAGTTTCCGTTCTTAAGTATTTATTGTTTTAGTAACCTGCTACCATAAATATATGAAAAACGTTTTGACATTAGCTTGAACAGTAATCCTACTAATTTGACTGTTATAACTGATAAAATCAGCACTTACTATAGGCAATGGTAGAAGCTATTGCGAGAACTAAATAGCTAAAAGAATATGTACTTAAAGACCTCTTTTTAATAAAATCCACCATTCGGGCTATGTGTTAAATTATTTTTTTCCGAACCGGAAATGACTGCAACAGCTATCAGATATCAAACGACTGAAACTTGATTCTTTTAACACTTAAGCCATAAGACTTAAAAAATTGATTGCATCCAATAAGCGGTGTCGCTTTGACCATATCAGTGGTTATCTAGTCAAATAACACTAAGTGAAGAGGAGGTATTACTTATACTGAACCCGATGTTTCCATTATTCTGTCTCATTAATGGAACGATGAGATAATGTTGATGGATGATCCTTATATTATTGATTTTCATGTTAGAGTTCGCATTATAAACTCAATATTCAATTGTGCTATTCAAATATTGATAATAGGTTCTAAAAACAATAAAATTAAATTATACCTATATCGGTAAATGAAGACCTCTAATTTATAGAATACCTTCATTCAAATACGACTATGGGAATGTCATTTGTTATTGAGTTCAGGGTTATTATTAGGTTTAGGATGAAGTCAGTATAGAAAGGGAATTATGTGTTGACATGGTTACCCGCAAAACTCCTCAGTCACTGACTATCAGTAAGTTTTCTTCTACAACACGGGACCCAGCACCCACTTGTGAATCCATTTGGTTCTTCAAAGGGGTCTTAGAAGGTTCTTGCAGGGTAGGCACGTCATTTTTGTAGCGCCTCTGGTTTTGCAAACGTCCATAGGCTAAGGTTACCACATCATTGTCTGCCCCTTTAGTGCTTACAAAAATATACACGAAAACCTAAGAGATGTTTCTTTCTTTAGTACATTAACTCATTTTACTTTAAAGCAGTACGCAGATATAACTTGCAGGTTCATCAATTTTTTATCTTTTAAACTTCCACTAGGAGAACCTTGAAAAATTAACCTAATTTCGTTTTCTAAGATACCGAACCCATATTTGCCTTAATGTTATCAAACTATGTCACCGTTCAACTAAACAATACCAGTTTATCTGTGCCAAGCTTGTTACATGCATAATACATGTCCAAATAGGTAATATGTAGTTCCTTTTAAATTCTTCGTGTACGGTTAACTTGCCACCTATGGCATGACGTCATAACAAAAATTGCAATTTTTTTATATTTATGTAGGAGTGAGTCTAGGAAGGAAATTAAACTTGAGTAGGCTCGTTTAACACTGCTTTTATTAATTTCACCTTTACAGCGTATGCACATGTAAACTGATCTAAGATTCTTAAGCTTATGAATGATGGCCGCCGCCTTTCTTTCTCTATAGACATTCTAAAATGTTCTAGACAATTCCACGCCATAGATTAAGCATGCCAAAGATTAACATTTTAACTTAAGATGAAAAATCCTATATATATTTAGCTCGCCAAAATGATACCGCCCGCCTGATGATAAGCTATAACAACATTTAGCGATTTGGGGCTATTACAGTTAACAAAACTATAGATAGACGGAGGCGGCCCTATGATGTTCTTCTTCACGCTCCGCTTGTGCAACTCGGGGTTGCAAGAGGAGAAAATACGTGTGCTGGCCGTTCCAGGTTCTTATCATTATCATCACAGGGAGTGTCCTACCACAATCTTACAATATCTGTAGTTAATAGTACAATTAGGTACTATTATTTTTCTGTACTGTGAAGATTATTCTATTATAATTATAACAGAATAATATAGGTACCTACAATAAATACGGTCATTGTATTTTATCTAAGTATAGATGTACATAGTCGCAAGTGCGAATTAATGTGACTAGTCTAAAATAGGTGGAACGGTGAACTTGTTAAAAGTACAAGTGAGGGAAGTTTTAACGAGCTTGATCCAGAAACGTTCCCAGGTACTTAATAGTTGACTTATTATACTCAAGGTGCTAATGTGTTGTGTATATTGAACATAAAATCATGTATATGGAGTGATACCCTTCGCTCGTAGTCGCTGATCTTCTAGCTATGAACTTTATTATTTTTACTCAATTAAAGTTGTTATTGTGATTTTCGATGGCCGATGCGGCAAGTTCTAGAGTGGAGACCGCGACTCGACAAACGTAGGGTAGTGCTTCTATATATTATATTATAATTTAAATAAATAATAGACCAGGACCCGAGTGGTCACCTGAAAATTAGGGGACGAATTTCAGGGGACCAGTGGGTACGAACCCGACGAGAGAGCAACTATGCACAGATAATTATAGATCTTACTTATACTACACTCAGTTCGAAAATAGCTTGATTACAAAAGAACGTTGCGTTGACCGACTAGAAAAGGTCGCAGGCCGATTTGGTTGATTGTGATTCCTTTATTGAATGAATGCTTTTTTGATTATGAACCAAACTTTATTATTCCAACTCATAGGTATTCGTAAAAACCATCACACGTCGTCATTTAAGAATAAAAGTAATACCTACCTCAATAAAAGACGACTGGATATTCAAACTAACCTTAGACTTCAGACATTGCCAATTAATGTCTACGTCGTCATTATTCATACTAAAGAGACGGTGACAGCTAGAGACTAAAGAACGTCTTATAATTAAACTTCATTTGAATATTCGAGCGTAAGAAAACTTTCACTCGGCTTAGATAACAAATCTCAAAAATTTCTACTAGTTTCCAACATTTAGCAGTACTATTTAGCATTGTTTTGTGGCATATGACCTCCTTGTGGGGCTGACACCACTCATCAGAGAGAACAATGGCGAGCTGTGCGTGCGCACTTGAACGCTTCGCTACCTGTTTATGAATTATTTAAAGCGGTACATATACTATGTTGACCTTTGCGTACAATTTTTGAATATTTTATTTTCTGGATTAGCATAATACAGATGCCTTTGTCGCAACGTTCTTTTGTAATCAAGCTAGTTTAGATCTGAGTGCAGTTTAAGTAAGATCTATAATTATCTGTGCATAGTTGCTCTCTCGTCGGGTTCGTAGTCCTACCCACTGGTCTCCTGACATTCGTCCCCTGTGCCCATTCGTCGCTTCATAATTTTAAGGTGACCACTCGGCTCCTGGTCTATTATTTATTTAAATTATTATATAATATATTTTCGTCATTTACTCTGTGGTTGTGGTACAATCGCCACAAATTAACGCAAATATACTAATTTCGACAGAGGCCGGCTACTTACTAGCATATTTTAAGCAAATATTTTTTCTAATAGAAACTTAAAGCAGTAATTTCATAAAATTTACGGGAATAAAGCTTACTGGAAGGTCTGGAAGACATTTTCGTAGCACTACGAGCTTTTGGGACTGGATGCGCAGGTCCGTGTGGTTCAGCAGTAGACTGCATAGACAAATTTGATAATTGGCCATTTTTTTTAAGATAGAATAATATAGGTATCTTGGTTGTCTTATCGTGTACACTTACATCATGTTAGCTTTTTAAAAATATTTAATGTGACAATAACCCAAAGAAAAAAATATTTAATTTTCTAGTTATAAATGTGTTATGAGAATCATGAATAATATACTGTCTCGTGACCTCGTTTAATACACAGCAAGTCACATATCTTGGCATCATAGACTTATGTATTAATAATTTTAAAGAATAACACTCACATTATTTATTTGGTTAAGAAGTGACTCGGCAGGGGAACTTTGACTCGAACGGCCATTTTTCTTGTAAACAAAATTCTTTTACCTCTTTAAACATCGATTTATTAGCTTAGAAAATGTAAAGATAATTTTAAATAAACACATTCTACTTATAATAAATTATATCCAATGATAATAATAGTTTTAGGCGTCACTCTGTCTGAGGGAAGCCGATTGGATAGGGGACCCCTGTTGGGTCGTTAACTGCGCATACATAGATAGTTAGCTACGTTTATTCTGCCAATTTCTCCCTATCTCCTCTTTTATAGTACCAATGACAATTCTTTAAGACCGGATTCGACCAAAATCGGAGTAAGGCCATCCTAGAGAATAACTTGTACTTATACTAAAAGTAAAGTGAAAGTGAAGCTACCCTTACCAGTGTTACCACCAACAACTAACAAGCACAACGTAACTATGGTAACCATACTGAAGGTAGACTCCTTCAGTACGGTTACCATAGTGTTATGTTGTACTTCTTAGTTGTTGGTAAAACGGAAAATCACTTTACTTTTGGTATAAGTACAAGTACAAGCCGTAATGGACCAAAATCGGAGTAAGTCTAGTGTACTCGTAGTCTTACCCTGATTTTGGTCCATTCAGTCAATTGGTGGCATTTACGAGCATTTTCGTGCTTCAGAAGATACGTGAAGCCGTTGCATTTTAGGGTCGGCAGCGCGAGTGTGGCGCCTCTGGTGTTGCAAACGTTCATAGGCTGCGGTGACCACCGGTCCTCCTGGTGGGCCGTATGCTTGTCTGCCACCTTAGTGGTATAAAAAAAAAGATAGACTTGAAGCTAAGTTGAAAGTAAAAATTTCAAGAGCACAACCTGCATCTGTCCATTTCTCGCTACGTAATACGTGGGTCAAATATACAAAGACGAATTGTATTGTGAACGTATAGTACGTTTCTGCCTATCCCTTCAGGTATAGAAACGTTACTCTGTGTGATTTTAGATACCGTACAATAAATGAACTGTAGTTATAACAGTCTTATATTTCGTTTTATAGTAATTTTATCTTAATATTCCTCATTATGCTAATTTATACTACGGAGTATTTAAAAATGTTAATTCTTGGCTCATTTACACACAGTTATAATTATAAATACCTATTTACCGATCTATGTATTAGATGGTTCCTAGTGGCACCTACTTACCTACACATTTACAAAATGTGTGGGTATGTACCTAAAACACTTAACAAATATAAAGGTGTACCTATAAAATTTTATGGGTACGTACAGCAACAACTACTCGTATCGTTGGTATGTTTGTCATAGTTAAACGAATATTATGTACCTACCTACATAGATATATAGGTATACCTATTCTATTAGGTACATACTACATAACAAAATGAAAATATGAGATGTTTATTTTTTTAAATTAGAGAAGATACTTAACAACAGCTGTTTATTTCCAGAATAATAAAGTTTTTTTTTCTGTTATTTATTAGTTTATTTCTATGACTTCCGTTTGTACACAGTTCAGTAAAAGCTTTCACGCTGAAGACAAATTATTATTGATCTTTGACCATTTATCGCAATAAGGTCCAACGAATGTCGGCTCCTTCAAAGTAAAATATTATAAGTGGGAAAATGTACTTTTTTCACGTCGAAGAGTCAATAAAAATTGTACACGTTCCGTCTTAAAAAATTGAAATACCTGATCGAAAGTATCCAACTTTCATAAAGCTGGATACTTTCGATCAGGCCTGCTTTTTTTAATAATTCAAAAATAGGGGTTACCCTATTTTTGAATTATTAAAAAAAGCAGGCCAAATGCGAGCCGGACTCGCGTATGGAGCGTCCCGTAACTAAAAACGGCTAAAATCACATAATATATAAGAGCCAGCCCTCCCTAATAATATTTTAAAAATGTTTTTAGATAATGTTGTAATAGCGACAATAGAAACACATCATCTGGAATATTTTAAATTTGGACAACGAATAACAATTACCATGTAAGTTTACTAACACCCTTATCCAATACTCACCGCCATATTAGGCTAACAGTCAGAATGAATTATTCAATTGAATACAAATATTTGATTTAAATTTAAAATATGATCGAATAAAAACTTCATAATTCATTGTAAATCATTCAATGCAATATGCATTGGTTTTGCTGGTTGACGTTTGTCCGTAATAGTTTTATTATGAAAACAAAAACTGTAGTCGTACCTACCATAAAATCATTTGACACGAAAAATGTAAGAAACGTTTCTTCGAATTGCTTTATTTCATGCTGTGTCCAGATCTTTGTCAATAGCAGGTTCAGCTACTTACAGCTATGTTAGCTTTGGCTTCTAAGATTATGGCGATGGCTTTCCTTTCTACAGTCACAACAAGATAGACTTTCCGTAAGGTTTTACAGAAAAAACTATCTTGTACATATACATCTAATAAAAAGCTTAATTTTGTAAATTAAGCAGCCTTCTATACGATAAAATAAAAAACTAATGTTGATAAAATTAAATATAATGTTAATTTATCAACATTAGTATTGTATAAACACACGTATCACCTATTTACTTTAATTACTTTAATTTGTTTTACAGCAATTTAAAAACCAAAATTTTATGTTTCTAGCTTTAATTAAAAATTACTTTCATACTAACTTTAATTGCCAATTTCGTCCTCTTAATAGCAGAATGTTTCTTTTCAGTTAACAACTAAACAGATCTCCCAATTTAACATAATAGTGTATTTTATAAGCATTTTGTTTTCAAAAATGATATAATTGGATTCTAAAAATAAGCGTTCGGTGTCGCCGGCGCCTGCGGCCGCGTCCACGGGCCGTATCTCCGGGCGTGCGGCAACAAAAGCGTTATCTTATCATTACCGCCCCATCCCCGCCGATAAATTACCATAACTCTCATTTACATGCACCTACGTACCGACGCGCATTGTTTACGACCCACAGATGACGGATTTTCTTCCGCTTTCGCTTCGACTAAAACTCGGATTTGGTAATTTCGGAGTTGTGTTTGTATGCCATGGGGTGCGGGACTTTTTAAATTCATTTGTATATTTTTACAAATTGATACTGTGTATAGGTGTTACAGCTTTTAATTACGAGATAGATGCTTTAATTTTATGAATGACCCGTTTAGGTTTGAGAAATTATTTTGTCTAAATAGATGTGATAAGAGATTCATTCACTACCTGTTCCTGGTCCGAAAATGTTTTTAAAACTAACGTGCAGTTACAGAGCAACGCGCACCTCTAGGTCGCATTGCTCTATGCGTGCAATACTAATCTGTAAGATTTTTCTTTATTTCGGCACTGAATGTTTTTTGACAATCTAACTTCAATATTTTAATATGTTGCGATTTATAATTTAATGCAATGTGTGTTAGGCATTTCCTTTCTCCTGTACCATGAGATATTTTGAATTCTCTACCACGTGACGCGTTACCCTATTCGTACGATCTTGAATTGGATGCAGAAAGTTTTAAAAGATTAAGACGATATGACGCTAAAAGTATCCGTGTGACGCGTGACGGGATAATGTACCTACATACAAATCAATTCATTCTATGAATGTCGTACAAAACGATTAAGAGATCTCGATATTCCACCCTATGCCAACTATATAGCACGTATTTCTTTCTATCACTCGTATTTTCCCTCAAAATTATTTGTTTCAGAATGAGAATTATTATGTATCAAGAATGTGTTTCAATAAATCACCTACTCACCTATTTTCGACTATACCTACCTATCATTCACTCAAAGTATTCCTCAACGCCAAAGAATCTTCTTCACTCTAAAAGCAATTTTATTGTTCCGAATTAATTATTTATTTTTAAATCTCGTACTCCATTAATTCAGCGGTAACATTCTGATACAGCTATTTCTGTACAGCTTAATGTTTTAATGTGCACTCAAATTTGGGGAGCACTGATAAAATAGGACGCAGGTCTTATTACTCACTTACAGGGTAGTTATCCGAAAGAGCTTTTAAATCATTCACAAAACACTAATGGACGTGCCACGTGGGGTAGGGGTGCGGGGTGCCATTGTGAGTGAGGGAACATCGAACGAGCAGATGTAGTGCCACGCAAGCTATGAAATAAAGATATAACAATATAAAGGTGTGTGTTTGAATTGCACTGAATTGCAATTCAACGCATTTCTGTATAATTTCGACGCAAGATGTCTTACAATCGATTGGTTTGGACATTTCTAGAATAAACAGATCGAGCTTTAGAATCGCGAAGTAAAAACTGAATAATGCATTGTTTATGGGTTATGGTCTTATGGGTAACAGCTGTTTGCGCAGCTCTAGAATTGTAAAAGATATTTTCTTTAATTTTGTCAGTACTGTACTTTCCAGATGACTGTTAATACTGTTGATTGATGATAAATTGATGACACTTGGTGGAACATAATAAGTACTTAACGTTTAAAATGACATAAGGTGATAGTGGTCGGGTTCAAAAAAAGTAAAGATTATGAGTATTTTCATCCAATTACTATATGTTGTCTATAACATGCATTGAACCACCTTGTTTATGTTTAGTAAGTTTCTTTTCACTAAATTCAAACAATATTTTTTCTCTGGAATCCCATCACATATTTTCTACATAATACCAGAACCCTTTAATTTAATGTTTTAATTACACTACGTTTGCCTTTGAAGATATATGAAGCCACACTCAAATCAGCTTAGTGTTCCCACAGCTCCTAACAAGTATGTACTTACCGATATAATATACAAAATATTTTCTACTTATTGTTTAGGTACTGTTGGAATAATAAATGTTGAGGGGTCTGTAAGGGGGAGCCTGACTACCATTATTATAGGCGGCAATTTAATTAGATCCCCTGTATTATTACTACTGCCGATTCGTTTTATAATGTCCGTCTAATATGATATTAGACGAAACAAGACGGTATAAGTAGATAGATATTAGTAATATCTATCTACTTATACCGTCTTGTTTGTTGGAAATGTACTGTGCAACTCGGAATACATTATATTTATGTAGTATAGGTTATCAAAATTCTGTAAATGCATGCATAGTGCAGGGCAATGGGCATACGTGCATATAGGTTTAGTTAATTTTCAAGTTTATTTGTAAATCATTATATTGGTTCCGAGTTATGTCAGTTGAACCTTATTACCCTCAACTTATCACCATAGGGGTCAAAAAAGTGTGCAAATACCTATTTCAATTCAATTCGAAAAGTGTCGGTAGCGAATTTTATCTTCAGAGTTTCAGACGTTTTACAGAAATATCATGTACCTCAGTCCTTATGCTAAGCTTATTTATTCTGCGAACTTTTCTCAGTAGTTTTTTTTTCTTTTCGGCACTTTTGGCGATGTGAAATGAAATTATTAGTTAGTAACCCATACAACATTTATTTACAAAGGTTATAATTAATACCCAGGTTTACAGTAACAACACCGACAAAAATAATTTTCAGATTAAACTTAAGAACCATAAAATTACTTTTTGAACATCGGAATTTTATCAGCCGATGCAATCACCCGCCGATAGGCTTCCGGCTCATCAAAATTCGTAACGAATCGTCGAAATTCAATAATTATCCCGAACACGACTTCATTCACCAAAAAACATTATAAAAAGGTGTGAATGAAAGAGGAAGGCAGCGGTCGATTTTTTGGGGCGATTTCGTAGTTCGGTCCAACCAATCAGTGTGACCGGTGACGGTGTTACTTTACGTGGCGGTTCGAAGTCGTGTAGTAGATAAGATTAAATGTGGGTAAGCGGTAATCAGTGCGCGTCCAAACTGGTTGAATGGAGTCCAACGCTGCGCTCCATTCATTCATGAATCGGAGATGCCATCACGCAGGTTCCTTGTCGAACCCACCTCGCGTTTCTTCGCACTTCTTATCAAACATTGTGCAATCCTGTCACTAATTACAAGATTACGATGTAAGCGCATTTTAGGATCAATTGACATTTCGAATTGTTAAGTAGGAATTAAGACTTGGCTTTAAATGGGTAATACAAATTAAAAATTAACATTAAAGGCTTGCTCGTTATTTCTCTGTGGGCGTACAGGCGTTAATAGAATTACGACAATCGCAATCATTTAATTGGACTGACGGTATTTGAACGATGAAGGACAAGATGAAACTGGGTCACAAAATATCCTTTGGAATGGAACTATGATGTCATGTGTAAACTTCCTACACTTCCTTATGTAAACTTCATTTCATACAGTTTTGATCTGAATAAACAGGTTAAATCAAAGTGTAGGAAATGTGTTACTAGTATTTTTATTAGCCGTCTTTAAATTTATAGTCTGTTCTGTAGGTATAGTTGCGCCCACGCACGCGTTCCTCAATAAAATGGCTAGTACGGAGACTGGAGACCGACCACAGCGGAACACATGTGAATAGATTTATTTATACAGAAACGAGTTAGGTATCACGATGAGTGTTACAAATCTTGTTTATTTGTAAATAATTATATGGTCGTAGATCATAGGCTATCCGTTCAATTCGTCAGTAGTTAAGATAGTAAAATGTACGCAAGTACTGGTAAGATAATGAGCGACCAAAGATATAAAATGACTGATTGAAGGTTTGCTTACATGGTCATGTTGAAATAAGTATAAGTTGTTGATATAGGAAGATGAAATATAGGAATGAGATGAGGTTTTGTCAAGAGCATGTTGCATTCAACCATTCCATTTTATCCAAGCTCTTTGTGCATGACTACAAAAAGAAACTGCGGTGGTTGTCGAAATGCTAACTAGAATTTAGGTGAACGTAATTAGGTTTAGAATTTTAGATGCAGAACTGCAAATAATATGTTTATGGTACTTTTATGTTCCCACTATTAAACCTCGTTATGTATCGTAAAACAGGCGTTTATTTATCGTGTAGAATATAAATATAACACATCTGCAAACCGGGCTTTGATTGCAACCTTGATTTGTTATTAATTTTACGCCTATTTTCACCTCGCCCTCAGCGTGACTCATGCTGGTCAGTCATGTGTCTGCGCATAGGCCGATAGATAAAGTTTAATAACTCTATGATTCACTCCTTTAACAAGTTCTATCCTTAATACTATAAGAATGTAAGTAGTAAAAATTAGTATTTTATAGAAACTAATGAAAACTTTAATTTTGTTTCAGGTAAAACGCGTTTAAGTATTTCTAAATCACAAGAGGTAAACCATAGCAAGCATTCTCCACCATTTCATCCTACAGCCATGGAGCCGTTGCACAAGAAAAAAAACAGTTTAAAAGTAGAAATCGTTTGTTTGTTGACCTGTCCCAAGTTATAAAATGTGGGTAATATCTTAGGTGACTTTTTAATATAATGACAAATATTCCCGTGTCCCGGTCCCGTGGCAGGCGGGTGCGGAGTGTGCGCGGGCAGAGGGGAGCGCGGCGTTGGGGGCCGCCCGGAATGCGGTCTACCTGCGCGGGACCACTGCTAATCAATTTAGCTTTTATTATCGTACCAATAACGCTTCATTACAACTTCTAGATTTATGCTCGTGTTATTTGCTTTGCTCTCGAACGTTTTGTGACCGGAACATGTGTATTGGTTTCGCAGTTGTAGTACTTTGGAAACTTGCCTAGGACATTTTTTATGAGCGGCCGTATACGTTGGTAATGTTCTGTCGCGCTCGTTAAAGCGACAAGTAAAAGAGAAAATCATACGCATGGAAACGACTCGGTCTGGTACAAACAAGAGCTTTTATTCAAATGCCAGTGACACACGCGATATATAAAATGTGCCATTTAGTTACTAGTCGGTGAAAGTCGTATGAAAATTTAAATGTAAGTAGTCAGTTATGATAGGGAATAAAATTGTATAACAGTGGTGTCGTCAGAGGGCCACCTGGCATGGCAACTGCCTGTTAGTGGAGTCGAACGTCCATCAACGTGAAAGCTGGGAGCTTATTATCCCTTCTTTCTTTAATAAAAGCGTTAATACGCACGTCAAAGCGGTGTCGAAGTTGTTTATTGCGTAAGAGGGCGATGTTTTGAGCTTTGTTTTGATTTTTGTACGTTTAGTTTATTACACACGAAATATATTCAAATTTTATCACTAATACCACGCGGCGTAGTTTCTTGGTACCCATTTCTCACAGAAGCTTGTTCTCTAAATAAAAGACTATGATGTATTAATCCAGTGTGTCAGCTATCCGTATACTTACCGAATTTCAGTCCAATTGGTACAGGGATTTGAGCGTGATTGAGAAACAAACATGTTCACCACAGAAAACAGATGTTCACTAACTTTTGAATTGTGATTATTATGAAGACGATGACTCCTCAGACAGTATTTTAAACTGTGTGTTGCTTTAAATAGACATACAGTTGATCTTTGGAACTCTAGGTGGACGCAGCAGCAATTAAAAAATACCATCACCAAGAGCGCTAACAAGGGATTGCCTGACAAACAAAGAATGTTTGCATACATGCTATAACGAAGCTTATGCTCACAGTGAGTCGCCTACGCAAAGTGCATACAAGCCATATAAGACTATGTATACATAATATTTACATGTTATTATCTTACCTCATTATGAGACTTAGGTTTTTATGAACTTAGTAAAATGTCTGTGTGAAATGCTAGCTGTAAATTCGAAGAGTTTTTTTACAACTAAAGTGACAAACCAGCCTATTGAAAGTGGTCACCGTTACATCAAATTTTTACACACTTCATAGGTACCACGATCAGCGCAATCTGATCGAATCGAAATGTCGGGGAACCAAAAGGTATCGTAATCTTTATTGCTCGATCAAATCACGCTTGATGTATAATATATGTGGATAGGTGCTTTTCAGGATTGATACAGCTTTGTACTAATATTTCTAAAGTACCGCAGACCTTGGTAAATATAAACAAGATAGCTGTATGGTCGAAATATTTTACGTTTCTCTGTAGTCCATAGGTCTCTATCTAGTTACCCCATTTTCAACAATATAACCTTTCAGTTTTTCACCTCATTCTGGAGAAGAACATGGGAGGTTACATTATTGATAACGGCCACTTGGGCATGTTGGATAAGACCGAATGAAACCTCACGGTTCTCCTTCATAGCTATATGTGGTCAAAGAATATACTCTCAAAAAAATAATAGAATAATTTTATTTTCATTCGAAAAAAACAACAAGGGAATTCTAACAATTAAAAAAAAGTTGTGGGTTAATAAAAATGCGATTTAGATTGACATTAGTTTCAGAGATCACCTTCCGAACAGACCGCCCGCCGTTTCCAACTAACCATCCACGTCCAATGTCAGTCAATGTCACTTTTCATTCATTCATAGACAACAAGAATCCGACCCGTTGGAGCATTCTATCAAAAATTTTATTCTCTTTTTAAAACTTTGCCTTTGTCAATAAAAAACGGGCGTTTTGTTAATTAAATATTGGTAAAAAATGTGATCCTTATTAAATTTAATATTGTGGGACTGAGGACGCCTGTTGGCTTTTTGAATATTTCCTACATTGATTGGGATGGGAGCGTAGTATGTGAATGTCACTTGTTGTCTGTAGTTAATAGCGCCTCTGTTACTAAAATCAGTTTCATTAATAAAAATTTACAATACTGAAAGAATTTTGAAACATGAAATAGGTACTTACAAAAATTTTATCTAGGGTCGTGTAAGCTTCAATATTTACTATGACGTCAGTAACGGCATCGAGTTTTCATTATTTTTATATCTAAATCTGGGACGATTTTCAAACTAAAATCAATGTTGGTTTCACTATTTACTTTTTTTTTCATACACACAGCAAAATACACGCACCAACTTTCCTTATCCAAATTTCTGTTGATCATAATACCTAATTGAGCCCCTCATTTGTAAGTTAAAATTGTCTTTACAACTTTATTAATTTCACAAAATAAAAAATATTTAAACTCAGTAATACACGTGTAGCAATTATTGTGAAAACCGAACGTTGTTGGTACGCTAACTAAGAAGAACACTGTCTAATTTTAATTAGTTGGCAAACAAAAATATTTGTTATACAGACGGCATCGTCTTTGCCTCAGGCGGGTACCTAATTAGCCAGTAATGAACGAACGATCAACATCATTTAGACTTTTTCACCTCATTTTATTCGTAACGTTATATTTCAATTTTTCAAAATGTTGTTCATGAAATAAATATTAATTTTACACTTACTATCCTTTTGCTCCCGTGTCTTGGGTTCCGTCACGGAATCCGTTTATATTGTTGACTGTCCAAGTGGTTTAGTGTAAAGTTAATGTGTCTGCCGCGCTAAGGTCTCGGGTACCAATCTCGGGGCAAGAACTTTAAAATAAATTGTAGAATTTCTTCGATCAAATATTTAATCAAAGAAAATTTATGAGATTTTCCTAGTCACCGACATCAGCAATCTAAAAAACACGTCTTCAATTACACAAACCATTCTAGTCTTTAATTATCCTATGAAAAACCTATGTCTTTTACAGTCTTTAATTAAAGATCCATCACGATTTCGCGGTTACAATTTTTATTGATAAATTGCTGCGAAGTATAAAACTTGAATCTTTCGATGCATTTACGATTTATCTTCAGATGAAACATTTTACGATGAATATCAAGTAAAGAACATATCACTTTGGCGATTAAGAAATAATTAATGACAATAGTTATTGTCAGAACATAAAAACGCTGTTAATACTATAATTATGTGGATTAAGTTATAATGACCAAATAGACATACTATTTGGTCATTATAACTTGATCCACATAAATACACGGGAACGACTTTGCTTTACGTTGTGTATTTACTTACCGTTTTATTATATTAGTACACTTTTTCAGACCTACGACTGCGGAACTCGGGTTAGGGGAGTTCTCTCCCCTACCCGCCCCACCGCCTCCTTCACGAACATGACTTGCTCGCAGAAAGAGGCGGCGCAGTCCCACTTACTCCCGCTGGAGATCATGACTCGCGCCATGGTCTCGAGCGAGAGAGTGTCCACGTCCAGACCCACTACGAGGACCTGGCGCTGTTGCGCCCACGCCGTGCACTCCACTAGCGTATGGAGCGCTGTGTCATCTCTCCAGCCACTCGTCCAGGACCGGTCTGACGGCCGCGATTGTGGCGAATCCCCCCTTTGGTTGCTCAAGTCGCACCTTCCATGCCTCCACGGTTTCCTGGTAGAGCAGGGACTGCGGGGCCTCGATTTCTCGAGACGCAGGCCTTTGGCCCCGCTCCAGCGCTTCCTTGCGCCATCTGAACAGTGATGCAAGGGCCCTCGCTTCCAGGTCCCATGGAGGGGTTCCGGCTAGGAGACATGCCGCCTCACCGGAGATCGTGCGGTATCCTCGTATCACCCTGACAGCCATCGCTCTCTGCGGGCTCAGCAAATCTAGCCACATTGCTGGCCGTCAGGGTATTAGTACACTTATGTTTTAATAGGCAAGTGCTAACTTATTAGCGGCAAATGCTTTTTTTTAGTGCAAAAATTCCAAATAAGTAAGAAAAACAATAGTCATCTCAGTTTTTAGAGCACTGTATTCATTGCATTAGGCTGCAATTAGGGAATGCAATACCGGGATACCGGGATCCCGCAGTATTTTTGCGGGACCAGTCCCGCACGTAAATCGTGCGGGATTAGCGGGATTGTGCAAAGGTAAACGCCATGTGTTATTCTGTAAGCGGAAGCGCGAAAACTGATTCGGTTTGAGAAAGTTTTTTTGTAATTGTGACGTAATGTATAACCTAATAAATAACGTACTTATTTGATTTTAGTTATTTAATCAGGGAGATTTGACTTTTCTTGTACTATAAAAGTATTCAACTATCTCGTACATTACTTGCTGGCTATCTGACATGTAAAGTAAGGAGTCGTATGGCAGACAAGAATTTTGACATGCTATGTTTTTTGCGCTTCTAATAATTTGCAGTAGGAATTTTATTACTTACTAGAGGACGTCACGCGGTTTCACCCGCGTAGTTCCCGTTCCCCTGGGACTACAATATTTTTTCTTCCATAAGAACCTTCTCCTGACAATACCTTACACAACAAAAAAAGAATTAGTAAAATCGGTCCACCCGTTCTGAAGTTATGCGCTTACTACCAACACATTTTGCGATTCATTTCTATATATAAGATTTATGTATATCCGTTTATTACTCTCAATACAAAAGTAATTTTAAATAATTTATTTCTCCTTGTGGCCCCGCGGACTCATAAGATCACTGCTGTGGGTTACATTTACTATGGTTACTTAGATGGGTGACCAATTTGTGACATTTATTTGAGCGTTGCCGTGCTTCGGATGGCACGTTAAGCCGTTGGTCCCGTTTGCCGGTAAAATGGCAGTTAAGTCAAGTTGAAGGCACGGCTCGTCTCATCTCATAATGTCCTTTTCTCGAAATGCCCTTTCTCATTTTGTCCTTTTCTCGAAATCGGATTGAGCGGGGTTAATACTGTAGTGCACATATTTGGAGAAAGGGCCATTTTGAGAAAGGGACATTTTGAGAAAAGGACTTTCGCGAAAAGGACATTTTGAGAAAAGGACATTTCGCGAAAAGGACATTATGAGAAACGACATTATGAGATGAGACCATATGCCTCGTCCTGCCCACCCCTTCGGGGATTAAGGGGTGAATATTTTTAAGTTCTAGATGGATTTATGATACAGAATTCTATTGTTTTCTCTATGACTTTCAGAATTATGCGGGATCCCGCAAATACCGGGATCCCGCGGGACTGAGATCCCTCAGTCCCGCAAATACCGGGATTACAATCTTGTTGCGGGATTGCATTCCCTAGCTGCAATGTTCGACCTTGACAAATCCTACGGCAATTCGAACGATTGCAGCGTACGCTTTTGCCGGATTTCATTCGATTCTAATACATTATATTACTGTTATAAAATCTGAGGGGTTTTAAGAAAAAATCAATACGTAAAATATTGTTCTAAAGACCTATGTATATTTTATGACAAGTTTTTATGAGAATTAAACTCATTTATATAGATAAAAAAAGTACATTACTTGTTAAGATTTTTACAATATTTCTCATTTTTCGAGAGCGATTTCGATCGAACAAAGTATTCCTAATCGTGTTTTGATACGTTAAAAAACCAAGAGTATCTAATAAATTACAATAATATAGATTTATCAGATCAAATCGAAGAATATTTCCTAGTATAAAGTTCACCCCAAGATGAGTCGCTTTCGAACATACAAGCCTTAGTTCGAAATTTAATGCTACGTTTACACGCTTGCCAAGCCCTTGGCAAACAGCAAACAGCCCCAAGCCATCACAAATCTTGTTTGGCGTTTGGAAGGCGTTTACACGCTTGAGAATGTGTCAGTCTGCAACCTACCTCAAAGCACGGCGGACACCGAACTTGTCACGGCTATTGCATTTCGTTTAATGTACTTTTATTTGAAATGCAAGCAAAGTGAAACAAAAAAAAAGGAAAGCTCGACGACCACGAAGATGGTGGATGCTAATAATGCTCCAGAATTAAAAGACTCTCCTCATTCAACCAGCCACTCATTTTTATTTACTTAGCACGAGCAAGCAAGCGTGTAGTCGCCGCCACAATGGCTACTAAACGCGGACCAACGTGTAAATGCGTCGCAAACGTTTGCCGCAAACGCCCTTTGATCTGCGTCAAAAAACCGACACTCTACTGGATCGGCAGCAAGCGCCGATAAATTACAATAATATAGATTTATCAGATCAAATCGAAGAATATTTCCTAGTATAAAGTTCACCCCAAGATGAGTCGCTTTCGAACATACAAGCCTTAGTTCGAAATTTAATGCTACGTTTATACGCTTGCCAAGCCTTGGCAAACAGCAAACAGCCCCAAGCCATCACAAATCTTGTTTGGCGTTTGGAAGGCGTTTACACGCTTGAGAATGTGTCAGTCTGCAACCTACCTCCAAGCACGGCGGACACCGAACTTGTCACGGCTATTGCATTTCGTTTAATGTACTTTTATTTGAAATGCAAGCAAAGTGAAACAAAAAAAAAGGAAAGCTCGACGACCACGAAGATGGTGGATGCTAATAATGCTCCAGAATTAAAAGACTCTCCTCATTCAACCAGCCACTCATTTTTATTTACTTAGCACGAGCAAGCAAGCGTGTAGTCGCCGCCACAATGGCTACTAAACGCGGACCAACGTGTAAATGCGTCGCAAACGTTTGCCGCAAACGCCCTTTGATCTGCGTCAAAAAACCGACACTCTACTGGATCGGCAGCAAGCGCCGACAAACTCACGCAAGCCAAGCCAAACGCCTTCTTTACACGCTTGTGATTGTCGACGCTTGCCAAGGCTTGACAAGCGTGTAAACGTACCATAAAATGCTCGAAATATGTTGAGCAGTAGGTGAGTAGGAGACAGTACGACTAGGAGACAGTACGACCTTTCTAAGTTCTTCCATTTCTTGTCTTTGCTTTGCTATTAGAGGTATAGATCTCTTCTTATCAGTGGATTGATATGGCTTGACTTAAGATACTAACTAAAATAAATCTTTCTGAAACCTTATAATATAAGTCTCACTACGAACATTTTGGAAACATTGGTCGATCATGATACTATGATTTGTATTCTATTAGTTTTTGACATCGCCGCGTCGTGACTATCTGTAAACCTCGAATACCTCAGTTGTAATGAGGCCGCAATGGGTCCGACTATTAACAACATCAATTGAGTCATTTGTTAAGCGGGCCGCACAAAGAAGTCTCTATGTCAGCTAATTAGCTGTATTATTTGATTGAAATTAGCTACATTTATTATAATTGAGCCTTTTATAATCTCGACCATGGCTCGGAGCGATTGATCAAAGAATAATTAATCGTTCGATATTAATAAGCAGAGCTTGTCTGTTTTGTTTGTAAGGAAAACGCAGTAATGAGATTAGTAACTACATAAACGATTTTTGATGATGTTTGGAACCGTCTCCGTGTTGGCCTGAATGAGGAAGATTAGATTCTGCTCACAAAATGGATGTGATGACATGAATGGATGAATCGGAGGTGTGTGTGACGTTAGTACTCAGGACTTAGGTCCATTATTATTGTTCTGGTTCTTTTTCTGTACATTGGTAATATAACGTACCTATTGGTGTTTAATATTATCGAGTGCTTCGCATACGCTATTGGGCAGTTTGACAGTTCTTCTAACATTCTCCATACAAAGTCCACTGTGAAAATTATTCTCTTTCAACTAGACGGACTTGATGAGATGAAAAAAAATTTTAATCGTTGACTTGGCGGTGCACATTTCCATAATAGGATATTGAAGCATTGAAAACTAGTCATCGTCGTATTAATGTTTTGACCAAATCAAAGACAGTTCTTTGGTATTTGGTTCTGAGAAGACTTGGTCCTGGCAGGCACCACGTGACATCTTAGTAGGTACCTCATTGAAATTATTATCAAGCACAATCTGCACAATTCTGGTTTACCTCCTAAAGAAGCACGAATTTAAGAAACATTCCGGCATTTAATTTCATCGTTGACATTGCATGCGCGAACTAACGGTAGACCATCGGTTAACCGCTAAATTTAACAGTTAACTTACAAAAAACAAGCAGTCGGAAACAAAATGTCTTGGACTTAATAGACTTATAAATAACATTAATTTGAATTACGCTTAGACCGTTATATTTTAGTGCCATGTCTAAGTACTCATATCTGGGAGAAAATCTAGTATGTACTGCTCGTTCGCTCTAACTTTGCTGCTCGGCTCCATACTAAAGTCGAATTTTCAATAAGACGAAGTAAATTGACAGCAACTAATGTCACTTCTTCATACAATGTTGATTTTTTTTATGACGAAGTGACATTAGCTACTGTCAATTTACTTCGTCTAATTAACAATTCGGGTATACGCCTCTACGCCAGCGGCAAAGTTAAAGCGAACGGGTAGTAATCCCGTGATGTGGACCATGATGCCTCAGTGCCGTCGCTTAGATCATGTAATACCTGATTACCGTTAATTAGCTCTCTACTTTAATTACTGGGCGCCGATTTCCGACCACACGACTTGAATGCATCGACCGAAATTCTTTTTATTCTCAGTAGTTCCGCGGCAGTAGTTCCGTGACGGAACTAGTAAGATTTTTTGTCAGAATAAACGTGATCTATCTCATGTTTTGCTGTTGCTGAATATGAGACAGATCTATGATGTTTCACCCGTTAATTTCCTTTCCGTTCACGCATTCACGTCGTATAAATCGAGAATCAAAACCCAGGGCACCGATTCTTGCTTTACACGACATGAAGGCATGGACGGAAATTGACGGGTAAAACATGAGACGGGCGACGTTTCACCCGTAAATTTGCGTCCACGCAGTCACGTCGTGTGGTCGAGGATCGGCGCCCTGATTCTTCAAAAGTGCCCTAAGATGCACCCGGACGCTTTTAACAGAAGCTTTTGGTGAAGCCATTCTTTGCTTTTACCCTGAAAGCTATGACAAACCAATTTATAAGGCAAAAACAATCATAAAATACTGTGAAAATTATATAAATTTAAATGTCATAATTATATTTTAATGACTTTTTGAGTGAGACTTATATAGGTCTTACATTTAATATTCATTGACTTAAGCTGCTAAGTGTAAAATTATAAACAAGAAAATTTACGATCTAATATTATAAAATGGTAATAGTGGTTAGTATTATTATTATTATTAGAAATAAATAATAGTTAATAGCTGAGTTCTAGGATAAAATATTTAATGACATTAATTTAGAAAATTGTATTGGTTGTCAGTTTTAAAATTACATACGCGGTACTGTAACGCTACTAAGATTGAACCGACTTAAAACAGAAGAGGTTATTAATCCACTGTAGGTATGTTTATTAAATTCGTAATTATTTATATCGAAAAGTATTTTCAAAGTAAAAGTTTATGCCATATTCGCGGAAAGTGCAGTAATACATAATTTCAAAATTTATTTCTTTTCAAATTATTAGAAGACTGAAGACTGAAACCACTCCTGCCATAGACAGCCCCCCACGGCGGGCAAGAGAGCAGACCTGGGCAGCCAAACACCCTGTCCCAGCAGGTTTCATCAGACCAAAAGAAAACCTGGCGCCTGGTCATCATCTCCAGTGGCCAACTTGGAAGTCATTAAATCGCCTGCGGACCCAGGTTGGCCGTTGCAGGGAAAATTTGGCAAAATGGGGCTATATTGACATGTCTCAAGTGCCCTGCGATTGCGGGGCCCCATCCCAGTCCATGTCGCATTTGCTCTCTTGCCCACTGTGCCCTTCCACCTGCACTACCGAGGACCTATGTAGGGCAACGGACAGCGCTGTGGCTGTGGCCAATTATTGGGCCGACAAAATTTAACATGAAGCCAGAGTATCTAATATTAGCCATTGACTCGAAGAAGAAGAAGAAGAAGACTGAAATAAGAAGTTCAAAAATAGATAAGTGCTTACTTATGTTTCAATACACTGAGACTGAATAAGAATATAGGCAACACATATTTATATAATAATACTAGCTAATGCCCGCAGCTTCGCCCGTGTAAAATTTGTTTCCGTTCCCGCTTCCCGTATTTTATCCCCTTGGGGGTAGAATTTATCAAAATCCTCTCTTAGCGGGTGCCTACGTCATAACATCTACCTGCATGCCAAATTTCAGCCCGATCCGTTCAGTGGTTTGGGCTGTGCTTTGATAGATCACTATGTCAGTCAGTCACCTTTGAGTTATATATGTATATTTAGATTCCAGGTTTTTATACCAAGAGTCGACGTTTTATTCCCTTCAATACATAGGAATATTTCTCGTAATTATTATCCTTGATAACTCTTCCATTTTTATATAGAACTAGCTGACCCGCGCAACTTCGTTTGCGTAAGAGAGAAAGAGAAAAAGAAAGATTCCCCGTCGCGACTATTCTTATCGTATGGTTTCCGATCACGTGTTTTCCCGTTGCATTATTTTGGCACAAATTAGATTTCCATTAAAATGGTTATTGCAAGCGAACCTTATCTGAAGATTGAGGAGCCAAATTAAACTCTTCGTAACTGATGGGCGTTACGTGAGGTTTTTTAGTCGGTAGGAGTCCGGCATAACATCCATGAGGATTTTCCCTCACGTCAAACAAAAAAGAAATGGTAGCCGAAGGTCTGTTGGGAGTCCAGGGGTATCCTCCCGAGGACTTATCTGGGGCTCCCAATCGTAGGCTAGTTTTTTAGTCGGTAGGAGTCCGGCATAACATCCATGAGGATTTTCCCTCACGTTAAACAAAAAAAAAATGGTAGCCGAAGGTCTGTTGGGAGTCCAGGGGTATCCTTCCGAGGACTTATCTGGGGCTCCGAATCGTAGGCTATTAGGTAGGATACTTGTGGCTTTTGGTCGGTAGGAGTCGTATAGCGTGTACAATTGTACATGTATGTATATATGTACATGTGTAGTCAGTTTTTGTTTTTATATAATTCTATCAAATCAGCACGTACGCTCCTGGACGTAGGCTTTCCTAATTTGCGTCCTGCGTCTTCCGCATCCAGCCGCGACATCTTCGTCCTCGGCCCATCTGTCGGGTAGACCGAGTCGCGGTGGCCGCTTCAGAAAATCAGAAAAACTTTTGTTTGTTTGTTTGTTTGAACGCTAGGATCTCAGGAACTACTGGTTGGATTTCAAAAATTCTTTTACAGTTTGATAGTCCATTTATCGAGGATGGCTATAGGCTATATAACATCACGCTAAGACGAATAGGAGCGGAGCAGCAATCAATAATGTTTTGAAAACGGGGAATATTTTTTACCGTCTGAGTGCTTACGAGGCGTACGCTGCATAAATGGCTACAGTTACGTAAAAATTGTATATTACAAAATTGTTTCTCTTAAAAAGTTCTAAAAAAAAGTCCGCGGCAGCATATGTCTATCTTTTAAGGTTCACTCACAATAACCTTATTTGTCTATCTCATGTGGTTCGCTCACGATATAATGAAACTTAGGAGTTTGTTTGTAATAGGATCTCAGAAACTACTGGTTTCATTTAAAAAAATATTTTACAGTGTAATAGTCCGTTTATTGAGGCTGGCTAATGGCGATATAACATCACGCTAAGACGAATAGGAGCGGAGTAGCTATTAATAATGTTTCAAGAACGGGGATTATTTCTTTCTTTTGAGAGCTTCCATTGCGGACGCTGTATAAATAGTTAAAGATACCTAAAAATTGTGTATGGCAAAACTGTTCCTCAAAAGATATAAGAAAAAGTCCGTCACAGTATATGCCTATCTTTTAAGGTTCTCTTACAATAACCCTCTTATTAAGTTTAAAAGTATGAGCGACGCGACGAGAGTTAACTTGGTTTGCAGTGGCAGCCAGTCAACTGAACGATAAAAACCGGCCAAGTGCGAGCCGGACTCGCACACGATGAGTTCCATACCGAAAAACGGATGGGTGGAAGTAAAAGCGACGGGAAACATTATTATATCACTTTAACACCTCTTTCCTTCTCACTCTCATGTGACGCAAACGAAGATAATGCGGTTCAGCTCTAATGAATACAAGCGACGCGACGCGACGGGAATAAGCGCGACGGTGGTAAATGCAACGGGAAACATTATAATACTCGAAATATTAATACCATACCTCTCTCTTTCTCACTCTCATGTGACGCAAACGAAGTTGCGCGGGTCAGCTAGTGTATAGATATAATTTTGAATAACTAAATCAAAATAGGTACGTGTTACTTTGAGCGAAGTATATATATCGGTATTTATAAAAATAGATGATTTCTAGTGTATTCCAGTTCGTCCCCTCGACTTTATCCCCCGAAGGGGACGAACGGGAAGTGACAAAAATAATATTTAATCAGTTTCCGATCGTCTCATTTCTAATTCAAGAGGCTGCAGGCTTTGTCCTCTTACTGTTTTTGTGCTATACCTACATAATACTTTGTTTACAAAATGCTAATACAGTTTCTCCTATTGTGAACAGACATTTACTGTAGATTTCATCTGCTAATTTGTTCATCTATAATGCCTCTGATTGTGTGTATTCATCTAATTGGCTATCCCTGTACAAAATATAAGTGTAAGCGAAGATGGTAATACCTACTCTTTGTTATTCGGATGAACCGTGTACAGTACACCTAGTACTTATTCTTTCATAATTCTTAGCCAGCAATGTTCAGGTTTTCATCTCACAACTCTATAGTCTATATTCTAAGCTCACAAATGTATTTTGACATACAAAATAATATGAAGGCGATTTCGCTTATTGAAATAAATATACGCATAAATAAAATAAATTACATATTACAATTTGAAATGTTTTGACGTTTATTAAAAATAAGATCAACTTTTTTATTAAAAATTCAGCTGTCTTTGTGTCAAAAAAAAAGTTTAAAAAGTACCAACTAAGGAGTATCAATATGAACTATGAGGCAAATGCCCTCAATTTTTTTTTCTAACCCATTTAAAACATGTTAAATGATAAATTTCAATAAAATAAAATACACGTCTCCCATCAATTCGGTTAAAGATGTTTTATGCCAAATTTGAAGAAGATCGGACCAAGGAATCACGTAGTGCCATACAAACTTTGCAACCCTTGTTTACCCCCTTAGGAGTCGAATTTTCAAAAATCCCTTCTTATTGCTCGCCTACGTCACTTAAGGAGCATTTGTGCAAAATTTCATGCTTTTAGACCCAGCGGTTTAGGCTGTGCGTTGATCGTCAGTCAGTCAGTTCTTGTTTTTATATATATAGATCACTGCAGTTGGCGTTTATTTTGTTTTAAAGTTCATAGAATTGACCTCTTGAATGTGTAGAATATTATAAGTGTTTCCTTCTTGTAACAAACTTATACTTATTGGATGTGCTTTTCTACTGGTTTAAATATATGATTATTATGATCAACTTCTTATTATCTCATTTTTTATCACCTGATAAGATCCCGCGCGAAGTTTGGTTTTGTTTCTTCCAATTAACTTTGACTGTGATAGTAAGTTCTCCCAGGATAAGACCTTTCCGTGCCTAAATTTCAGTCTAATGGTGCTACCCATTATTTAATAGAGTAAGAAATATTCATAAGATCTAACTCCTCGCTCTCTTCCAAAAATAATTAGGAAGCTTTATCTACATCTTTGACCTTGAAAAGCACTTGAAATATCTTTTTCAGAGTATTGTGGAAAGAAATACCTCTCTGTAGTATGACCAAACACCAGATGGACTTAAAAATTATTTTAAAATATTGGTGACAAATACTCCAGTATTTTTAAATGTCCCAAGTTCGTTCCACTCATTTGAACAATAGGTGTTTTGTTTAGTAAGATTTTATCGATGTATGACCATTAAATAAGGGGAGTGGTTGACAAAGTTTGCGAAAAAGAGGTGCAAATAAAGACGTTCTTCTCGGTATTAGTATACGAAAAATGACAGCCAAAAGTAGATTTGAAATCTAAAAGATGTGTATCAAAAGATGGTTTTATCAGAAATTGTGTATTTATTATAACTAATCAGTAAAACATCATTGAAATAGCCCATATTTTTTTAGAAGAAGACGTTTTATGACATCTTTTTATTAATGAATGATAATAAAATTTATATCAGAGACTAAAGAAAACATAGACCTCTAAAATGGTTTTCTTTAATTTTGAATTAGTATAAGTTTTAACTAATTATAACTAATAATGTATTCAAAGAATACATCACATTGCTTGCTTCCCCGCGCTCGCCCGAAAAACTAGTGCGGGGGGAGTCGTGTTGCTAGACGGACGTGTGTCGCTCTGGTCTGCAAAACATTCTCATAAAATGTTATATCCTCATTCATGTACAGAGTAATGCGTGTAACAGAGCCAGAGCCCGCGTTACACAATGCATACTGCATTACATAAGAATATAATGCATTTCAACTTATTTTTTGTATTGTTTTATTAAATTACTTCGAAAGGTAGTCATGCTTATATTGTAAGCGGTACTTAGTCATTTCAATATAAATAAATGAAGAAATATTTGTGGACATTCGCACACAACTTAAGCTATTATAACCTTGTGCTGAGAGATATAGACAACTGATGAAAATGCTTATATTATAGTTATTATTAACACACTGCTTTTTTGAGACACTGCTCTGAACCTAAGCTGAAAGAATTGACTCTTTTAGCTTATTACGTCTTGTGGGTCGCCACAAGTAGGCACCATCTACCGGCAAATTGGTTAAGGTATAAAAGTGAATAAAGTGAGTGCCCGCCGAGTTTCTTGCTAGTCTATATCTATACATAATAATAAAACTGTTGAGGGTCGAGAGTCTGAATATGGAAGCTATTTTAAAAAAAAGAACGCGTTCTCTAATCGATACCTACTTAAGCCAAAATGAAATTTAAAATTTTCATGTCCGTCTGTATTCCGAATACGTATCACGCTGAAACTACTGATTTTAATGAAAATTGATCCGAGGAATTTCAGGAGTTAGAGACATCTCAACTTCTCAAAACCTAGAATTCAAGAGTTCCTTTGAATGTGAGGGTAAATCTAAACCGGCGTGTTAGCTTTATCATTAAAAGAGCTTAATGATTAAGTCCAGTGTTAAATATTTCGTCCGTGCCGAAGGCGTGGACTGAAATAAATTATTTTAGAATAGATTCTAAAACAATTCAGTCCACGCCCTCGACGTGTAAGTTCTTTTATGATAAAGCAAACAGGGCAGTTTTACTCACCGCTTGCTGAGTCTGATGAAGAAATACCTCCCCTTTCATAGTAAACGAAGTTGTGAGGGTCAGCTAGTTGCATACATACATAAAATGGTCACGCCTTTATCCCCGAAGGGGTAGGCAGAGGCATATTATTATGTCCCCACATTTCACCTTTTTAGAATTTGTCCCACGTAATAGGCGGTGAGCTGTATTGCCGTGTTGAGATAGACAGGCGCAGGTTGTGACTGCCTGCTGTTAAAATTAATCAAGCCGCCAAAACGGCCTTCAACTTCGCTTAACGACTGCCATTTTACGGGCAACCAGGACCAACGGCTTAACGCGCCTTCCGAAACACGGAAACGACGCTCAAATAACTGTCACAAAGTGGTCACATGGATGTTCACCCATCCAAGGACTGGCCATAGTGAATGTGCTTACTACAGTGATCGCTTACAGAACACTGAGCCCGCGGTACCACGAGCGCTTCTTATTTATACATAACTAGCTGACCTGACCATAAACAAACAAAAATAGACGTAAACGCAGTTGCGAGCAACTGCGTTTACGTCTATTTTTGTTTGTTTGTAATAATAAAATGAAATGAAATTTTGTTCTAAAAGTAACAAAAATTTTAAGCGAGTGGAAGACCCTCCTTTCTGGATTTGTAATAATTTAAGTACAAACCAATGAATATATGAACATTCGTCTTTGTGAATTCGTCACATTTAAGTTTTACGTAATGATCAATCACATTTTTTGCAGTGTATTTTTTACTACACTTAAAAACAAAGGAAAATTGAAATACAAACGTTCCTTTGTTTTTAATTTACTTTTCGCCTTTCTCTATAAAATAGAGTGCAGAGGGGCTTATGGCGAGACTTTGTCTGTAGTCTGTGACTCTGTTGCATTAAACTACGTCACTAGGTCACGTGGATCATCTGTTCAAAGTTTGAAATAAAACAAAAATGACAACGTCAATCGGATTTAACTCTCACAATAAACGTTTTATAGAGGGGCAGTCGGGTGAGACCGTCTCACAGCTTCTTGTTTATTTGGTGAAGCGAGGAACGCATTTCCGCTACTATTTTTCTTCTTCTTCCGTGGTTCTTTTACTCTGATGTCTCTGTAGTTGCGCTACTCTATGTTAGCGAGTCATATCGCCCATTTGCTCAAGGTCGTTAGCCCTGGGTATGGCCTAATAAGTTGTATGACATTGTAAGTATGTTAGAATAATTACGACCGATAGGAGGAACTGATTGCATTGCAGCAGTTTATGTGCGGTTTTGAGCTTTATTTTGGGATCTATTTCATAGAAATCTTGTTACAAACGTTCACAATGCAATAAAGTCGAAGCACTAAAGCGGTTGCTAAACACATGTGAAGAAAACAAGCTTCAGTTTACTATACGATAATCTTGGGTCCCAAACTATTTCTTACTTGTGGAAATCCTCAAAGATGCTATTTGTGCCAGTCATCTACCTACTAAAACCACACGGTGCCTACGGCCGGAAACGTACGTCCTCGAAAGGATAACCCCAAAGCTCCCGACACGTGAATATTGCCCTTATTCTTGTACCTACTTTCAACCTCTTGGAAGCTAGGCCGGACTCCTACCGACTAAAAAACCACGTTACGCCCAACAGCCTATGGTTGGAAGTCCCGTGTAAGCCCTCTGGAGGATGTCCCAGGACTCCCAACAGACCCACGGCCGCCACCGCGGCCTCGCCTAGGGGGTGGTTCGGGTGCTATCCCGCGTCTTTGGGGGTTTCAGGTGTGATTCCGCTTCTAAGGGCGTGCTTGAATTCCTCAAGTCACGCTGCTGTCATGGGCCTGCTTCTGTAAGGACGGTGAGCGACTCTCTCACCGTCCTCAGGCCCCCGGTCATGGAGGCCGATAGTCCTGGGCGAAGACACGTCGGCGGCGGCGCCCAAGCCGCCGACTGCGGAATTCGGTGGAAGAGTTCTCTCCCGTTCCCGCCCCGCCGTAGCTGATAAAGGCTTGCTTGAACTTCACAGGTCACGGTGGATCATCCAGCTTGACCGATAATGATATCTAAACGGATAGCTGAAGGCATATTACAGTGTATGTAAATCTATAAAATGAAAATCGTCTCGTCCTAAATGAAAGACGACCATCTTCCATGTTAGTTGCTTCACAAGTTCAAGTGTTCCGTCTTGCCCCAGGCTGAAATTTGTGGCAAAACGTTCTAAAATTACACACTGCCTCGCTTCTATCACGAATACTTAATATATTTGTCGGACGAGGCACAATTATGGTCAGTCCGCCGTGACGGACCGCTTCGTTGAACATGGAGTATCGAATTTGACACTGCTCCTGGAGAAGGTACTTTAGGGTGTTAGGATTACTTTTTTATACGTGTTGACTCAGCTAAAATTACATTCATTTCATTATAACTAACTGAAAGCTCACCCTTGGCACGAGGGCAACAGTACTAATTATATTCTAGTTGCGTTTTCTGCTAGCATGGGCACATTTACTATAGCATTAGGTTCGCCTAATATGTCCTGGAATGGGATTCCTGGATCTTCTCATCCCCCATATCGTACCGGTAGAATACGGGTACGGCTGGTATCTATGACTATCTCTATACATATTATTAATAATCTTGTTAAATAGATTTTGTATCAATTTTTCGAGTAATCGGCAATCTTTAATTGAATTATCACACAATCCATTCGAACGGTAACCTGTACGTAGTATTATAATACCTACATAATAACTGTAACAGATTGGCTGATAAAGATATTTATCAGTTTTTTTACAATACATAATCCGTACTATTAACTGTAATTCCTCGAATTTGTGTTATATATCTTATTTATATTGCTACCTACTACGTAAATTGGATTAATAAATCGAAGCTTCTTATCGATACTTATAAAACGGAAATACAACTTATAAATACTGCTGTTTATCAAACAATCTGATAAAGGGAACCGGTAGAAGTCTTTTATATTTTACTCTTTACTCTCATAGATAGACCGCTAGGGAGATTGATTCTGAAGGACTTGAATACATTTTCCCGGGTTACTTTTTCATTTTATACGTGCTTTTCGTTATATAACTTTAATATGTCTGTGTGTGCGCGATTAAAAAAAAGTTTACATACTTGTCCTTGGAACTTTCACACAATGTGTAATGGTGGCAATGTGACATGCGCGCATGCGTGATTGTTATCTATGAGAATACGATTCTTGTAGGACATATGCCATAGTGGCACCGTTACAGATTCCCTTTATAATCGTCTGTTATTCCGCCCGTTATTGTTGATAGTCCGAGTTTTAAACCTAATCTATTTTATATTTTGTTGTATTAAACGCAGCCAGCCTTATACTAGTTGATTTCGATGGTAAGGAATTCTAGGTCATCTAGACAGGCAGGGTGTCGGCAGTCTTAAAATACATTATACCCTCTTCAACTTCCGACCCTTCTAATATTGCCTTTTAAGTCTGCTTTTTAGACACGGCAATAGGCTCACCTACGTGGGGACGTAAAACTAAAAGGTGAAATGTGGGTGTATAATATGACTGTGCCTACCCCTTCGGGGATAAAGGCGTGACTATATGTATGTATGTATGTTACCGACCCCATACACGTACAATAATATTGATGAATATAGCAATAAATTGACTGTGTATGGGTAATATTGAGGTTTGAACAGACTAGGTATATTCGGACGGAAATAAATATTGATGCAATATTATTGAGTCAATAATATTGTACGTGTATGGGGCCGGTAAGTCTGCTTTTATATTTTACTTTTACCTGAATTTAAAATGCGACCTCCATGTTTCGTAGTTGCGAGGCCTCTTCGGTCGGCCGCCTCTAATTACGGGCGAGAGCGTCCGATCTGCTGGAGACAATGTCTACACTTGTTCGGTCATTATTACGTGTTTTTCGTCACGACACACCTGTTTGGCGACAAATCCTTACCCATTAGTGTAGGACTAAATGTTCTTATTAGCATTCTTCACGCGCGTGCCTGCTATATGTTCATTCAGTTACGTACGAGTACTGTTAGCACGGGTCAAAAATTTGAGCCAAAACTTGTATTAAAACTGAATTATACTACAACTAGCGGACGTCACGCGGCTTCACCCGCGTAGTATTAAAATATAGCCTATGTTTACCGCAAAGAGTGTAGCTTTCCAACAGTGAAAGAATTTTTCAAATCGGTCCAGTAGTTCCGGAGCCTATTCGTTACAAACAAACAAACAAAAAAAACAAATCTTTCCTCTTTATAATATTAGTATAGATAGGTACTACAGTGTACATAATAATTAAGCGCGGGATCATATTACATAGGTATTTGGTATAATTATTTACATATTTATCCAGCTAAACATGTAGGTATGTTTGAAAATGGCTGAATTATTCATCTTCTATTACAAGCATAGAAAATACACTTATTTTGTCGTGTGTTATCGAATAGAAACAAACGCGCGCCACGCCGCCGGTCAAGGGCGCCATTCACCGACTACGTACCCAGGCACGGTGGGCCGAAAATCGGCTCTCATAGACTTAGGGATTAAAATTTTTAAGTGTCGGTTTTTGGGCGGATATTGGTTTCATTAGTTATTTTATTACTGTATACAAAAATGACTTCTGCATCAAATCAGTCCATAAACCAAATAATTAGAATTTTTTTACGAAAACTTTGTATGGAGAAAGTATGAAAAATTCAATTTTCTCTGAAACGGCAAGGAAAACCGTAATATCCTCACAGATAGTATTAGGGCTAATTATTCATGATTTTTTGGTGTACAATATATTACGGTTGTAATTGCCGTTTTTTTTTAAATCATTCAAATTTAAAATATTATTTTTAAGCATGAAACGGGGTTTTTGGGTTGAAAGGAGAAAAAACAACTGATATAAAAAATATTCATGTACTTATAATCGATAAATAATCAAACAAAGCAGATATTATATAAACTTGAATAATATGAATACAAAAAACACGTTAAAATAAATTGCAGATGATCGTCATGAGCAAATGACATGTTGTTTATTTTGACATGTATTAAATACACACATAATAAATAGTAAAATAAAATACAAAATTAAAAAAGCTTTATACATACTAGAACAAATAAATCATTACATTATTACTAATTTTCCTTATCACTATCGTTATCCGAGTCCGATTCTGAGTCAGAATCCAGATTAGATATGTCCAAAATGTCTAATTCAGGTTCCTGAAATTCAATTAAACTGAGAGTTATATATATATATATATATATATATATATATATATATATATATATATATATATATATGTATATATGTCATTTGCTCATGACGATCATGTGCAATTTATTTTAATGTATTTTTTGTATTCATATTATTCAAGTTTATATTAATATCTGCTTTGTTTGGTTATTTATCGATTATAAGTACATGAATAATTTTTATATCAGTTGTTTTTTCTCCTTTCAACCCAAAAACCCCGTTTCATGCTTAAAAATAATATTTTAAATTTGAATGATTTTAAAAAAAAAACGGCAGTTACAACCGTAAAATATTGTACACCAAAAAATCATGAATAATTAGCCCTAAAACCATCTGTGAGGATATTACGGTTTTCCTTGCCGTTTCAGAGAAAATTGAATTTTTCATACTTTCTCCATACAAAGTTTTCGTAAAAAAATTCTAATTAATTGGTTTATGGACTGATTTGCCCCAGAAGTCATTTTTGTATACAGTAATAACTAATGAAACCAATATCCGCCCAAAAACCGACACTTAAAAATTTTAATCCCTAAGTCTATGAGAGCCGATTTTCGGCCCACCGTGCCACGTGGGTACGTAGTCGGTGGCGCCATTTGACCCAGACATAGAATTCTGTAGTGTTTCTACTACTTTTGTAAGTAAGCGAAGTCGCAGGCTAAGCTAGTATTGTTATCTTTATCTTCCACGAACCAGATGCACTAAAATGTAAAAATACTTGTCCCAATTAGTACACTCTACGTGGTTAATGAATTCGAGCTATAAAGTAAGTAACTGCTCTGTAAACATTCATTACTAAGTACGCATTATGAATTAAACTGTAGTGATATAAAAGTCGTTATTATCCTCGTATAATTATTTCCCCGTGGAGTATAAGAGGTCCCACCAAGATCTCTGGGACTTAAGTGATCTCACCTTCTAGCAATGCACGTGCTGACTATGGTATTGAAAGGTCAAAAATAGTCAGAATGCATTCGGTTCCATCAGTACCAAAAATTTAGTCCAGCGACAGTTGTTCCTAGAAGTCAATTAAGTAGATCCAGGCTCCAAATTCAGGTAGGGTTGGAGCCTTGGACGCAACTTAAAATTCACTAAAATGAGGGAGATGTTTTTTCTTCGTATGTTTGTAGTATCGTACGTACTATTAACATAGTAAAATAAAAATAATACTCTGCTATTGACGTCGCGGAAATTGGTTGAAGGCGATGTTGCTATCTTTGAGAATAGCCTACCCAGCATTGAGCATCAATGGGTTTTGAAATGATTACTTAGTTTATTTACAACTTAGTAGTAACCCAGAATAACTAATAGTACTACGTAGTAATAGTAGGTAGTTATAAAAGTAGTAGTAGTAGTATGTAAGGGTGATTATGATGATGAAGTACCTACAAGCTAATTAACTATAACAAACGACAAAGCAAGGACGCAGTTTCAACATACTGTGTACAACCCTGACACTAGTTTGAGTGACGTGGCAAGTTCATAATGACGTCGAATGGTACAAAAATTGTACAATTTCTTGCTGACGACCTACTACAATTTAAATTGTCGGATGTAGAATTATATTTCGCTGACGTAACTCGTACCACTCAAAAGAAATATCATTGTGGCACACCTATTTGAAGCTATTTGGTCTAGTCTGGGTGCGAAAGGACCGTCTGTTGTAGCGTGGGAGAGGGGGAGGCCTACGTCCAGCAGTGGACTGTCTGGTAGGCTGATTTAATTGATTAATATCAGAAAACCGAAATGTTTCGAAAGTGTTAGTGCAATTTCCATTCTTTTCAGAACAAACATGACTTAAAATTTTTCAGCAGCATCACCATCTGCCCCTGATAGTTTCAAATGGCAGTAGGCTCGTCACCTCTTTATTGCGAGGTACTACGTCAATCAATCATTCCAATCAGCCTGCGACCTTTTCCAGGTCAACTACTTCCTTTCCTTCTTCGGAGAGAAAGAATGCTACTTACTTATATGCAGCCAAAGAATAGCCGTACGCACTCAAAGTATACATACGTAGGTTTAATTTGAGTAAGTGGTTGAAGATCAGGTCTGTTCAGGATAATAGTTTTTTTACTTCATCGCTCACGAAGATCATGAAGTGATCTCACATATTTTCACAACTCCATATTTGAATGCACGATTTTTTTAACATTCCATTTTAAAAAAGTATCCATGTAATTTATCGGTACATGTAATGTAATGCTCTTTATTTATTCCTGCGCCCGCGTCGCTATGTCAACAGTTTTTGTCGCGAATGTCTGCACATATTGGTACACGCGCTTCTCCAAAATATTTACTACATTATGTCCGAGTAAATACGACACCATGTTAACATCATTTTGTATCTTCAAACATATTTGGTTTGATGTTCGCATAATGACTACAATTTTCATATAATAATGGCATATAATTTAGTTCGAACTGAAACCCCGCACTGCCATTACATCGTTTAACCGTCATGATTTCTATAATATCATTTATATGCTACGTGATTCTTTAGTAATTACCTATCTCGATATAACCATTTTAAAATACACGGTCGTATAGAGAGGGAACGTAGATATATCAAACGGTTCTTGCGACCGTTTTGAGGTCACATCAGATGAATAAATGCGCCGGCCACATTTACCGTCATTATATGCAAATAATTTACACACATTAGCCGCGAGTACTGTATACTAGCACAGCCGACAGATCATACTAGTTTGCTATAAGTGGGTCTGATACACTCGCACGCCTGTCATCGATTTCTATTCAACAATGATACGGCTATTTTATTCGATATACCATCAGTTATTCGACGTCGAATCGAGTTACTGATGTATCGATATTTAACTGTAGACAGTGAAACTGATAACCCAACACCGAAAGTCGCTCACGTAATGAACCATGACAATTATCCGATGAAAAACTTAAATTCGCATTCGACTGGATAAAATTAATCAATGGCAGACCCCGGCCGTCAATGGAATGGATATTTTATGTTCCCGTGGGCGAAGAGTGGGCTCCAATTTGTCCGCAGTTTTTTAATTAGTATGGATGTAAGAGAAAACGAATTGGATTTATGCTTGCGACCGACGTGCACTGTGATTATTTACTCGATGGAACATAAAGAGCAGAAAAAAGGTTAGAGTATTTTTATAGCTTCGTTAAAACGCGGCTCATTAGCGTTGTATTAATATTACCTCTGTGGTTATGTTTGTCATTAGTTCTGCAAATTAAAATTAATTGGTGTTTTCCAGTGTTTTGCTTAATTAATATAAGTACATACAATCACACCCCTTGGTAGGCATAACATTGACACATTTTCCCTGCTGTATTTGCAGGTAAGATGGCCTCACCTTCTATTCGGGGAACTCTGGGACAGCATTACTACTTCCTCTTCCCAACCACCACCTCAGCAAACTATCACTTTTGGGTATCTCTATCCCGATTTCTAGTGGTTCTATCTCTCCTGCAGCGGTTCGGTGGAGCAGGCACATTTCTTCTCTACGTATCCCGGTGGTCTTCTTAAAATGCGGCAGAACTATTAAATGCGTCCCTCTTTCAGTTTACATGAATGCTCTATTTCTTACCCACACTCACTACTAGCCGATTATTGCACTTGTAAAGAATAAAATTCCTACACTTAATGATGTTTTGAACATTCCAAAATACCGGTTGAGCACTTGAATGTCGCCACCAACCACTAGACAAAAGTGGCTAGAACGTCTTAATCGACGACTCCGGACTCGTGGAGTACCTACTGAGTTATTGACTCTTGTTAAGTAGGTATATCACTTTGTCTTTGGGATGGGAAAAAGTAAGAGTAGCAAACTTGGTATTCATCAGTCTACCCTTTACCACATCATGTAACTCCTTCCAGAAAAGGTATTCAGTTATGCGGTTTATTTGAGTTGTATTAATATTATTCCTGTGGTTACACGTTTGTCATTAGTTCAGCAAATTAAAATTAATTGGTGTTTTTCAGTATTTCACGTAATTAGCGTCTGTAGAAGTCGACCATTTCTACGGAAAAGTAGGCTTAGAATATAACCTTAGCACACATTTCGCCAGCTACGAAGACACCGGTGCCAAAAGATTTAGGTTATCTGGTAGCTAATACTTACGAGATAGTTGGAGCAGAGTATTGTTTTACCAGACACCGGAAATCCTGTTGTTTATAGTTGCTTATCAAGAACATAAAACCGTTTAATTTATGATCACATTACGTCCTACAATTTATTCAGTTAGTGATATTTCTTGAAGTTGACGTAAATGTTGCACATTTTAAAGGAATGTGCTAGAATTTTGTGTCGGGAGCCCTGGGGTTTTCCTTTTGAGGAATCCGGATTCCGAGACTCCTAGCCTTAGGCACCGTATTTTCACATCATCCTGTAAAAAAGAACTTAGAATATAAGTATTTATTTATAACAATTTTAACGGTTTAAATGAATGGTTTTAAAGAATATACCGCACAAAAATCGTGCCTAAGTCATAATTAGCTTTATTAATCAACTAGTGGACGTCACGCGGTTTCACCCGTATAGTTCCCGTTCCTGTGGGAATGCGGGAATAAAATATAGCCCATATTCACCACAAAGAGTGTAGCTTTCGAACAGTGAAAGAATTTTTCAAATCGGTCCAGTAGTTCCGGAGCCTATTCGTTACAAACAAACAAACAAAAAAACAAAAACAAACCCTTTCCTCTTTATAATATTAGTATAGAAGACTGGATGTCGATTTTTAGGAAAACACAAAATTTTGCCGAAATCTCAAACAGAGCTCAAGGCACCCTCCACGAGTGTCGATCACGAATATCACGATCGCCCGTAGTGTCTTCTGCCCCGCTCCCGGCTCTAATTAGGCTCACATTCTCATTCAGTTTTCGCGTTTAATTTCGTTGGCGGTTTCGTCTTAATTACATTATTCTCGGCGGGCGAGCACTCAGTTGTTCTTGGGGAACCCTGCAGTTAAAACAAGTGACCGATACGCTTACTTCTGGAATATGTTCGGCTTACATACATTAACCTTTTAAACATTGATCACTTATTTTTGCGTTTTGTAGTCGTTTTTTTTTGTTTAGAGCCTTTTGATATCAAACAGTGACTATTGTAATGCGGACTCAGATACAGCCAGTTCGCTCTAAGTATGCCGCTGCCGCCGTAGAGACTGGTGATGAGGCGTAAATGGGAAGCGATCGGCAAACTTACAGCGAAGGCGCAGTACTTATACACTTATTACCTTGGTGTTGTCCCTTCATATAGGATGTTCGATCTCGCTTTCCTGATGTTGTGCTGTTCATTGTGGTTTACAACTCCCTCCATTTATCTTCTGATTAGATGCTGGTTCTGTGGACTCTTTTAACTTCACTTGAGCCTTGAGTTCGAGTTCGGCGTAACTTTTCTGGATTTGATCATTGATGTAGATCCTGCTTTATAAGAGCCACAGTAACGATACTATAGGCGGGATGGGAGTAGTCCCAACACTTAGGCTGAGAATTTCCTCAACTCGTGTCAACATCTTTAGTATATTTATGTAAAATCCCAGTCGTTTTCTGTACAATCATCGTGTTTATTGCAGCTGACAAATTACTCAACCGGCCTCAACTTGGAGGAAAACAAGAAATAAACATTCACTAACAAGATGACTTACACTTTCGCGGCCTTAAACATTTAAAGCAGGCTGTTCATCATTGTAATTGAAAAAAAAAATCACTTAACAGGTAAATAGAGGAGCTACGAGGAGGGCTCATCGCGTTCGCTTTGTTGTCAGGCGGTTGCTAATAAGATTTTTAAACGGCAACAAAGTATCCAATCAATGGGGCTTGAATAATGAAAACGGCACCTGCCAAGTTCCCAGACCTCCCCCACAAACCTAAACACGCACCACGCTCGTAACCCATACACATCAATATATTGTAAACCTTATTGATATGCAAATAAAATTCATTTCACTTTCCATTCGATAATGCTGAAACTTGAATACCCATATAAGTTTGAGTAATTATGCACAATTGTATTTCGTGTCCCGAAAAGAAGCATTTTTTTTTTTGTATTTATTAGCACGTGGATTTTGTGAAATTAATAACAAGCAACAACTTTGTTTTAACTAGAGCTCATTTAATTCAAATATTTTTTGGTCTTTCGTAACTGAAAATAAAAAAATATCAACAAAGTTATTACAATCCTAGTTAAAGTTAACTGTGAGAAAACTGAGACTCAGAACGACTATACACTCAATCCCAATTTAGTCAACTTGGACTCAATCTCAATTCCTATAATATTTTTTTGCTGGATTTTGAAGCGGAACCATAGCAGATCTCATGATTAACAAAATAAAACACGAACGATAGAGCGTCCTGATTATCTAATATCCTTAACAAAGGGCTCTCTCTCCCTTAAGACAGCTATAGCTGACTGCTGCACCTACATTGTACACACCAGAATACGGAAGATAAAAAAAGTTGCACATAAATGTATCTTCAAAACAGAACGCCGTAGTGGTAACCTCAGGAAGTCGTTATGCTGAACCAGCCATTATAATCTCCTCCCAAAATAGACGTGGAAGAGGCCTACAGATCCAGCAGTGGTTTGTAAGAGCACAATATAAAGAGAAAACCTACCTACGATCTGTAGGCTGTGGTAATAATATGTACAGTGTGCCTGTTCACACATAGTTTAATTTCTGAGGGGTAGAGGTTTGGGAGTCCTGGGATGTCCCAGGACTCCCCTTCCGAGGGCTTACCCGGGGCTCCCAAACATTGGCTGTTGGGCGTTACGTGAGTTTATTATTCGGTAGCAGTCTGGCATAGCATCCATGATGGATTTTCCCTCACGTAAAAAAAAAGACCAAGATACTATTACCCTGTACTTACAAACACCACGTGATTTTGGTGTAGACCAGAGAATCCATCTAACATTTTCTAAAGTAGAACTTCATCCCAAGCCATAATCCTAAAGTCGTTTAACGAAATTAAAAGTGGCAATGATAATTTCTTCTGAAATGCGGTCGTGCTCTACAGCGTAATCTTGTTAATTAGCCCCTCGGTATTAACGTAATCAATCTAAAAAATATAATGAACTATGATGAATAATTCTGTTTGATTATTACACGTAGGTACAGCAATTAATTTGTTTATTAACTTAATTGTTTATTTCACTTAATTGGCAATTAGCTTGAAAAAGTATGTTGTCAGCCCTGGTTTGTCCCACTACGAGTCATAGACCTATCGTTAAAGATTCCTATTTTATAACTGACAGAAGGTTATATGGTATATACAGGTACTTACATATTATCAAGCTATATACATCAAGCTTCCCTATACTTTTGAGAACCTCTATTATTATTATTTTCTTGTGGGAAACGCCGGCTACGCCGAGCGGACGATCCGACCGCCTGCGCCTGTTCTGCTGCCCATTTCCCCAGACACTTTTCTGGGATTGGATTAGGTATCCTAGCAGTCTTCACGGTGCCCCGTCAAATCTTCTAGTGTCCTTGCAGAATCGGACTTTCTGATCCACCGTCAAAAGTTCCAGATCCTCTATATTTAATCTATCCGTGCCCATAGTCTTCCATCTGCTTAGAGAACCTCTAAACAGCCTAATATTAACATTCTCTAACATTAAGGAAATAAACAAAGACATTAACAGGGACCTTTCAATCGCGTACTTCGGGTGCGATGTAACGAAGTGCGATAGGTGCGGTGCGCACGCGACGGTTGCTCATTAGCACGCACGCAACTTGCTTACGGATATGCCCAACACGCTACCGCTGCCCTTATAGCCTTCATTAGACATGACCACCGACAAATGTAATGGGCTTCCACACCCGTACTACTAAGAAATATTCCGCAAGATGATGCAACTGTATGTTTATACTCTATTGCCGCAATCTCACAGACACCATAATTAATCACGATATACTCGTTAGTAGGTACCACCCGGTCATTATGAATTCGTTAGCCTCTATTCTCTATAAATATCATCGTACGTTTCAATTCAACTGTAACAAGTACATTTATAAGTACAACCCTTTATCCCGTTGGACACAGAAATTAAACAAATTACATTCAGCAAAGCAAATCGTTCCAAAAGAAAGGGCTACTGAAATAATTGTCTACTTTACTCTCGGAGAAATAGAATTACAATCTAAATTAATTACGCTTTTAAAGCGTCCGTTATTCTTAATTAGTTTCTGCACCGCAGCGGAAGCTCCAGCGCCCGACTCGCGCTCTCTTAATGAAGGGTAGTTTCAAATCAGTGCGTTTGATCAACTCTGTGCAGTCTTAATTACGGCACCGTTCCGCGCGGGACAATCCGGTTATTTATGACTACATAAGCTTGATTATTCTTTAATGAATACTTGTTTTAAAACGTTTAATTAAGTTTTATGGCGACAGGGTTGCTTCAGACGGTACGGGCGTCCCGCCGCTCCGCTGGCCGCGAGCTAATTGGATCGGGTTGACGCACTCCCCGCGAACCGTCCACCGCTCACCCCCGCATACTCACCCCGCTCCTAATTGTATGAAACTGCTAATTGGAAATTTTATAAATGCGGCCACCCGCAGGCTTTCACCCGAATCCACTGCGTCCTGCCCTGACCATGGGCTGCCAAGAAAATTTATTACGACAGGTCAACATCTTGAAGGGCCAAGGTCTGGAGACGTAGTAGTAGACGATACAGTAATAAGATAGTTTATCTCTTGATTTCAATGTTAATGAGTGTGATGAATGATGAATAAAGTTTGCTTATGTTTGTCTACAGGGCGTGTAATCGTGGTGGTCGGTGCGAGCGGTCGCCGCTCCAACCGTCAAGCTGGCAGCGAGCGCGTTGAGTATGAACCCGCACTACCACGGGTACGCGGAGCTCAGCTCGCCGCATCCGCCCTCGCCCGAGGCGGCCTTTGCGGCCAACGGCCACGACTACCCACACAACAACAATAACCCTGCACTAAAAGAGTGTGCCGGCTGCAATGGCAAAATAGTCGAAAGGTTTCTCCTCCACGCACTAGACAGATACTGGCACCACGGATGTCTAAAATGCGCGTGCTGCGGGCAAGCACTCGCAGACATGGGCCGCTCTTTCTACTTCAAAGGAGGAATGATATTATGCAAAAGCGATTACACAAGGTGAGCCACATCATTTATTATAATGTACTATATCAGTTAATTAATCCGACCTCAGTCGTCTCAACAAGAACTAATTGGAACCTTTTAAGGCGCGGCATTCGAAGTGTTCGGCTTTGGATCGATTGTTTCCAGAGATCATCAATAAAAGGCTTAGTTTTTAGTATGTCATCCGACAATGACAATAGCGTGGCTGTCAAACGCATCGGTTCCAAAAAAGTATGTTAAGAAAGCCACGGGCGCATTGTTATGAAAATGCTTGAAGCCGTTGTGTTTTCTACCTGGGAGGGGAGCAAAAAGTAAACAGTTTTGCACACAACAACGGATCGACGGCGGCTCGCGGACCTGCTAAATTGGCCTCGTTAGAGAACGCTAAGGACTAATTTAAGATGTCGGTAACAAGGTTTTTATTTCAAGCCGAGTCGCTAATCAGACTTGTGCGAGACTGGCCCGGTCTGTGTTTAGGCTACAAGTCAATGTAACGACTGTATCTGCAATTATGGAAATTTTATGTCTCTTTGCAAACTAATGAATAACCACAGTTACTTGGTTCTGCGACGTTGTTGATAAATAGACTTCAGTTGGGTACTTGTAAACCAAATAATAAGGCTAGACTCGTTGAACGGTGATAAAGGGGAGAAGGGGGTTGTAGTGTTTCACCACAACCTGTATTTAGTTGTATGATAGGTACATCACATCAATCTTAAGAGTTTTGCTAAACAATAAATTTTCTGCAGATCCTTTCGTCATTTGATATTGCAAACGACGATTACGTTAATGAATGGACTCGTCAATCCGTCTTCGCCATCCGGAATTTCGCTTGGAAAACTACTACTAGCAAATAATTCTATTAAGAAACGTCTGAAGGTAGATAAAATATCTATAATAAGACATTCTGCTTCAGGGCAACAAAACAAACATCTCGCAATCCATCGTGAACGGCTTCGAAATTAGTACGGTCGCGTGACGTGTTAATCACATAATGAGTTCAACTTAGTGCATATGAAAGTTGCCCCTAGCTAGAAATTCCGTTTTCACCGCCCGCTGTAGTGAAAATGGACAGAAATGGATACGGGCCTCGAGCGGAGCGGGTGCGGCCCGCACGTGGACCGCAGCTGCCAGTCCTTGCGTTAATTAGCTAAACGCATGCCACGCCACTCACAATTATTTTACCGCAACCAAAGATTTACAGATGACAGTTTGTGTTCGTCCTTTTTTTTTTCATTTAATGATACATTTTCAGATTACTCATTATCTTATAATGTCGTTCATCTGTTAAAAAAGAAACACCCTCTTAATTAGATAACTATAGCACAAAGTCTTCTTACATTTTACTCATGCTACGGAAGCGGAACAATGTGTGAACACAATTTAAGCTATTCTCGTCTAGATATTTAGCCCTCTATATTTGACGTTCATACAAATTCGTTTTACACTGATTTCCCTTGTTTACCGGCGGTTGCGAGTCAAACTAGAGCGAAGAGTGGGCCAGTGGCGGCGCGGGTCGTGCGTCGTAGATTCGATAAAGCTCGTCTCACAGTTGACAGAGACGGAGCGGCCTAACGAGCGGTGCGGGGCTGGTGGCCCGCAGGGGGAGGAGACGGAGGATGAAGAAGTGCGGTTCCGTGCATGTCTCTGCTGATTGACCCGCGTCACTCGGCAAACAACAACTAACGAGTCGGCCCCGCGCCTCCAGGTACGGTAATTCGCTCGAATCGCTCCCGCGGCGGTCGCGTCGACTTTACTTACACGTCTTCACTGATTGAGACTCCTTAACAAAATTAACGCTCTCTCACGCAAACAACAGCCGCATTTATCCGCCTCCTTTTGTCCCGATATGATGGATTGCGGTCTCGCTCCACAAAGACGCTGATGATGTTACATGTTGCTGATTACTGTGTACGTACCAAATTAGGCGCCGAGGTGTTACGCCTCGTGTGTACGATTATAAAAGCTGCGGAAGCGTTACATGAACATTAAACCGGCTTAATTAGAATTTTATAATGATTTATGGCGCTACTGTTGTTCAGATGAAGACATTATACGTGTGGGTTCGATAAACCTGTGAATTGTTGCGGTAAGTGCTACACAATTCCCTGGTGGTATACAAATGAGCCAAATTCCGTGGGGATTTGACTAAGTCAAGCGGACCAATTATTCGAGTTCGTCAGCAGTCAGAAATCTGTCGCAAAGCAGCTTAATTGTTTTATAAATCAATTAATATTTTACCCTTTTTTGGCCCCATAAGCTGCCTCACCGTGTGATGTGACAAATACAGGCTAAAATAACAAGACAGATAGTAAGGGTAGGAGGCAGAAGTGGAAGTGTATAAAAAAGAAAAGCTATTCATATCATAGAGACGAAAGAGCAAAAAATGGCTATGGCTGCTACTTAAATAATAATATTGATGATTACGTCCAATTACAATGATTTTTGACTAGGTATTTAAGTTGTGTTCCTGCAGTTAACTCAAACATAACCTATTAAGCAGTTTTAAAGGAGTTCTACTAATTGAAAAATTGACATTAAAATGCGTTCACACTAGACTATATAAAATCATAAAGTAGCCCACTGACCTACATAACCCTCGCTGCGTAAAGACGCCAGAGCCAGACTGAAACATGTAACAGGGCACGTCCACGTACCCGTTGAAAGCAGGTTCGTTAGTGCCGTGCGGGCGCCGTCAATCAAGGCAATTGCTGCTCAATCGGCAATCAGCCGCTCCCGTCCCGCAGACGCGCCGCACACGCGCCGCTAACGAGCCGCTTCTAAAGTACCAACTTCTTATCCATTCTTACTAACACTTGAACTAAATGTACTTTACTTGCACAGACAGGATTGAGCGTCCTGTTTAAGGTTCTGGATGAGGTTCTGCTGCTTGCTTTAACAAAATCGTTTGACTATTTTTGACTTTGTAATAGCAAGTCTCTTTCTTTTATTCTAATAAGGTCTTATTATGACTTTGTTTAATACTGGCGGACGTCACGCGGTTTCACCCGCGTATTTCTTGTTCCCGTGGGAATACGGGAATAAAATATAGCCTATGTTCACCGCAAAGAGTGTAGCTTTCCAACAGTGAAAGAATTTTTCAAATCGGTCCAGTAGTTCCGGAGCCTTTTCGTTACAAACAAACCAACAAAAAAACAAATCTTTCCTCTTTATAATATTAGTATCCCTACTAATATTATAAATGCGAAAGTAACTCTGTCTGTCTGTCTGTCTGTTACGCTTTCACGCCAAAACGGCTGGAGCGATTGAGATGAAATTTGGTATAGGGATAGTTCGAGGCCCTGGGAAGGACATAGGCTACTTATTAACCGACTGTGCAAAGGGAGTGTTATGATTTTACGATATAAACCACTCTTACGCGATAACGACTTCTACGCGGTCGAAGCCGCGGGGAACAGCTAGTAGATAATATAACTAGTGGCTCTGCAGGACCAGTTAACACCGGCGCAATTTTTTTTATAGATTTTCTTAAAATTATTCAGAATCTCTAGTATCCATACCCTTATTTTTTAACCACTAACAATACAACATACTTATGAGAAAAAATAGACATTCCGAAATACAGAAAGAACACATAAATTATGCATACCTATCTGTCAAAGTTCAAGTCAACAAAATCTATTGTTAATTTTGCTATTGAAACAATATTTGCATAACAATAGATGTTTCGTCGTTAGAAATAGATACAAACAGAATAAATAAAAAACAAAAATGGAAAAACACACATTAATTGTAAACCAATAAACCGATCAAAACATTATCCACTTAACAACGAAGATCTGATCAAAAGCGCCAATGATGCCTCCGTCTCATTATCAAGCCACATTTAAACCGTTTCTGAGGGAACACAACATTTCACACAACGATAGTATCTGTGAATATATTCATTGCGTCCCGTCGAAATGTATATTTATTAAAACGCATGTCCAGGGCGGGCGTGGCGTCCAATTTAGGCGCTCGTTAAGTCGCAAAAGACGCGATTTAATTGCAACCGCTCGCCTCTAATGAGGCCTTGTATCCCAGACTCCGACGTTTCTTGTGCGCAAATTGACACAATGTTAGTAAATTGATGTCGCCCTACTCTGATATGCGATGCCCATAGAGCAACGCGACCAGTACAAGGAGAGTAGACATAGCATTTTTGCTCTAACATATCTGTCTAAAGCGCTCGTGAGTCGTGACCCGCGGACTCAGTGTTCTGTAAACGATCACTGTAGTAAGCAACATTTAATATGACCAGTTATGGATTGGTGACCAATGTAACCACTTTGTGTCATTTATTTGCGAGCGTTTCCGTGCTTCGGAGGGCACGTTAAGTCGTTGGTCCCGGTTGCCAGTGAAATGGCAGTCGTTAAGTCAGTTTGAAGGGCTTTACGTACATACATACATATGGTCACGCCTTTATCCCCGAAGGGGTAGGCAGAGGCATATTATATGCCCACATTTCACCTTTTGTATAATTTGTCCCACGTAATAGGTGGTGAGCCGTATTGCCGTGTTTAAATGGACAGGCGCAGGTTGTGACTGCCTGCTGTTGAAATAAAGCCTTCAACTTAGCTTAACGACTGCCATTTTACTGGCAACCGGGACCAACGGCTTAACGTGCCTTCCGAAGCACGGAAACGCTCAAATAAATGTCACAAAGTGATCACATGGATGGTCACCCATCCATGGACCGGCCATAGTGAAAGTTGCTTACTGCAGTGATCGTTTACAGAACACTGAGTCTTGAAAAATCAACAGCGGGCCGTCACAATCTGCTCCTGTCCTTATCAACACGGCAATACGGCTCGCCACCTATTACGTGGGACAAAAATCTAAAAGGTGAAATGTGGGCATATAATATGCCTCTGCCTTCCCCTTCGGGTATAAAAGGCGTAATCATATTATGTATGTACATATCGATCTGTCATTATTTGTGGGGGGAAATCGTATTCATATACCACTACAAAAGCAATTGGCTGTCACTATGTAAATTACACATTTTCAGACACTCGCATATTTATGTTTCTTATACCTACCATTGGGAGTCCGCTTTGACAATGGGGAAAGTCTCAGTATGGCGCCTCCTCTCCCGATAAATGTTCGTCGTTTTGCTCTATGGCGATGCCAAACGATGATGGCTGCGCGGCGTGTTAATTAAAAAGGTTCTATTAATTATTATGTCATTATGATTGTAATTAACGTGATGCGTGTGTGAAAGTATACACGACACATCATTGCATTGTCAAATAACTGTGAAAAAGGAAAAGGATTCCATTCGAATATCTCTGGGTTTCTTTTAATTTTCTTAAAACCTATGTAGTTTTTATAGGTGTTCGCAGATATCTGTGTTCATTTTCTTTTATAAACGTGTGGATAAACCGTTATGGATGCTATGCCGAACTCTTACCGACTAAAAACCACGCTTTCCCTACCGACTGCCTACGGCTGGGAGACCCGGGTAAGGTCTCGGAAGAATAATAATTCAATGACGTTTATCACAGCAACAGTTATGTTAGCCTCATTAAAACGTTTCAACAAAACAATATAATATACTACCCGTTCGCTCTAACTTTGCCGCTGGCGTAGAGGCGTATACCCGAATTGTTAATTAGACGAAGTAAATTGACAGTAGCTAATGTCACTTCGTCATAGAAAATACGCAACATTGTATGAAAAAGTGACATTAGTTGCTGTCAATTTACTAGGTCTAATTAAAAAATCGACTTTAGTATGGAGCCGAGCGGCAAAGTTAGAGCGAACGAGCAGTACTTACTTTTATAGCGAGTCATAGCTGAATGGAAACGGACAGAGCAGGGGGCTTATTAGCAGATGGCCTGCAATATGTCTAAGGATCCGAAATCTTTCTCGGATTGTCTCTGTTATTATTTATGTCTTATTCTGGGAATAAAAGTAGCCCATGTGTTATTCCCAACTATAGTCTATCCCTACCAAATTTCAACCAAATCCGTTCAGTCGTTTAGGCAAGAAAGAGCATTATTCAATACTCATAAACCTTCACATTAAAATAAGTCTTAAGATATCTATAATATTTAAATGACTTTTGGAATAAATAAAATATCTAAGTGCTTATGAATTTTGCCACACTAATTATTTTAATGCATTTTTACTATGAATAATGTTTTACTTTTATTATCATACCTAAATGTTTCATGCAAATGTGCTTAGTATTGAATTTAGTTGTATACTTACCGTTTTATTTTACTGAATGAATTATTTATTATGCATTGTTTTAACCTTTTTTAAAGGACTTGATAGTATAAACATATTGCAATATTAATTTTATTTTACCGAATGAATTTTCTTACGGTATTTTTTAAATAGACTTTTTTATTCTTCCTTTTAAGGTTTAATTTTAATACTATTATTACAAATTAAATATCTTTTCTGTAGGTACTATGACCAAACAAGAACTTACATAAAGCAAACATCGACTTGAGAATCTCTTCCTGTTTTTTTTAAGTCTTTTAATAAGTAGTTACTTAACACGTTGAACGCCACGTTAAAATATACTACTTTTCATTGGGGCCACGCGGCTCACCGGTGAGCCGAACCCTACTGTACCATTGGAGCCACGCGGGTCACCGGTGAGCCACTCGACGACTTAAACTTTAATGGTACGTTTACACGCTTGTCAAGCCTTGGCAAGCCTCGACAATCACAAGCGTGTAAAGAAGGCGTTTGGCTTGGCTTGCGTGAGTTTGTCGGCGCTTGCTGCCGATCCAGTCGAGTGTCGGTTTTTTGACGCAGATCAAAGGGTGTTTGCGGCAAACGTTTGCGACGCATTTACACGTTGGTCCGCGTTTAGTAGCCATTGTGATCTCGCGGCGACTACACGCTTGCTTGCTCGTGCTAAATAAATAAAAAATGATTCGCTGGTCGAATGAGGAGAGTCCTTCATTTCTGGAGCATTACCAGATTGAATCCTGGTTAAACAAAAATAGTAGTTACCTGGTACGATTTGGATGAATCTTTTTCATCCACCGTCTTCGTGGTCGTCGAGCTTTCCTTTTTTTTTTGTTTCACTTTGCTTACATCTCTATCTATACATATAATAAAACTGTAGAGGGTCGAGAGTCTGTACATGGAAGATATTTTGAAAATTTTAATTGTAGGGCATTCTCTAATCGATACTGAAGCCGAAAATGTAATTTAAAATTTTCATGTCTGTCTGTCTGTCTGTATCCCGAATAAGTATCACGCCGAAACTACTGAATCGATTCAAATGAAACTTGGTACAATCAGAGCTTATTATCCGAGAAAGGTTCTAGGATACTTTCGATCTCGATATTTTGCGCGGTTCCTTTGGGAGAGGGGATGAAAGACTAAATAGGTTTTCAGTTGTAACTTCTCAATGCGTGGTCCGATTCCAAAAATTTTTTCAGTGTTATAAAGGGAGTACTTTAAGGATTGTTTCACACCAGTTTAAATGTCGAGGGTTTTGTAGTTCAGGAATTAGAGACATCTCAACTTTCGTCAAACCTAGAATTCAAGGATTCCTTTGAATGTAAGGGTAAATCTAAACTGGCGTGTTGGCTTAATCATAAAAGAGCTTAATGATTAAGACTATTGTAAAATAAAGCGAAGCCGAAGGCGTGGACTGAATTGTTTTAGAATAGACTTAATCTTTAAGCTCTTTTATGATTAAGAAGACAACAAGGCAGTTTCATACACGCTCCCATGAGTCTGTTGAAAAAATACCTGTCCTTTCATACACCTTATGTGGCGTAAACGAAGTTGCGAGGGTCAGCTAGTACTTATAATAAAACTGTAGAGGGTCGGGAGTCTGTACATGGAAGATATTTTTAAAATTTTAAGTGTAGGACGTTCACTAATCGATACTGAAGCCGAAAATGTAATTTAAAAATTTTTAATGTCTGTCTGTCTGTCTGTATCCCGAATAAGTATCACGCCGAAACTACTGAACCGATTTGAATGATACTTTGTACGATCTAAGCTTATAGTCCGAGGAAGGTTCTTAGATACTTTTGATCCCGATATTTTGCACGGTTGCTTCAGGAGAGGGGATGAAAGGCAAAATAGTTTTTAGCTATAATTTCTCACTGCGTGGTTAGATTTCAAATATTTTTTTGGTGTCTGAAAGGGAGTACTTTAAGCATTATTCCACACAATTTTCAATATTGAGGGTTATGTAGTTCAGAAATTAGGGGCATCTCAACTTTCGATAAATCTAGAATTCAACGTTTCTTTTGAAAGTGAGGCTAAACGGGCGTGTTGGCTTAATCATAAAAGAGCTTAATGATTAAAGCTATTGCAAAATAATTCAGTCCGCGCCGAAGGAAGTTTTAGAATCGACTTATTCTTTAAGCTCTTTTATGATTAAGCAAACAGGGACGTTTCATACGCTGCTTGATGAGTCTCATGAAGAAGTACCCCTCCATTCGTACACCTTATGTGACGTAAATGAAGTTGCGAGGGTCAGCTAGTTTCAAATAAAAGTACATTAAACCAAATGCAATAGCCGTGCCAAGTTCGGTGTCCGCCGTGCTTGGAGGTAGGTTGCAGACTGACGGCATTCTCAAGCGTGTAAACGCCTTCCAAACACCAAACAAGATTTGTGATGGCTTGGGGCTGTTTACCATTTGCCAAGGTTTGGCAAGCGTGTAAACGTAGCATAACATGTTTTGCAGGCCACTACGCGCTGATATCATACATAAATGTTTGAAGCGTGAGCCGCGTGGCCTCCTGCAACACACCATTCAACTTGGTTTGAATATCTTGCAAAAGACTTAGAATTTATTTGCAGTTTTCTATACTTTGTGGGATGATTCTCAACTCTAACAAATAAAATGTGTAAAGGGGTTATTAACATGGGTATTTTGCTACAAAAAATAATTATTTATTAGGTTTTAATATATCTTTAATAATAAATGAATTAAAATGAAGGAATTACAAAAATCTTAACATGAATTTTTAATATGACACAAGTCTCTGGAAGTCTTATTTTTTCTCTCTCGCTTGTTTTCTTCTTCGAGATGATATTCAAGTCGTCATCATCTTCGGCTAAAGTAAAACTTTTGTCCAAAAGATTTATCTCGACATTTTCTATTTCTGCTAAGCCTTCTTGTGTAATAATAAAATCGTCAAACATATCTACATCCATTTTAACCAATAGCCAATATAATTACTTCAATAAACAAATACTTGGCACTACAAGTCAGCAGACTGGGATGGACTGCGAGAGTTCTATGCGTGGTACCCGTGGTGGCGGCTTTGTTTAACCTCAGAGGATCTGGATTCTTGTGCTGTAGCAGTCGCTGAGGGGATCTAGGAGGGTAGGTATGGAATGCTACATTCCCAACCGCTGGATCCCTGTAGGTGCAAAAAAGCGACCGTGGTTCAATCGGCTCTGCAGAGAAGCTCTAATGCAGAAAGAATCTGCCTACAGAGCTTGGACCACGGCTCGTGCAAATTCAGATCCAAACATCTCTGAGGTGAAACGCAAATTAAATGCCGCCTCGAGGAGAAAAGAACAATTGTCAGGGCCAAGTTCGATTTCGTCGGCAGAATTGGCGAACGGCTAGCAGGCTACCCTTCAGAAAGTCGTGAATTTTGGTCGCTTGCCAAAGCTGCCGAGAGAAACTTCTGTCGGTCAGGTTTACCACCCTTGCTTAAACCCGACGGTAGTTTGACCCAGAGTGCCAAGGAGAAAGCCGACTTTTTGGGTAATCTCTTTGACTCTAACTCGACCATGAGCGACGGGGGTGCTTTACCGCCGGGCATTCCGAGTTGTGGCACTTCCATGCCGGAAGTTAAATTTACACAGCGGAATGTCCGACGGGAGCTTCAATCCCTGGACGTTCATAAGTCGAGTGGGCCAGACGGCATTCACGCGGTGGTACTTAAGCACTGTGGTCCATAGTTGTGTCCGGTACTTACACGTCTTTTCACACTTTCATATTCCATGCGACAAGTCCCGGCGTCGTGGAAGATCGCGTATGTACATCCTGTACCCAAGAAGGGTGACAGGACCGACCCGGCCAATTACAGGCCTATAGCCGTCACCTCCCTTTTATCCAAGGTGATGGAGCGTGTAATTAATACACAGCTCCTGGGGTACCTTGAGGAACACGACCTGCTCAGTGACCGGCAGTACGGTTTCCGTCACGGTCGCTCGACGGGCGATCTTCTTGTGTACCTAACACACCGATGGGCGGCGGCTATCGACAGTAAGGGTCAGGCTCTAGCAGTGAGCCTCGACATCTCTAAAGCATTTGACCGGTTCTGGCACCGTGGTCTTCTTACGAAATTACCCTCATATGGACTACCTGAGAGATTATGCGGATGGGTGTCCAGCTTCTTGGCCGGTAGAAGCATCAGGGCCGTCGTAGACGGCAGCTGTTCAGACAGCATGGCCATAAACGCTGTAGTACTGGAGTACCACAAGGCTCAGTGTTGTCCCCTACTCTGTTTCTGCTGCATGTCAATGACATGTTGTCTATTGACGGCATTCATTGTTATGCGGACGACAGTACGGTGGACACTTGTTACACGGGCCGCCCCGGTATCTCTCGGTATATAGTGGAGGAAAAACGTGAACAGCTTGTGTCTGAAATCGAGGCTACTCTTACTAGAGTGTCCGATTGGGGTGGACAAAATCTTGTCCAGTTGAAACTTTCGAAGACGCAAGCGTGTTTTTTCACCGCTAAGCAAACCCCAATTACTGTAGCGCCGCAATTTTAGGGCACATCTCTTTCCATCTCCAAAAGTATAGGGATCCTTGGCGTTGACATCTCCAGTGACGTTCAGTTCCGTAGTCATTTGGAGGACAAGGCTAAGCTGGCGTCCAAGAAGCTAGGTGTGCTCAACAGGGTGCGGCGGTACTTCACTGCGACGCAAATACTGCTTCTCTTTAAGTCGCAAGTGCGGCCGCATATGGAGTACTGCTGTCACCTCTGGGCGGGAGCACCTGAATATCAGCTTCGTCCATTTGACTCGGTGCAAAGACGAGCTGTAAGAGTTGTCAACGATCCTGTACTTACAGCTGGTGTGGAACCTCTTCACGACAGGAGAGACTTTGCCTCCTTATGCGTGTTCTACCGCCTGTCCAATGGTATGTGCTCTGAGGAATTGTTTGATATGATGCCCACGGCTACGTTCTATCATCGCACCGCTCGCCACAGACAGGGAGTTCATCCTCACACTCTGCGTCCGGTGCGTTCCAGCACGGTTAGATCCGATAGGTGTTTTCTTCCGCGCACGCTTAGGTTGTGGAATGACCTCCCTGCCTCGGTTTTCCCAAACGCCTACAGTATGGGGTTCTTCAAAAGGGGTCTTAGAAGGTTTTTACAGGGTCGGCAGCGCGAGTGTGGCACCTCTGGTGTTGCAAACGTTCATAGGCTGCGGTGATCACCGGTCCTTCTGGTGGGCCGTATGCTTGTCTGCCACCTTAGTGGTATAAAAAAAAACTTATCACAAGAAATTGCGCGTGATTTACTCGTATTGCAAACGGTCGACTAATTTGAATTTACGCTGGACGAGTAATGCAGGCAGGTGGGTGGTGCGCGGGTGAGCCACAGCGTGACCCCCGCGGCCCCCGCGGTAGTAAGATCGCGTTTCCTTCTGATGTGGCCACGCGGCCCACCAGTGAGCCATAACTCTTAAATGCAGTATTTATGGCATAAAATCGATTGTTTTAAATGGATATAATATTACTTCATCTTTTTTACGGATTACGTGAAAAAAACACTATTATGAAAATTGAAAGAAATATCATTTTCACTTTGGCCTAAACAAGTTTTCTCACGCGGCTCACACGGTGAGCCACGTGGCGTTCAACGTGTTAATGTAAAAGAAAAGTCGGACCTTGAATGGCGCGGCACTTACGTTAACATGAGTTAATGCTCAAGTCTTTACCATTAATCATAAAATGTATGGTGTTTCCCTTAGTGACGTCATAGCTATAATTCTCTAACAATCGTTAGTGATAAGATAATCCATGATTTATTGCTACAATGTGGCCTAGAACTTGATTGACTTGCATCGCAAGGTTTATCCGTCCTCATTATTAAGCAAACAGAAAACAGATGTTCGGCAATTCATGGTTATAACGATGACGGACCTGTTGGACCTCCGGTCATGAATGCCGATAGTCCTCGACAAAGACAGAACCTCGGTAGTATATATTACAACTAGATGTTCCCCGCGACTATGCCTGTGACGTACCTACCTAGTATGAACCCTGTAGCATACAATCAATCTTAAGCAAACAGAAAACAGATGTTCGCCAACTCATGGTTATAACGATGACGGACCTGTTGGACCTCCGGTCATGAATGCCGATAGTCCTCGACAAAGACAGAACCTCGGTAGTATATATTTATAACTAGATGTACCTCGCAACTTTGCCTGTGACGTACCTACTATGAACCCTGTAGCATACATTCAATCTTAAGCAAACAGAAAACAGATGTTCGGCAATTCATGGTTATAACGATGACGGACCTGTTGGACCTCCGGTCATGAATGCCGATAGTCCTCGACAAAGACAGAACCTCGGTAGTCAATATTTATAACTAGATGTACCTCGCAACTTTGCCTGTGACGTACCTACTATGAACCCTAAGCATACATTCAATCAATACATGCCTGTTATTCTTTTAATCTGAGATGCCTGAGCAGTAAACTAATTAAAAAATCATTCCCCTTTATAATGTTAGTAATAATAAATAAATAAATAATAAATAAATATTCACGGACATTTCACACAACGCTATCTGATCCCAAAGTAAGCTAGGAATAACCTGCTTGTGTTATGGGTATCAGACCACGGATATTAGTACTTATAAACTTTTAAATACATCGATATTATACATAGAAACACCCAGACTCTTGAGACAAACATTTATGGGTCACACAAATATTTGTCTCCGGTGGGAATCGAACCCACGACCTCCAGCGCCGCAGGCGGTATTGCTACCGACTGCGCCACAGAGGCAGTCTGAGTGAGTCTGATAATGATAGTAAAGACTCAACAGACTACAAACTAGTTTGTATCATGAATATATGTCTTTATTTGTTACAAATTTTAGTTTCAAATTGAACACAAAGCATGACATGACGTGACGATATTTTCATGATCAACACACAAACGTTCCCTCTTTGAGACAAGGACAAGTCAAAGATCTTGCACCCAAACCGCCGCCAGCCATCCATGATCTATTTAAAAGGCACTGGCTTGCAGACACTATTGGATTACCCTATCGGCCCATGCCATGTCTCGATTAATTTCGTTTGTCTCTTTGTGTGTCCGTCCGTCCGGTCGGCGTCTAAACAGAAACTAAAGAGCGTTTAGTGAACGACCGTCCTCGGCCGCAATTCGATTACTGGTATTCATCTTGACTATGAAGACAGAACTGAATTTATTGACTTCACTGTATTCTTGGTTGAAGGATATTACCACAGCTTTAATACTTTTGTTTTATTTGTACGGGTTCAGTCATTGCAATCATCCAGCTACTATGATTTTCGACAAGGATGGACATGCTCTCTTCTATCTCATTATTGGTAGAAACAAACTTTCATTCTTTGACTGCCTCTGTGGCGCAGTCGGTAGTGATACCGCCTGCGGCGCTGGAGGTTGTGGGTTCGATTCCCACCGGAGACAAATATTTGTGTGACCCATAAATGTTTGTCTCAAGAGTCTGGGTGTTTCTATGTATAATATGCTATGTATTTAAAAGTATATAAGTATTAATATCCGTGGTCTGATACCCATAACACAAGCAGGTTATCCTAGCTTACTTTGGGATCAGATAGCGTTGTGTGAGATGTTCGCGAATATTTAATTTATTTATATTCTGCTTAAAACAGACATTTCAACTGATATAAAAAGGTCCTGCTGTCTGTCCGAAAAATTGATCGTAATAAAAAAATACTTGATTTTTCTAATTTTTGAAATATTTTCGATAAGTAGGTACTCGATTACGATTCGACTTACATTACAACTTATTTTTTCTATATTCCAATTTGTTACCTACATATTACCATGGTAAAATTATACTCTGGTATTAGAGTAGAATAAATATAAGTACTTTTATGGCTGAGTCTTTCTGTATTATTCCTGAAGGTTTATGTATAGATACGTACTTATTTAGGTAGATAATAACAATATGGTCTTGATATTCTATATTGTTTCTGGGACGAGTCTATTACAAAATACTGGGCACGGTTCCAAATATCTTGGTGCTACTAAGAATTTCCTAAAAGCGGATAGATCATTAACAGCCGACCCGGAAATCGAACACGCATACGACTACACGCTAACAAAGCTATTAAAATTGTTTATACAATATTCTTAACAATTTGAAAGCAGGTACTTGTAAGTTTCCCACGGCAAGTCACGAGTTTTCTATCAGCCTCTCCAGCGCAGACTATTACAAAATGCCTGTAGTGAACCGACTTCGCAAAATCAGTAAGGAGGTTCTGGATACGCATACTGTTTGATATACTTTTAATATTCGTCGATATCCTTAAAAGTATCCAAACGCAGGTGATCAAACTGACGTCTCTACAAATTTATTGCTGTGACCATATTAGACCAAGTTCCTTTATTCGTCATTTGCAACGACTCATGGAAAATATTATTTATGACTATAACCTTATAGGTATTAGGTATCATTTGTAAGAATAATAATAACTTTGTGCTCTGTCTGCGGCAGGGAGCGTGCTTTTTTCTCAAATTCGTTTTCCACAATCTCTTTTACGCACAAGACTTTTCGCTCACTAACCGCCCATTAGGCTTTCAACTTTGCCAACGACTACTATGGTCTTAGGCAAAGTTGAAGACTTTTAAGGGTAGCGTGTTGCTATCTGCAGGAGATAATTTTAACTTGAGGTAGCGACAACTCACTCTCTGTCTCTATCTTTCTCTGTCCGTTTCAACATGACAAATTTTCACAACCTGTTACCTACTTGAAACAAAATAGTGGGGGTATGACTTTGCTAACTTATTATGTGCCTGCGACCAAATACATTCAAAAAAGAGTTTCGTACATTAAACATCTGCCTACCATTTTTGGGAAAACGCATACCTATAATATTTTACGTTGCTCACAAAATGACACATCACGATGACACATTTTGACATGAATAAATCTATTCGACGATAGATAGAACACATGAATTAGTCAATTCCATTGTTATTCCTGACACAAACTAATGACGCACATAATTCTAAATATTAATAATACATAAAGAATTGTTAATAATGATATTGTAATAATTAATTCGACCTGTTGGACAAGTTGTGCAATGAATCTTATTTATCTAGTATGTAAATTTATTTAAATTTATACCATTTGAGTACAGCTTCGAGTTTGTTTGTTTTACTATAGTTTATAACATTGAAATTTAAGTAGACAAATGTGTTAAACTGTGGTATTAATGTTTTAAATTAATTCTTTCGATCGCTATTTATTTGTATGTATTGCAGTAAAATTTAAGTGGATTAATATGTTTTTTTTTTAAACCGGCGTAGGTAACAGTTTTGAGTTTTATGATGCTTTTTTATTAACCATAAAAAAACTGATTCTGACATCTAAGTTAACATGTACAGTACATTAAAATAACATGATACGACGGTTATCTTCAAGGTGTAAGCAGGTTTAGCTGAAGAAAAATAAAATTGTTAATATCAAGTGTCTGAACATTCTAAAATTTGATTCATTCTATTGTTAAACACCATCTCCATACCACAAACTCCAAAAGTCGTATTAAATAACATCTTTATTGAAAGTCCCAGTGTCCGGAGTCGTATACGACTCCGGACACTGGGACTCACCATATGGGGTAGACCATGAAGAAAAAAGAAAAGCGTCGTCGTCGCTTAAAAAAGAAGAGCGATTTTCATAAATACATAGATGGAAAATCGAAAACTTTTTTTTTATTTTACTTATACATGTTCTATGTGACATCCTATGAAACTACATCAATATCCTCATGACTAGTTGACATTCTATGTAAAATGGGCCTAAAGTCATAGGAAAGCATCTCCTATGGCGAAGCTAAAACCAAATCCAATCTCCGAACATTCTCAAGTTTGTTCAAACAATTCTCTCACACACATCATCCGTTCGGTCCGTACATACAAATCGTAGCAAATATAACCCGGTCAGAATGTGATGATATTTGTCGTCATCAATTTGACGTCGGCGTCTTAGGCCGTCATCGGACATGTTTGCAGAGCGTCGTCGAACCACAAGTCTTGTATCACGGAAAGCCACGAGAAATTCACTAGATGAACCAATCTTGTAGGTACATGACGTCCAAGGCTGTGTTATATTAAATGGATACTGTGTTTGCCTTCTTAATTGGATAGTCTTGGTTGACTAGCATCGTTTGTAATTATTGTACAACCTACTCGTTAGAAACATTTCTGAATAATTGTCAACTAAATCTGTACGCACAGCATTGTCATAGAATCGAATGTTACAAGTTCCTAATATACTTGAATTAATGTCAAAGATCTTTAGAACTGAATGTCACGATAATCTTCCTTTTTAACCGACTTCAAAAAAAGGAGGAGGTTCTCAATTCGTCTGTATGTATTTTTTTTTATGTATGTCAAGCGATATTTCCGTCAATTATAGATGGATTTCAAAATTTATTTTTTTGTTGAATAGGGTTTACTTCTGAGGTGGTCCCATTTTCACCAGGTCAGGATCTGATGATGTGATCCAGGAGAAAACGAGGGCAACCACCGAAAATTGTAGGGACAACTAGTGCACTTGTTAACTTTTTAATTAAGTGCTTTAATGTTCTACACTTTAATGAAGGTCTGGAGTCGACCTGATGATAGAGTCGAAAGACAGTCGAGGGCATTCCTTAACAATTTACAGCAGTTACCTTGTGTTTGGGCTTGATTGATTTGTATTGATGAGAACTTTGGACCTAGATTGATAGATCCGCCTTCAAAAAAATAAAAAGGAAGTTTTCAATGTTTTATGTATGTTCACCGATATTTCCGTCAATTATAAACGGATTTAAATTGTTTTCTTTCTTGAATAGGGTTTACTTCTGAGGTGGTCCTATTTTAATCAGATCAGGATCTGATGATGGGATCCAGGAGAAATCGAGGACAACCACCGAAAATTGTAGGGACAACCAGTTCATTTGTTAACTTTTTAATTCAGTGCTTTAATGTACCTACTACTATTTAATGAATATCTGGAGTCGATCTGATTATGGAACCGAAAGACAGTCGAGGGAAATCCTTAACGATTTACAGCAGCTACCTTGTGTTTGGGCTTGATTGATCTGTATTGATGAAAACTTTTACCTAGATAGATATATTTTTCGGTTCATCCGTCACTTAAAATAATGAAAAAAAATTTTTCAATAAAAAATAAAACCGACTTCCAACAAATCCTGAAAAATAAAATTTATACTTAGCACAAAGTAAAATGTATTTTGATTTATCAGATTTTATTCAATATAGTATTGAAGTTGGTGCCATGAATAATACCTACATAAACCTATGGGTTTACTTGGCGCCGACTTCAATATGATATTGAATAAAATCAGATAAATCAAAATACATATTACTTTGTGCTAAGTAAATTTTATTTTTCAGGATTTGTTGGAAGTCGGTTTTATTTTTTATTGAAAAATTTTTTTACGTATGGAATGGAAATGTATGTCTATATTTTAAGAGTCCATATGACGCCAAATAGACTATTACTTTGATCTAGATCTCAGGACTCGTGAGGTCTGTTGAATTAAAATTTGAACACAGACAACTTCAGTTCATGAACTAAAAACGCTCTAGGTTCGAAACACGATTACTGATAAAATCCTCGATAGATTTTTGTGTTGAAAATACCTCGATTTCTTGAAATTATAACCTAGATCTCATAAGTTTTAAGTTTTTTATATTATATAAAATATTTATAAAAAAGACAATAGTAAAATCTTCATTTACACTAGACCACATTTTTAATATTGGTTATAGTTTTTTTATAATTAATTTATTTCGTTAAAAACGCACAAAAACCGATCGCATCTCTCTCTTTCTTGCACGCTAAAATGTATATCTTCTATCTTCTTTTAACAATTTGGCGTCTGGTAGGCTCTTAAGATTGGCTCATTATAACAATTTTATTGGCAGTCAAATTTTTCCTAAAATAATGCAATATTAGGAATAGAATTTTTGTAAACGTTATATGAATTCTTTTCAAAATAGATTCACCTCTTTCTTTCCTTCTGTTTCTCCTATGTGACCGCAAACGAAGTCGCGAAGTTGTAGCTAGTCCTGTTATTTAATCGTACTACCGACTACTAATACGGAAGCGAAATATGTAATTTAGACATACGAAAGCGAAATATGGGATTTAGACATGTGTCTAAATAAATATACAGGGCTACCAAACTTAGATAAATGAATGGACTTCTAACTCTGTTTATACTGATGGCAGACGCGCGTGAGTTGGTTTTGTCTCAATAGATCGATTACTAAAACAACATTACAAGTTCGTCCCACGGATATCTGTGGTTCGTGCGTGGTAAGAGGATTTCTGATGCTGGGGCTTGTAGAACTAAATCAATTTCAGTCAATATAACTAGTGGAAATAGTGGTATTTTGGAGTTTTGGAGAAAGGGTAGGCGGGAACCAACACCACGAAAGACACTTTTCGTTCTTGTTAAATGGCGTTGTAAAAGTACTATCTACAAACATATTTTGAATTTACAAATATGTAATTTAAAAAAATTAAATGAATTTTGTGTAAATTCTGAAATCGAATCCTGCAAATAGTACACATTAGCAATTATTCCAAACAAAATAATTTCAAAAAATTCAGTAGGTATACTATAATTTATTTGACATTGTACTGCTTCTAACAACTGAATTTATCATTTTACTATTATGTACCCATATGAGAATTACTTATCATTTCCAGTGCCGTAGGACGCTCTGTATATGCGACTGTAGGGCGGGCTGTCCGATCAGCAGAGGTATAGGTACAGGTAGGGAGTGAGGCACGCCAATTATGATGTTAATTAATAACGTGTGTCTCACGAACGCTAACGACGCCGTCACGACTACATTACTTAGCCACTTGATTAGTTCGTCGCAGGAGGCACCTCGCCCGCAGCTCTAATTAGCAACGACTCCCCAACAGGGCCACAGGACCCCGATAAATATGATTTGTTACTGCACTATCACTAATTGGAAGCAGTTCGTAATAGATGATCTCCACATTGATGCAGTAATAACTACCTACCACTACCCACTACTATTTGCCGTGTTCACTGTTCATATACACATACAGGCAGCACGAACCATTTACCAATCAGTGCCTGATAGAATATTAAAATTGATCGGAGCTCTATGTTTTCATGTCAACACAACCGTGCCAGTTTTATTTCTATTCTATTATTAAAACGTTTAATTTAGGGCAACAGTTTTACACACAAAACGATCAAAACGCAATCTGTCCGGCCGAATAGGAAACCTATTCGAAATTGATATGGGTGGAGCGGAGCGCACGAGCGCATTGCCACGTCGCGCCTATGCAGACTCGTAAACGATACAAATCCATTCGAAAATAGCTCAACACCACCTCAACTCACCACTCAATCTTAAACTCTATTCCGTTACCATGGAGTTCACATCCATTAGTGGTCGAACACGACAGCAGACGTGTTACATAGACGGACGAATTTCGTTAATAAATAAACGCAGTGCCCGGCGTCCGGTTGGCCGTCAAAAAATAGTAAAAAATGTTCCCGGTGAAAATTTGGCGCAAGTATGACAGCGGAAGCCGGCGCGTGACGAACACAAATCATTATTCGATAGCCACCGCTGTCAAAGGAATTTTTAATAATGTTTACTGACTGAGATTCAGTTAGAGCCGATTCCCACATGACAGTTTATATGCCAGAGTTATTGCGATGGCACTCATCGCTGAAAAATTTTGTAACCATCTGTCAATCCTTTTCACATATTCTGTGTGTTTTATAACAAAGCTCACTCGGCGTACAGAAACACTACCCAATTACGTTTATGGTCGGAAATAAATTAAATTATTGTAACGTAAATTTTGATTAAATTATATTGGGGGAGTAACGGAGAGGTTGTGATGACGATCAAATCGTATCAATTAAGGGGAAGCACTCAGTAACCTCGCTCGGAGTGTCGGTAGCGAGACGTTAGCTAGTTATGGGTCCCGCGTCTGATCTTAATTAACCTCATGTGCTAACCTCGCCATAACTAGGAGCTGCGTGCTCTCTGCGATACTAACTTACCTACTACTTATTAATTATAAGAACAAGACCATATTTTGCCGATATCTAAATTTATGTACGTCTTTATTAGATAGATAGACTTAAATTAATACTTCATTCTTGTATTTTAATACTAAATACCATTTTTATCTAAGACTAGCTGACCCTCGCAACTTCGTTTACGTCACATTTTTATGGTGTATGAAAGGAGGTGTATTTCATAAGACTCATCCAGCAGCGTATGAAACTGCCCTGTTTGCTTAATCATAAAAGAGCTTAAAGATTAAGTCTTTTCTAAAACAATTCAGCCCACGCCTCCGGCGTGGACTGAATCATTTTACAATACACTTAATCATTAAGCTCTTTTATGATTAAGCCAACACGCCAGTTTAGATTTACCCTCAAATTCGAAGGAACCGTTGAATTCTAGATTTTGCGATAGTTGAGATGTCTCTAATTCCTGAACTGCAAGACCCTCAACATTGAAACTTGTGTGAAACAATCCTTAGAGTATTCCCTTTATGACACTGAAAACATTTTTGAAATCAGACGACGCAGTGAGAAGTTACAACTAAAAAAAATATTTTCTCTTTCATCCCCTCTCCCAAAGGAACCGCACAAAATATCGGGATCAAAAGTATCCTAGAACCTTCCTCGGACCATAAGCTCAGATTGTACCAAGTTTCATTCAAATCGATTCAGTAGTTTCGGCGTGATACTTATTCGGGATACAGACAGACAGACAGACAGACAGACAGACAGACAGACAGACATGAAAATTTTAAATTACATTTTCGGCTTCAGTATCGATTAGAGAACGCCCTACAATTAAAATTTTCAAAATATCTTCCATGTACAGACTCTCGACCCTTAACAGTTTTATTATAAGTATTATCTAAGATAATAGTGTAAGCTATTATCTTAAATACGACTGCTATTTTTAACCGACTTCAAAAAAAGGAGGAGGTTCTCAATTCGTCTGTATGTATTTTTTTTTATGTATGTCAAGCGATATTTCCGTCAATTATAGACGGATTTCAAAATTTTTTTTTTTGTTGAATAGGGGTTACTTCTGAGGTGGTCCCATTTTTACCAGATCAGGATCTGACGAAGGGATCCAGGACAAATCGAGGGCAACCACGGAAAATTGTAGGGACAACTAGTGCGCATTTTAAATTTTTAATTAAGTGCTTTAATGTTCTACATTTTAATGAAGGTCTGGCGTCTATCTGATGATAGAGTCGAAAGAAAGTCGAGGGCATTCCTTAACAATTTACAGCAGTTATCTTGTGTTTGGGCTTGATTGATTTGTATTGATGAGAACTTTACACCTAGATTGATAGATCAGACTTAAAAAAAAAGAAAGTTCTCAATGTTTTATGTATGTTCAACGATATTTCCGTCAGTTATAGACGGATTTAATTTTTTTTTGTTGAATAGTGTTTACTTCTGAAGTGGTCCCATTTTAACCAGGTTATGATCTGATTATGGGCTGGATGCTGGGTATGCGAGGGCAACCACCGATAATTATAGGGACAACTAGTGCGTTTGTTAACTTTTTAATTCAGTGCTTTAATGTACTACAGTTAATGAAGGTCTGGAGTCAATCCGATGATGGAACCAAAAGACAGTTGAGGGAATTCCTTGACGATTTACAGAGCAGCTACCTTGTGTTGGGGCTTGATTGATTTGTATTAATGAGAACTTTCACCTAGATAGATATATTTTTCGGTTCATCCGTCACTTAAAATATTGAAAAAAAATTTTTCACAACCGACTTCGAACAAATCCTGAAAAATAAAATTTACTTAGCACAAAGTAGTATGTATTTTGATTTATCAGATTTTATTCAATATAATATTGAAGTTGGTGCCATGAATAATACCTACCTTAACCTATGAATTTACTTGGCGCCGACTTCAATATGATATTGAATAAAAAATCTGATAAATGAAAATACATATTACTTTGTGCTAAGTAAATTTTATTTTTCAGGATTTGTTCGAAGTCGGTTGTATTTTTTATTGAAAAATTTTTTATGAGTCTCTATTGCCATTAAAAACCAAATTCTGTATTTTAAATAAATCAGGATGTAATCATTAAAATGTTGAACAACATAATTAACGCTTAAGAATAACTTTATTGTACTCATGTCGATCATAAAATTGTCAGTTATATTGTACTGTATAAGTAGTAGGTAATAGCTAGTTAGTAGTTACTTTTAATTAGTCTGTACAATTATATTTGTCTTCTTTTCATTGTCTGTGTTAGATACAAGTACTTAACTAACTTTTATAAGAACCACATTATGTTTAATTACAAACGTATAACAATGTTTTTCACATTGATAATACAATGATTATTAACAAGTATAACAACATTTAGATATTTACATAATATGCCGTGTTCAGACAAACGAGAATCCGAACGATATATCGTGGACACGGCGATCGCAAACTACTAGACATATAGTTTGCCTTCGTTCAATGTGAATGCATGAATCAGACGTCAAATAATTTCATTTACTCGCTTTAATTGGCATTATCAACATTTGCCACTTAATATAACACTAATACACACAATACTCGAGCATTTGTATCTAAAAATAAGCCTTTTAGTCATACTTAGTCATACAAGCCGATGATCCGTTAACAAGCTACCGTGAAACGCAATTTCCTCGCTTCACATTAAAAACAAGACGACCAACAACGGCTACATACTCTGTCCTTGTAAAAATAAAACTGGTGTTGTCATGTGACATGTAATAGTTCATAAAACACGTGTACCTACGAGGTTAGTGGTCCGCAACGAGCAACCGATATGCCTCGGCCACTAACGCGTCTATTTCGAAACTTTCTAATACCTAGTTCATCAACAAATTCATTATGTCGTAAACTGGCGTGCGCGAGACCGAAATATCGCGGGACTCGTAAAACCGCTCGTAAAGACGTTTGTTTACTAATTCGAGAGGGCAGGTGGGGAGACCGCAGCACGCGAGGGATGCTGCCAGTAATAATAGTGTGGCACTACATATGAATAAAATATTTATAAAGAGACTAAGAAGATCTACACTCGAAGTGATAGTCGAAAGTCGGATCGTTAATAAGTAGCGGACGAAGTCATCGCGGGCCTCCAAATTGCCTCCTCCGCAGGTCACAACTTTTAATGAGGCAAAATTCCCGTCGATTCGACGCGACGTCTACGTCGCCTTAACGCAACCTGTTCGTTAGCACAAAAACGGGGCACGCTAACACGCGATTAGAATACACCCCCGCCGCCCAACGCTTGGTGCACACTGGACTCTTATTAAGTTTAAGAAAATTAAATTATATTGCAATTTAAAAACTCGTTAGTTAAAGAAGTTAGAGCCTAAATAAAGGTCACCGCGGTTAGTTCGTTAGTGTGAGGGTAAGACGTTCTCATTAAATGCGTATAATACAATATATTTCATAGTAATTAAAAACGTATTACAGTGTGGTCTTTGTTTGCAATAACTAGATAATGAGGAGCTCATAATTAAATTTCCGTGTTATTTCTAATCTGCCTCAGCATCAAGATAAAAAAGATATTACTGTTGAGGCTGGGATTTCCACTCGCAAAAAAGGGTCTCCTCGCAGGCAATATATTTATTTAAATTAAAATTTTTGACAGGTGTTTAGTTAAAGTTAAAATTAGATTGATTTTCAAGGTAAATTATTTTTGAGTTTGGAAACACATGTGAACTTATAGAAATTTAAATAAATATGTATAAATCGTATACAGATCTATTCTATCATCATGCATCAGTGCGATACGAAAATGCCATAATGATACAAACTGCTGTAATCCCGTGCGTATTATCTAATCTAATGTCAAAAAGGAAAACATCAATAAATAAATCACAAAAGCGCAATATTGATATTATGCTTAATAATATGCAAATTTATTAACAATCTTACCATCTTTATTACCCAATTGTTTTTTAAATAATCTTTCTAAATCAAAAATAAATCACTTGCTAAATACTCGGTGTGTCCAAACCCTAAGCCGAAAAGATGGTCCCTCATCTGTGGCCGGCTTTTTCTGTTGTTGTCACATTAGCGAATAACTGCGGCCAACTTTGCCGATACGTTAATGATGTCGGCGGGACGTCTATTACGAGGAAAAAACGTTCCTTTTGTGCAGCATCCGCGTCGACCCACTGTTCACTTGCTACTTACTTTTAATAATAAAATAGCCCGGCCTAGTGCAAGTCGGACTCGCGCCGAATGGTTCCGTACCAAAAAACGGCAAATAATCAAGTTTGTTCTGTGGAAAAATATAATTTTATTTTTGATCTTAGTACTTGTTGTTATATAGGTATACCTATATTTTTATACCGCCAAGGTGGCAGACAAGCATACGGCCCACCAGCTGTACTGGTGGTCACCGCAGCCTATGGATGTTGGCAACACCATAGGCGCTACACTCGCGCTGCTGACCCTGTAAAATTCTTCTAAGACCCCTTTTGAAGAACCCCATACTGTAGGCGTTTGGGAATACCGAGGCAGGGAGATCATTCCACAAAACGTGCGCGGGAGAAAGCCCCTATCATATCTAAGCGTGCTCAAACTAGGGCTTGAACTCCGGAATTCCGGAATTGACATAATTCCGGAATTCCGATAAAATCTAATATCGTTCTCAATTCCGGAATTGGCGAGATCAATACCGGTATTTCGATATTGAAAAATGAAATATATTTTCGCTTCTTCTTTAATTTCATTACAAACAAAAATGTAGATTATAAGCTTCTTATGCAATTTAATTACCTTTAATTACTACAGTGTTTATAATATAGGATTTCTCAAGTATTAATCATTTTATTTGATGATATTTCTTAAACCTACTAAGAAAGTATATCCATATAAAATTAATGGTATTTGATAGAAAACATACTATTTAAATAATAATAATATTATTGAGGACGTTTTTGTATTTTTTTACATTTAGACTTCAATTTATAGTGCGAACTTAGACCTAGCTCTGACTTATGCTACGAGTTAAAAAATTTGATAGAAACGATGTAAGAATTTGACAGAGGTCTCGCTCAGCATAGCTCTAGTAGTTCTGACGGAACTCATGGGGCCCGTACCTTATTATTAGGGGCAAACTTTGCCCCAAGGCGCTCCACTGACCCAGAGTGAGGAGGGTCCTGGGTTTCCTGTTCTCATCAAGGCGGAGGAACATATTCCTTCGCACATGGCTCAGTCTCAGGTGCCCGACGCTGATTACAGCGAGAACGACGTGCCCGAAGTCACTGAAGGTGAGTTAGGGGCGACTGTACTGCAGCTTAGATTCCGCAGGGGACGTGCCCCTGGATCCTACAGCATTCCAGGCCGAGCGTGGGTTCTGGCTCTTGAGGATCTCGGGCCTTGAGTGATGGGACTCTTTAGTGCATGCCCCGAAAAAGGCCAGATTCCCAAGTTCTGGAAGACAGGGAAACTGATTCTGATCCGAAAGGCAAGGTGATCGGCAGTCTACCCATCCGGGGATCGGCTGATCGTGTTGCTCCGTTGAGCAAGTCCGGCCGATCCCCGATCGGTCGACCCCCTACAATTATACGCTCAAGGAGCTCGTACCTCGTTAGGTATGCAAGCTCCTTGAGCGTATCATTGCACAGCGCACAGTCGGGCACCTCATACGCGTGGGGCCAGATCTGGCAGATAACCAGTTTGGTTTCCGTCCAGGGCGCTCCATCGTCGATGCGATCATGCGCATTAGAACACTGACAGAGGAAGTAACATCGTAGGGTGAGGTGGTGTTGAAAGCGATGGCGATGTCAAGAGACACCGGCATCGCCTTCAACACCTTGCCCTGGAGCTACGTTAGGGAGGCGCTTATTTATCATGGAGTGCCTCCCCACTTCCGTCGAATTGTCGGGGCCTATCTTTCCGAGAGGGCCATAACTTACCCAAGCTGGCTAGGGCCCAGCCGGGTCAGGGAGATACGCCGTGCGGTGTTCCGCAGAGATCAATCATAAGACCGCTTCTGTGGAACATCGGTTACGATTGGGTGCTGCGTGGTCCGTTGCTCAGAGGCGGCATATCTCGAGGATCTGGCAGCGAGGCAACTTGCGTCCTTGTTTAAATAAATTGATTATATTTCTAATTTATTCTTTTCTGGTGCAAGAAGGCGCTGGAGCGGGGTCATAGGCCTACGTCTCCAGAAATTTAGGTTCGTCAGTTCCAGCACCACAAGGAAACCATGGAGACCTGGGCTTGAGCAACAAACCGAATCGCCACATCACATCACACAAGTGGGGAAACGCCAAATCGCCACAATCAAGGCGGTCAGACCGGTCATGGGCGAGTGACTAGAGAGGAGACACGGTGCGGGTGCTCTGTCCTACCGGTTGTCACAGATGCTTACCGGGCACGGGAGTTTCAGTAAGTATCTGTCACGAATACACCGGGAAACCGCACCTGAGTGCTAGCACTGCGAGAAACGCAGTGAGGACACAGTACTTCACACAATAGTGGAGTGCACAGTGTAGGGTTAACAGCGCCCGGTCCTCGAGGTAGATCTGGACGTGGACATTCTCTCGCTGGAGATCATTGCGCGAGCTATGATCTCCAGTGAGAGTAAGTGGGACGCCACTGCGTCTTTCTGTGATCAGTTAATGCGGCGAAAAGTGATCGGGAGATACGCTCCCTCTCGAATTCCCCATGTCTTTGCCCAAGACTATCGGTCTTCATAATCGGGGGCCTGAGGACGGTGGGAGGTTCAATAAAACACTCTAGTTAACTTTTTATTGATTGAATTGCTTGAATAAATCTATGTCGAAAGTAACTCTTTACTATTTTTTACCTAATAGGTATTTTGTTTATTAATAATTCCTAAAGTGTACGTCATAACCCAAACCCAAATATACCATTTTATTCTGTCAGGCCACAGGATTTTTTTCCTCAAACAAAATGTATGAAAACCGTGTGTTTTAACGATACACGATGTAAGAAGCAAACTAAGCTGTGTGTATCATTTTTGATACACAACGTTATAAACATTGTGTGTAAAAATGATGCACTGGCGCTGAAGGTGTGTCTTACGCCGTCCTTACAAAAGCACGCCCAAAACGAAAGCGTGACGTGAAAGTTTCACGCACGCCACACGCCCTCAGATGCGGGATAACACCTGAACAAGCCCTAAATATGCGGGATAGCACCCGAACCTCCTAGGTAAGACCGCAGTGATAGTCAAGGTCTGTGGGAATCCTGGGGTCATCCTTCTGAGGGCTTACCCGGGCCAACCATAGGCAATAGTTAGGAAACGTGTGATTTTTAGTTGGTTGCTTTAAAATAAGTAATTTTACTGGGAATCAAAGTAGTTTATCACTAATCACGTAGGACTGCCAGTTCCCGTTTCTTTTTTTACATATCACTATTTTGTACAAAACGAAACTTGATTCAGTTCCGGAATTCCGGAATTCCGGAATTCAAATACTGAATATCGAAACCCAATTCCGGAACTGAAAAAGCGTCCGATATTCAAGCCCTAGCTCAAACGCTCTGGACGCAAAGTGTGAGGATGAACACCCTGTCTGTGGAGAGCGGTGCGGTGATAGAAAGTAGCCGTGGGCATCATATCAAACAATTTCTTAGAGCACAAACCATTGTACAGGCGGTAGAACACGCACAAGGAGGCAGTCTCTCCTGCCGCGACTCGCGAAGACGTTCCACACCACCTACAAGCTGAGGATCATTGACAACTCTCGTAATAAATAAAATTATAAATAAATAAATTATTAAAGACTAGCTGATACCTGCAGCGTAGCCCGCGTAATTGTTTCCACTTCCCGTGGGAACTCATTCCCGGGATAAAAAGTAGCCTATGTGTTATTCCAGACTATAATCAATCCCTGTACCAATTTCAGCCAGATCCGCTCAGCCGTTCGGACGTGAAAGAGTAACAAACATCCACACTCACAAACTTTCGCATTAAAATATTAGTAAGAAGTAACATTAGTAAGATCACACACGTGGTCAAGTAAAATTAAATTAGTTTGGTAGGTATACGAGCAGTGATAATCCTTGTTATAGATTATAGGGGTATAATTTTAATTAAATCCCGGCGACAAACTAATAATAATGGTTTCGACCACAGATAATGTAAATAATTTTATAAGAACAAAATGTATTTTGTAAATCGTAGGTATTGTTTCAAATAAATTTTCCTTGTGCATTCAATATTAGTTAGCATTGATTTATTAAGTAGTAGAGTGCGTCCGCGGCTCCGCCTGCTAAAAATTATGACACCGTTCCCGCTTCCCACGGGAACTTATCCCAGGATAAAAAGTATTTAGTACAGGCTATAAACTCTCTCCAGTATGACGTAGGTCAACCAAAAGTGGTAGAATTAGATTTCATATTAGAATCAGACATCTCTGCATTCCCTGACGAGGAAATAGCATCGTCGTTGATTTATACATCAATCTCTATATTTTGTTATTTTATACTTCTACTTCTCTAAAGTGTTCAAATTTTTCACACACTTTAATGTTACTGACAACCAACGGCTTAAAGTGCCTTTGAAACGCTCGCAAATAAATTTTACAACTGTCACTGGTAACAGTGGTAACCCATGCAAGGACCGGCCATAGTAAAGTTTGCTTACTGCAGTGATAGTTTACAGATCTTCACAGAATACTAAGTCCACGGGGCCACTAGCGCTTTAAAAACATAATCTGTAGCACGAAACTTCATGTACAAACAGCTTTCTTTTTCTCTATTTCTCTCTCTTCCTGTATCTACGTATTTTGTAAAAGGTTGGAACTAAACAACTTCAGCGTATTTGTATGAAATTTGCATATAATGTGAATAATAATGTTCCCGAACGGTACTGTCGTAAACATGCGCCTACGCAAATAATCAGTATCCTGTTCCATTGTATAGGTACTAGCTTATGACACACGGCTTTGCCCCCGATGTTATGTATGTACTTCCAACTCCCGATTCACCTTCTTTAGTAGGTATACTTTTTAAAAATACCTACATGCCGAGCCAAGTCTATGCAATTTTCGTAAAGTTTTGTAAACTTCAAATATGTAGATAAAAGGACATTGGCTGTTATTGTTGACAGTACTTCAATTATTAAATACCTATGTACTTAACTACTTTTTTAACATTTTTTTATTTGTATACAGACAAATCCCAAACCTTTTTTTTTTTCAATTAATTTACCTTTTTATCAAATTATACTATTGTCTGCCACCTTAGTGGTATAAAAAAAACCACGTCGACGTACACCAACCACGTCGACGTACACCAACCACGTCGACCAAACACGTTTGGTCGCCAGTATGTAAATCTGTCCAGACCTTGGGAATACCAAAGGTAAGGTAAATAACTGTATTAAACTTGATTTGACAGTTTCAAACTCTATGGAGGCAAGTTGGTTTATAGATAGCCTATGACCTTCCTCAATGGAAGGACAATTGCAAAATTTCCAACGGTTGACCCGTTAATAATAATAAAAATTATTAATAATTGACTGCCTCTGTGGCGCGGTCGGTAGTGATACCGCCTGTGGCGCTGGAGGTCGTGGGTTCGATTCCCACCGGAGACAAATATTTGTGTGACCCATAAATGTTTGTCTCAAGAGTCTGGGTGTTTCTATGTATAATAAGTATGTATTTAAAAGTATATAAGTATTAATATCCGTGGTCTGATACCCATAACACAAGCAGGTTATTCCTAGCTTACTTTGGGATCAGATAGCGTTGTGTGAAATGTCCGTGAATATTTATTTATTTATTTATTTAAAAATAAAACCTTCAGCATTATGATATTAAGTATAGATTACATTAATATCAGTTACCAGACTTAAGTCGTATAGCCTTATTGACTAGAATGGCAGTCGTAATATTCTAAAACAATTGAAGGTCAAAAATATTTCTCACTTCACAAGTAATAATAAACCTTATGGCGAACAAAATAAGGCTTTTATTTAGTCCGATAATGAACGAACCAGGAGATCGGTTCATGTTTATTCATAGGCGCAGATTGTTAGAAAATGTCTGCGTTGTGTATAATCTCTAACAGAATCTACTTAGCGGCAAGAAACTCATTTTTCAACTTCATAAATTATCGGCCGATATCCGAGGCTATTTCCCACCGACGCTACCTACTGTAATGAGGTTGTAAACAACACTGTCTAATTAAACTCCTTAATCGCAAAACTCAAACGGTAACCGCTTTTAAAACAAAACCTCGCAATTTTCAAAGCGACCACCGCGTAAATAGCCTTCGTTATATCGGAGCGGCGATCGCGGCTCATTACCTTCGCCCCCACTCCCTAATTAGACACCCTTCCTTCAAGCACCCCCGACACCAACCTGGGCCCCCTTCTGTCCGGATTGTTTTCTAATAATTCCTTTATTTTCGTGTAGGTTAAAACTCATAATTACCCTTTTACGGTACAAATTGTTTACGACACCGAATCAAGATCCAGTTAAATATGAAGTACGTGACTTCATAAACGAAGGTAACGGGAACACCTACCCTCTTTATTTCCCAACTTTACGAGCTGCGTATAAATCAAAACATACTTTTCTTTTAAACGTGATAAAAGTGCCTATTATTTCATCACAATTACCTACTCAATCAAAAGCACAAACTAAATAATGTTAGTTTTTATTTTATTAACATGGTATTGATTTTTCTTTTTTACTTCCAACATAATGGAGTCACAATATATTTCGGAGAATTATGTTCGTTCATATTTATAGCTGAAACGAGATTTAATAGCTATCCAATTAATCGATTCGCTACGGAAGAAATTCAAATTGGCTCTCATTTCCTGTGCCCACCGCGAGAGGGCGCACGCACCTGTGCGCTGCATCCGGCGGGGCCAATTACTGGCCGTTTTACCCTAAATAAAGCGCCCTAACGACCTATACTGGACACCAGTTAAAATTCGCGTCAGGATTCATTAATATAACATGTAAATTTGTAGTACGTCATATGGCGTGTAATGATACCGTGCAACTTAATTATCGTTCTAAGTTGGCAGTACCTACCATACTACATACGTATTTTGATAATAGGACACGCTATGTTCACACAGCATCGAGTTAATTAAACGTGAACTTATCATCAGAACTATAAATTTACGTGTGCTAAGTATGAGAAAAAACAACGTTTTTTGCTATGATTATCTAGGGCAAAAACGAAAAGGCTCCTAGCCAATTTGACCTGCAAGCCACGGCATACTATTTGACCTAACCAGGCGCTGCTGATGCTCTGTTCATTTTAGAGTGGAATGCTTTTTTTATACCTCATAAGTGACACTCAAGCATGCCTTCTTCCAGATGGATATTGGTCACCGTAGCGTGAAAGAAGCTGTTAAACTCATACTGCCGCCCCCTTTCAACCCTCTTCTTTCCTCCAAATCATGCTCGTTTTTGCAAAATCGAACCATGTCACTCCACAAAATCAGCTTACGCTGAAGGAAGCTACTATTCAATCCCACCGTCCTGTCACCGAGATCCCAAGGCAGTCGCAACCGCAACTGACAATGCTATCAAAATAGGAACCACATCAATAGGGTTAGGAACTATGATAGTGAACAAAGGTATCCTATCGAAAAACCTATCGATTCATAAATACATACATATAGTCACTCCTTTATCCATTCAATACTTTCAGAAACTCATTACCAAGACGATAACAATAAGAGATGGAGTGCAAACCCTGATACTTCTTTCTTCTGTAGCCGTCCATCTTGTACGTCTAGAAACCTCACTAACTAGAACACCAAGCCACTCAATTTCAGACTTCACCTGAATAGAAACAAAGTCCAATATTGCCTGAAAGTGTTAACGATTAGATGTCCATGATTTCATACACTGATACTTAAAGCCTTATTATCTTATATAGAGAGGTCGTTTCGGCGTTTTACCTTCTATAAATGTCCCAAGATGCGTGATAAGATCTGCGCAAGCGTCTTCGATCGGCACCTATTTATTTATTTAATCAGGTTGAGCGACATACAATGTCCCATTGTATGTCCTGATTTATTGCTACAAAACGATCTATAATGGACTCCCTACTTGCTTAACAGATACCTACACCTGTCTCGTAAATTAATTGCTAAGTAAATGAAAACGATCGATTTGACACAAATCCTTATGGATTATAATAAATATGTTGACATAATATAATTAAAATGCAAAATTTCGTGACTATTCGTGTTATCGTCATCTAATTCCGACTCTGCTACTATTAGACAAAATGGAATATCTATTTAATTTTAGCTTACAAATGACTTGATTAAAATTCTTATTAATATTATATTATAGGCTTGGAGAATGAGTCAGTAACCTATTAAATTATGATAACTGCCTATTTTATTTATGAATAGTGCCACGGTACGTTAGGAGTCCAATATTTGCATAACACCTCTTGTTTTGATAGAGACTTTATGTGTGATATATCCATAGATTTAGAATTTTACGCTACGATATATCATCTTTTTTAATGTTGTCATAGATTTTATAAACAGACACATTTGTCTGTACACCAATTTGATACTTAGTTTAATTTCTTTTTTTATAATGATAAAAACATTGGGTCATACATCTTTTTAGATAAGATAGATACTGCCGAGATTTACCCAAAATTAGAGCATAATTTTGTTTGATGAGTAAATATGATTTATTCTTTTCTTAGACATAAGTTCGTCAATGTGTAATAGAGACAGAAAGTGATCATAACGTAATATGTTATGATCCCTTCTGTAAAAGAAACGTATGACAATATTATTGTCATACATTTCTTTTCATTACCACATAGTAGTGTGCTAAGTTGCTATAAAGCAACAACTTGCTAGATGATATATGCTGTATGTTTATAGCAAGTTTTTTTTCATGCTTTGTTATAGCAAACTATTTTTATACGCGTATGCTACATACAAAGGCAATGCGGTGGGTGTATTTTAAGGAAGCGCGGCAACTGCTATATATTAATTCGCAATTCGGACTGATGACAGTATGGTTTATAACTTTATGTACATACCTATTTACCTACAACGTGTATTCGTGTTTATACAATTTATAACAATGAACTTTCCTTCATACTTTTCAGGCTCGCTTAGGCCTTACTAAAGAAGTTCCGTATCGGCAAATCACTTCTTTTCTACATTTTTATCTAATACTAGCTGATGCCCGCAGCTTCGCCCGCGTAAAATTTGTTCCCGTTCCCGCTTCCCGTGGGAACTTATTCCCGGGATAAAAGTAGCCTAAGTTAGGTACTCCTTATTACATAAGCTATCTGCCAGTGAAAGTCCCGTCCAAATCGGTCCAGCCGTTCCAGAGATTAGCCAAAACAAACAGACAGACAGACAAAAATTTTAAAAATATATATTTTGGTATGTGTACCGTATATACATTCGTATGCATGTAGTAGAAAGCGGTTATTTTAATATTACAAACAGACACTCCAATTTTATTTATTTGTATTGTATACTTAGATTTATTTAAACCGAACTAATAAAAACACAAACACTAGATAATCACAAAACAATATCTATTTACTTACACTATTTACACTTCAAAGCTAAACCAACCAACCAAAAATCAACTAATATAAACATCGTTCAAATTATTATATTACTGAACCGTCCGACCGAACTCCGAGATCGCGAATTCAAAAAGCACGCGCTGCGCTAAAACAAACAATAAACAATCGCCAGCACGCGATATGCGAAGACTGGACGCCGAGTCCTGTGACACTCCGATATCGGGGAAGAACGATGGATTTGCTTTATTGCTATATTGCTAAACGAACCGCACCTGTGCGATTGGCTAGCACCGCGCGCCGCCTTGGATGGCGCCAGACAGGTGAAACAGGTGATAGAGAAAGAGAACAACATTACTATATCGCATCTAGCATCTAGCAAAAACTAAACGCAAAAATATCGTTTGCTTTATGCTATAAGTATACAGCATGCGAAGTAATTTGCTATACGATATATTAACCACCACTATTACCACACAGAAGCTTCAGAAACGTTTTCATAACTGGGACAAACTAACTTTGACATAAGACTATTGACTATAGACGTAAAAGATAACCGCTCTGATTTTTAATATCATAGAAGACATTAAAAGCCTTAGAAATAAAGACATAACCATTTCACTTTTAAAAGACTTTTTTAAGACAATCATTCAACCATTTCGATTTAATGGGACTGAGCTTTTTTAGAGATAACTGTTTAAATATTTATCAAAAAGTTTATGTTTATAACAAGAGTAAGATAATTATTATTCTGTATTAATATGTTCTATATTAAAAAATGAAGAAATCGATATCGTCAAAAAAATTGCATCGTGCAATAACATGAACGTTCAGAAAACAGCCATTTTGGTAAAAGGATATTTTGATATTTGTTCAACATAACGTTCAGTAAACTATAAATATCCGACATCACAGACCGTTTATAACTTTTTCTTGGCCGCTTGCTCGTTAATCCGACATTATATTTTGACAGCGTGTAAGTTGCATATTTTGCGTTATTTCATTAATTGGACAGGGATTTTACTACTCAATTTTCAGTATAATAATGTCATTAACTCCCCATAAATTTGAATTTATTTGACCATAAATAAGAGAATTTACATAAAAATACATCTATTATAAAGAAGTATACCTACATTGAATAATAAGACGAAATATAATGGAGAATATATTTTCTCTGAAACGGTTTAGATTTAGAAGGAACTGTCGCATATTTTCGTCGAAACAGAACACGTTAGAGAAAAGTTCATGTTTTTCTGTGACAAAAGAGATCAGAGCTTGAAAGCAACTGTAAGAGGAATGCGTGTAGGGTCATATTATGTTTGTTATTTAAGGTTCTGTAGCAGCATTACATTACCATGATAATAGATTCCCATCAAGAGCTCAGGGGCTCATATACTCTTTCCCAGAAATTTAGGGATCCATTGGTCCAAACGGCCTTCAAACAATAAAATACGAATCTCCAGTAAAAATTTGGGGAATGCAACTAGGAAAACGCTTAATTGAAAACAAAATGATTACCCCTCCTCTATATCTGTTTAATGACACCATCCTCCTGATAGAAAGTCGCCGTAGTCATTCGCCGACATTAAAAACGATAGAAGAACCCAGAATTTTGTCAAAAAATCGTCCAACAAAGTTGAAAAACCTATAACAAACCCGAGTTTATAATAGTGCAAAGTTGTGGCCATATTCGCTCCTCGTTTTGCATTTAAATTAAAACTATTCACAATATTAGCATAGAAATGGTTTCGATGGCTAATCGTTGCGGTGTCAAAAATGTTTAATTAAAAAGATTGATGCTTACCGGCGGAGTGGAGCACCAGAAGTACAGTCGAGTTGCAAACTTATCTAATTAGTTAGGGGAGGAGACGAGGCGAGGGGCCCCGCCGCCTCCTGCCGCCTCGTCGCGGGCCCCGAGGGCGCCACGGCAATTAGCGGTGATAGTCGATTAGCTCATCGTACAAGTGCGGCTTTTGACAAATGTTGCAATTTATAAATTATTATTATTTATGTGTGGCCTCGATAATTGTTGTAATTAATACTTTGATTGTATAGAAATATCTAGAAATAGCTTGCATTATGACAGGTGACATTATAAAAAGGCGTTTTAGTAATTTGTGAATCTATGCAGCATAGTGGTTCTATTATAGTTAACATGGTCCTTGCAATAAGTCGGAATGGGTCTCCAGAAGAAAAGCTTCAGGACAAATATATAAACTGACAATATCTACAACAAAAATTTAATATTCAAAAGAACTCGCAGAACTGGTGCTTGTTTTTTTTTTATTTCATGACGTTCTTTGTAGAAATATGCTTTATGTAGTAGAATTATGTTAAAACGATGTTGGCTATAGAAGATTGATTAGTGAAAGTTTAGTAATAAGTGGAGGGAAGCCCGTAATACCGAGATAATTAATTCTTAACAAGTTAATTGATATCGGTATTAACAGTAATTAGAAAACTTCGTAATATCGTTTTCTTTATTAATTTAGTTAGTATAAACATGTAAGCGGTGCCACCAGGAGCTCGAAAAGTACCTGTGGACCAACAGACGAGGATTTGGCAAAGATGCTCTAGGATTTGGTTGCCCTTATCGCTAAGTGGAATTTCTTACAGGAAATCTGACTTAAATGTAAATAAGCAGCTTTCTAATTATTGCCTGATGCCACAAACCGCTCATTAGTAGAACTTAATAGTAATTAGCGTAAAAAATACTAGCTCGTAGAGCTGATTAAAGCGTTTTAAACAAATGAAAGAGCACACCGCGTCTTAGCAATGCATTGTTTAAACGCTGGGCGTATCTCGTAGTTGGTGTTCGACGGGACGTGTCGCGCAAACGATTATGTCGTCATTACAAGGACGCCTCACGACGCGGCCGGGGCCCGCAATCACCGGAGTCCGCCCCTTACACTTGTTAGGTTTTTCCACGCTAGTTGTTGTAATAGTTTCGCTAAGCGACGGCCACTGGAGTAGAACAAGGCGTTTAATTAAAGGGCGCTCACCTCACGGCCGGTGTTGTCGGCCAGCTCATCGCATGCGCCTTAATTAGTTCAGACCGCCCCTAACGGGCTTATTTTGTTTTTCTCGGATAATTTTTAATTAAACGCTTGATTAAAATGAAAGTTTGCGTAAGTAGCGAGCGAGGAACAATCGAGCCAGAGTTTAGGATAATGAATTGATGGTGTTACTTTGCTCGCTTGGAGCTCGCTAGGGACTTAATTAAAAATCGCCGATAGAGTGTGTAGAGGGGAGTTTGAAACGAGTTTATGGAACTTAGTCCGGAGGCTCTGTTGTTTTACTATGTCAATTTGAATACGAGATTGCTTCACGGTTAACGAACGTAACTCACAATAACATTTCGCGTGTAAAAATATACTAGAGATTTTCTTTTTGCTCGTTACAATTATTCTTTACACTGACAAACTGCCAGTTTTAATTTAATTTATTGATAATGAAGTTTTTGTACGACTGTTTTATAAACATGCTGAAATATACCGCTCGTTACACACAAACCCAGCTCGTAAAGCAATATATCTTGTTACAAACCTCATTAAAACTTAATACTGAACTAGTTTTACCTTTTTCTGACCCAAGAACTACGGAGTTCAGTCGTTAGAGCGAATCGTATGCGGCTGGTTCGGAATAATAAACATGATATTCATTAAAGCGATCCGATTTGTCAAACCGCTTGATTCAGCCGCGTGCGAGCTCTAAACGTGCCGACTGTGATTGTAATAGGGCTATCAAATAAATGAATGAGACCTTACGCGATATCATTATATCAAAAGTCACAATAATAGTCTAGTCTGTAATGAATGTGTTCCTTATACTACCAACATTTAGCCATGATTGTCAGCATATTTTCAATGAAAAGTACGCAGACTAGGTCCTTTTTATGGGTAAATGTATGTAGGTATGTTTTTTATCTAAAAAGCAATAATATTCGTAGGATGACTGACGTGTTCCTGAATGCACCAAATGTAATAAAGTAGATACAAATCTTATTTTATAAACCAAACAATTAGCTTTTGCAATGAGCTATTTGCTAAGTATCCTTTTCCATGTATTTTTCCGTTTAAATACATTGTAATGTAACACAATTCGGTCGATATTTGGTCGAAACGTTAAACAAAAGAAATGCATGAAACCTTAAAACAACTTAAGAAAGAGCTACAGAACTTAATCAAAAACAAAGTTCTTATTACAAAACAACTTACCTCGTAAGCACGGTAATAGATTTGTAACGAAGTACACATGAGGATATGTTTAAAGTTCTGTGTAACGACTCAGAATGTAGAGAGAGAGACTGTTCATCATCGATAAACTAGGTAAATATTTCCTAAATTGAATAATACCCTCAAATCAGTGTTACAATTGTCCTATACTTTATTAGTCAACCCTATCGCGAGCATGTGTCATTAGCAAATTCTTGGCTTGTCGCCGCCACGCGCAGCTAACGAGTTGCTTGCTAACGACGTGCTAACTTGATACAGCGAGTGCCGCCCGCCTTCGACGTGCATTGTGATCTTACACACAGACACACACGTTGTATTAAGATGTCGCACATTCCGCTTAAGAATTTAGTTACGAATAGCTTATGCCTTGATGAAAGACTACCTTTCATCCTATATGTTATTCCAGACTAATCTATCCCGGTACCAAATTTCAGCCAGAGGATAATGGAGTAACAAACATCTTCACAAACTTTCGAATTTATAATATTAGTAGGAAGTGGGATTTTCGGATAATCGTATAAAATTATAATCAAACAATTATAAAAACCTTTTGACGTTGATAAAAAGCTGCAACGATACGCCAGATTGATGGAAAGTCGTATCTGTAGTAGTATAGACGGTTGCAACTGCAACACCAATGGCGCTACTCTCGCGCTGCCGACTCTGCAAAAGCATTCTAAGACCCGTTTTGAAGAACCCTAGAACCATACAGTAAGCGTTTCTGTAACACAAAGTGCGGATCCTCCTACGAAGCTAGGTGATCACACTTGGCCGACTGTGGGCCAACTGTTGATGTTGGGCTGTTGTATGACATAGCGTTGTGGCTTTTTGAAATTGGAAGATCGGTTTAAAGGTTTGACGACCACTGTCTACAATTCTACACTAATATTAATAAACCGGCCAAGTGCGAGTTGGACTCGCCCATGAAGGGTTTCGTAGCAGCAAGTAACATGATTGATGTTTTAACACGTTCGCAGTGGTAGTGATTTTACTAACCGAAAATTGCGGTTTATGACGTATTAAAAAAAAACTACCAGCTCTGTCTCGTTCAAACTAATTTTCGTTGGTAGTTTTTATGGCAATGTACATCATATATTTTTTTTAGATTTATCAATCTCTTAGTTTAGAAGTTAGAGGGGGGGGGACCCTCATTTTTCGACTTTGGAAGTCCCTCTTGCGCAAACTATTCACTTTACAAAAAAATGATGTTAGAAACCTCAATAGCATTTTGGAAGACCTATCTATAGATACCCCACACGTATGGGTTTGATGAAAAAAAAAAAATTGTGTTTCAGTTCTGAGTATGGGGACCCCCAAAATTTGCTGCTTTTTTTCTAGTGTTTTATAAGAATCTTAATGCGGTTCACAGAATACATCTAGTTACCAAGTTTCAATAGCATAGGCCGTATAGTTTCGGAGAAAAGTGGCTGTGACACACGGACGGACAGACAGACAGACAGACATGACGAATCTATAAGGGTTCCGTTTTTGCCATTTGGCTACGAAACCCTAAAAAGCGGAAAAAAATGTGTTTCTGTGTATGTAAAAGTTTGTAATGAATAATCTCAAAAACTACTGTGCCGATATTAAAAATTCTTTCACCATTTTAAAACTACATTCATCCTGGGTAATATAGGCTATATTTTATACCCGAATTCCCACGGTAGCGGGAGCTACGCGGGTGAAACCGCGTGACGTCCGCTAGTATAAAATATACGTACGGGCTTCAAAGATTTTACTTACCATCTGTCCTGATTGTTAGAATTTCGGTTTGAATTACTGATTGTTGGTATTCTCCTGTGCTCAGTGAGGACAATAGGCTTGCTTCCCATTACGTGGGACCAACAAAACTACTGGTAAAACGCCTCTATTTTCTCGAAATATAATATGTATATTATATCATCTTAGACTACTTATCCTTGGGTGGGTGAATGAAATGTATACCAAAACCGAAAGTCCACTAACGGAATAAACTTATAAGCCGGAACTGCTCACGTTCAATTAACACATGTAAATGTTCCGTAAAATAATTCTGTCTGGCTGCAATCCAGACTACCACTAATTGGTATGCTCGCATCTCACTAATTAATTAATGTAATAATTATATCTAAAAATAATATAAAGATCAATGACCAGTGTTCATTAAAATGAGAATTGAAACATACAGGAAACATCATCATCATCCTAGCTCATTTATGTCATTTATGTCACAAATAAATGTATCAAAGGCACGACACGCAACGTTCGTACGCATTTCAATTCGAAATGAATGAAATACACACGCGTCTATACATGTTATTGTCGATACCATGTCGTGTCGTATCGTGTTATGGACTCCGGAGACGGTCAATGCGACTTGACTAGTCTGTTGAAATGTGAATGAAAGTAGCTTCAAGTGTGTATACACTTGAGACTTGTAAAATCGCATTGATCATCTTTGGAGCCCATTATTGGATAAAGGACTAAAAGTCTCGTTTTCGGGGGGATTTCCTCTCATATAAAAAAACCAAAGAAGAATGTATACCTTCGTTAGGGTAGACTAAAAATTGTACTCACTTAATCACTCAAGAAGCTCTTTTGGTTAGTTTTCGCCTTATTAAGCTACGCTAAAGCGATTCTTGAGCTTTGTGAAACTTTTTGTAATAGAGCGGGCGGCAATCCTCACCCATGCGACTTAAAAGCGTAGTACAAACAGTTGATTGGTAAAATATCATTTACCGACCACTTATATGAAAACGACAAAAACAAGACTTCATATAGGTAAAATATCGAAAATTTGCGGTTATTAGACAGCCAATTTCAAAAGCCAAAGAATAGATAAAATATTTCAGTTACGTATCGCTCATACTAAGCAAAAAAGGAATATACAAAGTAATAAAAATTAATCATCGTTTATATCAAAGTATCATCTAATATATTTCCGTAGTCCTTTTCTAAGTCTGATAGCAAACAGGATTGAAGCAACAAGTAAGTTATCCCAGTTGGGGACGCATCTCGGCGGTATTGAGAGCCATTCGTCTCGACTCGGGGACCCAATCACACCCACCCCCTCCCCTGAACGGTTAGCCTGACTGATTCTTTTAACTTAAGTTCTCTTTAGTATTGTAATTGGGGTGGATAGCTAATCTGAGATTATTTGTGCCAACATTTATTGCGGGTTTTGAATGTGGAGTAAGTGGTTCAAGTTTATGTTGTTTGATTGTGTGTCACACTGATAAATTCTATGTAGTAAATGTTTGGTATCTACGTTGGGATTCGAGGGTGGTTTCTTTTTACTTACAAAATTAGTTTTACTCCTTGACCCCGTACAATTGCACCATTTTAACTTTTTAACCAATAGTTTTTTTAAATGATGTGGTAATTTCAATGTTGATATGATTTTATAGTTTGTTTAAAAGACCCCTCTTAGGATCTTGGAACTCTGGTGAATTCCAAAATTGTAAAGATAGAAGAAATAAGTTACAAATTTAAATCAATTGATCAACATAGGCCTCTCCCAAATCTCGTCACAGCACACGGTCGTGCGCTTTGCGCATCCAGTCGATCCCTGCCACCTTTTTTAGGTCGTCGCTCCACCTTGCAGGGGGTCGTCAAAGTTACAAATTTACTTGATCTATTTTAATATTTACTAAATTTCTTTTGTTCTTTTCGAATGAAACTATCTGAATAGTGAACCTCCTTTATTATAAGTAATACCTGAATCTAAGAGCTTTTTTTTTCACGTATGGATATTCTTTATCGATGCTTACAGACGCGGTGCCCTACCACTGCCTAAAGTCCGGAGCCCCGAATAAAACCCACAGAAGGATGTCCCAGGATGATTAACGTGGCCATTGCATTGTGTAATCATTGCAAATGTAAATAATATTTGACGTACTTATCTGAAAGTGCCACGCAATAATTTATTCATAAGTGTATGGCTGTGTGTCCTTATACTGCCTGTCTAGTGTGTCGTAGGCGATAACTGCACGTCTCTGTCGTTTGCATGTCCCTTACGCCCCTCGCCGCTCTAATGATCTCGTGGAGAGGTTTTAAATTATGTTCTTTACAACAATTCGAAGTCGACGCGTACACAAGCGTGCGACTCAAGACGTTCCCTTAATGAATAAAATAACATGTCAAGATACAGTCTACATCTTAAATTAATGAGGATTCGCGCGACGTATTCAATTTTACATGTAACGAAGGCAAATAAACTTTGTGTAGGCACCACACCCACCGAACCGGCACGCAAAAGTTTCACATTTATTAAACTCCTGCTAAACGCATACACGTTAATTAATATCTGTATAATTTGGATGGATACCTAAAAGTTGTCTATAGGGAAATCTTTCCAAACTATACCTTCTTATAAATAAAATTACGTTGAAAGGTATTGGACAAAATTGGGTCCCTTATCAGTTAGAAGTTTTCAAAGCTCAACAAACTTGTCAAAGTAACGGTCGAATAAATAACTCCACATGTGTTAATGTGTCCTTTTAATCAAGTCTTGAGTCGGGACTTAGAATTGATGTGTATTGTATTAACAGTACTCGAAAGATTCTTTGCAAAGTATCAAATGTATTCATTATCTTAATAAGTTAATATGTCGTCGGCCTTCTCAATTTGAACATATCACAACATAATAATATCTCTTTCATTTAAATTGAATGTTTACGTATAGATGAATATAAGATGCGAATATTTTAGGTATTCATAGACGTCGACCCACTTAGGGTAACGTTGAGATTTATTGGTCTGTCAACCTTGCTTTTGACTTATATTTGTGCGCTTTAATATATTTATATTATACATAGGGAGTGGATACTGTCTTGTATTTTTGTGGGTATAATCCCCCACTTCTTCCCATACACACGGCGTTCCCGCGAGCGTCCAACACAAATAGATTCGTACATGTTTGTCTTGGTTCCGTTTAATTAATTTTACCTTCATACGCCGATACTGTTTGTCGGGCGCTCCTTAATTGAAAATGCTCTTACTCGAAGTAAATGAAACGCAATCCTATTTGCTCCGAGTGATTGAAGCGAATTTATCTTTTAAGACTTTCAAATTTGTCTTTAACTCATTGGCAATTTTCAACGTTGAAATTATTTGTAAACGAATAACGCTAAGGAGAGCAGGTAATTAAATTTTGATTGCTTTCGGCCGGATTGTTATTGCGATTTATTAATATTCACTCTGGTTGTAAATAATACCGGCTCGCCGGTGCGGCGACGCTAATAGAGAATGCAATAATGACTCATTAACTATTAAATACGGCTATTAAGCTGCCACAGTCGCGCTCGTTCACACATACGATATTTTTCGGTAGGAAACACTATAATAATATGGCTATACCCTATAACGTCTCTTTTATAACTTCGTTAGTACACGACACACCTCTTTGAACATCATAAACTTTTCAAAAAGGTTTTGAACAGTCACGGTGCCTAATAAGCACGTCGAGTCTCTAGTAGAGACACCAAAGAAAACGTCAATAAACTTGAAATAGAGAAATCATATTATTTAGCTAACGAGATTGTGTGTAAAGGGGTCTAAATACCGTAGTCAATACTAATATTCGATTGTATAGAGTATAGATTTTCATTTAGTGTCTATTAAAAACGTACCTAATTAAGAAAACGTGTGAAAGAGTATTTAATGTAATAACTAGAAACGGTAAATAATATTGATGATACTAGATAGAATATTTATTTTCTGGTGCTGAACTTTATGCCGAGAAAATCAGCACAATCATTTTTAAGAGCATGCTGGTCTGCAGAAAAGTCTAAATAACGTGGTGGTTGATGGGATGAGACCCTACAAAGATCTTCAGAGCCCTCACCTGTAAGAGTGCATCTGCTTGCTAAATGATGGGATCATGACGATAAAAAAGAAAACTCGAAATCAAACCCAAAATGCAATTCAGGAGATACCCACGTCCAGCAGTGGACTATGTTTCAGCTGCTTTGATGGAACATAAAGCACCCGAAGCATATCAGGAGTATCGGGGTTACATACTGGGACTCTGTAGAACTAGCTCGAATATAATTACCGGGGATACTGACTATGCTAATGCAACTTTTAATAATAAATACCACATTTAGTACTTAAATGAACGTTTTTTTATTATTATTAATTCCAATTTACAACATGCATTTTACAACAAGCAATTTATAAGCTACTAGGGCTTGTCTGGATTGCTGTCTACTATGTGTATACAAATTATTGAACAATAATTACAATTATATAAAACAAAATTAATGGAAAATAATAGTAAATAAATAAATAAATAAATATTGTTGGACATTCTCACACAACATCATCTAGCCCAAACTAAGCTATAAAGCTTGTGCTATGGGATCTAGACGACTGATATACATACTTATATATTTCTAAATACATACATATTATACATAATACAATTGAATCATTAATTATATAAGGCTTATTGAATATAATATTTATTTATTCATAAACAAAGTAAGTAATTAAAGAAATAATTACTATTGTTATTATAGACTCAACTGATGCTGGTAATTTTTTATATTTTTATTATGAAGATTTCATGCACTATCTTTGTGTCAAATATCTGTCATTTCATTTATAGCCACCCAGCCAAAAAACACGTTTCAATCCCAATTTATCTATTGATGTGAAAATATGATTAGTTGGAAACCGAAAGTGTAGATCATTAATTTTTATCGCAAACCGTAAAGGTAGATGACACCCGTCAAAGCAGTAATAAATATCATCTTATCAATTCCGTATGTTTCTCACGTTTTATTGGCCATAAAGCATTCAATATGGCCGCTTTGAGTCAAATTAATTATGTTAAATTACTTCAGAACGAATTATTGATTTAATATTACGACGCGCGACGTAGAGAAAGACTTAAATAAGAAATAAAAAAATAAATTATTATGTAGGATGTTCATAATATTAAGCGGGCCCGACATTATCAGGAATAACTGCTATAATTTTTAATGTCTCTAAATTCAGATACTTATATTTGTTTAGTGAATATATTTTTTGGAGTTTGAAACATTCGCCACCTGCCACACAGCATAGATTATAATTATAATACCTGGACCTAGTATTAGTAGCCACGGGGAGAGGAGGGCTACTTTGAGTGAGATTCACAATCAAACCCACGCAGACCGACCAGACTGCTCACTAAACCACAGACAGCCATCTGACCTTTCAAATCAACCTCTGTAAAAATTTATAGAAAAGATTACCCTATTACCTGCTGACGGTTGTCTGTGGGACTGAGGCCTCTGTCGTAGGTGCCCTAAGTCTAAAGAAAAATTACAAAATAGGTAGGTAATTTTTGTATTAACATTTTGAAGTTACTCATTAATTTATATCGTGTGAAAGAACTTCTCACGTGTTTGAATGTGCCTAATATCGGTACGAGGAATATCAGATGTAGATTAGAGCAGAGCTTGTTCTATAATCTAATTTAGAAAATTAAGAAACCAACTGTCTTGACTTATTATATCAAAAGCAATATTAGATTTGGCAATCGTCGCGGCGCGAGCGTTATTCTGGACCAATTATTTTAATATATCTGCCAATTATATTAGAATATAGTATGTTCATAAATGATTTAGTATTCTAAGATCCACAGCACACATATTATAATGCAAATTTGTGTGTGTGTTTGTGATTTATCGAGACCGTCCTTATTTTATTATCCATTTATCAAAGCTTAATGATCAAAAATAGTGGCATTTAAACGGATTGTGGGCAGCTTGTTAAAATTGTTACCTCCGGTTCCAGGTCTGTTTCATGTCATTACGGACATGTTTTTCATATCTGTACTAACGTTAAAAAGCTAAATAGGTCATTAAAATTTGTTTCGTTGAATACGATGATCTCAGGGACTACAGGTTGGAATTTTTGAATTGTCCATGGCTTGTTTATTGAAGAAGAACATCAGCTATGTAATAAATATCGCACTACGAGTAATAGAACGCAGCATCAAAAAATATCTTACAAAACGCATCAAAAACGGAATAATTTACTCCTGTTCGGACTTTCGGAGCTTCTGCTGCGTGCGCTCCGTAAATGGCTAAAGTTATGTAGCAATCGTGTACTTATAATAAAATGATTCCATTAAAAAAAATCTAAAAGAAGTCTACGATAATAGTCCCTGTAGTTTTTGTTTCTAAAATAATTGTATGAATAGGTATGGATGGAATAGGTACGGGCAAACTTAATTACTCGGGTGAAGCCGCGAGCATAAGTTTTAAATAAGTACATATTATGTATATACATAGGTACCTACAAGCTTAGGTAGCACAAGTTGCACTGACAGGAATACATGACAACTTCACGCGTCCATTGGCGGAAAATAATGTCGCCACAAGAAAAAAAACTTTACGTGTTCCAAGTTTTATTATACGATGAGAATAAACCTTTATTTTCTATATTTTGGTTAGGTTGCTTTTAATTACTAATATTAAATTAATTGGAACGTTTGTTAATCTAACATCGAATCAACATCGAAGCCTTCAATTTATTCTCTAATTAGATTAATTGGCTGATAGAAGTTGATATAGTTCATCTGTAATTTTAGATTAACATTCCTTCTTATAGATTAGTTATTTATATAAATCAGGACGAACCTGGTTATTACTGTGTGATTGTCGTTTTAATTAGGTATAATTAAAAAGATATATTTTTTTCTTATCTACCTATTTTGATTTAACAACAAGACATACAAAGTTTATTACATTTAAAATTATGTAAAATTTATATGCAAGACTTGTTTAAAAATTAGCAATTGCTTTCTACCTACCGGACTCTTTTTAAAATCGGATCTCTCATATTTTGAAAATGATGTCGTAGTACCATGCCGGATCTCCTCTTTAAATGGCTTTCAGTCTTGCAGTTTATGAAATATTTTTGTTGCATTTTGATTAAGTCGCATTCACATTGAGAAAAAAATACATAATAATATTCCTTGTTAGTTGCGGATAGCATGATTTGACCATTCCTAAGAGAATTGCTAGTGAAATCAGTGAATTACGCCCGTTCGTTATTTGACCACATCACGTGTGTAAATCGGATCTCTCATATTTTGAAAATGATGTCGTAGTACTATGCCGAATCTCCTCTTTAAATGGCTTTCAGTCTTGCAGTTTGAAATATTTTTGTTGCATTTTGATTAAGTCGCATTCATATTGAGAATAAAATAACATAGGTATACTTATATTCCTTGTTAGTCGCCATTGAGCATTGAGCATTCTTATGAGATTTGCTATTTAGTGAAATCCGTCCGTATGTTATTTGATCACATCACGTGTGAATTCTGCGCAGAAATTTTTATTTATATTCATATTATAATCTTTGTTTCCATTATAATCATGTTCTCAACATATAATTTTGTACGCAGTTCTACACCGTCACGGAGCAACGCGAACTGTATAGGTGCGTGAACTGTGCGTGTTTCTCTGTGTACAACGTATTCTAATCATTTAAATTTATCATGTTTTTGTGCTATAATTAGAAGAAAAAAAATCAAGGTTCGCTCTTGACATCAACTACCAATATAATTATGATGTATACCAATTATACGTATTCGTGTTTGTTTTAATAATTTACCATAATACATTTTCTCGTTAGTAAAACCTGTAGTAGTATTGAGTATTTTGTCCTGGAACATCCTTACGAGGGCTTACCCGGGGCTCCCAACCATTGGCTGTTGGGCGTTACGTGAGGTTTTTTAGTCATAGCATCCATGATGGATTTTCCCTCACGTTAAAAAAGAAAAGTATAGAGTATTTTTTATCTCGATATTATTGTGAACTTGTCAGGTAATGTGGGGCCAAAGAGAGTTTTCTCTCCGTTAAGATTTTTTATAGATTTGAGCAAAGCTTACCGTGTGCTGTTTTCAGTTTACCGACAGCTCGGTGTAACAACCACCCGCTTCCCGGAAAATTCTTGATATATCTTCATTCTGAGTATTCATTTTTACGGAGATCAAAGACTGAGTCGGTCTGAGACCACGGCCTGGGGAGACAAGGAATGGGTACAGTCAGTTGCAGAGAAAGTATACAGGGCCACCCTGTAAGGATTGTTCACGCAAAAAATCTTCAATACATAAAATTTGCTTTGGTTTTTAAATTTATACAAAATCCTACTAAAAACATTAAAGATTTTCTGAGAAAATTTATCATAATAGGGCGGCACGGCGGTATATACTTTTCTCTGCAGATGACTGTAATTAAAAGGTCCGCTATCATCCCCATAAAATGATATCCACAATGTCCGTCACTGGTCCAGATTTATTCATATTCTTAACGGTCTTCTCTCTTGTTCCAGAATGTTCGGTTCAGGGGGCGCGTGCGCGGCGTGTGGGCAGGCGATCCCAGCGAGCGAGTTCGTGATGAGAACGAACGCACCACAACAACCTTTGCATGTTTTTCACATTAAATGTTTCGCATGCTCGAAATGTGGCTCACACCTTATGCAGGGTGATAGGTAAGTGTGAACGCCTTTGAATTTTTATCAGGTTCTGTATATTCTCTAGATGTCTTTATTTCACAGTTAAAAAATATCATTCGATCTTATGGTCTGTCACTTATGACGATGCCCTTGCTTTAAAGCTTTGCATAGCTCGCTAATGGTTCTGGCTTGGTACCTACCGTAGTATTGTCACCAAAAAAAATGGAAATATATTTCCCTTTCTTGTTAAAAAATAAATGCTGGATTTCAGGGCTCTATGAACTGCATGGAATGCTACTGGAAGCGATAAGCAGGAGATATTCAGTACTTTAGAGTCTTTTTTAACCAGCTTGTTCTTTCTATAGGTATTATATGCTCGCGGGCTCTCTAGTATGCGAGCAGGACTGGCAAAAGCTGATGAAGAGTGCAAACGCGACGGGAGCGCCCGGAGCACCTATGCGCAAGAACAAAGTGGGCCGCCCGCGCCGCTCGCGGGAATGAGCTCAAGCGCCCGCGCAACCAAACTCACACAGGGACTATGAGGAGGTTCGTACTGTGTTTATGACGTTATTTACACTGTAGTAAGAATATCACCTGTATCTGATGACTTGTACTTACTAGGAGGTGCATACCCACCCACTCTGGTTTCAGAGTAAGTGTATGCACCTCCTAGTAAGTAGGTACAAGGGGCGCTAGGGGCGTCTTAAAATAAGAGTTGGAGGAACGTCACTTCGCCGAAGTTTCACATTATCGAAAAGGAACCATTATGGTCACTGTTAGTTGCTTTCTTCAGATTATATTATAAAACAACTTGGTACTTTCTTAAGTGCTGTATTTGCCTTTGCAGTGCGTACAAGATAGGTGGTTGAGCGACATAGACAAATTATCACAGACAATTAGTAACCATAGAGTAATATTACAACAGTCACTTTTACATGATTTGCATGATATGACAACACCGAGATGGTGATGAGTTATTAGGGCAAATATGTTGAGCAATTTTCTTTATTTGTTCTGTGGTAAAACTTAAAAGTGCACCAAAACCAAACTAGCGAGCCTGGGTCATTTTGTAAAATAACGTGCAGTAGGATTTTTTTGGTATCTTTTCAAATAACTAAACCCCTAGAACCCGGTTACGGAACCGTAGTTTCATAACTGGTTTCGTTGAAATAATAATTCTTTCTTGTACAAAAACCCCGCACCAAAAATGCAATTAAGTAAAGTACTTACATAAATCATGAATTAACTCTTAATAACCTTGAGAACTTTGTAAGTCACGAGTTTAATATCACAATTATGATTGCTATCGTTAAAAAACTAATTACATTAAAATATAGGTTTTTAATTTTTTTTTCTTTAGTTACCAATTCACTAAGTTTAATTATCCGAATCAACTGTAATGAAATTCATCGAGCACTGATGAAAAAGGAAAATCGATTAAAATAAATATATTTAAAGTTTATAATGAAAAACATACAACATTTATTGATTGGAATCAGTAATCATTAATTTAATCGAGTATAGATCGATTATAAGCATTTGATTAGAAAAAGATTAAAATTATTATGTTTAGGGGAATTTATTCCTTGAAATTACTCACATTAAGGTAGCAATTAGAACCAAGAATTTCCAGTTATTCAGTGGGAATGCGTCATGGGTATTCTATTGAGAAGACCCAATCAAGATTTTTATAAGTACCTAGGTAGATAGTTTCCATTGAAGGTATACTACCTATTTCTTGATACAATATACTACTTGATACTAATGTGTTCTTTACATTTTGACATTACCTTGTGTGATAAAGTTGTACAAGGAAAGAATTGGTTAGTTCCACTCCGCTATAGTATAGCATAGTACACAACGAAACCTTCAACTTAAAGTTCAGTACTGACACATGGAAACAGCTTTTAACGTTGTTTAGTTTAGTTAATTCTGTCGTCTGAATTGATTACATCGAATTCTGATCGAAAATCGAATTCTGATTACATCGAATTTCTTATCGAACAACGAATTCTGATTACATCGAGTACATCGAATTCTGTCTGAAGAATTGAAGAATGTCTGAGGATTACTACAAGTTAAGTAATCGCGGGACATTCTGCCAAGGAGTTTCCTACCCGGAACGATAGCCTGACAATAGACGGATAGGTAGGGACGAGGGACCGTGTGGTGTAGTCGGTTGAAGTCCAGTAGGACGTTTGGAGATTTTCACGAGTAAAAAAGCTAATCATAATCAAAATTTCTTATGAATATTCCCTATTGCTTTGAAATTTTTATTTAATTTTTTTTTTTTTTTTTTTAATCTTTCACGGACATTTCACACAACACTATCTGATCCCAAAGTAAGCTAGGAATAACCTGCTTGTGTTATGGGTATCAGACCACGGATATTAATACTTATATACTTTTAAATACATACATATTATACATAGAAACACCCAGACTCTTGAGACAAACATTTATGGGTCACACAAATATTTGTCTCCGGTGGGAATCGAACCCACGACCTCCAGCGCCGCAGGCGGGATCACTACCGACTGCGCCACAGAGGCAGTCAAATTTGAAGTCAAAAATTGAAAGTAATTTATTTATAAATATGTAATGGTGCTATCGAAATGGTTTTAAGTTGCAAAACTTGTGGATGCCCGGCTTAGGCAGGTTGGCCTCGCGATTTAGGTATGGACCGCATAGATCAAGTCTAGTAGGACATTTGGGTTTTTTCACAAGTATAAAAAGCACGATTTAAATATGCTGTTGTGTCGTTCGTTTGGATCGCATAAGCCTCAATATCTACCCCTAATGTGGGTCCTAGTTACATCGTGATATTGTGTCTAGAGTCGGGACAGTGTGATAAAACTGACATTGCTCATAAAATAACGCGACACGTCCGTGTTGGTTTTATTTAACTAGTTGTGCTTTGTCATACTTGATTAGACTGTATGTTACGTTTGTGAATAAAATAATATGTAACATCACATTTAAAAAATAAAACCGGCCAAGTGCGAGTTGGACTCGCCCATGAAGGGTTTCGTAGCGGCAAGTAACATCTATTATAAATGTTCTTATAGTTCGTTGTAACTTTGATTCATGTTTTAACACGTTCGCAGTGGTAGTGATTTTTCTCACCGAAAATTGCGGTTTATGACGTATTAAAAAAAAACTACCGGCTCTATCTCGTTCAATCTAATTTTCGCTGGTAGTTTTTATGATAATGTACATCATATATTTTTTTTAGATTTATCATTCTCTTAGTTTAGAAGTTAGAGGGGGGGGGATACACATTTTTCCACTTTGGAAGTGTCTCTTGCGCAAACTATTCAATTAAGGAAAAAATGATTTTAGGAACCTCAATAGCATTTTTAAAGACCTATCTATAGATACCCCGCACGTGTGGGTTCGATGAAAAAAAAAATTTTGAGTTTCAGTTCTGAGTATGGGGAACCCCAAAATTGACAGCTATTTTCTAGTTTTATATAAGAATCTTAAGGCGGTTCACAGAATACACATAGTTACCAAGTTTCAATAGCATAGGCCTTATAGTTTTGGAGAAAAGTGGCTGTGACACACGGACGGACAGACAGACAGACAGACAGACAGACAGACAGACAGACATGACGAATCTATAAGGGTTCCGTTTTTGCCATTTGGCTACGAAACCCTAACAAAACAAACAAAACACTACAAAAGTATTGGGTTTGTTAGATTCTTTTTAACATGAGGAAAATCCTACATGAATGTGTCATGTTTTTTAGCGTCTGCCTACTTCTAAACGGTTTCCAAAGAAGCCGCCGCCGACTTATTCATGCTTTCTCAACAAAGAACTTTATAAATAAATACTATCCAGATTCCTATTTGAAAGCTAAGTGTCAAAAACGGCCATATAAGATTTCATACATTTTAAAATGTATTTTAAATTTTAACCCCTCTCTAAAAAAAATAGATTTCAGAGGGGCTTATGGCGAGACTTTGTCTGTAGTCTTTGATTCTGTTGCATACGTCACTATATATATGGTTCAGGTTCATCATCACGCCTTTATCCCCGAAGGGGTAGGCAGAGGCATATTATATACCGACATTACACCTTTTTATAATTTGTCCCACGTAATACGTTGTGAGCCGTATTGCCGTGTTTAAATGGACAGGCGCAGGTTGTGACTGCCTGCTGTTGAAATAAAGCCTTCAACTTGGCTTAACGACTGCCATTTTACTGGCAACCGGGACCAACGGCTTAACGTGCCTTCCGAAGCACGGAAACGCTCAAATAAATGTCACAAAGTGATCACATGGATGGTCACCCATCCATGGACCGGCCATAGTGAAAGTTGCTTACTGCAGTGATCGTTTACAGAACACTGAGTCCACGGGGCCACTAGCGCTTCTATATCTATATATAATCTTTGAAATCAAACAAAAATGACAACGTCAATCGGAGTGAACTTTCACTTTCATAGAGCGGCAGTTGGGTGAGACCGGCTCACGGCTTCTTGTTTAGTATGATTATAAACCACACAAACATGCCAAACCACAGTAACAAACCCCTAATCACAGTATTTCATTTTTTAAAAACAGAATGCATATATTTTTTAAACAATATAGTGTTTCGTTGGAGTGCTACCTAGTCCTTTCAGACTTGTTAAAAATTCACGAATCATAAGCGAAACATAGGGATAAAGGCGGGTTGTGGAAATCATTTGCACTCACGATACCGGCTGCTATGTATGACGTTAATGTTTGGATTTATCTAAAACGTATTGAATACAACAGGAAAATATTTTTTTGATATAAGTACCTATTTTATTTGGTTAAATCGTTGTAACGACTTAATCTAAAACGCAAATCTTTTTGTCATTTATTTCGTTTGTGTAGAGTTGTAGAGTGATAGTTATTTTTTTTCTAAAACTATGTAGGTATATTCGAAACCAAGACACAGGCGGATAAAAACTTTTAAATTGTCTTTTTAGTGTTTGTATTGGAATGGAACATAACAAACTTTTAATTTTTTCTTTAAATCCTTTTAATGATCTTACACTGTTACAATTTTCGAAAATAATCAAGAATATGTAAAAAGAAATATTTTTCTCTTAAACTTGTGAAATGGGTCATAAAGGAAATCCTTTGTCGCGTGCTTCTCTCGAATTCTCGCTTCAAGTACCATCAAACGAAGTTGCCGTTAATGATATTTATTAGCGCTTTAAAGCGAATTTCTAATTGTAGTACTTGTCGGACATGGGATAGTTCACACAGTTAATTATCGCGTGGACCGCAGTCGCCGTCTCGTCCGGTCGCCGCGGGCGCCGTTTCGTCTCGTCCGTCCGTCCATCCGCACTTGCTTACGGCGTTGACGCTCACACAAAATGCACCGCTAACCAATTTCGAAGTTTAAACACTGGTAAACTTATTTTGACAACTCATAAAACTACTGTCAAGCCTGTTAATGAAGTAGGTAACTGCTCTGTGTGAAACTTCTGCGTTTTAGAATGTTTATCACAAAATTGCATAGAAATAATTCTCATCACAATACTGCAAACCGTTTTTCGTCACGTGATAGAGATTACTACCTCCACTCATTTGCTTCCGAGCTTTAGGTACGTCATGTTGTAGTGCACGGCTCTTGCAAAGAAATTATTAATTTTCAAAATCCATCTATTAAAGTATTAAAATAGAACATACAAATTAATAGAAGTATGACACAGGCAAAGCCAATAGCTAGTCCTCTGTAAACAAATACGTAGATGTAACACGTTATTTATGAAACTATTTATGCGTACGTTATTTGATACCACATCTCTATTACCATCGGCACCCCTTTAATAAAACTACAGAGTTAATAACAAAGGCTGTACTCGTTATTACTTTGTGCGGACATGGTCAAAGCGCGATGTTAATTGGAAAACACCTGAAAATGACAGCGCCTTTATGGTCGGCATGTTTGGCGTAAAAATCAAGTCTGCAGCCAGCCATACCTCAAAGACTTGACCGTTTACCCGCCGGCTTTGTAATACGATTACTCTGACTTGTCGAAAGTTAATTAAATAACGTTTTTCCAAATTACCTGGCGGGCTTTAGATCAAAGGTGGCTGGCACCCACTCTGAGAATCTTTGCACAAAGGGCTGGCTGCGGGCGAGGTCCGGCCTGTGATCTTGTAGCCCTAGTGTACTGCAGTAGACGGTTGAGAACACAAACCTCTCAACTTTGACGTACGCTTGTTCTGATTACCTTCCGTAACTTAATCGTGTGGTTGTCGATACTTTTTATCACGGTAATACACAGAAGTGTAACGTATGCGAAATAGATTCTTCAATGATATGTTTGTGACATGACAATATCATATTTTTACTGTCATAATAATAGGGTAATAGCACTGATTAATAAATAGTTACTACGTAATAGTCAAAAGTAATATTCAGACTTCGTTGTCTGTGTCGTTATTTAAACTGTTGGTTGATGGCACTTGGTGGAACTTGCTGCACATATTGAATACAGTGAGGTGTAAAGTAAATAAATGTTGTAGAACAGTACAAGTGGTGTTAATAAATATATCAATGTCGTCCCTTGTGTTTTATTAACAGTTCCGGGCATTCCATAAGAATGTGCCTGGCAGTTTCGTCCGTCTCCATACAGGCTCTGCAAAGAAGACTGAGAAATAATTGTCGACAGTAAATTTTGATCACTGCTTTTACTGTGACATCATTTCTATATCAAAACGTAGCTATTATGATACATAGTTCAGTTTCGTTATTTTACCAATTTACAGCGATAATATGTCATAATTAGGCATAACGACGTCGGAAATACCGTTCCAAAAGCGAAATTGGTTTCATCAGCGTAGGCGTGTTAACTGTCAAAGATATGTACATCATTACTGGCGACTGGATGCGATATATACCTAATTGGCACGTTTTTAAATTTGAATTTACCCTTACGTAATAAGACGCTTATAGATATATTATGTGAATATAATAATGAGGGAATACCGTCTGAATTTACTTGCTTTGAGTCTTACACCTCTAATTCACCAGGTGCAATGTTGAGGTTACAACTTTTGTGGAAAATATGAGTTTTTTGGCCCAAAGAGGTTTTCCCAAAAAAAAAGGAAACATATTTCCTGCCTATGGAGGAGACTGCTTACCTTCCTTCCACGTAGACAATCGTCCTTTAGTACTTCTGTTTACTAGATGTTCATTAAAGAATAAGTTCCCACTACCACCACCGTTCTACAGCAGTTAATAAATTGAAGTCTAATTCTAATTATTTTACAATTTGATTCTTGAACATTATCGATAGTAAACAATTTACTTTCGACAATTAAACTCTCGGACATTATGATTGATTACTGATATCTATTGTCTATCTAATTCAATCGGCCTTAAAACGACGCAGGCACGCAACCTGAGGGGTCGTTTGCGTTATGCTGCACGACATTCTTATCTATTTACTGTATGTTCCGTAACTATTTATAAAAAATAGCTACTTTTGAAACGTATACCACTCTAGCCAGGGTTGTAAAAATTTGATGCTAGTGATTTATATCGGTACATTAGTAGGAGATCCGTCTGGATGGTTCGCATCAGATACGTTGAGAGCTAACGCCTTAGCCATCGCCGCCACTGCTTGGACTGCTAAGAGCATAAGTATATTGGCAAACTCAGCGTAAATGTCAACAGCAGAACGTGGAACTCTGCCACCTTATTTTGTGAGGAGTGCAGGAGATTCCAATACGATGTCCTTTCTCCATCAGTTTGATCTTGGCGTAGTGTGAATAACTGGGCTAGCTATACAGCGATAGATACAATTTCCTTCTTACATCTCCCGATGATATTGGGGAATTGACCCTCAAACAACTGATTACTAAGACTGGTTGGGGTCTCAGATATTATTATGTCCTTTTGGGTACCAAGTTCTGTGACGACACAAATCTGCGAGGGAGCACTGTAAATACTTTTAATCGTTTCAAGACCGACAAGCACACCTCACAAATTAGCTTCAGTGGGATGAAACCACTAGACTCGCCTTCTGTACGGGACAACACTGCGGGTCACAGCGGCGACTGCACATAGAAAACTGTAAATAGAATATTATAGGTCTTATAGCATAGGATACGTTCAATTATTAGGTTTTTATTCCATTTTTGAATGTTTTTAATTGTATTTTCGATATTTCATTTATAGTAATAGCAATTTGTAAATAGTTTTGAATTTCCATAACATATTTGATTTGTATAGAACTAAATGTATGGAAATATTGTTAATAAAGATCATAGTTGCGTAACGGCTCACGTTACGGTAAAGTTCGCGACAGGTGCCTATAGAGTAAATGTATGGAAACATTGTCAATAAAGCTCATAGTTGCGTAACGGCTCACGTTACGGTAAAGTTTGCGGGAGGTGCCTTAAAGATTTTGCACTAAATTTGTATAATTTCGCGTTTTTTGATAGGTTATTATGTAGGAGCTGTGATTGGACATAATTAATAGCGAATCACAGCTTAGGCCAAAAATGTATAAATACAGACGTCACTTTTGTACCGACATTCAGTCGACGGTCCAGCACTACAGGAACAACAAGAAGAAAAGGAAACCAGGAAAACAGGAAGAAACAGCAAGAATACTAGGAAGAAAAGGATAGCCAGGAAGAAAAGGATAGCCAGGAAGAATAGGATAGGAATAGGAACAGTATTGTTTTATAGTCAGTATAGTAAATAAACCTCCGACCTAGTGACCGGTAAGAACTTTCACAGTGACTTTTATTTGTGTTTGTGTTTGTGTTTCGTGCCGCTAACCCGGCATCCTGTGTAACCCGCACCTGGTGTGGTCCACCACCAACCCCAGTCAAGGAAAGTGTGGATCTGGGTAACACGCTTTCACCAGTACAGTGGGGCGTGCCTAGCTACCTAGTTGGTTAGGTGCCGTCGCCCAGCGGAATAAAGTCGCCCCGCTGTACATTTTGGTCCTTCGCGAGCCGGATACTGTGGGGACCACTACCAGGATGCCGGTCACCCGGTCAGAAGGAAGAGGCCGCAAGCGGGTGGAACAGACACCGCCATCTTCGAGGGACACTGCCGCTTCGTCGAGGACTGGCGCTACTGGTGCTACAGTGATAGGGGCCCCCGTGACATCGGAGCCCACCATGCATCCAGAATCCACTCCGCCGCCGTGTGTCGCCGCCGTCTTAGCCGATGCCGCCGCCACTGCTGCCTCCGCCGCCGCCGCCCGACTGACTTCGACTGCAATCATCGCCGCGCCGCTCGCCGCACGTGCCGGAAGAAAACCGACTGCGGAAAGGAGGGTGCCCACTATAGACGCACCTTCACTGCCGAAAGGTGTACCAAGTCAGCTATTGCCGAGCAGACAACAGGACCGCCCGCCCCCCGACCGAAGAGAGGGGAGGGAGGGGTCACTCTACAGCGCCGAACAGGACCGCCCGGCCCCCGACCGAAGAGGGGGTAGGGAGGGGTCACTCCACAGCGAACATGACCGCCTTGCCCCCGACCGAAGAGGGGGGAGGGAGGGGTCACTCCACAGCAAACAGAGCCGCCCGGCCCCCGACCGAAGAGGGGGTAGGGAGGGGTCACTTCGCACGGGTCTGCTATTGCCGAGCAGACTACAAGACCGCCCGGCCCCCGACCGAAGAGGGGGGCGAGAGGGGTCAACCTACAGCAGCAATGAAGACCGCGCCGCCTCAAGCCGAAGAGGGGATGGGTCAACTAACAGCAAACGCAGGACGTACAGACTGGCAAAAGCTAAGGAAGACCTCCTGCGCCTTCAAGTGGAGCTAGCTGCAGCACGACTAGAAACAATAGAAGCCGAGGAATCTTATGAAGAGGAAGACGAGACCTCTCTCAGCAGCGAGTCAGAAGCCAACGAACGGGTCGACCACTGGTTGAAGACCCACGAACAGCAGCCCGAACCTACGGTCAACAATGAACAGGACCAACCAGCCGAGCCCTCCGTATTGAAGAAGAACCCAGAGAAGCATAAAGAAGAACGCCACTCACAGCCACGGCACCCACGGTCAGCACCGGCGGGAGCCCAACCAGACTTCACTGAACTAGCCGCAGCAATCACCGGTGCTGTCAAAGCCGCACAGCGCCCGAAGTTTATAGAGCTGCCCTTCTTCAACGGGTCACATCAAGAGTGGTTACCCTTCCGCGCCGCCTACTACGAGACGGAGCACATGTTCTCTGCAGTAGAAAATACCAACAGACTACGGAGGAACCTCAAGGGGAAGGCTAAAGAAGCAGTTGAAGGCTTACTGATCACCAGCGCGCACCCATCCGACACAGTGAAGACCTTCGCCTTGCTGGACGACGGGTCAACGGTCACTTTGATAGACAGCACTACAGCAGATCGCATCGGAGCCAGAGGGCCTTCAGAAACCCTCAAGATAGAAGCCATCAACGAGTTGAAGACAACAGAAACAGCGTCAAGAAGGGTCAGCATACAGTTGAGAGGCATGAACGGGCACGAACAGAAGATTCAAGCACGTACCATCAAAAACCTCCAAGTCTCATCGCAGCGAGTTCCAGCGAGTCTGCTCGAAGGATGCCAGCATCTAGAGGACCTTCAAGAGCAGCTCACTTACGAAGAGGTGCGACCCAGAGTACTCATCGGCCAGGACAACTGGCATCTCCTGCTGTCGTCCGAAACCAGAAGAGGTCGACAAGATCAACCAGTGGCATCTCTTACTCCACTGGGTTGGGTCCTGCACGGCACTCACAGCAACACCATCGGGAGAAACATCGACATCGTGTCACACCTCACAGAAAAACCGCAAGATGAACCTGAAGACTTGATCAAACAGCACTTCGAGATGGACGCGCTCTGCCTCAACCCCAAGAAGCCGAAGTCAGATCCTGAAGTCAAGGCTCTTCGTATCCCGGAGAAGACCACAAAGAAGACAGCAACAGGTCATTATGAAACCGGTCTCCTCTGGCGAAAAGAAGATATTGAGTCCCCTGACAACTACGACAACTCGTTGAAGCGTCTCCTTAACACAGAGAAGAAAATAGACAGAGACCCAGAGCTGACCAAGAAATACACAGAACAGATGGAAGCTCTGATCTCCAAGGAGTACGCCGAACCAGCTCCGAAGAAAATAGCACCGGGTAAGTTTTGGTACTTGCCTCACTTCGCCGTCGTGAACCCTATGAAGACAGACAAGCGCATCGCGACAGGCGTCAAAGAAGTTCACCTACAGGCCGGCTTCGAGCTCAAACAATCGAAATCGAACTCAACAGCTCTACTCGAAGCACTCGGTGAACAACAGAACATAGAAAATATAGAACTCTACAGTACAGAAAATACAGACAGAGTGCTAGGCATAGTTAGCCTCGCCCACATCCCACCGAAGCCTACAGAATCGACAACAGCAAAAACAGAACAGTCTACGGGTGAAGAGAAGACTCACCACGTCACACAGAAAATAGAACAGAAGCTCTCCAACAGCCTACCGGATGTCTCTCGATTCTCCAACTGGGACAGACTCCGGTACACCACAGCAAGAGTCCTGCAATTTATAGAACTGTGCAGACCCAACAAACAGGTGGTCTGCTACAAGAGAACACTGAAGAATACAGAAGAGGACTCTACATGGACAAAGTCTAAGAAGTCCATCACAAGACAGCCCAAGGTGAAGAAAATAGCGTCACCTTCAAATAGACAGTTTCTTCGAGTCTCTGCTGAAGATCTCAAACAAGCTGAAGATCTACTGATGCGTGCCTCTCAAGAAGACTCCTTCGCCGTCGACATAGAAAACTTGAAGAATAGCAAGCCGATGGACAGGAACAGCCGTCTTCAACAATTGAGCACAGTTTATGAAAATAAAACCATCCGACTGAGAAGCCGCATCCAAGCAGTTCAAGACGTTACAGAAGACTTGAAGAACCCCATGATCCTTGATGGCGGGCACCCAATAGTCAAACTCTGGGTCCAGGCGGTACATCGTCAGCTGCATCACGCCGGTGTCGAAGCTACAATCAACGAGTGCAGACAGCAATACTGGGTGCTACGACTGAGGCCCATCACACGCACTCTACTCCGAAGCTGCCTGTTCTGCCGCATGAAGACTCAGACTCCGCCTCAACCAAGAACAGGAAACCTGCCAGCGTGTCGTCTAGCCCACCACAAGCGGCCCTTCACCTACACAGGGGTCGATTACTTCGGGCCTCTCACCGTGACCGTCGGAAGAAGTCGCCAGAAGAGATACGTAGCACTATTCACGTGTCTCACCACCCGGGCCGTGCATCTGGAAGTCGCCGCCTCACTCAACACAGACTCTGCGGTGATGGCGTTAAGAAGAATGATGGCTCGTCGTGGTCGTCCTACAGAAATCTGGTCAGACAACGGCACCAACCTCAAGGGTGCTGACAGAGAACTCCGACGCAGTATCGACGAAGCGACACAAGAAGAGGCAGCTAAGAAGACAGTCAACTGGCGGTACATTCCACCTGGGGCCCCATTCATGGGTGGGTCCTGGGAGAGATTAGTACGGTCAGTCAAACAGGCGCTGACAGCTACACTACATGAGCGCGCACCTACAGAAGAAGTACTCTCAACATTACTAACAGAAGCAGAGTACACAGTCAACAGTCGACCGCTGACGCATGTGTCAGTGAACCCAGAAGATCCAGAAGCCCTAACTCCCAATCACTTCTTACTGGGGGGTCAGGGGCGAGTACCGCAGCCCGGGACATTCAGCGAGCAAGACACAGCATCGAGGTCAAGCTGGCGCGCTTCTCAACGGCTAGCAGACCTATTTTGGCTTCGCTGGATTCGAGAATACCTGCCTGAGCTTCAACACCGGCGGGAGCCCCACGGACGAGGTCAACCCATACAGATCAACGACCTCGTACAGATAGTCGACGCAAACCTTCCTCGCAACGTGTGGATCCGTGGCCGAGTCATCGCTACGTATCCGGGTCCAGACAACATAGTGCGAACAGTGGACATCGCAACCAAGGGAGGCGTTCTGCGGCGGCCGGTGAAGAAGCTGGTGGTGCTGCCAGTGTCTACAGACGTCGTGCCCGTACCGGAAGATTGATGCAACATAGTCTGCACGGCGGGAGAAATGTACGGGACAACACTGCGGGTCACAGCGGCGACTGCACATAGAAAACTGTAAATAGAATATTATAGGTCTTATAGCATAGGATACGTTCAATTATTAGGTTTTTATTCCATTTTTGAATGTTTTTAATTGTATTTTCGATATTTCATTTATAGTAATAGCAATTTGTAAATAGTTTTGAATTTCCATAACATATTTGATTTGTATAGAACTAAATGTATGGAAATATTGTTAATAAAGATCATAGTTGCGTAACGGCTCACGTTACGGTAAAGTTCGCGACAGGTGCCTATAGAGTAAATGTATGGAAACATTGTCAATAAAGCTCATAGTTGCGTAACGGCTCACGTTACGGTAAAGTTTGCGGGAGGTGCCTTAAAGATTTTGCACTAAATTTGTATAATTTCGCGTTTTTTGATAGGTTATTATGTAGGAGCTGTGATTGGACATAATTAATAGCGAATCACAGCTTAGGCCAAAAATGTATAAATACAGACGTCACTTTTGTACCGACATTCAGTCGACGGTCCAGCACTACAGGAACAACAAGAAGAAAAGGAAACCAGGAAAACAGGAAGAAACAGCAAGAATACTAGGAAGAAAAGGATAGCCAGGAAGAAAAGGATAGCCAGGAAGAATAGGATAGGAATAGGAACAGTATTGTTTTATAGTCAGTATAGTAAATAAACCTCCGACCTAGTGACCGGTAAGAACTTTCACAGTGACTTTTATTTGTGTTTGTGTTTGTGTTTCGTGCCGCTAACCCGGCATCCTGTGTAACCCGCACCTGGTGTGGTCCACCACCAACCCCAGTCAAGGAAAGTGTGGATCTGGGTAACACGCTTTCACCAGTACAGTGGGGCGTGCCTAGCTACCTAGTTGGTTAGGTGCCGTCGCCCAGCGGAATAAAGTCGCCCCGCTGTACACCTTCTATGCATAATTTTAAAAAAATGCTATCAATTTATCGTAAAGAACTAAAAAGGCACTGAAATTTACTCAAAGACGTAGTAACTATTTATTAATCTGTGCTCAAAGTCGGTACAATATTGCCTACTTACAACCGATCGCCATCAAAAATGTTCACTAATAACTTATTAAAGTTAGCATGCTTGAATTTAAAAATACGCTGCTGTATGGCTATAGTTTGAAATCCCATGACCTTTCAACTTAAGGTTCAAAAAATCGCAGACAATTCGTAGCTCGTAAATTTTCTTTACAAAAGTATAATATTCCCACATTTTTACCTAGCTTTATCGCAAGCCCTTCGTGAGAGCGAGCCGGGCATCGAACTCCGTCGCGTGCGGCGCCCGATCAGCTGCTCTCACTGCTAATCACTCCCACATTCATAATTACTGGTTTTTATAAAAGTAAACGATTTAGGTCGACACCTCGACACAAGTTAACACGTGGATTTCAATTTTTTTGTACCAGTATTGCAAAAAATCTTACTGTAAGCAGATTTTCTCAATTCCATTCTGTATATCTTCACTGAATTTGACAACAACAAGTCTGCTATTTTCAAACTCGTCTCGTCTCTGTAGATCGTAAAAAAACCAACATACTTTTACAGCAAGAAAAGATGGCACGTAATACGCCAAAAAGCGCAGTTAGTTCAAAAAGAACAAAACAACTAACAAATTGTGATGAAAATATAACAGCCTGAATTACTAATAAAACATTGCTTTCATTTTATATAGATAGCTACGTACAGAAAACCTTAATAAAAATATAACCGTAATTACTCACAAGGCAATCCGCTTCAAACAAAGTATGTCAAGAAATTAGTATTTAATTTATTCATTGGGTCCGGGTTCGTGTCTAGTTTAGTTATTAAGGTGGTAGTTAAAGCGTCAGGAGGTTTAGAAATTAATCACGTCGTGACACTAAGGCCCGGTGCACACTTGCACCTTACTTTCTGATCACGAAAAATCATAGGGTCAGTCGTGTGAAACTGTTCGTGCTTGAAATTAGCCCACGCGATGGCGTTCGATATTGAGAACCGTACTGTACCGTAGCGTACAGTCACGATTTGATCTTGTTAAGTGCTAGTCCAATAGTGTGTACCTGGCCTAAGCGAACGCGTGCAGAGAGCTGTAGGCGGGTAATGAACACGAAATTAATACTCCATTATCGAAATTAAATCTTCGTTTCTTTGCATGAACAGGCAGAGGGCTTAAGCAACGAGCCGACTGCAAAAAGCTTTGAGCCAATCGTGCACAAAAATGATTAAATTTCAGATTTATAACAGCAGTAAAACCATAATTTCATCTCATTTACATGAGAATAATAAATGATGAAAAGTATAAAAACTTTAATTAACGCGAGTCGTTCACATGTGGAGACAATTTACGTCTCTGTCTCTAATTTAAAATTAATACCGTCGGGCTTGTGGAAAATTTGAAAAGTTTGAACGACGTCGCCGAGCCTTCGCTCCGCCGCGCCGATTGCATTTTTATACGAGTAAGACAACCTCTTAGCTTATTAGGGAAGCCAGTTATTAGAGGTCTGTGGGATTTCTCTGCGGACACGCTGCCCGGCCTTGCCCCCAAACGACTTCGCCCCATTTAATTAGTTAAATGGATAATGTTGTTATTTCTTATCTCTATTTTTATACGCCTGACGTGTACAATAAACCTATTTTCTTCGTCCACATTCCACGTAGCCGCTATTCAAATCCGCAAAATTGGAACAGAGCTTTCTGCCATTTAATTCGGGATCTGGGTACAATTTAGGGTAACGACGGCGGCGATGCATTTATGCATCGGCACATTTCCCACACAGCCCGGTACGCCGGAGCCGCATCCGCACTCGACAAAGGACATCCGGCCACAATAGTTCCATTAAAATAATGCAAGTAAATGAGGATTTGCGGAGACGAGTTGGCCCAAAACCGGCAGGGAGACCATCGCTCACAATACGCGACTACTCATTCGCTGCGACGACGCCAACTTAAAACACTATACGCGAACATGTTTCATTAGCTAAGTGGGAGGCTTTTGGTGGCTGAATCTGTGTAATGCTTGCTTGCTAGACTAGACGTCGCTTTTACTTAAACGCCGTAATTAAAACGTCCCTCCCCGCTAAGGGCGCAGTTTTAAACTCACTTCAACTAGTTTCGAGTGGCCAATTTAGTTTTAGTGTTTCTCCGTGTTCGAGACACAAATTTTAAGTTCATGTATCAAAGGATCATAACAACATTGCTAACTTTGAAATATTTGAAACCTTTTGAGATTTTCCGAAATGTAACGGGATACTACTTTGTGTTGTAAGTAATCTCTATTACATTTTAACTAGAGAAATAAGTGACTTAGTTGTTTATTACAGGGTTATGAGTATTCGAAATCTTTGAGAGGTGACAAAATAGATTAGAAAGCAAATATAGTATTATTTTACAGTTCAAGGAATTTGTAGCTGTGTTTTAGTACTAAAAGACAAATGTTACAATAAAGCATAATAACTATTCACAATAGGAATAAATCTAACTAAACTAAATCTAAATAGGGCCCCCGTGGCATTGTGCCCAAAAGACTGGCAGCATTCCCCCTTTGAACGGCGATGCCTATTCGTTGGGAGAAATAACTGCCAGCCCTTAGGTCACCAGTTGACTCCACAAGACAAAAATAAAAAAAATAAGAAAAATCTCCGAAATGTATCACCTGTTGTGCTACCCGCAACTTGGCAGCTACGTATACTTAAACTCTACGTAAACGAAATTGCGGGTAGCACAACAATGAAATATATATTTTTGCGTAGCAGACAACCCTCTACGATTCTACGCCGTAGACGTTTTGCTACCCGCAACTTGCTCATTGCAGTAGATCGGTATGTTGCATGTAGCAATATATATTATGCTACCTGCAACTTCATCAATATAGAGGGTTGTTCAGATAACTATATACATACACATATACTGGTCGTGATTTTTTATTTATTTAAAACATTATCTAATTTAGTCAAACAAGTATAAACTGTTTTGTATCTAAATCACTCTTAACAACTTAACTAATATACAATAAGTCACCCCATTTTTACTATACAGAATTGTGTAATACATGCACCTGGCATCGCATGTTTACATAGGGGTGTACTTAATAACTTTATTGATAGTTAACGAGTAAAATTGATCGGTATTAACGATCTTAATCGAATTGCGGCGGCATCGATTCATTGCGTGTCGATGCCCTGATCTCGAGTCAATTTAATTGAAACTGAGTTGAGTAATTAATTAGAGGCAATGGGAGCTCTCAGCCGGATGAAGCACGCCCGCAGTGCCCTCCTGTTTATGCCTCAAACTGGCTGTCAGCGGCGAGCGGGGCGACGGCGATTTCGATGCCAGAGCGCTCGAGCACGGTAACGCTTAGATTATGGAATGAGCTCCCAGCCTCGGTTTTCCCAAACGTGTACAATATGGAGTACTTCAAGGGGGGTCTTAGTAGGCTTTTGCAGGGTCAGCAGCTACAGTCCGTTCAAGGCTACGGTGACCACCAGTCCGCATGGTGGGCCGTATGCTTGTCTGCCACCCCAGTGTGGTATAAAAAAAAGAGAGTAAAGCGGCCCAATAAATAAAATAAAATAAAATTTATTCCCTTTGAAATTTAAAAAAAAAAATTTAGGTTTGTCAAAATTTTTGTGACTCCACCGGGGGTTCGGAAATGCTACAGACTGAGAACAACACCCCAAGAAACTCAGCACTGCGTTCGCACACAAGCAAACCGCACTCGGTGGGTTTCTTATCGTTGGTTCGATATTACCTATTCTCTTGTACTCTGGCGAAAAAAAATCGCCGTCGTCCCGGCCGCTGACACCCAGTTTGAGACCTTACAGCTACTCATACATATTGAGTGCCGGCGACACGTCTTAACACAGATTACACACATTTTCTACACAAAAACACACATAAAAATTTTACTTTTATAACAGATATATAACTTAATCGTGAATACTAATAAGCTCATTATAACGAACAAGCTTTAAAAAAGTAACAATAAATTGTATATTCTCGGATGTTTTCAGAAGCTTTTAACTGACACTTATTAAATTACTTTAGATACATGTTTTAGGAATTTGTTACATATTCATTGAAAGACGAAGCTATCTGTAGTAGGTAATTAGGTACTAGTCTTGAATATTAAAAAGTGTTTTTCTTCAACGTTGTGCCGGGTTCAAATTTGTAAATCCGGTATTTTAACTTTAGGAATTGCATAATATGTGAGATGATAAATAAGATTTCTAATCTAGATCTTTTTCCTTTTATTGCGAGCTTATGTTGCGCTTCGTAGCTATTATATTTGAAGAAAAATACATTATGAGCGAATACTCGATGATGAACTTAACTGTTTTACATAGCTGTAGAAACTGTTTATTATGATGATTATTATAGACCTTCATAGTTTTAGAATTCAGTATGTTTCATGTAAATATTTAAAATGTTAGTTGGACTATGAACTTATGGGCTTTCGACACGGTCAATATGCACTTCACTAGTCAGTTAAAATATGAATGAAAGTAGCTTCAGTGTGCGTGATTCTTTGCACACGTGTGTGCATCGACGTGTACTTATGTACTCATGATATTGACTCAAGTCGCATAAAAGTCTCGTGTACCTATTATAAAAAAAAATACAAGTGGATTCCCACAATCAATATAATTTACCCACGTTTCATCACAGGCAACTGTTAGTAATGTAAGTGATTTGATAGCAGGCTTGCGAACTAACATACAGTGAGTGAATGCCTACACACAGAAACAGAATCCTCTGATCCTGTGACCGATTGATTTAGCTGAGAGCACAGCTGGGTTAATATCGTTTAATCCCGCTAAAACGTCCCACGATCCACCATAATGAATATTTATCCTCGACAGAAGTTGACGCATACTTTTATGACGTATACATATTTTAGTAGCCGACGTAATTCCACTGATTACTTTCTTTAATTTTTCTGAAAACGTTGTTCAGCTTACACTTAGCTAAGTGTATTAAAGCTCGGAAAGAGCACACATTATATTAATGAGTACAAAAAGGATGGTTTCTATTTCCGAATTATCGTGTAAAAAGCTGTGTGCGAGTTGGACTTGCACACAGTGGGATACGCCCCAAAAAACGGCAAATAATCACGTTTGTTGACCCCCCACCGTAATCCCCTCCCCCCCCGTCCTTTTGTCTGATTTTAGTATTTGTTGTGATAGCGGCAACAGACATATCGTCACTGAAAATCTCAGCTCTCAAGCTATCTCTATTCCTGAGATACATCCTCATGACGGACAGACAGACAGACGAACGGCGACGTCTCATGAATAGGGTCCCGTTTTTTACCCTTTGGGGTACGGAACCCTAAAATGTAAAAGTTTATTAGAGTCGTTGTAATAATAATACATAGAAATAACGAAATGGAATTGGCCGGAAAAGTTTCAATCCATTTTCCACATTGAATAACTATGTTGCATTTCGTAGGAAGGTTTTGTAATGGGATCTTTGCCTTGTGACTCGTACTATCTAAAATGACTACCGAGAAAGTTTCACGAATATTAGAATTATGACTTTTTTTTAACGTGAGGTGAAATCCATCATTGATGCTATGCTGGACTTCTACCGACTAAAAAACTTCACATAACGCTCAACAGCCTATGGTTGGGAGCCCTCGGAAGGATGTCCCAGGACTCCCAACAGACCTATGGCTACCACTGCGGCCTCACCTAGGAGGTGATTCGGGTGCTATCCCGCGTCTTTGGGGGGTTTCGGGTGTGATCCCGCTTCTAAGGGGGGGCGTGCGTGGGTTGCTCACGTCACGCTGCCGTCATGGGCCTGCTTCTGTAAGGACGGTGAGCAGCCCTCAGGCCCTCGAAGTTTCACATGAATTTCATGAATTTCAAGGAGATTTTTCGTTCGATATGGGAGTAATAGATGATGAAGATGATAATTTCTCTTAATTTATTTCGGCTACATCAGAGAGAGACAGGAGCAAAATATCTATTAAAAATGTATATTTCAAAGCTTTATGTATTGACAATGGCTATAATCTCATTGACACCTACGGACAGCGCGGTTGAGAATAGAATAGAAAAGAAATATTCTTTATTGTACACCAAAAAAAAAATTACATAGATAAGGAATACAAGGTCTTGTAAGGTGGACAATGGGCGGCCTTATCGCTAAGTGCGATTTCTACTAGGCAAGGCAGGTTGAGATGGTAGAGTTTTATGCTGAAACTGTTTAAAATTAAATAAAGACTAGGAATCATTGACACGTTAGAAGAATATTTACTGATATAGTTTAAGGATATTAGTATCCTAGTATATAAATCTATTGAGCTCGTGAAAAGTAGACTACCTATCTACATCACTTCATTCCAAAATGGCTTTCACTTGGTTACAAACAATGTCTTCTGACAGACATATAATCAAGTATATTGATTGATTGATACATTGCGTAGAAAATTTCCAGAGTGGTCAGCTTGTAAAAGATTCTCCGAACTGTATTTACAATGTAGGCACCTATTTGCATTATTTGTATTGGCCATCGGATACCAGCGTGCCTAAAAAGGCAACATTGCATGTTTCACTATATGAAACATACAATTCATATAATTTGAAATACAGAACATACAAAGCATACCAAACATATTACGTTTCATAATATGAAACATACAATGTTGCCTTTTTAGGCCCTCAGACGTCAAAACAATAAATCTTTGCAGTCATATTTTGTCTGTTTACTACAGTTTATAGAGTTAGATTAGAACACTGTCATCTATACTAAAAAAACAACTTTTAGTACTAATATTATAAAGAGGAAAGATTTTTTGTTTGTTTGCATCGAATAGGCTCCGAAACTACTGGACCGATTTGAAAAACTCTTTCGCTGTTGAGAAGCTACACTCTTTGCGGTGAACAAAGGCTCTATTTTATTCCCGTATTCCCACGGAAAGTGGAATTACGCTAGTGAAACCGCGTGACATCCGCTAGTTATGAAATAAAATGCTTTGCTTTTTTTGCTACAGTATATTTACTAGCGGCACATGTATAGGATAATTTCCTTTAGTAGTATTTGAAACACTGTAACTAAGAAATGAAGTTCCTTACAAATATTATGTTGGTTCAATCAAAGTTGTAATGTTTCATCAGTATTTTGAGGAAAATGGGAGAGACGCTTTCTTGGGGGTTCAAGGGTTCAAGCATCTCACCTGTTGGCTGATGGTCTTCTTTGGTGGAGACCTGAAAGTGGGAATTTTCTAACCTTCCTGCTCCATAATGTCAGACAACGCGAGAGACTTAGCCAGTTGACATCAGATTGAAAGCAACATTGGTTTTGTCCCGGAAAATCTTGAAAGGTTGAGAGATGCACCCTTCTTAATACTCTCAATTTCTTATGTCTTAAAGGTTTTCCTGATAAAGACAATGCGGAGGTGCTCCTACAGAGCTCCTAATGTGTTTCTAAATGAGGAGTAAAGTTGCAACATCTAGACCAAAAGACCACAAATCACCAGACTTGTACTATTTATCATTTTATTGCTGCAATAAAAATTTATAGTTTCGATATGATTATGTATTATTTATTTTACTAGACGATGGTTCACTTTTACGTGGAATCGGAAATCATGCTGGCGTAATGTGGGTGTTTATGTTACATCTCTGCCTACGTACCTTATACATCTGTAGCGTTATGTCATCGTAGCATTGACAAGGCTTTGAACTTATAATGAGTTCAGAATTATACTGGTTCTCTGTGGTATTGTGTGGTATCTTCTATTTTTAAACTACTAAGTCTACAAACGCAGAATGTTTCTTGAGGGGTTACTTTTGCATATACAGATTTGATAACGGGGGATGTTCTTAAATAGACTGTTCATATCTCCTCCTTCCATTTGATGTTGCCAGTTTTAAATAATCTTAAGTACTATATATTATTCCGCTACATCAGAGATAAATCAATGAAAGAACCAAAGCAGCATTAATAATCAGCTATCTAGGTAACCTTAATTTATAAAAAGGCTTCCATATTCAAAACTCACTCAGACTCCATTTAAAAGTAAAAAAAAATGTTTCAGTTTCGTAAACAGCAATAAGCAGTACGTCGTTTTTATATTTAATGTGCCCCCGTCCATTAGTCATATGAAACATGTGCCAATACAAATTATATGGAGGTTTATGAATGACAGACTGGCGCGGGGAGAGGGGGGTACATGGGTGTGGGGGAGAAGAAGAGGAGAGGAGGGAACACTAATGGATTACATTCGCGCGAGTGAATTAGGATATTGTCGTGCGATCTGTTCCGGTGCACTCCTTTATGATCCATCCATTCATGGATACACAAACATACGTATGCATCCAATCGTAGAAATGATTACAGATTAAATATTGATAGAGCAATACAATTTAGGATTCCCGTACACTTAAGACTATTGTTTTTGCGAAGAAATTAATGTATTGGTTGGTTGTTGTTAGTAAACCGTTGCTTAGTTGGCTGACTAGCTGTGGCCCACGGTTTTGCCCGTGACAACTTTGAGATCGCGTCGCCCCGTTTCACTCCTTTAACCCATCTGAATATAACTTCTTGCGAAAGGTAATGTACTTATAAGAAAACTCATGACGAATGGCAGTCGACGTGAAATATTAAAGACCAACTGATATTAAGTGAACAAAAAGATTTAACATTAAATATGTTCGAATTCTTTGTTTGAACAAGATAAGCATCAAAAAAATTATAATGGCAGGTGTTAAGTTTTATTTACTCAAGTTTGTTTAAAATATACTGTAAGAAATATGTAAAATGATCATTTAATGAAGACAATCTGCCATTCCATTTAAACGAGAATCTTGGAACTCGTACCGGTTCGTGCACTAACTTTTATCACTTTAATGATAGGTTAAGGAGTCCATTGAGATTCTTAAAAAAAAGGGTTGGATTATTATATTAACCCACTTCGATTCCGAGCGAATGTGTATGTGTTCATCACAGATATCAGAAAAAGTTCATATTCCTTTCTCTAACAAAACACGATGGATAGCGTGATCTACAGATTTTCTATACGTTGAAAAATCGTATGAAATTCCATTTAGCATTTCTTGATTTTAACTTGTTTAAACAAATAGACATGGCATGATAGTTTCTTTTAATAATATATGTACCAGTGTAAAAAAAACTTTGAAATCCAATAGGTAGGCAATGCTTTCAAATACACTTCAGTTTAGTCACCTATAATGGAATGGGGGAGATATCTAGTTGGACAGTTTTTAGAATAACATATTTGCTAACATTACCTTGGAGATTTGCTCAAATGTCATTATAAAACGTTTCATTTGTACAAAGAGAGAGAGAGAAGAAAGATGTATCCATGCACGTGACGTGGAAACTCAGCCAGAATGTTGGCAGTAGCAAACTGTAGCCTCCTCAGTACAAGGGTTTCAACTTATCAATTACACCGTTCGCTACTTACCGCGCGGAAAGGGCAAATTGATTTAATGTAACCAGAGTGCTTTGACGAATATTATTAACGTCTTTTTCACCCCCTATTGTGGAGGCGGAATGCGCGCTTTTGTTCTTTTCAGTGGTTTTGTGTAACATCGAATCACACTTATACAAAACTCAAGAACGGGTTCTGTCACGAAAAAACCAACTATATATTTAACAATATCTTGTATGTGTCCGTTTCAACTAAGCCATAGGTTCTTGTCCCTCCACCTAGGTGAGGTCGCAGTGGTAGCCTAGTCTGTTGGCAGTCTTGGGGCATCCTTCCGAGGGCTTACCCGGTGCTCCCAATCATAGGCTGTTAGGCAGGATACGTGAGGTTTTTTAGTCTGTAGGAGTCCGGCATAGGATCTCTGTAGGATTTTCCCTCACGTAAAAAAGCAATAGGTTCTTCATACGATAAAAAAAATTTGCTCGTCAAAGCATGACAGAGCTTACCCGAGATCTACGGGGCTCGAACCACCTGGTGACTGCTGGACAAGGCCATGCCGATACCAATAAGAATGAAACTCGATACAAAACTATAGGGTTTTGTATCAAGTTTTCATTCTTATTTGACAGACAAATTGCTATAAAGTAACTTAGCTAGCTGGCCAGACCAGTGGGCATAGACCCACTCGTCTGGCCAACTAGCAAAGTAACTTTATAGCAATTTGACATAGAAGGCAACTTTGTGATTTGGCGTAAAAGGTAAAAGGCTTCTAAAACGGCCTCACCAAATTTTTGTATGTATTTGTTACTTATGAGAATACGTCGTTAAGTACTTTTCACCCACCTACCCTATAATGATTTGTTTGCATTCATATATCTTTGAAAATGTATATAGCAGAACAAAGTTTGCCTGTATAGTTACTGTACTACAACATACTTATACAGAGCCCATCAAATTTTAAAAAGCTCTGTAATCAATTGATATTGCCATCTTGCAATATTCATCATACATACCTACACAATAACTCCTTTATGTATCAAAGAAACCTGGATTATGCTACCTAGCAAATAAAGCATCGTTGTCTGACTCTGATCCATTGGTCGATAGCATCGTCCGATAGCCCACGTTAATAAATACGTCGTGTACCAGTCCTCTCATTAGAGCGCCATAACTCCTCATTAGTGGGCATGCTAATTAATGTGACGTTTACGAGTACCGAGCCTCATAACTCATTCGCCCGACCGGCCATGATGCTCCCGATACGTCAATTTTAAATCCCTTGGGAAGTATAATATTAAGGTTTTTTTTTTCATTTGGATTGCGTCGTTGCATGTGGTAACTATATGCGAATGCCGTGATGAGGTTGCGGGTTCTAATGTAATGGGTGTATCTATTTATTTATTCGTTTAGAATAATTTTTTTTTAGATTGGTCAGTTCGTGAAGGTCAGAATAAAGAGCTGAGAATTAAATAATGATATTTACATACATACATACATATTGTCACGCCTTTATCCTCGAAGGGGTAGACTGAGACATAGTATACGCCCACATTTCACCTTATAAATTTATGTCCCACGTAATATGTGGTGGTGAACCTATTGCCGCGAGCATATATGATACTAATTATTTTAAAAATATGTATTAATCAGTTAAAATTTAAATTGTTTAATTAATTTTCTTTATTTCATTAATAGAATTAATAAACAAATAATGACGGAAAGAACTCAAATTTTATTCATATTTATTATAAAAAAAAGATATAATTATCATTAGGTCTTTCGTGTCTAAAAAACTTGAAAATGTTTTGATAAGCAATTTATCGTTTATTAGATGTCTTGAAACTCGTAGATGTCTTTTAATAAGTATTTATGATTTTATATTTTATTGTCCACCTCTTATAAACAGGTATTTTAATAATTAATACATTGACTTTAATAATAAGATTGATACATAAATTAGCAATAACGTTTAAGATGAATATCAGATCACTTGAGACTCCGAGATGTCTTTTTAAAGGTCTTCAGATTTTTAGATATTTAATATTTATATTCGTAAATTTTGCTATATTAAATAAAAATTAAAATTTTAGTCGCCACCACGTACCTATAAACTTACCAATTATGATATATTAGTTTTAACAATCAAAATCAGGTCAATAATTTCCGAAACAAAATAGCCGATCCAACGGATAAAATAAACGACTGTTGCCATTTAAGTCCATTATATGAAGTTGAAAATAATTAAGAGAACTCCAGATGTATTGCAATTGTTATTTAATGGAGAACGGATGATAATATAAGCAACCCGATCGACAACACTACCTTCTTTGCATTATAACGACTAGTAGTTAGCATATTAGTTACATAGTAAACACATGTAATATAAACCCACCTCATAAAGGCAATCAGATTAAAATCATTTATTCTAACTTTTATAATGTCAAACCATTCATTAACGACATTGCAGCAATGTTTACTGTTATATCGGTCTACATCCAGCCTTTATGAGCATCGAGAGTATCGTCCATACAAACACAGTCGTATCAAAAGACTTCATTGGTAATTAAAGCTTGGGCTATATTTGAACATGAAGATCGTAATCGCGAACATAATTTTAAATCAAATTAACACTTCAAATTTAAACCGAGGTCATTAATGCCATTACAGCGAAACAATATGGAGTCGTGACTCGTGACCGCACTGGGCGATATCTAAATAATAAATAAATAGACGAGCGGTATCGGGACATCGAATCTCTGCGTTAATGTTCGACGCCGTAGTTTTATAATTAACAATAAATTTGGTCTGTTTTTTGTTGCAACTCGCCGGCATAGAGGGTTCCAGCATCCATTTTTCCACCCTTGATAATGATCTTAATAATACATACATGTAACATAAAGCTGTGGTGGCATAATAGTCGCACATCATCGCCTGGAGACTTACAAGCCAGACTGCGGGGTCCTCCTCTAATACTCAAATTTATATTGGGTTTTTTCCCGTCATATAATACAGAAAACTATAACTTCAATTTTACTCACTTAGGGGTTCAATTCAAATCAGCCAATGGCAGTCCACTCCTGGACGCAGGCCTCTCCCAACACACGGTCCTGCGCCTTCCGCATCCAGTCAGTCCCTGCGACCTTTTTCAGGACATCGGTCCGTCTGGCGAGGGACTCCTACTGTATGGGGTCATATAGGGATTGCATATTAAAAAAATACTTTCAATAGTAGGTGACTACGTTACAACGGTTGCTTACCCTAAAAATTTCAAGCTAATCTTTATGCTGAGACAGTAAAAATTCTAACCGTCTAATTATGCCATAGCGCAAGAACTTATTTCTGTGAGCGCCCACACGTCCTGTTACGAATTTACGATGTTGTCAACTGTAAAATGTACTCAACTTTTATGTAACCCTATGTGAAAATATAGAGAACATTTTTTCTAGTGCTATTAGACTTTTCTTGCCTCTCTACAACTTGCGTACTTTCTCTTTAGTTTTCACGATTATCTAACTTTACACAATTTTTCTCTTTACTCATCAATTCGTCATTATAATTTTCTGAAGAAAAGTACTCAACACAATATTCAGTTGTTTTTTATTTACCTTCATTTCTTTGCAGAGCAATTAGAATACTCTGAAATAATTAGCCTATTCTTACGATTGCTTGTCGGACATTACAACTCTTCGTAAGAACTCTCATTTTCTTGAAATTCCTTTCTAAAACACCGAAAATACTGCACGAAGGAGTACTCAAGTCGGGCTTCGTTATCTCGTTATCCTAATGAAGTCTACGCTAATGACGAGTAGGTAAATAATAGGGCGGCTAATGGGGGCTTTATCATTCTCGAGTGCGCTCCAGGTAAGGGCCAATTAGAGAGCCCGACATCGGTCCATATTGTTCAGCGCTGTGCTCGCTTCGATTACGATTATTTCCGAACGAGTCTCAACACTGATCAATTGGGCAAACTATTGCGAAATGACGTCCGCGGTTTGCGGCGCAACTTTAATTTCCCGTTAAATTGTCGTATTTCACGTGTACCATAAAGTGGCTTATTAGGTACCGAATGTAATTGCATTGCTTTGTAATTGATAGGGCGGTTCGGTTTGTCCGCCCGCTCGATGTTTCATTTCGTTAATGAAAGAATTCCTCGCCCAGCGTAGGTCGTTTGTATTATTATGAGTAGGGCCGCGCCGGTGTTATAAAGATTTGACAATAATTTAATTTAATTAAGAAATTCGTCACACTTAAATGAACATTACTATCGGACATAGATCACTTGCCACTAATATTTTACAAGTTGCACACAACTCACTGCCGAACGCGATAGCAATAAGTTTAACGCTTTAACAGAGTTATAGAACTATTGAGGCTCTTTAGAAGAACTACTTGATATAATGGGCCAATTTCTCGTTAGTATTATCTCGAGGGACTCATCTATATTGTGCTATTTTAACCTTATTTTACACAACGCTTTTACAAGTAATAGATCGTGGATCGTGCAAACTGCGGCTGGACTGAGGACACAAATTGTGTAGTTGCTATAAAGCACACGGGTTGGAGGCAGGCGTCTTCAATCCCCGGGCCGCGGCCGCTGTGAAACTTCCCGCCGCTGTTTTTTATTGCGCAGAATTTAAATGCATTTTTGATGTTACGAGATGACACGCGGCGGACGTCCGCCCCGCCCGCGTCACACCCCGCGCCCTATAATTTCCCAACTTGAAACTTCACTACGGTATTAAGCCTTGATTGCTTCAAGAAAGTTGGAACATTTTACCGTATTCTTCGGGCTCCCTGTAGATAGATACTGCGGCGCTAGCGCAGACGTTTATTACTAACTGTGATTTGAATTAATTCCGAATAATTTCGAGCTGTAATTTCGTACACCTCAATTCCGCTGAGCTGTTTGAATATCCATCCACTACAATCGTATTCAATTACAGCTACTATTAAGAGACGATCAATTAATTTGGTATCGCACCTCTAATATACCGATCAAAAGGGATACCGTGTATTTGGATTCTCTATTACGGTTTTCAATTAAGTAGTTGGGGTTTAGTTTGGGCCACATCAGAAGCGGTACACGACAATACGTTTAGCGAGAGTTCGACGCGAGCCGCGGGCTGGCGCTCGGGACGCCACCTGCCCGCGGGTTGACTTCCTCTGACGTAGTTTTTAGCGCTTAAAAGGATTACCGTGTTCGTATCGATACTTCAAACTGAATGAAAGTTTCGACCTATTTCGGTTTTATTAACTAATAATTCTAAAAGCAGGTCGACGGGTAAGTTATAAGATCTCCACGTATGACGTAGTACCTCAGGGTGAAAGTCAAGACGTCCGATCTTGCCGTGGGCGCATTAATTAGCGGGACAAGAGCGGCAGCGAGGAGAGGGGCAACTCATGAAAGTTTACCATTTAATTAGAAGGAGCCGGCGGCGCCCGCCCCTTACCTTTTGTCGTAATGCTATGAGTATAAGCGCAACTTAGGGTTTCTCATTAGACGCGTATTAAGTTTCAAATTGTTGCCAACGTATCCATTGTGTAATTAAAGAAAACAATTTTTAAAATTATTTGCTTATACTTGACTTGTTACCAACGAACTTTTTTAACATGTTTTCCTAATTTGGCAGACCAGAGAAGGAAATTTGGTAGAAGAGAGAAAAAACGTAAAAAAAGTCCTTTGAAAAAAAATGCTTTGCTACTTAGACCACCAATGAAAAAAGTTAAGGTTCACTAATAGACAGGTCGTATCGAAACTGTCTGGATGTTTAAAACGCAACGGCCATTTTGTGCACCTGATCAAACGCATTACGCATCCCGTCAATCAAACTATGACAGCAGAAACGTTTTGAAAATAGAACCCTTATAATTAACGACAGGATGTTGTTATACTTGCCACCTGCTTATCTAATAATATGGTGAAACTGTTGTGCAATTTTATTAATCTATGATCTATTCACCTTCGCCATTGTTAACTTTTGCATAATAGCTACAAAATAATTAAATTGCGTCAATATGTTAATTTGACTACGCAACTAAGAATATTATAAAAACACGCGCTATCACAAACTAGATACTAGCCCACTAATTGTTATAAACCTATAACCACCTCCTTTTTTTAAACTAACGGCAATCAAAATAACTTAAAGTAACACTTAATATTCAGCCAGCTACAAAACTGACTATTGAATTCATCAAAAATGTTTCGAAATTTTTAGGTCATTTTTAGACAACTACTTTTAACCCAAATGGAATTAGTATACATTGGTGCTATAGAGTCTACAAATAAAAATTATATTCTACAAAGAACACACCCAAACCCCGTACCTTGGTAACTATAGTCATAAGCAATACCACTCAAATCTCAATTAGACAAACCACAGTTGAATACCTATTAGCAGGTTTCAGGAAAATTTAGTGCCTGCAGTAACAAAAGGCCGTGTCGTAGGCAGCGGTACACCCATCTCCAATTAGCCTAATGGACACGACCCGACCTGCATTCATACTCGAAATCCTCCCTCAAGCTGCAGCTAATTTTCGCTTAAACGTTGTGGGCTACAACTCGGCGGTTTGAAAGTCGCGGTTGAAACGGCGAACGCTTGCAAAAAAAAATTGAAGAATGAAATGATAATTTTGAATTTAATTACTTGAAGAATAAAAATTTTAACTGAAAAATAATTAAATACAATTGATCTAATGTGTTTATAATACTTCTAGATTGTAATCTAGAATTTTAGATCATGACCACGCGGCCACGGTTATGAGTAACGGAGCACAAGAAGGACGACGAGACACAATTACATATAAAAATGAGCAAAAAAGACTATTTTTATATGTAATAATTTAAATGCATTTCCTCGTTTATCACCTTGGCAAAAGCTTAATAAGTGAAAACTGTCACATCTAAAATTTTACATTGTTTTTAATTATATTGCCCGCCCCACACGAGTGCCTTGTGTTCGCACTCGAAAGCTCCGCGTACACATTATGCGACGACGTATGTGGCGCATTTTGCCCACGTAGGTGAACCGGGTTAATATTTAGCTACAGATAACTATCAGTTTTATAAGTTACAATATTTAAAAATCAAGATATTAGAAACTTCGTCGCGAAACCTATGTGAGAACTGAAAAGCAGAATAGGAATGGTATCATCTAAATAAGTACATTTGACTTATTTGCATATTACTGGTATTGCATATTATGCCGATGTAGATACGGTAAGCTCGTAAAAGTAAAAGCAAATCGGCGTAATGGTGCAGGTAGGGTTGAAACTAACTTCGCCAACCTATCACGACTTTGAATTATAGGCGATTGGTACAGTCTGTTCTAAGCTGTTCTGCTATATATGTACCTAATAGGTAGCATGCAGTGCTACAGTACATATTTATTGAGGTAGTTCAATGAGATACCTTACCTTGTTATAAAATAAATCAGGAAGTGCAATGTCAAGAATTAGTGCAAGTAATATTTCTTTTAAAATCTTACAGTTCAGCGTTTGTCGAGCGTTTTATAAGTTTCTTCTTCGTTTGTCACACGCCCCTTCACCACGCGTCGCGACTCATTACTCACTGGAAGTCATAATGAACCAATCAAACAGATTGCTCTCGAACCTTCAACAACAACAACAACAATAATAATTAGAATGGTCTTAATCCAAGCTATCTTTTAAATTAAATATGGCAGCCATAATAGGAGCTAGTGAGTAGATTCACGACATTACAAATTAATCATTTATACCGCTCTTCTTATTAATGTTATGTAAGTAAGAAACCGTGAAAACCCACCCAATGATCGACATTAACTTAGCACCTAATAAAATTTTCCTGACAGCTCGACACGCGAGTCCTAATCACCAAGGTTAACTCGCGACTTGAGCCAACTTGTTCGCAACTCCAATTTGTGCTCGTAGCTCCGTTTGTGAATCGCGAACTTATATTAAAAGGTCCACAGTAATTTTCTTGACAAACACAATTAATAATGAATGGCGCAATATAAAATTCGGATTGAGGAGGGCGCCTCGTCATGTGTCCCACCCGACATGTTTTGACTCTTTAATACTGTGTGTTTTTGCTAATTGAGTTCTGCTTCAGCATCACCTGAACGTTCCTGTACCTCCGCTGCTGTTCTTGATAAGCTCGCACTCGCATCGTTAATGTATTATTCATTCAGAAAGACTAATTAAAATGTAAATGTGTAGGCGCTCTTTAAAAGACCAAGAGCATTTCGCGACATTTATTCCTCTCTCTTACATTACGCGGTGCGAATTCAATCAACTTCAAATTCAACATAAGGCGCAAGATTTATGATCGACACAAATCGAATTCGCTAACAAACAATATCGTATTCGAACGCGGTACGTGGGATACGATACGAGTATATCAATATTGCAGGCGCTATTAATACGTCCGTCTCATGAGCGGGCGGGGTAGCCCGACTCCCCGCACCGGCACCCCACACCCTTTAGTCGCCGCTCTTAATTGAATGAGGAGCGGGAATTGTTTCCCAAAATGAAACAATTAATTGTGCAACGGCTATTCCGCCTTACATGGATAATACGTTCGTTTATGGCCTCCTAACGCGGCTGCACGGCGTCCTTTATTGGGCCGTCTCTAGGAATTTGTGTTCATTGGAGCTCGTATCCAAAATTTAATTGAGAATTTATAAGGACATCTCTTTATTGTCTCTGGCGCTTTCGCAGCTGGCCCAGTCTGGAATGCATTGTGCACTATTTAAAAAGATATTAATTTCACCAGAACGTTGTACTTTACTCGTATGCCAGAACTCGTGTACGCTAGACGCAACAAACGGTAATTTATTTTATACCAACGTTTCTCGCCTTACGATGGCGTAAACGAGCCTTCAAGCTTGAGACGAGACTTAAAATTTTCATGGTCAGGTCTTGGAGCACGTGTAATGTGGTTATACCGCGGGTAAATCTAGTGAAACACGCTAACATGTGGCGCATTCAGCTCAAAGACGCGTCGTAAACCGCCTTAACGCCTCTCCGTGAGAGCTTCTCAAAACTTTTCATATTCGCCGACCGTAAAACAAGCCAAAAAATACGAGTAGCGAAAAACATTGTAAATACTAGCTAGTTATCGACACCCGCCTGAAAAGAGTTTTAAAACATAGTGTTGAAACTAATTTGCTTTTAGAGGTTTTTCTTCAAAACTATATATTTTGAGCATGTATTTAGTTAATGGACAGGTGGCACTAATCACTAAAACGTACAAATTGTAGGATATTATCAGCGGTGCACACGAAGCCAATGCGTTGTCTGTACAACAGCACGCACACAGGTCGTAGAGTGGCGGGCAGGCGAGACAGGGTGGCGGTGGCGCTGCTACGAGGGGCACACATTCAATTTGCTATTTATCCGGGAATGGATCTAAGTCATTACTTAGCTGAGCGAGAGAGATGAGAACGGGATGCACTGGAAATTACACGCCGAGCTAGTGTTCGCAGTGCCCGGTATGCGTGCCTTCATTTACAACTCAATCGTACAAATAACGCATTTGCCAACTGTACATGTTTAATTTTGTCATTTATACATTCATCCCGGACATCCTAGTATTTTATCGGCTAGTACTAAAGAATTCTCAAACCTGGACGAATGTTTTGTCAATATTTCCAAGACCTCATTCATAGATAGCATCTGATCTATCTAGATCTGACAAATAAAATTCTAGCGTAGATGCAACTCTCGCTATTGCTCCAAATTTTAAAAAAATAAAAAAGGTTAAATACCTGACCTAGCGCATAACATTTCAAAGTTACCAATCTGTCGTTAAATGTCGCAACCATGAGGCCATCTCATTAAGGAGATTAGGAACACCATGTAGCAAGATTCGATTTTGACATGATGATAATGATCGTTATCTGCAGTGTACCGTAGGAATTTGACAGACACACAATCAGAAAAAGAGCAATTGGCAATTTGAATTTGGAAATTCTCTGATTTATTGACGGGATTGATTGTAAATGATCTCCCTGCTTCGGTTTTCCCGGACGCCTACAGTATGGGGTTCTTCAAAAGGGGACTTAGAAGGTTTTTAAAGAGTCGGCAGCGCGCTTGTGGCGCCTCTGGTGTTGCAAACGTCCATAGGCTGCGGTGACCACCGGTACATCTGGGGGGGCCGTATGCTTGTCTGCCACTCTAGTGGTATAAAAAAAAAAAAAATAATTGACAAGATTTATATGCCGATTCCGTAGACTGGGTTTATTCGAAACCGACTATATGAATGAAAAAACGAAATCAGGTTCAGTTTTTTCAGTAATTTTAATCGTATATTTCATTGATAGCACTCAATTGAACAAACTTTTCCATTCTATAACTGTATTTACTAAGAGGAAGACCAAGAATATTGTTAATTGCGAAAGTGCATAAGACCCAAGGGAAGGAACACCCAATGCCTCTCAAATATTAATGTAATTTTCTTGTACAGCTAATTTCACATTTGAGAAAGTTTTCACTTGTGTAAGAAGCGATCCGGTCACGGCGGCTCGGGCGGGCGGCCCTCAATCACAGGAAGTGCGCCATCTCATCGCGGAAGTGGTTTCTCTTGTTGTCTCCCTCGCACACACTCCGTCTCTTTTGTGTTGTGTTGGCTTGGCTGCGATATTAATGAACATGTGCGTTTATTAAGTGAGCGAATGCATTTTAGTGCGAAACAATTTTTGGCATGTTTTCGGGTACGATGTAGTTGTTTTATATTTTTTATGTGCTCTATCCATTATTTTGTGTCACTAAAGGCCAATTGGCCTTTAGTTCGTCACTTAAAGAAAGTGAGTATTGCTCTGGTCACTTGGGGTGGCGAACCTTTTAGAGGTTCTACAAATTGAGATTTCATCTAAATGTGTAATTAAATTTTCTCAAAAAATCTTGGGTAAATTATGTTCAGAAAAAGGCTATACAATGAAGAACAATCACAAAACAACAAGAAACTACTGCTCTATTTTTGTTTCTCACTTAACGCGTAGCTTATTGACTGGCAAAACGGGTTGTCTTGATTAATTCTTATCACGGGACGACCCTACTTTAGGGTCGTACGGAATATTGTTCTCTACTCGACCAAGATAAGTAGAGATTCAAATGTGACAAAAAAACTCTATCATCGATCGGGTTTTTCATTAAGCAAAATTTACGAAAACACATACATAAGAGCGGTTTGCTTGCAGACGGGTCTAAGGCGATGCCGGTACCCGAGGTAGGGTTCATATGGTAAGGGTCATTCCACGCGTTGATCTAGAACGCTTGGCCGAGTATACATATTCTATCTTTCTTCAACTGACTTTATTACTTTTCTCGTAGCCCTCGTAGCCTTCGTAGCGCTTTCGTAGCCCCTGTTCCTCAGTGTCCTGTAACCGGTCACTACGTTAAGCACCTTACAATACGGTTAGCTATGGGGTGGTTATCATTTTTGAGATATCCATTTACAAGATTGTCCGGGCATCGCTCTCTAAGCTCTTGGTCCAGGATACCAGTATCATGGTAGTCGTTAAACCAAAACTTGAACTTCATCAGAGGTCTGAACAGAAGTAGCATGCCAGATATTTGCAGGCCACTGAAGACGTCTGCACTACAGTTCTACAGGAAGTTGCAAGCTGCTACGCGTGCCGTAGCTTATGTAGATCATACGCGTATATGTCCAGTATGCGAAATAAACACCGCAACAAACAAAATGTTTGACACCTTTACTCGTTTGAAGTGTAAATCGCATTCCATTCACGCTGAATTCCACTGGGGGACGAACTATATCATATTTTGATATTTTCTTGCGAATTACTCAAACTGTCAAAAAAATCTGAGAAAACTGTCATGGTATATCGTCCTAATTCTACAATAACATCGATTCTTTTTTCCGTAGAAAGATATTTTTACACATATTCAATCGTAAAGATGCATGTTCTTAAGAGTTATGATATCGACATTAAAGCCATAATTTACAGACGTATTAACTTTGATGCGTGAAGAAAAGTATTGTAGTGTAGTATATGTTCAGTGAGGAGTCAGGATGCACAAGGACTCCGCATTCTCCTCATATTCATCTCTACATCTCACCGTCCAGACTTGTTTCAGTCAAGCTATACTAATTATGTTTTCAAGAGCAACCAGACTTCCTCGTAGTCAAATATAAAAACTAATTACGAGACTGCAAAATATAAAGCTTACTTCTAATTAGTGTAAAAGAGAAACTCGACCTACAACACAATTACAAAGTATATTTCATGTAATATAACTGCAAATTAAATTATATACGTACTCATAGCAAGAACCCACAAGCTCGAGTGCTGCACTGATAAGAGCGCCCGATTAAAATGAATCACAACAGTGCTGCTAATTGGGCCGGCCGGCGGCTCATCCAATTAGGCGGGACTTAGAAACCCGTGCCCGCAGGCCAGCGGGACTGGGCCGAGCGCCGAGCACCGACCGCCCGCGCCCCGCTCTAATCTACCCTGTTTGTTCCACTTATATGAACCATCACGACGGTTGTACACACTACCTTACTTGCGGTGAACAATTGCACTCACTTAACATACAACTAACTTATTAGTATACTAATAATCCGCAACGTAAACTTTCATCGGAATATGTTTCATTATAATTTCACAACGTTATTTCAATGTGCCGTCTCTTAGCATGAGTGCTAAGCAATTTGAGTGTATATTTCGGAATGTTGATGAAATCTCAGTTGTTTAGGCGAGGGGTAACGACTCCTTTCAAGACTTCGCGACGCCTTTAATGACATCGAAGTCGGTGAGGTCGGGTTCGCGTGCGCAGTTCTTGTTATTTCTTTATTACAAAGGAGTGCCTCATTAATTTGGCAGCCCCTCAGGGTTGAGAGTCACGAACCCTTGACCTCGTTCGCGAGAGCCTGCGACACTGAACCGTTCCCAAATTGAAAAGCTTACGCACCTAGCGATACATAATTAACGATCCTCATTACTGTGTAACAGTATCTTGTCTCGCTTCCTCATAGCACGTCGCATCCTCAAGGCGGATAGTTCTAGCCGTTCGTTCTCACGAACTTTTCACACGTATCATGCACATTTTCACAAACAGCGCTGCAACAGAATACGATATAAAAGTCAAACTTAGATCATTCCAGTCTCAGACATAATTCCTCGACTCCAAACTAGACAGTTTCTATTATCCTTAATAGCGCCCGTAAGAGTTTTAAAATTGTTCAAATAGTAAAACTTGTGCTTTAGAAGTGTTCGCTGGCCGAGCTGGGTAGGAATCGGAACGAGTTCGATACGGAATGGCCAATTTTATTAGATAAATAGGATTGCAAAGCCTGGTGGCGCAAATGTGTTACTTTGTCGCGGTAGAGCTGGCGTATGAGGAGGCCTGAGGTAATTTTGGTGGCGTAGCATATAAGGAGGCTAATGAAAGCGGGCTCCGTCCGGCGGGCCACCGTGTCCGCGGACTCGTGCATTTTTAATGGCGCACGCTAGCACACTCGCTATTAATATTTACCGAACACGTCAAGAGGGTGCACTTTACCTTTTAGTTAACTAGCGTCCGGCCGTTCATTAAATTTTCACGCGCGTCAGTTTCGGGCGAATTTTCCGCGGCGCTGACCGGGCCGAGCCGCCGATAACGAGCGCGGACCACGCTCGTTACCGCCGCCTGCCGCCGACGTACCGCGCCGTACCGCACCGCACCGCACCGCGTCAAGCCGAAACCCGACCAAATTTTATTAATAATAAACTGTAACTGAAACGGCGGCTTTGAAGTAAGAGAGAGACTCGAACGCTCGTTATCGGGAATTATGCGAAATCCTTTGACGTATACAGTTATTTCTTTAAAGTTTACGTAATTCTTTAAAGTTTACGTAAGAATCTACTAGGTTATTGTAACTTTACGAGGTCGTGGTATTATGTTAAGTCAAATATCGCTTTGAGCGATAAACTTGTCGGCAAATTGATTCCATAAGTTCTGGTAAGTAGATGGTTATCGATACTTTATGTAATTATAGTACTTAGCTAAAGTATGGTAAGTTGTTAATATAATATGATCCTTTAGATCGCTTCTCGCTTACCAATGAACGGGTATTAAACGAGCACGTCTGTAATTATCGTATGAAGTCTTCACTGTCGCGTCGATGCACCCAGACAGGCGTTGATGGGAGATGAACGTGTATCACGAGACTTAAACGATGATTTATGTGCATTCGTCGGACTAGCACATGACCGTAGTTAATTGAGACGTTAATAGGAAACAAACGTTCTGAATTTTCAAATAGAGACATCAAATTTACAGCAAAAAATTAAATAACATTAGAGGGTAATTAATGTAAGTATGCAATCGGTGTAATATCGCAACGTTTTACACAGTTATCGGTATGCTAACACTCGGTGGTGCGCGGGCCGTGCGTGCCCGACTTGCATGAATAAGGAATGAGCGCGGGCGCACGCAACTCGACAAACGGCCCTGGAGCACGCGACATACTTGCCGCCCTACAAACCACCCTCCTTAATTTATTACAGCTTACAGCCCGCCCTAGCACTATCATTCTTATATCTTACCATATCTTTAGCGCTTCCCCTTATGTTTATTAGTATTACGTACCGTAGAATTATTTATTTATTTAGATCTGTTAAACTTATATCGATGTTAAGTGGGAAAACTTTATTATAAGGATATCGTTAACGAGATCGCACGAAGTTAGCCACGCTTCAATCAGTTTTCAACCTGTTAAACAGATTTGACATTTATTTATTATTTCCTATCACTAGCTTGTGTTCGCGACTTCGTCTGCGAACACCGATTGCAGCCTTTTTTGTACGCCGCTAAGGTGGCAGACAAGCATACGGCCTACTTATTCAATAACTTTCCACCAACATATGTGAAGTGGTTAAGTGTATAATTGTTTTCCAGGTCATGTACTTTTTACCTTTACGTAGCAATCCATCCAATTTTCTTTGCGCAATCGGCACAGACTGTATTTCATTTTTTCACAAAATTAGCAGCAGTTCTGTTGAGATAGTAACTCTATGTTTAGAAATTTAAATAATTTGGTAAAGTTTACTTTGCACACTATAGGAATGTGCCGGCCCGTACTGTATCGTAATAACAAAATAGTTTACCAACGTTTGCATCACTTCATTGTAAAGATATTTGGGCAATGAATCAAGGAACCTTAATCGTTGCACCTACACTTCGAAATCTTGCTTCATGTTAATCGCTTGCCCCAAACCTAAGGTATCCGATGTAAACCTTGTAAATCTAAAGCAATCTAGTCGAACTTCGACTGTTTGCCAACCGCTCAACGTGCCTATAACTATTAAATTATTTAGGCCCAGTCTTGCATTGTCTCGCGAAAGTCGAGCCAGTTCCGATTGTCCGCCCGAATCGGGCCGAATCGTACCAATATAAACAGTCGTTAGTGTTGTTACAATCTAATAGGAATGTTCCTGAATGTCCCGATGTCCCCGAATGTGCGAGTATCGTTCGCTAGGAATCGTTTTGTATTGAGTTAGTGCCCGCACGCGTCCCGTGTTTGCTTTACTAGTTAATGGAATACCGATGGGCCATTGTGTACGCAGAGGCGTTTTCTATTCAATAGCCGATATTAAATTGAACGCGTATGTACGCATAAGTTCCTTAACGGTATGTCTGTAATAACAGAAATTTGTAATAGAACCGATGCTATGGTCTTCTTGATAAAACGAACCAGAGATATTATGCTAGATATTATGCATTATATTTTACGATTGCAAATTGGAGAGTGCTCACTTGAGAAACAATTAGGTTACTTCCAAAAAATAAAATACCGAATTCGATATTCTATTGTTTAGGAGCCACATGCATTATGGCAACCGAGACTATGTTTAAGGACAGTCTACTCTCATGTGAGATTGTTCAAAGTTACCAGTCTTCCTTTTTGTCAATTTTCTTTTATCTCTCTCTGTACAATGCGGAATGCATTATATAAATAAAGGTAGACGTAACATATTCCTGCAATTGTAGGCAATTTAGAGCAATAGTTTTAGCACGCTTTTACGATATCTGCCTTCTTTCTTCACAGCAATATCATTGGGTCAAGGCCTAAACTCTGTGATACCAAACACGCGAACGAACAAAAAAATCAAAAAATTACAATAACGACTTAACACTATCAGATAAGGCAACAATATCGCCATCATTCGCCTCACTTTATTACAGTTATACAACCTTAAAACACCAGTCTGGTTATTAAACCGTGCCATTTGTGAGCAGTATCGTGTATCGGTGATTACGGTGCAACGGGGTCGGGGGTCACGCGACCCCACCCTCTCGTGTCCGTGACCTTAGCTCGTGGCATTTCCCACATATTTCTTAGACACGTGAAAACTTCGTGTATGCAACACTGTTTTGATAGAGGCGTTTATGGCGTTGTAAAACAAGAATGTGGTTTACTTTATTATTATGGTATTTTTTGAAAATTTTATTTTGTTAATGTTTTGTTTACTGCATAGTTATTGCCAGCGACTTTTCTCGATAAAGACTCATCTCACCCCGTATTTGAATCGCTTGGTAACTATCCTTTAGAATCCAAAATTACTATTTTTTGGGTACTAAAGTACACATGAGACCTTAACCTTATGAAGCACAGGCACTGTACAAAATATTTATAACGAGCGACCCGACCCGGCTTCGCACGGGTGCAATGCTGATACTAAATACAAATACTATTTAAAGGATGTTATTATACATATAAACCTTTCTCTTCAATTACTCTATCTATTAAAAAAACCGCATCAAAATCCGTTGCCTAGTTTTAAAGATTTAAGCATACATAGGGACAGAGAAAGCGACGTTGTTTTGTACTAGGTATGTAGTGATAATACCTTAGTTCACCTACGTTATTATAATAGCGGGTGCCTCTGTTGTGTTACAAAATATTACTATTTCTGATGTAATATTGATATCAGAGCAAAGGTTGTGGGATGGAGTCGCGCCCTCACTACTGACCTCGGAAAATTGCTCCTTCGTGTATGTAGATGCATACAAATTATGTACTTTACAAAATAACCGGCGAAAATACATACTTGCATAGTATTATAATATGTACCACCAAAAAGTACAATCATGAAAAAAAGTATCATAATGTAAAAATTAAATAATTTATGGGTACCTTAAAATATTATAACGTAATATTAGGTGACGAAATAAATAAAAACAACACAACATTTCACAAGTAGGTACTATGTATGTTTAATTAACGCCATTCCTAATTCATAATCCGACAGTGATAAATTAGACAGCTCCGTCCGCCCGTAATTAGGTACGCAATTATCGCGGGTGTTTGAATTCATTACCGCTAAAAGTACCAGCCTGAACGTGATTTATTGCCCACCTCATACTGTCTTCATACTAATTAATATCACGTTACAATCGCACCCTATACAAGCTACGTACACAACAATTTTTCAACGAAATAAAATAATTAGGCAGCGCGCTAGATCTCATATTGCACCCTCCGTTCTATTATTAGGAAATAAGCGTGTTTTCCGCGACCACCGGGCCAACGTAATTGGATACTCATACGGCTATTTAATTTACCTAGCCGCCTGAATACCACCTGGTTCGATGGCGAAACAATTGCCGAGAGCCTAATTATATTTTAATCGCAACTCCCCTCCCTCTCCCTCCATACCCGAGGGTGGGGCACAACACCACTAATTCATTTGTGCGGCGAGCCTCGGCCACTACGCCTCCAGACCCTGTTTATTCTCATAGGAGAGCTTAGGTCTCCTAAAGCAATACCCGGCGCTTAAACATATTAAGTAAATCGTTTACGTAAGGGATTTAATTATGCACTTACGTTCTTGGATACAATAGCGTTAAGTTAATTAAGTTCTGCTTAAAGACTTGAGTTTTGTATGCAAATAAATTTAATTATTTTTGTTACAATAATGTTTAACTTTAAGTTCTGTACAATATCATGGGCGGAGTTTATAAAGTGTAATAAATATTAAAGTTAGGTACAATATCATTGTTAGAACAGTCTGTATAGGCGCGCAGCTGGTGCTTTCAACTATGCCAATTGTGTTGAGGCTTTTGTGAAGCGTTTTAACTATGAAACTAATATAACAATACAGGGCGATCGAACGCTTGTATAAATCAATTTGTGTTTCGCTATTCATTATCATTGCGGGGGAATTACATTAATTAATTTGTTGAATCTCGTGTAATGGAGCGCATACCGTGGTTGTCATTTTAATTTGCAAGAGCTTCATGTTTATAATATACTTCTTTGATTGAGCAATAAAACAGTTTAGTGTTTGTATGATAAAGTTTATTTGTTGCGTCATAACTACAATGTCATGCTAGAAATCCCCTTCAGCTTTTTTTTAGTTCGAGCCAATACTTGCTTTGCTACGAATGTGTCCCAATTACTTGCTAATTTTTCAAAAATGTACCATCATCGTATGAGGTATGTTTAGTAACAAACCTGGTAATAGATATCAAGATCTTTTCTATTATAAGCTACGGTACAGACTGGTACACCACTTTCTTAGCCGACTGTACACCAAGCTGGCTGCACAGCAGTGACCGACGTCCGCCTCGTGCATTGTGCCGTAATCAATTTCGGACCGATATGTTTGAAAAATGGCCGCGAACGAGCGCCTGCACCGGCTCCGTGATATATAGCCACTAAATGCTCTGCTTACAATTACTTTGAGATATATGGGCAGACGTGAGAAACTAAACAACGTTCGACGAGGAAAATAACCCCAGGACTATACAAGCTTCTAATAAGTTATATGTAACTCGTAGCTATTCTTCACCCGTGGCATAAGCTATGCCCCTTAATTACTTTTGGAATAATTCAAACAAATTGGATGACCTTTATGAGTACTGCTTCACTCCCTTGGTCAGTGCGTGATAATAGCCTATAGCACTCAGGAATAAAATACCTTACTAACAGCAAGAGAATTTCCCAAAAAATATTTCTCATAAACATTACCCCTTTAAAATATTAGTACCTTTAGATTTAGAAGTGAAGTTAGAAACAAGTATGTTTTAGAAGGTGTTATGTTTAGACATGGGATACGATTTAGCACCGGATTGCTTCTGCAGGCAATCTGCATTAGCATGAAAGCCTCCTTGAACGGCGGCGGTGAGAGGGGGGAGCCGGCGGCTATGTTGCGCATTGGCCATTAGCATGATTAGGAAACACCCCCTCCATCCACGAATTCTTTAGGTTCTCATCTCATGATAGTACATATTTCATTATTTATGTAAGCCCTGTTTATACTCCAATCTCTCTTGGAGATTACACGCACAATCAACCTAATTGTACCACAAAATTATGTGCTCACTAGCTGTGATCCACGGCTTGGCCTGTTATGTGCTACAACCCCGTAGCACTCATTAAAACGTATGTCCGTATTTATACCGGTAGAGTCACAATTTTTGACAAATCTGAATAATTTAAAAAAAAAATAGAAATGTTTGAAAATATGTAATATTTTTTGAATATTAATTTCTCCCTTCATTAATAACGCACACTCACAGCCTTATTTATGTACTTACCTCGGAATAATTTCAGTTTGCGAAAGATATTTTGCAATCGGTTCACAAGTTTCAGAGTAAATTGATTACAAACAAAAAAACCTTTATAATATTAGTATAGAGAAACACACTAAACATTTTTATTATTATTGTTACAGATGATGACGTGTTCTTATCTGAGTACCGCTGGTATGTCAGCGGAGCCTTCGGGAGCGGCATGCTGGACACCACCGGCAATGAGGTGCATGGCTCCAGAAATGGAGGGACCCTCGATCATGCAGCCACCGATGTATATCAGGCCACATGCTGCACAAATGAGCTTGCCACCTACAACATCTTTAATGTGTACTACGACTTTGCAAGAACCAGCTTTGGACTTATCAACGACGTCAGCATCTCTCAAGCCCCATCTTCCATCGCCGCCCAGCGACGAAACGGAGTGATTAGTGTTGTGCCACTGACTATTTGAACTTGAGACTTAAGAAAAATTGTTACTGAATGAATAACTACCCTCAGTAAAAATTTTACTCAGTCTGAACTGTTAAGTTATACATTAGTACCTACTACATATTTAATTTCGGTTGTGAAAATGGCAATTTATGTAATTTGCTATTATGTATATTTCCATTACTGGTACTTAAGAGTTGAAGCGAGATGTGTTAAACACAGGCGTGTTGTTTCTATTGTAAAGTGATAATGAAATGTGGACGAGGAAAATAAGCATATCTTACTATTAAAATTTACTTTTAAGCTGTTGACATGCCTGCGGAGTTAAGTCATCTGAGTATTGAACCTGACCGCTTCTGGGTTAAAAAACATGTATTTATAATTGTTTTACTTTGATGTAACGAACAAAATGAAATAATACACGATCCATAAACAATTGACATTTTAACGCTTTGTGATATAAATTGTTTCATTAAATAGTTGTACACGTTATGACGTATTTAACCCAAGTGTTACAAGATCAAATTTATTGCTAAATGGACCTCGTAGGTTAAATAGAATCTATTTGTCGTAGCTCATTTCGCTCAACTTAGCTTAAGTAGCTATAACAAACTGCAACGTGTAAAGAGGCTTACGGAATCTGCCTAACCCCAGCCTGCCGACTGTGGAGACATATCCAGGCCTTTACGTTAATATGAAAGAACAAAGTATATAATGATAAGAAATATGTATTGCTACCTGGTAAAATTAATCCTTTACAGCTAAATTTGATCAAAACTTTTTGAATATTAAATTAATGTAAGAAAATAACATAACAGGTCTTGCAACACTGCGTTATAAACTACCATATTGTAAAAAAAATATTGTCGAATCTTGCCAGAGAGAAATTGTTACCACTAGTTCGAGTACAATAATTCTACGGTAGAATTACCTAATAGGATTTTTGCGTGTGCGTACTTAGTTCGATGATCCCAAAATGTTGTAGAACTAATGAGAAACAATCCAATACTTCTACCAAAGAAGTTTGTATTAGAATTAGTGGCCATAAACCCCAGAGAATACGTTTTTACTTTAATTTTAAGTACGGCTAAACATGTTTCATGAGCGAGTCTCTGTGATGGCTACCTTGCTGTGTAAATATTTATCTAACTTTTGTTATTTCATTGTAAACGAGTTGTAAATCAAGTCACTCGTTATATTATACATTTATATGTACATATTAGCATAGATAGATATAAGTAGACACATCTTGTACCTAACAGTATGGGCGCTAAACTTATAGCAATAATTTTGATGCCAACATCTTCAAAGTTATTCAACTTTCTATCTGTCTCTGTATATTGATCTACGTTTTACCAGTTGTTTGATCAATTTTAAATGTTTACAGTTGTATATAAGTAATCTTAAACGCTAACATTCCTTTATATGTTTAGTAAGCCATCTTGTTATAAAGTTGCCCTATGTAAAATATATTTACTACTATGGAAGTTTTTTGCATATCGCCTCTCATCATGTTAGCACATCAACAAAAGCTATACAAAGCTCCGATTGGATAAATACAGCAATGTTCCCTAATATTTTGTAAAAAATTTACGTTTACAAAAACAAGCAGTGGTCGGGTCCACCAATCTAACAGCCCGAACACGCATCAGGGACTTAATAAACCTGCTGGTTCAGGTTCCCGAGGCAGAGATTAGATAACTTCTTATGTATTGTTACTATGATATCTACCAGTTTTCAGTTGATCGTAACTACATAATACAAAAAAATTGCGTGTACTTAGTGTACACACGTAAGAAGTGAAACTTCTTCAGAAACTTAATTTTCACCTCACCTTAAATTAAGTCAAAAAGTACAAAAGTCCAAAAGTCCAAAAGTCCAAAAGTCCAAAAGTCCAAAAGTCCAAAGTCCAAAAGTCCAAAAGGCCAAAAGTCCAAAAGTCCCAAAGTCCCAAAGTCCCAAGGTCTCAAGGTCCCAAAGTCCCAAAGTCCCAAAGTCCCAAAGTCCCAAAGTCCCAAAGGCCAAAAGTCCCAAAGTCCCAAAGTTCCAAAGTCCCAAAGACCCAAAGTACCAAGGTCCCATCTAAAAGTTCAAAAGTCCCAAAGACCAAAAGTCCCAAAGTCCCAAAGTCCCAAAGTTCCAAAGTCCCAAAGTCCCAAAGTCCCAAAGTCCCAAAGTCCCAAAGTCCCAAAGTCCCAAAGTCCCAAAGTCCCAAAGTCCCAAAGTCCCAAAGTCCCAAAGTCCCAAAGTCCCAAAGGCCCAAAGTCTCAAAGTCCCAAAGTCCCAAAGTCCCAAAGTCCCAAAGTCCCAAAGTCTAAAAGTCTAAAAGTCCAAAAGTCCGAAAGTCCAAAAGTCCAAAAGTCCAAAAGTCCAAAAACCCTTAAATGACATGCTATCCCTGGATAAAGTTCTCTTAATTCGAATCCACCGTGGTGGGGAACAGAACAAAGATGGCGCGTAACCAAAAATCGTGACGTGACGTGACGCAAATTTTTTTCCAACGCCGATAAAGAAGCTTCACTTCAAAAATACACAACTTGGTATGCACGTTTGTTTTAAACTAATCCGCGTTGAACACATAATTTTGTAAATAACGGGATTTTGCGCGACACTATTATACGAGTATTAGTAATAAAAGGTTACGGTACCTTTCTGTTGCTCGCCGATTCTATAGGGTTACACCAATCGTGGTCCCGGGGCGACTGTAGCCTCGGGACCACGATAATCCTAACCACCGAAATCCCATTCTTTACGAAATTAATATGCACGTGATACGCAGTGCACTGTACATAGACATATAAAAATTGGATGTTGAATTTTTAATACAGACCAGAACACAAAATAAAAATACAGAACATCATAGTAGTATAATAATTTTTATCACAGGCAACTATTTGTAAAAGATTCAGAATGTATATAATGTAGATTATATCGTGACCAGTGTTCTTGACAATGATTCGACTAGACAATGGTGGCATTTTCCTTTTTTATCCATTAGACATTTAATAAATGTGCTTAGTTAACTGATATTACAGAATAACCGGCATACAATATAATGTTAGCGTTTAGTGAATCTTGCCATCTAAAGATACGTTTAATTTATGGGAATGCCACAGGCTAGGAGTCTTAAAAATTCTACTTATTACATATTACCAGCTCAAAAAAACTTCAAGTCTGTGGCAGTTTTAGAATGACGGTTATGGTGTTACCAGTACACAAAGAAAGAACATAAATACATAGCCTAAGAGAGCCGGTGACAGGAGGAGAAAGTAATAAAATTTTGTAAATTATTTTGTGTTTTATTCTGAGAGTGGTCTCCTTACAATCTTTGAGGCCCAAAACACAATTTCCTGTATGGTAGATCGATCTGGGATTTTGAGATTATTGGAAAATACGAGTAGGTACTGGAAAATATGAGTAGGTACCTAATAAATAGCGACTGGGATGATCTACCAGAGAACGCGCTGTCAGGTGCTTTCTCTCCCAGTTAGAGTCTGATCCGGAAATGCGATTCTAATGAACTTCGATGTTGTCAATGATTTTGACACTCTCCCTTAGTACGATAAGGGCGGCCTGTTTGAATCATGAGATGTTACCCCTAGCAGATCTTGGGATTTTAGAATGTGGTAAGAACTTTAGAAGAACAAGAAAAAGTATTTTAGAACTAGCCACGTCCTGCCTGCTAATTCTATAGTCTAGAGAAGCTATTGTGTCGATGCCTATGATGTTGCAGTGTTATAGTAGGGTCCGGTAACTAGTATATACTTCAAGTCTAGGCAGGTATTAGAAAACCAAACCGCGCTATGGCTCGACTTGGTGAGGGCACTCACGTGCCCTCAGATTGACTTGGTGGTGAGTTCAAGCGACCATAGTGTAATCTACGGCCGTTAGTTCACCGAGTGATGGGAAGCCACTCATTTTCTTTTTTTAACGTGAGGGAAAATCCGTTATGGATGCTATGCTCCCGAGAGACGGAACTCTAAGATGGGAAGGCACTCCTAGCACAAAAAATTTAGCTTAGCTGGAGATGGTGAGTTCAGACACCCGCCAGATGGACCGACGCACAGAGTGGTATTTGACCCAAAAAGCTGGCCAATATTATTTTTTGTGCCTAGTATCTTGAAAACCATATTTTTTGTAGTTGCAGGATAGAAAAGGGTAAAGAAAGCATAAAGTGATGTATAAAAATCATTTATTCGAAATTCTCGTCGTCTTCTTCGAAGCCTACATTAAAAATGTTACTTTCCTTCAACAAATTTCGGACATCTGCTGACAGTGGGTGACATTTCTTTATTTTTTTTTTCCTCATTCCCGTAAGGACCGGATCCGATTAACAGGAGCCTGTTGAAAACATCAGCAATGCATTCAACTCGTGAAAATTTGCGAGCATAATTTGTCCGGTACGTTCGAATGTGCTTGTTACGGGCCTCTGCAGCTTCTTCAGATAATTGCCCTATAGGCAGAATTGATGTAGGTACTTATAACGTCAGGCCCATGACATAATATTTTATGTAATGTTGGGGATATTGGGTAAAACGCATATAAAGAAACATATAATTTCGCTGTTTCTTGACAATATTTGCCGAACTCTTCTGCATTTATGTCTAATCCACAACACATTGTGTCCAAAATTATTTTTATTCGGTAAATTAAATTGCGGTCTATCCCCGTAATGCTAGCTGAAACTTCGTAGTTCTCAAAGAAACGTCTACTTGTGTTACCGTCATTCGTGTTTCCAAAATTAGCTTTTAGTATATCCACTAGCAGTCCTAGTTTCTCCCGTGCTTTGAATATTTTTTTTTTTACTTTCCACTACTTGCTTCTCTTCAGCGGTAAGACGAACGTTCCACTTCTTTATGGGTAATCTGTACGCCACATGCAGATAAGCAAAATGTTCCAATAATCAAACAACAGCGTGAATCACCTACCTGCTTTCAGTAACAATATGGTGCTTTTAAGTCACTCTGCATTGTTTGCCAGGAATCGGGCCTTTATATTGCGTGCAAGTGACCATTTTTGTTTAAACTGATGTTTGAAATTTGACAGTTTTTGCTTTACATCAACAATATTTGGATCATTTTCTGCATATTGACTTAGCAGCTCTCGCTCGATAGATTGTAATTTTTGAATATAATTTCTAGCACTTCAGCGTTCCATTATATTAAATAAATCACTTTTAGTTAAAACTCACACTCCCGAAGAGCCTAGAACAAAAAACACATCATAAATAAGAAAAACCGAATTTACTGAATATTGATTGCCCCTACAAAAAAAATCACTAAAAATAGAGGAGTGATTTGGGGTGGAAGTTTTGATCGTAGTCACATAGTAGAAGGTCTATTCTATAACATGTTATTAAAATTTTCACTTAATAATGATCAAATATATAACAAAACCCTTTATATTAAAAAATGTGTTTTTTTTTTTTTTTTTTTATACTACTTAGGTGGCAGACAAGCTTACGGCCCACCGGAAGGTTGGTAACCGTAGCCTATAGACGTTTGCAACACCAGAGGCGTTACACACGCGCTGCCGACCCGGGTGCAGGTTGTGACGACCCACAGCTGAAGTTTTTCAAGCCGCCCGTAAGGCCTTCAACTTGGCTTAACGACTGTCATTTTACTGACAACCGGGACCAACGGCTTAACGTGCCTTCCGAAGCACGGAAACGCTCGTAAATAAATGTCACAAAGTGGTCCACGTGGTGGTCACCCATCCATATCCGGCCATAGTAAATGTTGCTTACTGCAGTGATCGTTTACAGAACACTGAGTCCGCGGGGCCACGAGCGCTTCAAAATGATGCGCGTGTTATTTTCATAGCAGTTTCTTGGTGTTTGCTTCTCACGGATATAAATAGACAGAGGCTATATTTTAGTTGATAAAATTAAGTGTATAATAAAATACATACCTGGTTAAGCACAATCCATCATGAAAACCAGCAGAAAACTGTTAAATCACAAGATGGCGACTATTTGAAATCACGAAATTTGAGCGCATCGAACAATCACACGACCACAGCTAGCGAACGGTAACTTTCGACTGAGAACCACGGGGTGCGACGGGACACTAGGGCTTTGTTTTTTTTGCTACTGTGTGGAGCGGTTATCCTAGTTTATGAAAACAATAGTTTAGATGGCGTAGAACCAAAATAAAAATAACCCATTTTGGCCAGCTTTTGGGGTCGAATACCGCTTCGTGCGACGGTCGGCGACGCCGATGATCTTTAGAGGGCGGGTAGAGACTGAATGCGGAAGGCGTAGAAACCAGCGCTGTGGCGTAAATTAGGAGCAGAAGTCATGTTTAAGTTGATCATCACATCATTAGAGCGAAAGTCCTAGTTTCAAACGAAGCGAGGGCTACCTTATATGGAAGGGATACCAAACCTGATAATTTCTATCATCAATGGCGGTCCACTACTGGTAGTAGATTAGGTATAATCTACTACCAGTAGTGGACATAATCTACTACCAGTAATGGACTGCCATTGATGATAGAAATTAATCAGTTTAAAACTATGACTGTCGCTCTAATGATGTGATGATCAACTTAAATATGACTTCTGCCTTTTATGGGACCGTATAAGTACTTTAAAGAAGTCAAGCTGTAACCTATCTAGTTAAGAAGTAAAGTTCAAGTGCGAGTCGGACTTGCGCACGCACTTGTATGTGAGACACGTGGTCAGCCTACGAAAAATTGCCATAACACAAACCTTATAACTAGAAATCAACCACTTTACCTACCTCTGTAAACTCGTAGCGAGTGTAGTAAACCCACTGACCTGTATTATTATTACAGGTCAGTGAGTAAACCAGAGTTGAAATCTTGCCGAGTTCAAAAACAGGCAGCAGTATTTAAGCTGAGAAATGAACTATGAAAATGTTAATAGTAGATTGTATAACAAGGGGGCAAAATAGTATTTTTACGGCGAGGGCGCTACTTTGAATCACGAGCGAAGCGAAGGATTCTAGAATAGAATCCCGAGCATAGCGAGGGATTCTAACGTAGAATCCTGAGCGCAGTGAGGGATTCAGAGTACACCGCCCGAGGGGAAAATAATTTGCCCTCGAGTAATATACTCTACTTTTCATTCCCTTTCTATGAGAAAAAATAAGTTTTGTACGACGCAGTTACCTTATATAGTTATTGTTCCAGGAGTTCATGGACTGTCACTTTCATAACTTGACGTAGAACTTATTATATTTGCAGAATACAATAAAATATGTTTAGGAACATACTGATTACAAGAACATTAATAATGACGAACACGAACAGATAAATGGCGCTCTTCAGTTTTTTTTTTAGTTAGCTCAGGACACCACGCTGTGCAGCCAACGCTTACCAGCCAGTATTTCATACAATTTGCGTTCGATTTCTATGAAATTTTCAAGTTCCAAATTCAAATCCTTTGCCGCCCGCTAAAAAGCTCTTAACAGAAAAGAGCTATTTTGCGCCCCGTTATCGTGGTGCAAAGTGATTCTTTTCGAATAGAAGGAATGAAAAATTAATTGGCTGGAGCGTTAATCTTGTAAAAACAAACAAGTTAATCAAGTTATTATTGTTTTGCATTCAGAATTTCATAAATCGTTGATTAGATTTAGTATTTTAAAATGTAAGGTCTCGACTTTTTCGACCACGATTTTATTATAATAGAGATGCTCAGCTAAATTAAGAACGAAATCATGAATATTCGTCAAAAAATCACAATGTATTTAATTGAATTCAAATTTATGTGAACGTTACTTGGCCATGGTATTGTTTGGAAATAAAATAAAACCGGACAAGTGCGAATCGTACTTGCGCACCAAAGGTTCCGTACCAAGTTACCAACCTATAGGTAGACGTAAACTTCCAATGCCTGCGTATTGTAATGATCTTTCCATTAAAACTTCTATCGAACCACAACTCTTATTTAAAAATTTTTTTTTTGCCTGACCTGTAGAAAAGGTGATTGTCACTTTTTTTTTAAACAGGAACTGCAATCCAGACAAAACTTCAAGCAAACTCGCGGTAATTATTGTTTTACCTATAAAGGAGGTACGATATTAAATCAAGTAAAATTAAAAAATATAGGTATACTTATTAAATCAAGTAACGTGAATATTTGATATCTATTTGGACAAATAGATAGACGGACTATAAAGTGATCCTACTATAGGTATAGGAGTACGATATTAAATCAAGTGAAGTTAAACATTATGCCTACCTTTAAATTTAGTAACGTGAATATTTGATATTATCTATTTAGACAAATAGATAGACGGACTATAAAGTGATCCTCAAAGCTTCCGTTTTCACCTTTCGAAGTACGGAGCCCTAAAACTAAACAATTATGTGCATTTTGTTGGATTAAAAAGCAAGAAAACATCTGTTCCAAATTGTTTAACATTGCAAATTGAATGATTATGTAAACAACAGTTCGAAAGCCTTTTTTGACGGCGAGCCATGACAAAAAGAATGGCTTGAGAGGCGAAATTAGTATTGAAATATTAATAACTTAATTCAAATTTGAAATTTCGATAGAGTTTTTACATAGTAGGTACATGAATGTTATAATCTAAGGTCTTATCCATAATAGAAGCCTTGTAGCTATAACCCCAACAATTTTATTCAGACTTCTTCAATAATCTCATCTGATGAATCAAATAAGAACTTACCGTCAAACCAGCCTATGGCAGTTGCAGTTCACTGTTGGACCCGTCCAACAGTGAACTGCAACTAAAGGAACTGCAACGGCAGGCACGTTAAGTCGTTGGTCCCGACCAACGGCTTAACGTGCCTTCCGAAGCATGGAAACGCTCAAATAAATGTCAAAAAGTGGTCACATGGGTGGTCACCCATCGAAGGACCGGCCATAATAAATGTTGCTTACTGCAGTGCAGTGATCGTAGAACACTGAGTCCGCGGAGCCACGAGCACTTCTTCAATTTTCAACAATCATCGGACTAAGTAAGTACTTATTGTACGAGATCCGACTGCAGAATCAGTACGTTCATCGAGTATACGCTAAAAACCTAATTTTTAGGCATATTTATGATTAGGAGAATATATATTTACTAGGGTGCCTATCAAAATTTGGCCGCTAATATTTTTAATTTAATTATTGCTAATTGATTTTCGGAAAAAAATTTCGTTCACTTGTTTTTTAAATAAAATAGCGTCCACTTCACGGCAATATACATAAAGACGCTGAAAAATAACGGTTGCCGTTGCGCACTTGGCCGCACCTCTTCGCAGCCAGGTGTAAACGGGTATGATTTTGATCCATTTATACGTTCATAACGTACATTTATTATTTATATATCAAATTAAAGCTATTTTTTTTCTGTTAATTATGATATACGGTTGCCTAATTAAATCTGGCCGCAAATAAAGGCCGCAGTTTTGAATTTTTTAATTTGCTAAATGTTTAATAAATATGTAACAGACGATTGAATACTTGAACAAAACATAATATATTTTCAAACAGCACTTGTACAATAAAATTACCTTTTACTTAAGCAACCTTGGTTTTATTTTTCAACGATAAAATTTTTTTGTTGTAATTTTTGAATTTTGTATTTTGAAGAAGAAGACATTTCTTTTGGAGTATTTATTCAGTAGTCCCTACTACTGTTTGAACCGGTGTGGTTGAGAACACTAGCATTCAACGCATGCGCAATGGCTTTAAAGCGTCGTACAGCTGGTAATCGCTATCCTCGTCTGACTAGTGATGTTACGCACTAGCTCTCTTTCACTCTATCTTAAATATTTACCATCTTTAACAGCCAGCAACCCTTATTTGCGGCCAGATTTAATTAGGCAACCGTATATCATAATTAACAGAAAAAAAATAGCTTTAATTTGATATATAAATAATAAATGTACGTTATGAACGTATAAATGGATCAAAATCATACCCGTTTACACCTGGCTGCGAAGAGGTGCGGCCAAGTGCGCAACGGCAACCGTGATTTTTCAGAGTCTTTATGTATATTGCCGTGAAGTGGACGCTATTTTATTTAAAAAACAAGTGAACGAAATTTTTTTTCGAAAATCAATTAGCAATAATTAAATGAAAAATATTAGCGGCCAAATTTTGATAGGCACCCTAGTAAATGTATATTCTCCTAATCATAAATATGCGTAAAAATTAGGTTTTTAGCGTATACTCGATGAACGTACTGATTCTGCAGCCGGATCTTAGACTATTATTAGGTACACAATATCCACACTAATATTATAAAGAATTAAAGAGTAAAGATTTGTTTGTTTGCACCGAGTAGGCTCCGAAACTACTGAAACAATTTGAAAAATCTTTAACTGTTAGGAGGCTACACTATACCCAGGTGTCATAGGCTATATTTTAATCCCATATTCCCACGGGAACGAGAACGCGGGTAAAACAGCGTGACGTCCGCTAGGAAGCAATAAACCACTCTTTACAATTCCGCTCAAACTATTTTGATAAATTATTTATACTGTTGATTGACGGCACTTGGTGGAACTTGCTGCACATATTGAAAACGACACTTGTACTATTCCACAATATTTATTATTATAAACCTGACCGGTTTCGCTTTACAGCATTTTCAAAGGTCTAGATGGAAGGACACGGTATTACTGTCTCGAAAACACCCTTTTTACAGCATTTTGATAAAATATACAGCAGCATGTAAGCTGAGAAAAACCTAAAAAGGCAACAAATTTAAGCATTTCTATCACAACTGCTAGAAATATTGTTTTTAAGTGCTATGAGACAAATCTGTGACCATTCGCGTTACAACGAGTATCCCATTCGATGAGTACGAATGAAACTCAGCGAACTAACTGGCTTGTATCGTATAATCTGGATTCGAACCTTCATTCTATATCATATCGTACCCATGTGCCCGTACTACATTTACACTTCTTCATTGTGATAGCAGTTGTAGTGAGAGAAATGTGGAAATCCTCATGGATGCTATGCCGGACTCCTAAAGGCTTAAACCACATGGTGGCCAACACAGTACTTACGGCCCGGAAGCACAAATTAGAGATAGTACAGACTGAAACCTACATACTAAATTCGCTGAGGCTACGCACACATAGACAACTCATTCGCAGACACTACGCACACATAGACAACTCATTCACAGACACGAGGTCAGGCGGTCCTACACCGAATTTTCGATACTGATTTGTGCGCGAGTGTGTGTAGCAGAGGGTAGGAGTGAACATAAAACTACATAGGTACATGAGTTTTCCATCTGTACTATCTCTAATTTGTGCCGGAAGTCCCGGGTAAACCATCCGAGAAGACACATATAATAAATAATGTTTCATAGATTTGGACATTTAGGACTTTACTCATATTATTTGTACCTATATGATAACGATTAGAACGGTGATCTGGGTTAGTTAACTATGGGCGCTACGAGATGTACGGGACTTTTAAAATTATATTATTGAAGTAAAACTTCTTTAGGCGCGACTAGGGAATAACTCAGATTTTTTTCTAACGGAAGTAACGCTTACTATTTGAATTTTGAATAGCGGAAACGTAGTTTCGAATGAATGATATTAATATAACATTTGATGCTGTCAATGGCAAAGAAGTTTTACTTCAATCGCGCGTAAAGGTTACACGCACACACTTTTTTATCTGGATATTTACGTATCTTGGTTTTTTTTTTATAGTGATCTGTAACACCGTAAAAATCAGATTTACCGAATATCGAACATTTTCGAAATTCCTAAGAAACAAAGTCGCGGTCATTTTAGCTTCACAACAGTCATAGTGAAAATTATTCGAGAACATTTAGTAAGAGAGTTTTGAGTGCACAGATGAAAGCGCCTTACGCCTGTTGGTTACGAGTTTGGTCTGACAATTGGATTATCTTGTTGTGGCGGCAAGTATTTCACGACAAAAATATTATCGCCATAAGTTGGGTGAGCTAGTTATGCTTAAAAAGGTTCTCTTAAAAAAATAAGATGGTATGTATGAAAGTAAATCTGAGTTTAGCTATTTGATGAAGCGGTTTCGTGCATGTCTTTAATAAACAGTCAACAAACACTGTTTATCTTCTTCTTTTTCATCTTAACATCTTACCTAAACTTACATACAAAGGTCACGTCTTTATCACTAAAATCACATCCTATTACAGGACCATGTTTCACCTTTTTTAGAACTTGTCCTACGTAATAGGTGGTTAGCCGTATTGCCGTGTTCAAGTGGACAGGTGCAGGTTGTGACTGCTTGCTGTTGCAATTTTTCACGCTGAAACTTGGGATTAATGAAGGAGCCGTTACGATTTGGCTATTGGTTTTCGGCATAAACGACGTACGCCCGTGTTTTCCCTCGTAAGGATGCCTGCGACAGAGACTCGTCTATTGGTTAGTAAGTAGCACTTGCCGTTGAGCTTAGCTTGGGCCTCGAAGGGCCAATTTCATAGCCGGTAAGGTTATTGACTGCCTCTTTGGTCTAGAGGTCGTAGTGCGACTGTGGATCATGTGGTGGTAAATTCGATTCCCACCATGGAATAAAAATTTGTGTGATTCATTAATATTTTTCTCGAGAGTCTGGACATTTCTATTTATGAACCTTTTTTACATACGAAATGTGTATTTATATACGAAAACCAGTGTATCATAATTTGTCAAAATCGGTGAAGGTAAAAATATCATAGAAACTCATAAAATCATTTATAAATATTTTTTAAAATCCTATTTATCCAATTGGATTTAAAATCTCGCGTCGGATAGGTATCTGAAAAGGCCAGGATAGGCATGCGATGTAGTGAATTCAGTAAATGGGTTTTGTTAGAATTTGTCCGCCGGCACGGCCAATTATGCACAGGCAGACTTCCTGACTAATTGACATGACATGACTGAGAGATACAAACACATACCTGAATGAAACAATGTTGTAACATTACAAAAATCTGGATAAATTTTTGTATACGGCAGGCTTGAGTGACGTACGGACACGACTATGAATGAATGATGCTGGCATGCGAGGAGGACTAATCAATAGTAGAGCCTGCAGGCAACCCTGCTTGCAATGTGCACATCGGTAATGGCTGTATGTAACTAGGCCTACTCGCCTTTTAAACTTTTTTTTTTCACGTGTGGAAATCCTCAGGGATCGTGGCCCCGCGGACTCAGTGTTCTGTAAACGATCACTGTAGTAAGCAACTTTCACTATGGTCAGTCCTTGGATGGGTAACATGTGACCACTTTGTGACATTCCGTTAAGCCGTTGTTCCCGGTTGTCAGTAAAATGGCAGTCGTTAAGTCAAGTTAGCCTTTTTAGGCAGGGACAAATTTTAAAAACGGTGAAATGTGGGCATAATTAATATGCCTCTGCCTACCCCTTCGGGGATAAAGGCGTGACCATATGTATGTATGTATATATGTTATGTTGGACTTCTACTTGCTAAAACCACACGGTGCTCTACCATCTGCATATGGCCGGGAGTCCAGGGTATGCCTCGGAACGATGACCCCAGGGCTCCCGACAGACTCTGTCTACCTGCAGACTTTCCCTTAGGGTTTGGGTTTCATCCCACTTCTTGGGGGGTTTCGGGTGCTATCGCGCTTCTTGGGGGGTATACTATCCCACCTCTTAGAGGGGTGAAGAGACTTTCCCTTAGGGTTTGGGTTTCATCCCACTTCTTGGAGGGTTTCGGGTGCTATCGCGCATCTTGGGGGGTATACTATCCCACTTCTTCGAGGGGTGAAGAGACTTTCCCTTAGGGTTTGGGTTTCATCCCACTTCTTGGAGGGTTTCGGGTGCTATCGCTCATCTTGGGGGGTATACTATCCCACTTCTTCGAGGGGTGAAGAGACTTTCCCTTAGGGTTTGGGTTTCATCCCACTTCTTGGGGGGTTTCGGGTGCTATGGCGCTTCTTGGGGGGTATACTATCCCACTTCCTCGAGGGGTGAAGAGACTTTCCCTTAGGGTTTGTGTTTCATCCCACTTCTTGGGGGTATGGTTCTATGGCGCTTTTTGGGGGGGTATACTATCCCACCTCTTAGAGGGGTGAAGAGACTTTCCCTTAGGGTTTGGGTTTCATCCCACTTCTTGGAGGGTTTCGGGTGCTATCGCGCATCTTGGGGGGTATACTATCCCACTTCTTCGAGGGGTGAAGAGACTTTCCCTTAGGGTTTGGGTTTCATCCCACTTCTTGGGGGGTTTCGGGTGCTATGGCGCTTCTTGGGGGGTATACTATCCCACTTCCTCGAGGGGTGAAGAGACTTTCCCTTAGGGTTTGGGTTTCATCCCACTTCTTGGGGGTATGGTTCTATGGCGCTTTTTGGGGGGTATACTATCCCACTTCTTCGAGGGGTGAAGAGACTTTCCCTTAGGGTTTGGGTTTCATCCCACTTCTTGGGGGGTTTCGGGTGCTATGGCGCTTCTTGGGGGGTATATTATCCCACTTCTTCGAGGGGTGAAGAGACACTCGACCTAGGGTTTAGTTTCATCCCACTTCTTGGGGGGTTTCGGGTGCTATCGCGCTTCTTGGGGGGTATACTATCCCACTTCTTCGAGGGGTGAAGAGACACTCGACCTAGGGTTTAGTTTCATCCCACTTCTTGGGGGGTTTCGGGTGCTATCGCGCTTCTTGGGGGGAATACTATCCCACTTCTTCGAGGGGTGAAGAGACACTAGGGTTTAGTTTCATCCCACTTCTTGGGGGGTTTCGGGTACTATCGCGCATCTTGGGGGGTATACTATCCCACTTCTTCGAGGGGTGAAGAGACACTCGACCTTCATGGACACCTCACCAAATACTAGAACTACATGTCATAATCCCATACATTAAACGTGATTGTTTGCCAATTGTTGGCACGTAACTCTCCGTCACCTCCGTGCGTGAATCCCACTCGCACTTGGATCTCTTGCTGTACCTACTCGTACTTTTTTATCCCGGGAACAAGTTTCTATAGAAAACAGAGATGCAGAAAAGAATTGCTGCTTCTTAATAATGTAGACTAAAATGCCAAACCCTCGACGCAACAGAGTACTTAATAAGTTCATAGCTCCCAAGCGGTTGAATCGATTATGATTCGGTTTTCTTTGTTTAAAAGTTGACGTGATAGGGATGTTTGCTAGTTATTAAAGTGAAACTTTTATTAAATCGTTACATATTTTTTCGTCTGTGTGTTGCATGTCGCGTGACGGTCGGCCGCCATATTTTATGGGCGGCATGCTTAGATCATCCAACCACAGGATGCGCCTTACTTAAGCATTGTTTTCTGCCATTGCACATGACCATTTGGTCTTTTGGCTTTATGAAAAGCCTGTACATCAGTACATCATTTTATATGATTAAACTAGTACATTACATTGTAGTTGACTGTACAATAACAATTAACACACAACAGCCATTACGCGTTTGTCGATTAATACATTTTTAAATGCAATGAAATTTTATATGTCTTTGTGTTTCCCCCTTCACTTGTATGAAAACTGGCAGAATATTTTTGTATGCGGTGGTTCGCAAAGGCTAGTCCCGTGTTATATGGTCTAAGGCGGCATGTGATGATGTGTGTTTCCATAGACTTATTACACAGTGTTTCACTTTTGCAGTGGATTCATAAAACCACACAATCTTTTTTTAATCAGCGTCTGTATAAAGGTATCTCTCTATATTGAAATTAAATAATATCTTCTCAACCTAACTTTCCCAGATTCTATAAACTGAAATATTGGAACGAGTTTTAGTATTAAGTAGATACGGACTTTTATAAAGTAAGTAGGTACCTATACTGTATTTCAATAGCTTTGCGCAAAAATGTATACAAACACATTTGATCCTATATATCCATAGTTACTTGCAATTGAGTATTCACCCTGATTATATTCCAGTATCCAGGAGTCATACAGTGTTCTTACAATCATTTCGACACCAAATAACTTCTTTATGATAGTTTATTTTCATTTAAAATACCTACTCAGGATAGTAAAAAATCTACTCATCTGTCTTAGATAACGATTGTCAAAACATGACATGTTTACAATATTGCCAGATCGGGCAGGATTGGACTATAGGGGAGACCGGGGCTAGTTGACTAGGGGTAGGTAGACTAACTATCAATAACTCGACTAAAGCAATGGTTTGGAGCCAACCGATGACACCCGAGAGTCCGCTACCTCTCCCCGCTCAGTCACCGGGAGCGCGGCGTCGCGCATGCACACCGTTTGAGTGAAGGAAATTAAAGTTGAAAAATAACGTACGTAAGTAATTATTTTCATCGTAAGGTTTTTTTGTAATAATGCCTATTTATTCATGGTTACTGATTGTCAAAGAATTTATAATGGATGTTTGATTCATGTTCTTTCGTTATTTGATTATTTAGCAGTTTTGTGGTTATTTCATGTGATTGAAAGTAAAAATGTGGTTCGGGGCTAGTAGACTAATGTGTAACGGGGCTGGATGACCAATAATCGTACATAAAAGAAAAAACTTGAATCAAACATCCATAATTTTTTTTTTGACAATCAGTAACCATAAATATAATAAGCATTATTACAAAAACATTACGATGAAAATTTACTTACATACGTTATTTTTCATCTTTAAATTCCTTCACTCAAACGATGTGAGTGCGCGACGCCGCGCTTTCGGTGATTTATTGTATGTGTGTTTTATCAATATCAATACATATAATAAAATCGTAACAGGTCGCTGTCTGTACATGGAAGATAAATAAGAAAAAATATTATAGGGGGGCTTTATGAACGCAATAGAACCCAAAACAATGATTTTTAGAATTTTTGTCTGTTTGTCTGTATGTCTGTATGTCTGTATGTCTGTATATCTGTTTGTCTGTACGGTTGTGCACGCTAATCTCAGCAACCGCTCAACCGATTGCAATGCGGTTTTTTTTATTGTGTTGAGGTTTGCTCCAGTTAACATTTAGCGTTTGTTTTATGTAAATCGGTTTAGAAATAAAAGAGTTAGAACACTTTTAAGAATTAGATATTTTGAAAATTTTAATTGTAGGGGTTTCTTTGAATGTGAGTGAACCTAAACTGGCGTGTTGGCTTAATCATAAAAGAGCTTAATGATTAAGACTATTTTCAAACAATTCAGTCCGCGCCGAAGGCGTGGACTGAATGGTTTTAAAATAGACTTAATCATTAAGCTCTTTTATGATTAAGCAAACAGGGCAGTTTCAGACGCTGCTTGATGACTCTGATGAAGAAATACCTTTCCTTTCATACACCTTATGTGACGTAAACGAAGTTGCGGGCTCAGCTAGTTTTCAATAAAAATAATAACTATTTATGTATGTTGCCCTTTATCCTATTTCCTCGTAGATTTTGCCCTTACAAGTCCATAGGTCAACTTACCCCAGGTGTATAGTCAACCTACCCCAAGCATGGGGTAGGTTGACCAGTTTTTAGGGTTTCGTAGCCAAATGGCAAAAACGGAACCCTTATAGATTCGTCATGTCTGTCTGTCTGTCTGTCCATCCGTGTGTCACAGTCACTTTTCTCCGAAACTATAAGGCCTATGCTATTGTAACTTGGTTAGTAGATGTATTCTGTGAACCGCATTAAGATTCTCATATAAAACTAGGAAAAACGCAGTAAATTTTGGGAGTCCCCATACTCAGAACTGAAACTCAAAATTTCTTTTTTCATTAAACGCATACGTGTGGGTTATCTATAGATAGGTCTTCAAAAATGCTATTGAGGATTCTAACATCATTTTATTCTAATGTGAATAGTTTGCGCAAGAGACACTTACAAAGTGGAAATATGTGTCCCCCCCCCCCCCCCCCTCTAACTTCTAAACTAAGAGAATGATAAATCTAAAAAGAATATATGATGTACATTGCCATAAAAACTACCAACGAAAATTAGTTCGAACGAGATAGAGCTGGTAGTTTTTTTTTAATACGTCGTAAACCACAATTTTCGGTTAGAAAAATCACTACCACTGCGAACGTGTTATACATCAATCGAGGTTACAACGAACTATAAGAACTTTTATATTATGTTACTTGCTGCTACGAAACCCTTCATGGGCGAGTCCAACTCGCACTTGGCCGGTTTTTTCTTATTGTATAATATCTAGCCTGTACCCTATATTATAATGAATTAAGTGCTTTTTGCTATATTTTTCTAAAGCTTAATAGTTAACCTATGAAATAAACCTGTTTTTGAATTAATATTGTATAAAGAAATAAAAATATAAGTCTTTAAGCTAAAACCTAGTCAACCAGCCCCGGTCTCCCCTACTGTCACATAATAAGTGTTTTACAGGACCTTCTAAATCTTTCACAGGTATACCAAAACTGTAAAAACCGCTGCCTTACGCATCGCAAGACAGAGCCATTAAATTGACTGCCATTTTTACTTCACTTTCAAGTCGAGGTTTCGTTCGTACACTTTTTACGGTCCTGGTAAGTTGATGAGCAGAACCTACAGAAAAACATATTATAAACAATTGAATTGAATAGTGTCTTGGTTCTTAGTTGAAATTTTACTGGATGGTGATTTTTTCTGCATTTCTGCAGGTGACAGCAATGGGCTTACCCCTATGGAACCAAAAAGCCTACTGGCAAAAAGTGGGTGTACAATGAATGCTCCTCTGATTACCACCGCGAGGCTTTAGGCGTATCGGGCATATAATCTATATATATAAAAATCAATGCCACTTTTCGTTGTAATTTTATAACTCAAGAACGGGCTCCCCTATTCAAACCAAATGTTTAGGTTTTGTTCGGACTATTTAGTAGATGGTTTATGTGAAGTTTGCATAAAATCGGTCGGGCGGTTCTTCACTTATCACGCAAACGAAGTTGCGCGGGTCAGCTAGTTATGTATATATTGTCCTTTTTATGTGTGGCTCTTTTTTACGTGTGAAAATCTCTCATATGGATGCCATGCTGGACTCTTACTGACAAAAATCACACTTGTTCCTACTACGGTCTACAGCCGGGAGCTCCGGGTAAGCAGTCGGAAGGATGTCCCAGGAAACTGCGCGGCTCTCAAGTAGATTTCTACAACTTATAAACAGTTACTTTAAAAAAATAATAATAAATAAATAAATATTCACGGACATTTCACACAACGCTATCCGATCCCAAAGTAAGCTAGGAATAACCTGCTTGTGTTATGGGTATCAGACCACGGATATTAATACATACATACTTTTTTTTTTAAATACATTCATATCATACATAGAAACACCCAGACCCTTGAGACAAACATTTATGGGTGACACAAGTATTTGTCTCCTGTGGGAATCGAACCCACGACCTCCAGCGCCGCAGACGGTATGACTACCGACTGCGCCACAGAGGCAGTCAAAAAACTTATTATTTAGGTCATTCTATCTCCAAGAGTTCCCAACAATTTTAAGATTTAATATTTTTTTCTATTTTTTTAGAAAATATATCATTAGCATAGACAAGACGTGTATGGATTGATCCGTAGCTATTGTAAACTGAAAACGTGTAACTCAGCCCGGGTCACTGCGACGGGCTTGTCCACCGTTACAACCGGCACAATAGGTTCTGCGCTTTTATTTGAAATATTATGTTGCACTTAGAAGCAAAGTTATCTATTGAAGCGGGTAACCAACGCTACGACTATAGTGATCGTCAACGACTGAGATGATGATGTTGTTTTTTAATAATAGGTTTTCTATAGTTGAAAACAAAACAAACAGGTGGTTTTTTTTTCTAAATAAACTCGATTTTGTGTTTGAAACGATATTCGGCGGAATGAGATTAAAAAAATTAAATTTTATCGCAATTTTTGAACGGAATAATAAAATTATATCATCTCTCTGCTAGTAGGTAATTGTAGGTACTTATGTTCCACATTCTCACCTTTTTATAATCCTTAAGACGCAAAGGACTTTTCAAAATAACTGTCTTCACAACATACCCAGCCAACATCAAAACTTATGCGGTAGACTGTACGTTGTTTTCTTTCAGTAGCGGCTTATTAGGATACACTTAAATAATGTTAGCATACATCATTATGCGTGTTCGTTGTCCAGCGAGGCATGTTTAACATGCTCCTTGTTCCCCGTTATAAGAAAATCTAACAATATAAGAAGGTAATATTTCGTATTCCGAGAAATACTAATGAATGTATGAAGGACCGCCAATGTGCCCACTTTAATATATATTTTACCTTAATTTAGGGAGTTTTTGTAACTTTCAGAGAAACATAAGTAATAATCAGTGGCCTCTTCTTTAATCTTTAAACTAATAAGATCTGGCAGTGTAAAATGTCCGTGAATGTTCATGTATTATTTTTATTTACATATGTTACATATTTAATTTAATATTTATTAAATTATTTATTTTTAAAATAGTCGCGCCCGTTTACTATTCTTTACCCATTCTTTTTTCACCAAGTAACTTGACCACTTGTACTTTTAACCTGGTGCCTAGATATATATTTGTATAGGCACCAGTTTATTAGACCTACAGTAAGATTAGTTGTATCTACACCTTTCTAAATATCATAGAACTAAACTCATGAAATCATTTAGAAATATTTTTTTAAATCCTATTTATCCAAAATGAATAAATAGGATTTATAATTTCGCGTAGTATAGGTAGTTTCAGCTAATTTTGGAACACAATTACGATTTAGAAGATGCTAAAGATCCTAGTATGTAGTTATGCGAATATTTTCTTTATGCAAATGCTTTTAGAATATTCAACGAAAAATATTCAAATCAAATCGGTATTTGTGAGCATATCAGTGGGGTTAGTTTTCTTAGTAAATACCTAATAATTAATGATTCAGTTTTATCATAGCACATTTCCATTTTAGTAACAAGGTTTCATTGGGAACTTGCTAGATGTGCCTCTATATGTAGATATAAATATATAAATACCTATATGCCAAATTTAAGCCAAATTCGTGCAGTTGTTTGAGCGGTTATTTAATGTAGGTTACCAGTCACTGAGGACAGAACCCAGACAGGGCCGGATAAACCCTATGAAGACGAGTTGAGACGAGGGAATGCGATTGTCTTTACTCTTTTTATACTTGTCAGGGTTCCGTACTCAAAGGGCCAAAACAAGACCCTGTGATACTGAGACGGTCCGTCTGTCTGTCTGTCACAAGGCTGTTATGATAGCTAGCCAGATCAAAATTAGACACATGATGTATTTGGGAGTCCTGGGACATCCTTCCGAGGGCTTACCCGGGGCTCCCAACCATAGGCTGTTGGGCGTTACGTGAGGTTTTTAGTCGGTAGGAGCCCGGCATAACATCCATGAGGATTTTCCTCACGTTAAACAAAAAAAAAGACACATGATGTATTTCTGTTGCTGTTAAAACAACAAAAACTAGATAACGACAATAGTGTTCAAGGGAGACTCCCATTCAAAAACCGTGCTTTATGTCCTTTTGAACCATTTGTGGGCAAGTCCAACTCCAACGTCGGGTTTTTAATACATATTTTTCACTACCAACCACAGAAATAATATAACCAGCTCTTTTCTGATATCGGTGCTACCTACTTATGGCGATTCGATTAGATTCACTTCTTTGGTATCTTGTTACTTAAATGTCTTATGAGATATTGTTTTGACTGCCTCTGTGGCGCAGTCGGTAGTGATACCGCCTGCGGCGCAGGAGGTCGTGGGTACGATTCCCACCGGAGACAAATATTTGTGTGACCCATAAATGTTTGTCTCAAGAGTCTGGGTGTTTCTATTCTATTTAATAGTATATAAGTATTAATATCCGTGGTCTGATACCCATAACACAAGCAGGTTATTCCTACTCATACTTATAGAATTCTTTAGGTTATTCCTAGCTTACTTTGGGATCAGATAGCGTTGTGTGAAATGTCCGTGAATATTAATTTATTAATTTATTTATTATTTATATTGCAACAACATGGTTACCTTGACTTGATACTGCAGCATCATCACACGTTCCTGACACATGTCTTTGATGATCATAATGTAAATAATGTACCTGTAGGTAGTATGGTCTTGGTCTTGGGAGACTTCGACGCCTAGTAGGCTTCTGGCTCCTGGGAAACCACTGACAAAGGGAGAATTTTGGAGGACTGGGTCACTATACAATAGCTAGTGATATGAGTGCATGAAATTCTATTGCCTTGATGATTAGAGCGACAGTCGGCAGCTCTTGCAAAAGGAAACTCGTTTTGCCAATGGAACGTATTACCTCATACGGTTAAGGTCAACCCTTAACAGCTGGCGCTGGTCATGAAGTCTGGTTCGGTCCGGTTGTGAAGTCCATGAGTTTCGCACGTTTAATGTCCCTAAGTGGTCTAAATCAACTAAGAGCTAGCTCTAGTTTGTGTGCAGCACAAAGCATCCGTACAATCACTCAGAGAAGCTGTATCCAGTTAATACCCGCAATCAGCTCGGTAATAAATTAACACCATTACTAAATTATTCCCAGTGCCTAGATTAATCTAGAAGTCGGGCCGCAGTCCGACACGGTCGCTCTTACATTATTACAGCATTCATTAGAGTTCGCTAATTACTCCTTGCTTTAATGAATAAGCTCTAATGAACCACTTTCTGTTAATTAAGGGCGGCGTGGGGCGAGCGGGGTGGGAAGGGCGCGGAACGGGCGGAGGAACTTTTCTCCGGGCTCTGATTGCAAATGTGAATTTGTGTAAATCTGAGTGGAAAGAGTGTTTCTAATGAAAAGGGGTAATGAGGCGGTCGAACGAGGCCGAATTAGTTGCAACTGCGCGCCTAGATGGATTCACGTTACGTTCAAGTTCGGCAACTGTCGACAATCCACCCTGAATTCTTAGAATCGATTTGAGCAAGTTTTCAATTAAATTACTCATAAAATATTTTCCAAACTTCTTACTGCATCCTTCCAAATCGCTTTGTCAACTTCGCTGACAGTCAAGGCTGACATTTTGTACAAATTTGTTTTTAAATTGTCCATTTTGCGTATAATTAGAAAACTGATACTCGCTTTTTCATACGTCAGACAGTCAAATCAAATTCTTAGGACAGTCAAATCAAATTCTTAAAAACATTTTCTGTTAGAAGTCGCTACTACACTATGACTATAGAGTATAGAGCCTTCAATTTTAATGCCTCCCACTAAACTAGCTCTGTTTGCAAACAATTCATTTTCCCATTAATATTTATGTTCACTTTGCGCAAAAAATCGGTCAGTGTACCATATTAGCCCAAAAGGACTCGTTAATGCGAACGGTATTAAAAATTTGTAAATCATAAATATGATTGTCCTACTTAACTTTATAAATATGCAAAGAAATGTAAATAATTATGGATGGAATGTTAACTCATTCGATTCGCGAACGCAAGGCCTACTAAATCTACATTTATGAATACGGATGGCAGAGAAAATAAAACAATGCTTCTGTAGACAAACTCTTTATCTCTTAAATTTTCTTTAACCAGGCTGCTCCAGGTAGCTGTTCATCTAAGAAGTAGATTTATACCAAAAATAGTGGTGTAGTTCCACCTCGTCGAGTCCCTTCGAGTGGGGATACTACCACTTGTACTTCGCTGACTCGTCGAGTCACTCTGAGGCCCAGTACCACCAACATCGTCGACATGTAGAGTCGCCGCGACGACTTCAACTTTGAAAAATCATGCATGTTTTCCCGCCTACTCATAGTCGAATGAATGCAAAAGTAAAAAGTTCACATTCCTCATTTCACATCAAATTGATGATCTCGTTACAAAGGTAATATAGCTGAAAAAGCTAAATTTACAGACAAGGATCGAGAGCGTCACCGAAGGTATTGGACGTCTGCAACACAAAATATTTATACAATACAATCGAGCTGCCTGCCGATCCTGATTCGAACTGCTTACCCTGACCCAAGTGTTATGTATTTGCTTCAACTGTCTACGATATATTCACAAAATAATATACATGAACCTAAGTTTCTAGTAGATAGGATTTGGTTGAAGGGCTTGGTAGAATAAATTTTACACAATTAAGCAGTTAATTAAGTAGTCAAGTGCGTTCTATGTAGGACACGTTATGAAAAGATTCTACTGTGCGCAATATTGTGAATAATCAATAAGCGTGCAACTGAAGGACTGAACATGTTATGTAGGGATACAATACCAGCTAGTATAAATATGAACAACAGGAATGTAAAGCATTATAAGCATGTCAGCACTCAGCACAGTGCAGGCAACGTTCTCAACATCTGAACTAGAACTTTAGAAACAATACGAGTATGTTTGGTTTGTTAGCGGTAAGAAGTTTTCACTTATAATATTTTGTTTAGTTATTCTTTAATTAGTAGAAGTAGGTATGGGCTGAACAGTTTTAGATAAGATTTCGTTCATACTTTTTTTTTTTTTTAACGTGACGGAAAATCCTCAGAGGATGTTATGCCGGACTCTTACCGACTAAAAAACCTCACGTAACGTCCAACAGCCTGTGGTTGGGAGCCCCGGGTAAGCCCTCGGAAGGATGTCATGTCCCGGGACTCCCAAAGATTTCGTTCTTACTCACGCTCATCTACGTTCGACATCCTTGTAGATATAGCTGCAAGCGTTTAATTTTGTCACAATATAAAAACGAATGCCAATTTGCCTTCTGTTCTTTACGTATAGGTATTATCCGTTATCCGTAAGCATTTAAAACTTGCCCAAATAGAAAGCGCCTTTGTTACAGATTGCCTGCTTCATCGGAGCCGCAGCAGGAGCGCCACATGAACTCGATGGTCTACATTTAGCCCCAGTCACTACTCATGATACCTTTGTACGTAACGTTTAAAAAGCACTCTAAAGTAGCTCTAAAGTAAACCACGAAATGATGTCCTACGAACTCGGACATACTTTGGCTACCAGTGCGGCCTCACGTAAAGTTTCGGATATTATCCGCGTCTTTGGCGTATGGTTCTTGTTTTTCTCGGTTCTTGAGGCGTGCGTGAGGAGTTAGTAAAACTCTCACGTCATGCCGCTGGCTTGTGCCTGCTTCTGTAAGGACGGCAAGTAGCCCCCACCCCGTCCCCAGGCCTCCGGTCATAGAGACCGCGACAGATAATCTTGAGCGAAGACAAACCTGCGACGCCTACGCCGCAGACTGTGAAATTTGGGTGGGAGAGTCCTTCCCTGCTTGCTCTCCGCCAAGATCCACACACACAACATCCTTGATATTTGTTATAATGATGTCTGTTTACTTACAGTCAATTCCCCGGTACGAATTCAAATATGCAGTGAACGACCCCGAGACTGGGGACCACAAAAGTCAAACTGAAACTCGTGACGGCGACGTTGTCAAAGGGTCTTACTCGCTGGCAGAACCAGATGGTACTATAAGAGTGGTCGATTACACTGCTGATCCAGTCTCAGGATTCAACGCCGTGGTCAAACAGATCGGACATGCGACACACCCTCATAAAAATATTGCGGCCCCCATTGAACATGGGCATGGATTAGAAAAGACTGACTTAGGAAGTGCAGCATACGGCCATGGTTTAGAAAAGACCGATTTAGACCTAGGTTTAGGTAAGGCGGGATTGGAAATTGGCCTAGGAAAGGTTGAATATGACCTAGGTTTAGGAAAGGCTCAATACGACCTTGGTTTAGGAAAGGCTGGATACGGCAACGACTTAGGAAAGGTGGCATTCGACCTCGGCTTAGAAAAGGCAGATTTTGGTCTCGGTTACGGTGCTCTTGGTCACGCAGATCCTTACCCTGTTGGCTTCGATTACAGTCATGCGGATCATGAACATAGCGGCCTGGGAGCTTGGAAACATTAATTTGTAGTGTCATATTTATCGATGAACTTCATCGCACTATTTATGCCCCTAAATTTTTGTTTTCGATTCAAAAGCGAAGTATTAGGAAACAATAAAATAATAATAAAATTAAATAAATATATTCACGGACATTTCACACAACGCTATCTGATCCCAAAGTAAGCTAGGAATAACCTGCTTGTGTTATGGGTATCAGACCACGGATATATTAATACTTAGGTATATACTGTTTAAATACATACATCTTATACATATAAACACCCAGACTCTTGAGACAAACATTAATGGGTCACACAAATATTTGTCTTCGGTGGGAATAGAACCCACGACCTCCAGCGCCGCAGGCGGTATCACTACCGACTGCGCCACAGAGGCAGTCACGTTGGAGGATGTACGAGTATTAGTAGATACATATAATATGACATGTGAAATAAAATATACTTGAGATATTAATAAAATTACTGTCGTTTTATTTTTTGGTACTTAGCGTAAGTACATAACGTCTGTTTGAATTGAAGAACCAAAATGGGGAAATGCCACCATCGTTCGGGGCGATCAGACAGGGCATGGATATCTAGTTGGAGAGGAGCAACGGCACCGGGCACGGATGCTTTGTCCAGAAAAGTATCTGTGGCGAATACACTGGGAGTGCCAATACTGCGAAGAACGTAGCGAAGCCACAGGCGATGGAGTGCTCAGCGCACATATTGATGGAGTGCTCAGCGGGGCACCAGGTCCTTGTGGCAAGTCTGGACATGGACATTCTATAGCTGGATGGAGACCATAGTGTGAGCTATGATCTCCAGCGGGAGTAAGCGGGACGCCGGCGCCGTCGCGTCTTTCTACGAGCAGGTTATGGTCGTGAAGAAGGCGGCGAGGAGAGAGCTGTAAAAACCTGGCCCCCCCACCCCCTCCCAAGTTCCGCAGTTTGCGGCGAGGGCCTAGTAGACATGCCTTCGCCCAAGACTGTCGCATACTCTCCCTACTCCCAAGCATAGGGTAGTCTATAGGAGTTCGGTTTCATGACTCAATTTCGCTATTCGTATAGCTACTACTCTCGATTCGTCTAGTTATTGCTCGGTCAAGTACTCTACTAGACCTACCTACGGATTTTTTTGCGGAATGAAAGAAGCACACATACAAACCTACCTTACCCAATCAGTACTTCGAGCCCAAGTACTCGCTGCTAGCAGATATACCTCTGGAGTGATGGAATATAGATGGGCCTAACGCTAGCGGTAATTTTGTAGAGCAACTAATATTTGCTCTTCGCAGTTAGCTTCAACAATATACGAGTAGCTTAGACTTTCAAAATATAGATATTGGGCATGTAGTTTGTGCAATAATGGTGAAAATGTTGAGTCATAAATATAATATAAATTGGTTTTATTTATTACACATTCAATCGAGACATCACAAAATTTAAGTTTCAACTTTCTTGATAGTTACAATTCATTTTTTTTACTTCCCCAATAGTAAGACCATGGTCTTCTCTCGTTTCCCATAAATTCATTTGCACTAATATTGTTTGCCATAATCATCCCCGATCATAATATTTACTTGCACTATTATCATTTATACTAATAACGTTTGCCTTAACAACTCAACAGTCATAACTTTTATTTGCCATAAAATGACTTTCTATAACAACATATATCATAATAATTAGTTTCCATAAGTAACACATCTCATAATCGACTCTTGACATAATTAAAATTTGATATAATTATGAAAATAATACATAATATTGTTTGCTGAGCGGGGCTCCGTCGAGCTTAGTTAGTAGACGCCATATGAGATTTAGTTTTAGGTTTAATTGTGAATAATTATCTGTGTCGTATAAATTATCCTTATTTATATTATGGTGAATAAAAGTTATGGAAAATGGCATTATTGAATACGAAAATTATGGCAAATACATTTATGGATTTAAATTATTATGACACTTGATCGATTATGACCAATGGAATTAGTGAAAGTCATTTTATGTCATTTTACGATTATGGCAACTGAAGCGTTATGTCTAATGAAATTATGACAAATACCAGTATGGCATATGAAATTATGGCATTTTAAATTATGGCAAACATTAGTAAACCGTAAGACCATAGGTCGCATGTCATCCTCTTCTACACAGAGTACAAATAAATAAAAAGACAAATTTAGTTAGATAATTATATTTATTCAATAAATACCATCGACACATTTATTCGTCACATTTAAATGCACGTATATTTGAGCGGTACAAAGTCTCGGACTATCGGCCGAGTCCTTCGAAACATGTAAGAGTACAGGAGCCCGAGTAAGATTGAACTTCACTCATTTGCTTACTGAATAAATTATGTTGCCTTTAATAGGGTTTCTTGAAAAATATGATCAAGGTGGTGAAAAAAAAATGTTTCCGGTAGGTTTACTAAGAACAGTTTTCTCGCTCAGTGAGTGGGTATTGCTATAGGGGAATGGTGCTAGTCTTTTGGGCACAATGCCACGGGGGCCTTATTTACGTTTAGTTTAGATAGGTAGTAATAGGTTCATAGGTTCATCATCACGCCTTTATCCCCGAAGGGGTAGGCAGAGGCATATTATATACCCACATTTCACCTTTTTATAATTTGTCCCACGTAATACGTTGTGAGCCGTATTGCCGTGTTTAAATGGACAGGCGCAGGTTGTGACTGCCTGCTGTTGAAATAAAGCCTTCAACTTGGCTTAACGACTGCCATTTTACTGGCAACCGGGACCAACGGCTTAACGTGCCTTCCGAAGCACGGAAACGCTCAAATAAATGTCACAAAGTGATCACATGGATGGTCACCCATCCATGGACCGGCCATAGTGAAAGTTGCTTACTGCAGTGATCGTTTACAGAACACTGAGTCCGCGGGGCCACGAGCGCTTCGAATAGGTAGTAATAATGTAAATATATATATAATACTTAGTTATGTTTCACTGTAATTTTTAACAATAAATGTATTTATACTTAAGAACAGAATAGTTGTTTCATTATTTTTTTACAATAAATCTATAAACCAAAACAAAAATAGGGGGTCACATACAACAATGATTTTTTGATAAGCAAGTTAGTGAGTGGTAACTCGGCTTTGAAATCTGAACATCGTAGCAAGAAAAATATGCAATATCAAAGGACGCAGTCCTATGCATTCAAGTAAGTGAATACTTATCTTAGCAAAATGACGAAGTTCTTTGAGTAAAATGGTAGTGAAAAAAAAATTACAAACATACCATTATATTCTTGCCGCATTTATAAGACAACCCTATTATTAAGTGTTCAGCAACACATTGTAATCGCTAAAATAAACATTTACTTTTTATGCAGCTGGATGAAGGACGATCTTACTCAGGATCTTAGACTAATATAATTCGTTATTTCATATATTTATACAAAATAACACATTGCCTATATTAACTAGAAAAAAAAGTTTGACATATAATTTTTGTCTATGGATTTGGCGTTACGTGACTCTATGGGCGCCCGTCTCGCCAAATAGGAATAGGCAGAGGCGGTCCACCAAATACGCAAACACCATGTCTGCTATCAATACTTGCACTAATATAAGCCGATACTGAAACAACAAAAGAAAATATTATGAGCATTTTCACATAGATAGATGCCACATCTTGCTAATGCCTACTAATATTATAAATGCGAAAGTAACTCTGTCTATCTGTCACGTTTTCACGCCTAAACCGCAGAACCGATTTTGATGATATTTGGTATGAGATAGTTTGAGTCCAAGGGAAGGACATAGGTTACTTTTTAACTGCCTGCGCAAAAGGAAGGTAATGATTATACGCGATAACGACTTCTACGCGGACGTAGCCGCGGGAAACAGCTAGTATTATATATGCGAAAGTTTGTGAGTGTAGATGTATGGATGGTTGTTAGTCTTTTACACTCTAACGGCTGAAGGGATCTGGCTGAAATTTGTTACAGGGATAAATTAAAGTCCAGAACAACGCATAGCCTGTGGAAATAAATTCTCATGGGAAATGGGAACGGGAAAGCGACCACATTTTGCATGTAATAATTTTATTGCTATTACCTAATGAATTATATTTTCACTTTATTGACAACTAAACATTTGCATGTCATACCACTGAAAGTGTAAGAACAATTTGGTATTATATTTAAGACGTTCTATGTACAAGAAAAATATATTAAAGGAATAAATAAAATCTTATGTTTATAGCTACTCACGTCTGGCGGGAAATATACAATTTCGAACATATTGGAGAGGTCTGGGAAGATGCCGGCAGCGAGCGCCAGCACCGCTCCGCCAGATACCAATATACTGTACAGCAACGGCCTATTGTCTTTTAGTCCCTCCATGAATGGCTCACCCTGGGAAAAAAAATCATTTAAAACTTCCAACGAAAATTCGTTTGAACGAGATCTAGTAAGTAGTTTTTTTAGCCCCTCTGTATAAAACAGATTGCAGAGGGGCTTATGGCGAGGCGAGACTTGTGTCTGTAGTCTGTGACTCTGTTGCATTAAACTACGTCACTAGGTCACGTGCATCATCTGTTCAAATGTTGAAATAAAACAAAAATGACAACGTTAATCGGATTGAACTTTCACTTTCACAATAAACATTTTAGAGTCGCAGTCGGGTGAGACCGTATCACGGCTTCTTGTTTTATACGTCATAATCCGCAATTTTCGTCTAGAAAAATCACTACCACAGCGAACGTGTTAAAATATGAATCAAAGATATGTTACAACGAACTACAAGAACTTTTATATTATGTTACTTGCTGCTACGGAACCCTTCATGGCCGTTTTTAGGGTTTCGTAGCCAAAAACGGAACCCTTATAGATTCGTCATGTCTGTCTGTCTGTCTGTCCGTCTGTCTGTCCGTCCGTGTGTCACAGCCACTTTTCTCCGAAACTATAAGGTCTATGCTATTGAAACTTGGTAGCTAGATGTATTCTGTGAACCGCATTAAGATTCTTATATAAAACTAGCTGACCCGCGCAACTTCGTTTGCGCCACACAAGAGAGAGTATTACCTGTTTCCGTCGTCCCCCATTTTTGAAACATTTACTATTACTGCTCCGCTCCTATTAGTTGTAGCGTGATGCTATATAGCCTATGACATTCCACAATAACGTGGCTTTCTATTGGTGAAAGAATTTTTAAAATCGGTTCAGTAGATCCCGAGATTACCCCTTACAATTTAACAAACACACAAACTTTACTTCTTTATAATATTAGTATAGACTAGAAAAAAAGCAGTAAATTTTGGGGGTCCCCATACTCAGAACTGAAACTCTAATTTTTTTTTTCATCAAACCCATACGTATGGGGTTCTATAGATAGGTCTTTAAAAATGCTATGGAGGTTTCTAACATCATTTTTTTCTAAAGTAAATAGCTTGCGCAAGAGACACTTCCAAAGTGGAAAAATGTGCCCCCCCCCCCCTCTAACTTCTAAACTAAGAAAATGATAAATCTAAAAAAAATATATGATGTACATTGCCATAAAAACTACCAACGAAAATTAGTTTGAACGATATAGAGCTGGTAGTTTTTTTTAATACGTCATAAACCGCAATTTCCGGTTAGTGAAATCACTACTACTGCGAACGTGTTAAAACATCAGTCAAAGTTAAGTACAACGAACTATAAGAACTTTTATATTATGTTGCTTGCTGCTACGAAACCCTTCATGGGCGAGTCCAACTCGCACTTGGCCGGTTTATTTATATTATGTGGCCGATAAGGATACGGACCATTTGATTGAAGGAGGTCATAGTAGCCTATGGACGATTGCAATATCAGAGGTTGCAGTCTCACCGTCGACCTTGTTTTTAGGGTTTCGTAGCCAAATGGCAAAAACGGAACCCTTATAGATTCGTCATGTCTGTCTGTCCGTCCGTGTGTCACAGGCACTTTTTTTTTTGACGTGACAACGTCTTATTATTCGATGGAGCTGGCTGCACGCACGGAATGATGCGGCGTTACCTCGCTCTGAGACGTTCCATTTAAGGCTGAGTTATCACGTTCAACTATCGTCAGTAAACCGACTTTACAGACAACTGATTTTTTAAAGTGAAGGACGACTAAAAAACCTCACGTTACTCCCAACAGCCTATGGTTGGAAGCCCCGGGCAAACCCTCGGAAGGATTTCCCAGAACTTCGCCGTCGTCCTTACTATGGTGTTGAAAAAGACAGAAACAGGCATTCTACCCAGTGCGCCTTCCCACTAGCGTTTTTCCAGCGTAGACGTTCGATGGACGTATGTGCAGCGCAGACGCCGCGACAACCCGAACCTTTGTAGTTAAGGCCGTGGGTAGGCCTAAAGACCTTGACCATACAAAACACGCGTCCTTCGGGCTAGGAAATGTAGCATTTTATAGCTTATTTTAGTTGTAACAAGCTAATACTTATGCTTATTCAAAATCAAACAAAACCAATTTATAGGTGTATATTTTCTTCATATGTTGGCATATTTTTTTTTTTGCGTCGATAAAAATTGAAGTCCTAAAATGCATTCATCTAAAAATTTGAGGGTGACTCTACGATCGTTTTACACATTATGTATAATTAATAATACAATTTACAACAAAACCATATTTTGACACACATCCTGTACATTAACAAGCTATTTTTGGCTATAATTTTCCGTCTACTTATGCAGACACCTCCTTTTCGTCATTTTCTAAACCAGTCCCCTTAACCGAGTTCATCGAACGCCTGCGCTTATGTGAAGGCAGCCTAAGACTTTGATTTAATCCTCGGAATGCAACGATTGTATTTGCGGATGTTTAACACCTGTTTTGGCTGTTTATACTCTTGGTTCGGATGACAGAATGACTCTAATTTTCCGATGTACATAGTAATTTCCTTTAGAACTAATAATACAACGGACGAATAAATCTTTGCCTGATTCCATCACGCTATTTTTATCTATGACATATTTCAACTTATTACTACATACTATTTTCAATATTTTTTTAACAAATATACTATATACATACTATATACTACAAATATACTATAATAATACACTTATATTAAAATTTGTAGGCAATGAACATTCTCACCCTGTAATTGATAGCGAAAGTAGATATTTGCAGCGACATAGAAATGATGTAGACAGTGCTGTTAAGTAGATCTGGTTGGAATTCTCGCTCCTCGTCTTCGGCCAAATCCATATCCAACTTCACCTTTGTATCTCTGGAAAACAAATTTGAACCATTATTTAACGTCTAGATGGTCCCATGGCTCCTCCCGCGTGGAATTGAGTTTCCGTTCCCGCTTCCCATCCAACTTATTCCCGGGATAAAAAGTAGTCCACGCGTTTTCCTCATCTTACAATCCCGAGTTCTCCAAGCGGTAAGCGGGAACGGGAACGAAATGCCACAATGGCAAAGTCACAGGCTTCATTTTAGTTTAATTACAGAGACGACCCTAACACTTGTTTCTGTGGCGCAGTCGGTAATGTAACCGCCTGCCGCGCTGAGGTCCTGGGTTCGATTCCTGGGTCGGTCCAAATGTTTGTGAGATCCACAAGTGTTTGTTTCGGAGTTTGGGTGTTTTCTATGTATATTATGTATGTATTTAGAAATAAAATAAGAAATATATAAGTATATCTAATATCTATCAATCGTCTAGATCTCATAGCACAAGCTTTATATTAGCTTAATTTGGGCTAGATGATATTGTGTAAGATCTTCCACAAATATTTATTTATTTATTTACTTGTATGAAGTGTAGGTACTTTATTCTAAATTTATTCTTTGTTTCGCTACTGTTTCCTATGATTTTAGTACCAAGTCAACAAATTGTGACTTACCTGCCGGGTGATCGCGAAGTGGCTTCATTCACTAAATATATGAGACAGACGAAATGTACCGCGAACTGTGTGAGCACCGTCATTATCGTGTAAACGTTGAATATGTTCGGCAGGGGGCGCTGTTTCGATAGTTGTTTCAACGGCTGGAATGTATACACATAGTCATATTAGTTGTTAAACCTATCAAAAAATATTTCCCCTAATAATTGATTTACAAAAAACCCACGATACACATTCAGTGTCTGAAAACCGTCCGTAAGAAATGAGTGCATAATTCAAATTATGCACTCATTTCGACTACATCTTAGTTTGTAAATACAACTTTATGGCATACGCGTAAGGTTGAATTTGTAAAAAAATACGTTGACGTCATTGCTTTTATTGCATATGTATAAATTGGTGACCCTTTTAGGTGTTCTTTTTGTTTGAAATTGTGCATCTAGGTATTTTCGTAGATCAATGCCCTTCCTAATGTATTATTTTTGTTTGAAAATGAAGTCTTTCGTTCATACTCTTGAAAAATTTTGAAACATTTTTACGCTTTGACGCAGCGCTTTAGGATATCGCACCTTCATTTCGAAACCGTTACTAAACAAAATAACTAAATTTTACAGGAGAAGCAATTTAAGATTTTTGGCCTATTAAAAACCTCATAATGAAAAACTTATGAACTTTTATGAGGTATGTCTTAGATTACTTATTAAATTATTAGTTCCTTTTCAAGATGTAAAGGCACATAATTAGATAATTTAAATATTTACTGAATTATAATAATTTTAATTCTTATAGTAACACTTTTGCAATAACTTTTTTTTCAATTATCATTGAATATTGTAATGTTAGTATGAATTGAATGTTACTATGTAAAAAATAAAATTCTAGCTATTTTAAATGACAGAATAATGAGTGTGAAATATATTTAAAGGCACGGATATAATAAAAGGTAAAAGTTAAAATCACTATTTATTAAACAAACGTATGAAGTACAATTATAAATGGCAAATAACTATTTATTCTTCTTTTAATAATTATCATTTAATTGAAGCTTACAGTCACCGTATTTACTTATTTTGAATAATAATATCAACAGAAAACTAATTCCTATTCAGATGGGACCACCTGCGGGATCCAGCCTACAGGTAGGGGGCGTCAGCATCAGCATCGAGTCCTCTTTGAAGTATCTGGCGCTCGTACTCGATGGCCGGTGGAAAATCGGACATCACTTGCGAAGTTTGGTCCCAAAACTGATGGGGGCATTGATGCCCAACATCAGGGGACCCTTCGCTCCCTACAAGGAGACTGTACCTGGGGATCGTGCGAAGTATGACCCTAGGGGCCCCCGGATGGGCGGAGACCCTGACGGTTAGCAACGTGGCTAGATTGCTGAGCCCGCAGAGGGCGATGGCTGTCAGAGTGATAAGGGGATACCGCACGATCTCCGGTGAAGCGGCATGTCTCCTAGCCGGAACCCCTCCATGGGACCTGGAAGCGAGAGCCCTTGCGTCACTATTTAGATGGCGCAAGGAGGCGCTGGAGTGGAGCCATAGGCCTGCGTCTCGAGAAACCAAGCCCCAGCGGTCCCAGCTCCACCAGGAAACCGTGGAGACATGGAAGGTGCGACTTGAGCAACCAAAGGGCGAATTCGCCACAATTGCGGCCGTCAGACAATCATGGAAGAGTGGCTAGAGAGGAGACACGGTGCTCTACTGCTACTCCTACTGGTTGTCACAGATGCTTGCCGGGCACGGTAGTTTCGGTATGTATCGGTGGGGAAGACACCAGGAAACCACAGCCGAGTGTCAGCACTGCGAGGATCGCAGCGATGACGCAGCGCTCCACACGCTGGTGAAGTGCACTGCGTGGGCGCAACAGCACCAGGTCCTCGTAGTGGGTCTAGACGTGGAAAATCTCTCATTTAAGACCATAATGCGAGCCATGATCTTCAGCGGGAGTAAGTGGGATTGCGCCGCCTCTTTCTGCGAGCAGGTCATGCTCGTGAAAGAGGCGGCGGGGCGGGAACGCGAGAGAACTCTCCCACTCGAATTCCGCAGTCGGCGGCCTGGGCGCCGTCGTCGTGTCTTCACCGAAGACTATCGGCCTCCATGACTTGGGGCCTGAGGATGGTGAGAGGGCTACTCCCCGTCCTAACAGAAGCAGCCCCATGACGGCAGCGTGACGTGAGGGATTCCCGCACACCGCCCCTTAGAAGCGGGATCACACCCGAAACCCCCCAAAGACGCGGGATAGCACCCGAACCGCCCCTTGGGTGAGGCCGCAGTGGTGGCCTTCCGAGGGCTTACCGGGGGCTCTAGCTAAGTAAAAATAATTTATAACACAATATGAAACTAAACAGTCATCTATAAATCTTTTGTATTTGTTTTATACTTATTATTTATATACTTATTCTAATAATACTACCACTGTTTATATACTTATTGTAATAATCCTAACCGTAAACATGAGAATCAAGTTAGTTAAGAACTATACTAAACCAATAATCACAACTTGAAACTAAATATTTATGTCATACTTTTATCTAGAATCTTTAGAATTATACAAAAGGTAACGGTTTTAGTTTTAAATTTGAAAAAAATAAAATACACATTTTAAGTTAAAAACTGTGACAAAACAAAGAAACACACTTTATAGAATAAAAATAAGTAAATAATGTAGCTTAACGAGAAAGTCAACCGTTCTTATATCAATAGTTACACTTTTATTATAAACTTGTACGTCGACTCCTCAAATGACCGGTGATAACTGGTTTAATAACGGTTATGTCATTAGCGTTTGTTTAAAATTTTCGTTTAGTAACGTTTTAGTTTAAAGCTATCTACCGTAATATTGAGGTATTAAATAAACTGTCAAATTCATTCGGTAGTTCCTGACGATTTAAAAAAGATGGCGTTATTAACTCAATTTCGTAAAAATTTCGTTTAGTAACGGTTTCGAAATCAAGGTGCGATATGGCATGCAAGTTGCGTTTGGTAGTTTCTGGTACGATCGAATTGGAAGCCGACCCCAGAACGCAACCTATGTGTCAAATTCTTTGCTTGCATCATAAAAACAAAATCCCTACTAATATTATAAATGCGAAAATAACTCTGTCTGTCTGTTACATTTGCACGTCTAAACCGCTAAACCGACTTTGATGACAATTGGTATAGAGATAATTTGAGTCCAAGGGAAGGACATATTATGCTACTTTTTAACTGACTGCGTAAAAAGAGGGAGGAGGATTTACGCGATAATGACTTCTACGCGGACGAAGTCGCGGGGAAGAGCTTGTAATAAATAATAATTGACATATAATTAACCTAAATATTAAGTAACAATACGAACCTTAGACCTCGATATAAACAAGAAACACGACGCAAGCAGTAAACTCTGCAAGGTAGCTTGTGTATCACTGAACTTGATGCCGTCCAAATACAGCACAGACTGAGAGTACGCCAGGATCAACGCGTTCAGAGCCAGTATCTTGAACATTTGTAGTGTGGTGACCAGTGTGCAGCGGCCTTGCTTGATTATGTGGCAAACTGGAGGCAAGGAGATGTTAATGTTGGAATTTTATAGAAAGAAAGAAAGAAAGAAAGAAAATAAATTTATTTCACATAGGCATATACAGATGCTCTTGTAAAACGTCCAGAATATAAATCAAAATCTACCACCAGTTCACAACGCGACCCACCTGAGAAGAACTGGCAAGAAACTCAGCGGGTTATTCTTTTTAGAGCTCTATTTACAAAATGAATCTAAAAACTATGCATTTTTACAATTTTTTTGAGAATCCAGTAGAGCAGGTCATTTCCAGGCTTCTCCATCCAACAAATAATCACCAATTGTATAGTAGCCCCTGCAGTACAATTTACTTTTTACAACCTTTTTAAATTTATTAAGGGACATACTTTTAATTTCGTCTGGTAGCCTGTTGTAAAAGCGTATACAGTTACCCATGAAAGAATTGCTGATTTTGTGCAATCTGCTATGATAAACAGCAAGGTTACTTTTATTTCTAGTGTTGACATTGTGTCTATCACTTAACTTAGCGAAACTATGTAAATTTCTTTGTACGTACATCAGATTCTCAAAAATATATTGTGATGCTACTGTAAGAATTTTAACCTCTTTGAATTTTTCGCGCAGAGAGACCCTTGGACCTAATCTATATATAGCTCTTATGGCCCGCTTTTGTAAAATAAAAATTTTATCTATATCTGCAGCATTGCCCCACAGTAGAATACCGTAAGACATTATGCTATGAAAGTAACTGAAATAGACTATTCTAGCCGTATCTACATCCGTCAAGTGCCTTATCTTTTGTACAGCAAATGCTGCTGAACTTAATCTATTTGCTAGTTTGACAATATGTGGACCCCATTGTAAACCAGCATCGACCGTTAACCCTAGGAACGTCGTTGATTCCACAAGTTCCAACACCCGACCATTAAGTTGAACATTGGTTTCTGACTGTGTTACATTAGGCAAGGTAAATTTTATGCATTTAGTTTTATTATCATTCAGTCTAAGATTGTTAGTGTTAAACCAATGAACCACTTTCAAGATTGCGTTGTTGACATCGTCATAGTTATCAATTTGTCTTTTAACTTTGAAAATCAAAGAAGTATCATCTGCAAACAAAACAATCCTGTTGTTGTCCCCCACGTAAAAGGGTAGGTCATTAAAATATATAAGGAATAAAAATGGTCCGAGTATTGAACCCTGTGGGACGCCCATAGTAACTACAGAGCCCTCTGAGCGTGTACCATTAACATCAACCCTCTGAATTCTATTGTTCAAATATGAAGTCAGAAGATCGAGAGCCTTGTTTCTTATGCCATAATGGTGTAATTTCCTGATTAATGTTTCATGTTGGACGCAATCAAATGCCTTAGACAAATCGCAAAACACACCAATTGCATCTTGTTTATTCTCCCAGGCCTCGTAAATACATTTCAATAACTCTACACCAGCATCGGTAGTCGAGCGTCCTTTAGTGAAGCCAAATTGTTTCTCATGAAACAATTTGTGATAGGTACTAACCGTCATGTGAGCGCTTTTGTATGTACAGCTTGGCAAAAAGAAGTAGAATATAATGGATGAGATGCCACTGTGCTGTTTATATGGCAACTAATTAGAAAGAATCATATTTATTTTACGGTAAAACGTGTTAGGCCTGAAACTGGATGTCAGCGGGTAGCGGGGCGACGACGGCGACAGCGCGCAGCGGCGCGATCTAACGTATTATATGGAGTCTCATAGAAGTAAACTGCAGCATTCCTAAAATATAATCAAAAGTATCCACAATCGGCACTAAACACAACATTCGTCGCGAGACGAGCAATCTGGCCGCTGAGATCAAATTCGAGTATAGTAAGCCGCGCCCGCGCTGCAATCGCAACGCTTCCCGCTGACATCCACTTTTAGCGCTAGTTCGAACACGGCGGAAACCGCGCGACTTTAGAATCGCATGGAAATCGCGCGGGTCTTATTTATATGAGTTAGTAATCGTTCAGACATAACCGCGCGGTTACCGCTTCGTAAACGCACGGTTCCCGCATGTCTAAAAACGAGCGCTTGAGCCTTATGTAGACGTAAATGACGTTTTTCACAATGTCGCCAATGTATATTGTACGGAGCATATTTCTCATATTGTCGTACAAATGTTCTAATCTGACTGGTCTGGCCAGACTCGAATTCCTTATGATGCAAGCCAGTCATTTATTTTCTTGGTGCAAGTGTACAAAAGTATAAAATAAATAAAAAAGACTTTTAATGCTTACAGATCTTTAAACTAGTCTTTTTCCAAATAATCCCATTCGATTAGAAATGAATTAATAAGAAGGATTAATATTCTAACCGAGATAAATTCATGCCGAACCATATTAAGTAGGTATTTTGATACAACTTTATGAAAATTCCCATGCGGAGTATGAAGTAAGACTTGCAAATTCTAAATACATAGGTACTTTAAAATATAACCTGCAGAAGTCACTTCAGTGCGCAGTCACTTTTGCAGATTATATTGCTTTGAATTAGAAGAGAGTATGAAAAAAGATGCCGATAAAACTCTTGCAGTGCTATTTCAGTGCACAGTCTAATTCTAATCTACCCGCATTATTATTCAAATAAACAAAAAAAAAAGTTGCACAAAACAAACATTCTAATTAGAATAACTTACTGCAAAATATACTGGAAAGCCGACTGGTAAAGGGTGCAGCCACACTAGCGTCTCCCAACCTCACGAGTTGCGGTGCATCTTCATCTTCCAGTTCTTTCATCGCCTTTCGTAGTCTGGCTGAGGCCTCAGCTCTAGGGTCCCGTTGGGAATGAGGTCCGCGGCGAGGTTGTGGCGTTGGTTCTTCAACAGCACGTTCCTCTTTCGGCCGCTCTCGGGGACGCTCGGGTGCATTCGCCAAAATTGCCACGCCTACCTGTTGTTTGTAAATTAAAATGTAGTATAAAGAAGAAAGATGCAGCGTTATGAAAGGAACCAGAGTTTATGTTTATACTCACATCAGCATGTTTCAATGCTCCAACGTCGTTAGTGCCGTCACCACACATGAGGGTCACGTAACCAAGAGCTTTCAGTGTGACTACCACGAATTCCTTTTGTTTTGGCGCAAACCTAGCGAACACTTTGATATAAGGCATCAACTCCAGCAAAAACTTATGGTGATTTTCATTCAGGAATGTCAACCCTTCTCCTGTTATGCACAAATCAAATTTTGATGTCAACTGTTTAGAAGTCCTAAACGGATTCACTGGAAGGTTTACCTCTTCATCTATAGACTTCCAACCCCAGGTGCTGCCAGTTTCAGATAGGATAAGTACTTCACATTTCTGAGTAAACTTCAATTCTTTTGCCACATGGCATGCTGTCAATGGATTGTCACCAGTTATCATCACCACAGAATGAGAAGCGTGGATAATTTCTGCTATAGCTTTCTTAGAATCATTCTTCAGTGGACACGAAATTATAACAAAGCCGACAAAAGTCAGTTCAGATTCAACATCCTCACGGGACAAATCCCTTATTTCTTGAGAAGATAATTTTCCTAAATTTCTATAACCTAACGCTAGTACTCTCGCACCTCGCCGTGATAACGTCAAGTACACATGATCATAATGACTAGGAACTTCTTTTAGCATGCCCTTTACCGTTTCTGGTGCACCTTTAACACTGCTAATATAATGTGTTTCCATAAATCCTCGCTCATTTATCTGATAGCCTGCGATCACAGACATTCTCTTAAGTGCACTTGAAAAATGGTTTCTGTGAACTATCTTGAGACCTGGCGATTTCCCTTTCTTTGGTACAACAGCATCTCCTTTGGTTAAATTCCACTCTGCAGCTTTTAAAGTAGCTTTCTCCAAGGGATCCCCAACTATCCCATCGTCCAGCTGGACAAGCGCGTGACACGACGCCAATACCTGTATGGTTTCCATCGGAGCTTGCGACAAAGGAATGACTGTAGCATCTACATGGTCACCTATACCAGCTACACCTTCTACAACTAAATTATCACTTGTCAGCGTACCAGTCTTATCAAAACAGCATATCTCAACTTTCCCAGCAAAAGGTATTCTGAATGGTTCTGTACAAAATACAGCTAGCTTAGATAACGATAAAAGGGATGTGTTAACAGCTAAAGACAACTCTATAGGCAATTCCGGAGGCACAACCGATGTCAAAATAAGCGTACATTCCAGGAATAGCATGTATCTATTCCTCTCGGGATCCTCGCATCCCTTAACCCATACGTAAACAGCGGCGGCAATCGCAAATATAAGCAGGAACAATATAAAACCAAATGTTTCAAGATTATTAGCTGTTACTCTTTTGACGCCAAATAAAATGGTTCTTAATAATTTGCCCTGCGATGTGTTAAAACCATTACGAATAACGTAGCCGATACATCCATTATCAGGTGCTTTAAGTGACGATGAGGAACTTTTAAGAGGAGAGGAATGTTGAACAATTTTAGTTCCACCAAACAGTAAATGTAGTTTACCGTCACCTTCAGGATCCAAGCTTAATTTCGCATTCTTTTCATTTTCTACAGCTTCTTTCATTTGTGGTACACTCTCACCAGTCAACATGGATTCATCAACTATACATGAACCTCTTAGAAGAACAATGTCACAAGGAACTAAATTTTCATTAAGAGACCTTGTGAGGGACACTATATCTCCTGGTAGCAGCTGATCGCTCATAAGTTGGCGCCATCTCCTGTTTCTATATACATTGATGTTATAAGGTTTATTCCCCATCTTCCTTATTTCTGCCATATTTCTAAGTTGCTGCTGTACGAGAGTGCACTCAAACATAACAAGCATCACCAAGGTGAATATTGAATAATACCAATATTTATCTAAACACCAAAGTGCCACACAGAAGACTTGGAAAACAAAAAATGGTGCTGTTGCTCTCTCCTTGAATAATTCCATAAATTCTGGAACCACCTGTAAAAAAATAGTCATACATTTATAAATCTAATTTATAAGACATTCATATGTGTATTGGGGTCTTAAATTTATTATCTGACAGTGTTTAGCTTAGAATATAGCATTTTTAAAGAACTGACTTAACTAAAGAATAGACTTTTTATTTTTTTATAATTAGCTCTTCAAAACTCAGGTAATGGCTAATTGAATCCTACTACCTAGCTAAGCTAGATGAATATTAAATGATTGTGTTATTTCATAAACAATAGATTACACTTTGTCTGGTTCTTGCAACTTTTAAACAATCGAATTAGTCGCACATAAATGCATCTTATTTTAGAAGATTTCGTTACTAATTTATTTTTATTTATGTAGAAGGCTAGTCTGAGCTACTCAAAAGTTCCTGTTCAGATGATAATTCTTAACATTCCATGGATTTACAATACTGGTTCCGGGTCCATATTGAGGACAGAGGGGGAACACTGCATCAGAGTGTGGGACTTGCAACCCAGATGTAGGTTTAGGGTGACCACCTTGTGATGCATATAAATAAATTAATAAATAAAAATTCACGGACATTTCACACAACGCCATCTGATCCCAAAGTAAGCTAGGAATAACCTGCTTGTGTTATGGGTATCCGACCATGGATATTAATACTTATATTCTTTTAAATACATACATATTGTACATAAAACACCCAGATTCTTGAGACAAACCTTTATGGGTCACACACATATTTGTCTCTGGTGAGAATCGAACCCACGACCTCCAGTGCCGCAGGCGGTATCACTACCAACCGCACCACAGAGGCAGTGGCATATGTGCTCAAATGCTCGGTCAACAGTTATTAATTATGTTCTTCCATCTGTCTAAGCACTGAAATCCGGGGCTTACTGTGGTTTAGCTATCTCTGTGTCGGGAAGTGCCCGAATACTTAGTTTCCTACTCTTCTTTAGAGGATGCTATTATCACATTTTCGCCTATCGCTGTGTGGGGGAACCACTTACTGGAGAGGTAAGTTTGTTCACCTAAGATTTATGATGAATCTAATATCTTTTTTTTAAATTTCAAAGATAATTAATTTTATTTTCTTGCCTAAAGAGTGCCTTTCAGATACTTATCATATCTTTACAACATAAATATGTCAATTATTATTATTATTATTAAGTGTTGACACCAAAAATTCAGCTTCAGGTCTTTGAGTCTGACCATTGGGTTCTTTATTGAGATAGTATAAGTTAAGAGGCATTATGTGCATTCAGATTATACAAGATACTAGTGTTAAAAAGATTTACCATAATCATTTCATTTTTCCCATACTCCTTTTCTGCTAAGTCAATTGAGTCATCGTCAGAATATCCTTTAGACTCCATATATTCTTCATAGGTCTTATGTGTTGGAAACTCAATGGTGCGAAAAGACTTCTTGTCCCAGTCATAAAGATATTTGCTTTTTTGAAATATGAACCATACATCTGGCTGTGCACTGCCTTTTTTGGTAGACTAAAAGAAATAGTTTATAATTGTTAAGCTTATTTAAATCACTGTAAAACAATTTCTAAATGAAACATATAAAATCATACTCTTGTGTGATGAAGTTTGACAATTTCTGAAAATCCATTATTGGATGTTGGCACCACCTTCACGATTTCAGCTTGTATAGGATCCTTAACCTATAACAGAAACAGAAATCTCTCAAACATTACACATACTGAATGATCATAAGTAATTATGTACTTAGATGGTTTGAAATGTTGGATCATATAATAAAATTAGAAAGTTTCTCACCGATGAACACGACAGAAAGCATTGGATGTGCACACTCCAATAACAACATAGACAAATGAGAATTTGTATAGAAGCTACGACTGCCACCGAGACGAAACCTGCTTCGAAGTTTTCCTCGAAACCATACACAACAATCCACGAATAGAATACAATTGGGTAAATTATCAAGAAGGGTAGTACAGTCCCTTGAAGAATCGTCGGTACCGGCCTAAATAGCTGTGTATATTGTACTAATTCGTCTAATGAGGACTGCATCTTGTTGGATACCATTATACAAAACTGTATCACTTTACACCTTTACCGATGAGATACTGATTGCTTTGGCTAAGTTTTTAGTATATAGTCATACATAATTTAATACTTTTTCAAGAGAATCTAATTCAAAATATAACTAATTTGATTTTAGTGAGTTTACTCAAGTTGACAGATTGACAATCAAGTACGGGGGTGGGGAGGGGTGAAGAGAAGAGGAAAATCAAACCGGATACAGGCACAGAGAAGAGCATGCGTGTCACATGTTTTTTCATTACATGCAGATTTTGTTTATGAGACGCAATAAAAATTGTGTTTATTAAAAAATAAACAAAAGAAATGTTACTTTATGCTGCTAATTGTAATGATATGCCTACACTTGCCTCTGTATTCAGAAGAGCAAGGAATATCATTTCGACACCATGGCAATGGTCGTCACATCCCAAACCCCAAGCCTCACGATGTTCCTATGAATTGTACAAGGATGGTCCCTTGTACAATTCATAGGAACATCGTGTACACGTGTACAAGGACAGGTGTAGGAAAAACTTTTAAAGCTTCACTCACAGCGTTAAAAATAAAGAGCACATGTATGCTTAGATCATCTAACTAAAGCCACATGACCATTTGGTCTTTTGGCTTTATAAAAGCACTGTACATCAGTACATCATTTTATATGATTAAACTAGTACATTTCATTGTAGTTGACTGTACAATAAAAATTAACACACAACAGCCATTACGCATTTGTCGATTAATACATTTTTAAATGTAATGAAATTTTATATATCTTTGTGTTTCCCCCTTCACCCGCTATGAAAACTAGCAGAATATTTTTGTATGCGGTGGTTCGCAAAGGCTAGTCCCGTGATATATGGTCTAAGCATGTATGTCACGGCGGTCGGAGTTGGATGCGCAACTACTATCTATTAAAAATAAGTGTAAGCGTAAAAGTCTTAGTAACTGGGCCATTTATTTAACAAAAAATCATTGACAATGTCAGTTATGCGTATGTCAGTCAGTTACGTCATTATTTAGCGCCAAAAGTTTAGTTTTTGTTTGTTTGCTGAATCTATCGCAAGCAGATTCAATTATTTTGATGAAAATTACTAATTAATCCGCGAAATGGATTTAAACATTAGAAGAAAATCTACAAAGACACCTGTCACGGGCACTCTTGTAGAAGCTTATCCTCATGATCTTCAAATGTACAAGATTCCGCCTTTGGACAATATATCTCTCCAAGAATTTGAAACTTTAGCTTTAGAACGAGTTACTTTACTAAGAAATTTAGCAACTTCAACTACTCTTAAAGGATTTCGAATATACTCGGAAGAATGGACAGAATACATAATTGGTGAATTAAGGAATCAAGGTTTAAAATACTATGCAAAACTCTGCGAGAAGTCCGCATGTGGAACTACAGAAGCAGACTTGCAAGCTAGGCGTAAAGATCACATTGCACATTTTATACTTCGCCTAGCTTACTGTAGAACCGAAGAATTGCGGCGCTGGTTTATTGCAAGAGAATTGGAACTATTTAAAATGAGGTTTGCTGCAATGAGGGGCGATGCGGTCGAATCATTTTTCAAACTGAACAATCTTTGCTATACGAGCATTAGTGATGAAGAAAAAAGAGAAATTATGCATTTTTTGAGAGAGTGTACTCCTTATCCAAACATTGATAATATGAAATTTTACAAAGTGAAATTCTATGAGGTGTTGGATTTGGTTAAATCTAGAAGGGTGTATCTTAGTGGGGGCTATGCCTACATCCCACATAAAGATTTTATATCCGTTTTATCTGCTCAGTACAGGACGCAGTTGAAACAGAGTTTAGCTATTGCCTGTCACCATTTAGGTGAAATTGAACAAGATGAGAGACTAGTTTCTTTATTAAAAGGGCTGCATCAGTCATACTCTGGTAATGACTACAGCAATGCCAAGGCGGTTATACCAATCGAAACTCTAGATTCCCTCTCTGCGAAATCATTCCCATTGTGTATGAGGCAACTTCATGAGCAACTGAGATTAGCCCATCATTTAAAACATGGAGGAAGATTACAATATGGGTTATTTTTAAAGGGTATTGGCGTAACTCTAGAAGACTCCTTAAGATTCTGGAGAGAAGAGTTCATCAGAATAATGGAACTGGATAAATTTGAGAAGCAATATGCTTATAATGTGAGATATAACTATGGCAAAGAAGGTAGTAAGAAAAACTATTCTCCGTTTAGTTGTTTAAAGATTATAAATACAACAGTTGGCCCTGGAGATTGTCATGGATGTCCATATAGGCATTGTGATGTTAGCAATTTGAAGAACAGACTTCAAGGATATGGATTTGATGCTAATGGTTTGTTTTATCTATTTATTTTGTTGCACACAGTCCAATAAACAACATATTGATTATTGTGTTAATATTTTTTACTTTTTATTACAGCAATCACAGAAATCATAGATATGACAAAAAAGGGGCACTTTCAAGTGGCATGCAGTAAATACTTTGATGCAGTGCATCATACTGATCTAGGAGTTGGCATCAATCATCCAAACCAGTACTTTGAGGAAAGCCAGAAAATTGTTAAAGGAGAGGTCAAGATAGAAGTGAAAAAAGAGGTCAAGACTGCTGCTATGAAAGTGGAAAGTATGGATCAGATCGAAGAAATGGATTTTGAAGATGTTTTGTAGTAATTGTGTGGCCTGTAAATGCTCTGAATAGTTACAACTTTTGGAGAAAAATATTTCTGTACATTAGTTTATAACTCTGCATTATACCATAAGTAAATATTCTTTACAAACTTGTTTTTATCTTGTTCCTAACTGCAAAGCCTCGCCAGTTGCATTCAAAATCTTCTGATTTGGAACTTGTGCTCCATTCTGCTGTGTTACACTAGAAGCTTTGTTTGTTGGAAATGACTGGTCCATCTTCTGTTGGTGTCTGCAGCGAATCTCATTTGTAGTCAAATCAAAATTGTATGAATTCTTGCATTACCTGATTCCAATATCACATAGTTACCTACAACAGAAGGCAGCTTGTCTGCAATACCGTTAGTGTAAGTAACGCCGTCCCCCCGCGAGACGATACTCTATTTTGCTAGCTATGCCTATTTCATCTAAGTATTGATCTCTGCTTCCCAGCAGTAAATAAAGAATAACTGTCCTTCAGTTAAGCTGTACCAATCCATCATGGATTGGTGCAGATCTTCTACACTTTCAACTGGATGATTTCGGAGACGGAAGTCGAAACAGGTTGCCTGCAGCGGCGCTACCACCCTGCCGCCTTTTGACTATTGTGCATAATCATATGAACAAACTTCTATCCTCAGTTCACTCAACTTATTACAGTTATAAACTAAAATAAAATTTGCAATAAATTATAAGCGATTTTGTCTGGCTCGCTCGCTCGGCTTCCGCTTTCTGAGTTGCACGTTTGGAGCCCTGTAGGCTTTGAACTTCACGCCTTAACCCTCGCTTGTCCCTATCATACTGGATCTCGGACATATCAAGCATCATTGGCGGTGACGTCTACTTAAAGTATGAATCAGAATCATCATCATGCTATTTAATATGTACTTATCTTATTAAAGTAGCAACCCGGTGGCGTAACTACAGGGTGGCATAATGCCACGGGCTATCAAACTGACCTACCCACCTGCTTACTAGCTAGTCTCCACACGTGGTTGGCCGGGAAGGGGGGGGGGGGGGGGGGGTGTAACACCGTGGCTAGCGTTCATGCTTCAACTAGGTACTGCTGAGCCGGGCCCGGGGCCTAGCACGCAACTTAGAAAAACAATGAAACATTTTGTGCTTTACACAAAAATAATTTATTGGTTTATTATTATTGCACCAAACTTTATGATTTTTACTGAGGGAGCTCCATCCAAACGAATTTGCCACAGGCCCCAGATGGTCTAGTTTCGCCACTGTAGCAACCAAAATACCTTTCTAGGCTGTCACCAGCGTTTTAGCCTCAGAATCCTGGAACATCCTTTCGAATTTTTTTTTTTTTTTTTTTTTTTTTTTTATTTATTGGATCTTAAATTGTACATTAAATATTACAAATAGCACAATAAAACCACAGAGGTTTGTCCTTATGCTAGAAAACAAAAAGTGTAATCAAAACAAATGCCAGCGTTGCGATCTCCCATACATGTAGGTACCTACTTACTATCCCAGTACAGTGCATTCACATCTTTCAATGCTGAATATAATATAATATAATTCGAGGGCTTACCCAGGGCTCCCGGTCGTAGGCAGTGCCAGTTCACCGTAGTCCGTATGGGGTAGTCGGTAAGAGCCAAAGCACCCATGATATTGTTGTTGGACATTCTCACACATCATCTAATCCAAACAAAGCTATAAGCTTGTGCTATAGGATCTAGACGACTGATATACCTACTTATATATTCCTAAATACATATTATACACTAGCTGACTCCGCAACTTCGTTTACGCCACATAAGGTGTATGAAAGGACAGGTATTTCTTCATCAGACTCATCAAGCAGCGTGTGAAACTGCCCTGTTTGCTTAATCATAAAAGAGCTTAAAGATTAAGATTAGTCTTTAAGCAATAAGTTTTAGAATAGCCTTAATCATTAGGCACTTTTCTGATTAAGCCAACACGCCAGTTTAGATTTACCCATTTTTAGATTCATATGTCAATGTATGATTCTTTAAAGTGATATAACTAAATACTGAGAATCTGTATTCACATCGGTGATTGACCTTTCACTTTTCTGCCGCCTGGAAAAGCGCGGATGTTCTTGTTACCCTAAAATACGTACTTTTGTATGTCTGTGTAAAGCAACACAAACAGACAGCCCCCAAAATTAAAACTAGATTCACAGCCAAATATTACTTTCATTTTATTGTAATTAAACTACTGACATGATAATTCTTATACTTAGTTCATTTATTTTACTTAAATATATATTTTTATTTTCACATAAGTTGTCAGTGTTAACGGTGACATTGAGATCTAAAGCAGGGTTCTTCATAAAAGCAAAAATATAAAAAATGGAAAAGATTTTATTGATTTAATCTCATAAATTATATATAATTCTATTTTTGTTTAACATACAAAGCTTTTCGGGCTAGATTACCACAATATAATCCACTTATAAAAATTAAACCTACAATTGAGATGCCTACTACTATAAAGTATTTCTTAGACGGCGAAGCCGATATTTCGTTATACATATCGTTAAAATCTTCTATCACGTTTAACTGAAACAATAAAAATGCAATTTTATTCATAATCAATTCTACTTATGTGGCTAAAAGCTGTTGGTTATCGGAGCCAACCTCACCTCTTAAGTGGTGCATCTCCTGACCCACGAACGTAAGTCACTTACGGTGCGGGTGACCAAATATAAGCCAAATCATATTCACTTTCCATAAGGCGGGCCGTAAGCTTGTCTGCCACCATAAAAACATCTTAGCTAGAAGCAGCTAAGATTTTACTCCAAATCGGTTTAGTAGCAACTGGGAAATGTTTCTGGTAAGGTTCAGGGGGTTAAACATTTAGCGACTTTGTAAATAGGGCTACAGTCAAGAAACGTGAAATGAGAGATGTTTGCTAGAGCGCAGGAGAACTCTCTCATTAGAGTCTAGCAGTCACACGTCGTAAGACGTTCAATATGGCAAATGCGAGGGTACGGTCGTAGTCAGTCCCACGACAAATGTAAAGCGATTTTCTGACTACATCTATGTATATTGGAAGATGTAGTAACGTCTTCCAATATAGATGTAGTCAGAAAATCTACCTAAAACATAGTTAGTAGTACCTAAAACATCAAAAACCGGTCAAGTGCGGATGCCGGCCGAGTCGGAGTCGCACACAGAGGGTTCCGTACCAAAAAACGGCAAAATATCAAGTTTGTTGTATGGGAAACCCCTTAATCCCCCCTTTTTTTCCGATTTTAGTACTAACTGTCATAGCTTCAACAAAAATACATCATCTATCAAAATTTTAGCTCTCTAGCTATCACGGTTCCTGAGATCATCATGACGGATAGCGAATGCTTACGACAGTTTATCAATAGGGTCCCATTTTTATCCTTTGAGTACGGAACCCTAAAACTTGAACTCGCGATACTAGTATACTGCTCGTTCGCTCTAACTTTGCCGCTCGGCTCCATACTAAAGTCGAATTTTTAATTAGACGACTTCTTCATACAATGTTGCGTATTTTCTATGATGAAGTGACATTAGCTACTGTGAATTTACTTCGTCTAATTAACAATTCGGGTATACGCCTCTACGCCAGCGGCAAAGTTAGAGCGAACGGGTAGTACCTACATATTTGGCAAGTCCATTCCATCCTGCCAAGTGCTAAGTAAAATGTATAGGTATACTTACAGCTGCCACATGTTTATACATTTCTAATCTTTTTGATAGTGCTTTATGACATTCTGCTTCCAATTTTCTACTACCATCGTTGAGTATTATCTTCAGACATTTTAAACCTAAAAGAGAGAATAACCATAAAAGCCTCTGCTGACATCAATCAGTCAATCAAATCAGCCTATAGTCCACTGCTGGACATAGGCCTCTCCAAAATTACGCTATAATATAAAGTCCTGCGCCTTCCGCATCTGCTATTACACCACTAAGATGGCGAACAAGCACACGGACCACCTGTTCGAAAGTGGTCACCATAGGTAGGTTACCGAGGTGTTACACTCCAGCTGTTGATTCTGCATCTCTAAGATCCCTTTAATAGAACCTCAATCTGTCGACGTTTGGAAAAACGCAAAGCAGAGAGTTCATTCCACAATAAAAGCTTGCGCGATAGTCAGAACTACCGCTCCGCGACGCAAAGTTTTAGAATGAACACCAAGTAGTTTCCGAGTTGAAAATCGTCACTGATTTTACTTATTGCACTGAATATTTTTTTTATAAATTTTAACTACCCTAATGTGTGGCGATGGGGCCCGTGTTGCGACGGGAAATAGTACAAAATGTCGCCACCCCAATTCATCCGGAAGGTGCCGTAAGAGGCGACGAAGTGCTCGTTTAAGGAGACGCGGCGCTTCGAGCGGCGCGGCCCGCCAAGCGGGCCGCCAGAAACACAAACATATTATGGAAATGTTCAGAGCGTTCAAGGAGAAGCGTTTTTGTAGGCGTTTGTTTGAGTTGTAGCTGCCCCAGCGGCGAGTGTCGTCGCGTCGGACGCGGCGAATGAAGCGACAGGTGACGCCGCGGAGGACGCGGCGGGTAAACCAGCGAGTCACGCAATGGAGGAACGCGGCGGATGAAGCTGCGGGTGACGCCGCAAAGGCCGCGCTAAGGAAGGGGTGGGAGAGGTGCGGGGTATGTGTTAGGAATGTCGGGCAATTAAGTTCCTAGAAAATATCGATATTAAAATAAAAATATTTTTCAAAATAAAATATCTATATTTTATATAAAAAAATGTAATCGATGTTTATAACCCTCTGGAGCAGAACGTTCCATCTACAATATTTAAGGTACTTTCCCTCCATGTTCTCTTACGAGGCGGCGTGTCTGATTGGCGGAAGCCCCCCGTGGGATCTCGAGGCTGGAGTCCTCAAGCGCGTCTACGACGAAAGCGCCCTGGTGCGGATAAATGGAGGTCGCCCACTCCCGGACGAGATCGATCGCTGGAGACAATCTGCTCGCGACGATCTCTTCCGGAAGTGGGCCAATAGGTTGGTGTGTCCCTCCGCGAGTGTGAGGCTCGTGGGGGCTGTCCGGCCCGTTCTTCGGCCTTGGGTGGAGAGGGCGCACGGTGCGCCGACGTACCACCTCACTCAGCTCCTCACAGGACATGGCTGTTTCGCCAAGTACCTGTGGGAGGTGGTGGGTGTGGAGTCGGACCCCGTGTGCCGTCACTGCCCAAGTGGCGCCGTGGACTCGGCAGAGCACACGCTCGCCGAGTGCGCGGCGTGGGACGGGCCGCGTGTCGCCCTCACGGGCCGTGTCGGTAATGATCTGTCGCTGCCGGCTGTGGTGCAAGCCATGGCCGGCAGCCAAGAGTGCTGGGCCGCCGTCACCTCCATTGCTAATGAGGTGATGGCGGCCAAGAGAGAAGAGTTGCGGGTGCGGGAGCGTGCTGGACTGACGCTCCCGCCCCGTCGTCCGGTTCGGGGGCGCCGCATGGCAGCCTTCGTGCGCGCCCCCGACTAGTGTTGTTCCGGTGGGTGGTGGTCGGGGGACCTCACCCACCGATGATCGTTTGGCGGAAGGCACCTCCCCGTGTTCCGGAGGTGCCTTAGTGCCCGCCCGCTCGGCCGCTCTCTGCCCCCTCTGCTTTCAGAGGGACGTTCGAGGGCGGTGCGATGCGGGCTTGTCTTTCGTCAGCTCCTTAGGGAGCTCCGGGGGGCCGACCATCTGGTCCCCCGAGGAGAGCCCCAACCCTACGGGGCATCCCTAGCCGGGTCGATGTAGAATCTACTTTTCATATCCCTCGGCCCGGCTATAGGGTGAGTCGGAACACCGCGGGGTTTAGTGGGTAGGACGGTCCCTGTTTTCGGGACCGGTGAGTCCCACACACCGTCCCAGCTACCCCCGTAGCTGGGATGACGGTGCCTAAACGCATTCCCCGCGTCAACAAAAAAAAAAAAAAAAAAAAAAAACTTTCCCTCCATGTAGCATAGCCATATCTCTGTTGTACAGACACGACAACTTCAATTTTTTTTAATACGAGTAGTACATGTAGATGGTAAACACCCAAACTTGGAAAAATATTTTTTTTTTCGATCGGCCCATAGTTTTGAACCCCAGATCAGACTCGGGAATTAAACCCAAGACCTCAGTGTGGCAGTCGCATGCACTTTCACTCCGCCACCGTGGCGGTGGCAGCCAAGTGTTAACTTTATATTTTACATTTTAATAGTTTTGGTAATTCAAATTAGATAGCCAAAATCAATCAAATCTGGACGTAGGCCTCTCCAAATTTACACCACAATAAATCCCTCCGGAGCAGAACCCTCCGAATCAATACATATAATAAAATCGTAACAGGTCGCTGTCTGTACATGGGAGATAAATAAGAAAAAATATTATTATTAATATTATGAACGCAATACAACCCAAAACAATGATTTTATTTTTTAATGATTTTATGATATTTTGGGTTACAATATCGTTACTAAAATATCGATATTTATAAACGATATATTGATATTTTTGAAATATTGATATACATATCATTATCATTTATAAATAAAGTTTACATCCCTAGTCGAGACGAGACGCAGCGGGTGTCGCTGCGTACCACGCGGCGGATGCAGCCTCGAGGGAAGCCACGCCGCACGCGTTGCTCGACGCCCCGCGTTTCCTTAAACGAGCTCCTACATTTCTATATGTTAGATTTTGCGCGTGACGCTACGCGGGCCGCTTCACGCGCCACCTGACTATAAACGGTCAAATAGCTTTACGCGCCGCTGCAAGCCACGCCGTACGCGACGCTTGACGCCCCGCGTCTCCTTAAGGCGCGTATCGACTGCGCGCGGCATACCAACGAACATTGGCTCGCGCGGCGGCCGCGCGTTATGGGTACTGAGCTGCCGCGCGCGGCAACTCGAACATTGGCGCGCTCGAACATGCCGCGCGACGAACCATTTTGTGTCGGTTTTTGACGGCGCGGCAAAGGAGTGACAGTGCTTTGTGCGCGCGTAATTGGGACGTACATGAGTACCTGACGACTACTCACGCATTTTAGTGGATACGCGCAGCTAAAACATAGATAACGAGAAGTGTCGTACTTTAATTAGATTATAGACATGGCACTAAACAATTTAAAATTTAAAGGCAGCAGCGGCACTGGGCCGGCTGCTTGATACGTCCATGGTTGTCGCGCATAAAACGTACGCTCATTCATGGATCGACTGCCGCGCGCGGCTGCCTCGCTATAATGAAATTGTACGCTAAAAATGGCTCGCGAACCAAAACACAGATTTGCCGCGGTCGAACAAGGCTCGCGCGGCGGCCGCGCGAAATCGATACGCACCTTTAAACGAGCCCTAAGGATACACTTTCGCAAAACGATCGATGATGGCAAACGATACATTGCGTAGAAATGGAAAAGTCGAAATGAAACCCGGTTGTCAGCAAAATGACAATCGTTAAGCCAAGTTGAAGGCTTAAGGCCAGCTTGAAGCATATCAACTGCGGGTCGTCACGACTTGAGCTTGTTCATTTCAACACGGCAATAGGCTCACCACCTATTATGTCGGACATAAAACAGTAAGGTGAAATGTGGGCGTATACTATGTCTCTTGCCGACCCCACCTGTCATAAAGTCGTGACTATAATGTATGTATGCAATGATTAATTGTTTGGTATTGAGATGTGGTCATTCTGTGCCGGAGGGTTTGGGAAGATCATTGCCCAACCAGTGGGCGTTAAACAAACCTGTGACAAACCTGATAAGCAAGTAAACATACGAGTGTTTGACAAATTATGCTGAACACCAGGAAAGCGTCAACCGCACCATAAGCGGTATTGGTAAGTCCGGTTTCCACTGCAAACTGAGCAGGCCCATTAATGAATTCGCTATACTCACAACTCAGTAAATGATGGCGCAGTGGCAGAATACCAAGTGAATTCATGAATTGGCCCGTTCAGTTTCAGTGGAAAATGGGCATTACACTTAAACATGAACGCTGCTTACGCTTACAAATATTAAAAAGTACAAAACATAACTTACGCCTGCCAGACCCATGATCCAAGTCCTTACAATACTTCAATAGATCGAAAGCGCAAGCTCGTTCTAGCAATGGGTCTGCTTCGATGTCAACTTCTGTTTCTTCTATGATTTGTGCCACTTCTCGTGCGCATGCGGCGGATACTATTTTGTGATTCAAAAGAGCGTTTTTTAAACATTCTTCTACCTGCGAATTTAAAAGTTTAAGTATTATTATGTAATACTACACTCATTTGCAAAAAAAACGGGCGGTTTTGATTTTCATTCATCTTTAAAAAGATACAATACCAAAAAGGTTTCAATCGTTTGTACACGTTACTGGCCGGTTTTAAAAATGCCGTGGTATTTAAAAAAGTACGTTCTAAATTCAAATTTTCATTTGATGCTCATTTTTACAGAAAACCCCTTTTTATCCTACATTTTTGGCGCGAAGTTCCAGAAGTTAACATCGACTTTCACAACTTTTATTCAATTTTTATCGATTAATTTCATATCCTTGACTGTCAAAGCTTTATTTATTGCTGTTTGGCTGTATCAAAAATGGTAGATAAAGTGGTAAAAGCTACCAAAATTATCGCGCTGCTTGAAGAGGGTTGCAGCCAATGTTTCGTGGCTGGGAGGCTAAATGTTAGTCGCTCGACGGTCCAAAGGACCTGGCAGCGATATCAGGAGACTGGTTCCGTCGAGAGAAGGCCTGGTTCTGGAAGAAAACCATGTACCCAACCACGGGATGATCGTTTTCTTGTGAGTCGCGCATTGAGAAATCGCAAATCTTCGTATATGGATCTTAAGAACAACCTCCAAGAAGTAAGAAATGTGCATATTAGTCTATGGACGGTCAGGAGGAGGCTTCTCGCTGCCAATATACGCTGTCACCGCCCGGCCTGCGGCCCCAAATTACTCCGTGAGCACAGAGTTTACAGGCTTAGGTTCGCTAGAAATTGTGAATCATGGACTCAAGAAGATTGGAATAGGGTTTTGTTCTCTGATGAAGCCAGGATATCTCTGTCCGGTGCAGATCGACGTCGGCGAGTGCTAAGAAGACAAGGAGAGCGCTTTGCAGATGCATGTTTCGAAGAAATCACACCTTATGGTGAGGGCTCTGTTATGTTTTGGGCAGGAATAAATTCAATGGAACGTACAGAGTTAGTCTTCATTGAAAACGGCTCACTGACTGGGCATCGATACATAACGGAAGTTCTAATTCCTCATGCACAACCCGCATTGGCCGCTCTAGGTCAAGACTCGATTTTTATGGACGACAATGCTCGCGCCCACCGATCCCGCGATGTTAATGCGTATGTGCAAGAGGTCTGCATTCGTCGTTTGGATTGGCCAGCTCGAAGTCCCGACCTCATTCCCATAGAACATATCTGGGACGTTCTAAAACGGCGTGTGAGATCAGTACACCCGGCTCCGCAGACCATCAGAGAGCTGAAGAATGTGATTACTGCGGAGTGGGAACGTATTCCGCAAGAAAGTATCCGGGATATACTCGCTAGCATGCCCAGACGAATTCAAGCTGTGATTTTAGCTAGAGGGGGTCACACTCGATACTAAACATTTAACTGCTTTTACTTTATTAAAGAAAAACAAACAAAAAAACTTTTTTATTTTTACTTCATGAGCATATGCACTACTAGCGAACATACACTACTAGCGAGTTTTAGCATTATTTCCCATAAATTGTAACAAAATACTGATGAAAACGATTATTTTCTTATTAATTTACCAAATTGTGAGGATAAAACTACCTATAATTATCAAACAAAGCAATATTAACATTTGAAATGGTTCATTGCTTAGGTGCCCGTTTTTTTTGCAAATGAGTGTATTATATTGTTTCTGTTATTATGTAATATAGTCTGTGAATGTGCGAAAATCTTACTAATATCTTACTAATATTATAAATGCGAAAGTTTGTGAGTGTGGATGTTTGTTACTCTTTCACGCTCAAACCGCTGAACGGATCGGGCTGAAATTTGGTACAGGGATACATTATAGTCTAGAATAACACATAGGCTACTTTTTATCCCGGGAATAAGTTCCCGCGGGAACAAATTTTACGCGGGCGAAGCTGCGGGCATCAGCTAGTAATATTATAAATGCGAAAGTTTGTGAGTGTGGATGTTTGTTACTCTTTCACGCTCGAACGGCTGAACGGATCTGGCTGAAATTCGGTACAGGGATACATTATAGTCTGGAATAACACATAGGCTATTTTTCATCCCGGGAATAAGTTCCTTCGGGAAGCGGGAACGGGAACTGGAACAATTTTTACGCGGGCGAAGCTGCGGGCGTCAGTTAGTTATTAAATAAAAAGGCGTAAGTAGTAGCCTACTATGTATGGTATTTCAGACTACCGAATACCTACTTACGTTCAGCCAGAAACCGATCAGTCGTTAGAGCGTGATTGAGAAGACACATACAAATATCAATAATCTATCGTATTTATAATACCTAATCCCTACTAATATTTTAAATGCGAAAGTAGCTCTTTCTGTCTGTCTGTTACGCTTTCACTCCTGAATCACTGAAGCGATTTAAATGAAATTTGAGATAACGGCAGGGTGAGTCCCTGGGAAGACATAGGCTACTTTTTAATTGACTGCTCAAAAGGAGGGTAATGATTTTAGATAACGACTTCTACGCGGGCAAAGCTGCTGGGTACGGCTAGTATTAGAATATATTTAATATCTTTTAATTTTTGCCTATTATCTTATATTTTTCGATCTAATCTTATAATTGAGGCGCTCTATGCGACAGCGGTTTTGTGAAAACAAATTCATGTTAAGTAATATCGATGACTATATGTAATGAAATTATGGATTTCTGAAAATTTTATTATAAAAGTGATTTTATAATACTTATTAGTTATACTTACAAGTTCCGGCGATAACGAAACATAACTCAAGGGCTATAATTAAAATATAGTTTAAAGTTCAACCAATGAGATGAGTCTCTGTCATTTAGTATATGGGACAGTGGGGTCGAGAAGGACTGAGAGAGGAGTGAACAGGAAGGAATATGAGGAGCCTGCTGGTATAGGCTGTTAGAATTTAACATAATAATTTCATTGTTAGGTCTAGGATAAGATTTGAAACAATGTTGTCGGTTAGAGAACAAGAGTGGTCGACATAGCTCGCAGAGTAAGCATTTTGAAGTGGCAGTGGGCTGGCCCCAGTGTAGAAGAACTGATGTCCGATGGAGTAAGCAAGTTCTGAAGTGGAGTCCGCGACTTGGTAAACTTGGGGTAGGACGACCCCATGCCGATGGAGCAAGGATCTTATATAAAGAAGGTTGCAGGGATTGACTGGATGCGCAAAGCGTAAGAGAGATTTGGGAGAGGCCTATGTCCAGCAATGGACTGCTACAGGTAGGCTGAATTGATTGTAAGGTGGGTGATTATCCAACCCCATAATAAACCCGGAGAAGTCTTGGTGGAGTCCCAAGTGACCTGTACCTATGACCTACCAATATGTACTAATCTAGGAGTGTGTGTTATACCTGTCCATCAGCATTGGTTATATCACTTGGCACTGCACAGATTGTCTGTATTTCTGGCTTGCATAATTGACCAAGCAGCGGATCCAGTCTATAATTTAAGGCTTGTTCTTTCAACACATTGGCCAGCTCATTCTCACAAGGTTTTGACAATTTGGATTTTCTAAACTTGTCTTTTAAACAATACAACATTTGACCTTGCAGCTCCACATCCGGTGCTTCTTTAGCTACAAAAAGAAAAGTAAATTAAAAGTTAAAAAAAGAAAGGAAAAACTAAAAACCAAATTGCATATTTACATTGTTGTCTACGAAATTTGTTTATACCAATGATGTCTGAACAAAACGTAGTTATATCTGATTTGCAAGCAATTTGCAAATTGCTGTTAAATCTGTAATCCATATTTTGCTCTATCATTCTATTTACTATGACCACTTTGCAGTTTTCATCAAACAAAACTTCTTGTCGATGAGCCTGGAAAAAGAAATAAATAAATATTCATGGACATTTCACACAACACTATCTGATCCCAAAGTAAGCAAGGAATAAAAAAAGCAATGTTTTAGTACACATTGGATTTCTCCTGCTACCCAAAAGATAAGATTCTGACACACATGGCTTATCGAGGGGCCCAATAATGCCAAGAAGAAAACAGTTATAGCTGCTCCTAGCAACCAATTAAAGTGGGCTCCAGGAGCCAAATTCAGGAAGGTCTTTGAAGCAACTAAGATGAGGAAGAAGTAACAAACCTTACCTTTAAGCAGTCCAGAATATTTGCAGCATCAGTATTGTGACAATATAAATCAATCATATCATTACAACTAGTAACTAAATGATAGTCAATCGCATTGTCCGCAAACTCCTGCTTACGAACTACAAATATGGCCTTCCTACATGCATCAGATAGCTGCCCTTTTGCTGTTTGAAGACATTCCAAAGCTGCTGCTTCTCCATGCTGCACACTAGGACAATGTGTCTGCAAATCACTACTACAAGCTGCCTTAAGTTCAGGGTCTAGCTCAATACTTTCCTTTTGTTGGAACAGTTGTTGCCTCAATTGCTGCCTGCAATCTTTGAATATTGAATGCTTTCTTTTCGATATTGTGTCATTTCTAACAATCTCGCTCAAGCATGTAACAACTTGGGTTTTTGTTTGTGCTTTCGGACAAAATCGTACCACATAAGACTTGCAAGCGTTTTTAAATTTCCTTGTAAACCTATAATTCTTCAATGAGATTAGTTGCTCATGTTCAATAGCAGCTCTACAATTAGGATTAGCTTTGATTTCTGCATCATTCTTATGAGATATCAAACAGTCCATAATGTCATCCTCTTCTTTCTTACTCTTAAGCTCAGACGAGCAAAGTCTCTCAATAGGAACCCTACAATTAATATTAATTACAGCATTCAATTCGATATGGTCACTTTGTGTTTCAGTAAAATTACTAACAATTTCTCTACATTTTGGTCCAAGTTCTTTTATTTTGCTTTGCAAACAAGTTATTTCTTCTCCTTTACCGGTATTTTCAAAGCATAGATTAATTAGATCATCCATGCAGAAGTCTTCAATTTCTGGCAATAAATCTACACTGATAGCTCTCTGTCTCATCACTCTTCTTACTTGTGCCTCACAGTTCAATTTCAATTTTCCCCTGAGATCAGGATCATAAGCATAATTATAAAGACATGGTAATACCAAAGGATCTTTTTCAGACTGCTGTTCATTGAGATCTGCCCATTGAAGTTTAGCCTTGCACAGTGTAACAGCATCATATTTGCAGGCCTTATACAGCTGTGGATCAAGCTTGAAGTCTCTAGATATGAAATATTGTATCTGAAGTAATGCTGCCTCACAATCATTATTCATTAAATTAGTGCCGAGTTTTTCCATAAGGCAAGACATGACCCTTCCATTACCACCTGTGACCTCTCTACAAGCTCGATCCACAACCGGTTTGCAGGCTTTTCTTAAAATGGGATCTACTCTCCAATCTTCACCAGGGTCAGCCTCTTGAACTAAAATTTCTAAGGACTTTTGACATGCAACACTGATTCTCTTATCTTTCCTTTTTCTAGGCCTGGCATGCTCCATCAAGCAATGAATTGTTTTACCTCCAGCTTCAATACCCTTGCATAAAGAAGTGATGTCATTGGCACAGTTTTTCATCAACTCTGGAGAGAGTCTGTAGTCATCCATAAGCATTTTTCTATGATCAATCATTTCTAATGTGCATTCAGTTGATAACTTTGTGCTTTCATTGCGGGAAACATTTTCTAAGCATAATAAAATTTGTGCAAGTCTAACATCTTTATCATCTACTACACCCTTACGACAGCGATATCTTCTAATGTCTTCTTTACAGGACTTCACTAAACCTTTACTCATCCTGTAATTCATAACAATATTTCTTTGGTCATAAAATAGTTGATCTTGGCACTTTTTTCTCATGCCTGTAAATGCAAATATCACCAACATTAGAAACTTTTTTAGTTAAAATAGGATGTATAAATGACTGATAACATGAGTACAGTTGAGTCATGAACAATATGAAAATACATTATTACAATGAGTATGTTAGCAGATAACAAAGAGTATGACATATATACCTACCATTCTCATACTTATGCCTTAAAAGACATTTATACATCAACCATGAGCCTGTTACTTCATCTGGGCAAAATATCTTCTGGTCCAAGTTACACGCAGCAAATATCAGTTTGTCTAACTGTAGAGTATCATACTTCATTTCTTGCAGCACTGCAATTTCAGACTGACACTCTGGCTTCAGCCCTTTATCTTGGCTTTGTAAGCATTTTAATGTATAGGACTGGGATAAGCTTTTGGCATCAGGAGGAATTCTACCACATACATGCGCCTCTGTGTCGTCATAACAGTTTTTCATAAAATTACCAATAATTTGCCAATCATTGAATATAAGAGATTCAATTTTATTTATAAGCCTCCAGCATGACTTATCTCTGACGCTGGATTTTTTCTTTAATATACAATCTATTCCATAATTACTTGGATTCAAACAGTTGAGTATACCTGGCTCATCATGGCATGGTTCCTTCAACTTATAATCGAGATAGTCGTTGTCTAGTAGTAGAGCCTGATGATTCCAAAGCTTGTGTTGGCAGAGAGTTAAAACTTGCGTTTTATTGTATGACGCGTTTAACGAGCACGATAGTAGTGCAAGATCATCATCCAAGTGCGAACAAAGCTTATGATACAGAGCACAGCCCGATATATCTAATGAAAATCTATCACCTAATCGATTTATCAATACTTGGTTGCCCAATACTTGAACATCTTGGAGACTTAAAAATAAATAAAAAGTTATAATTCTTATTGTTTTACATATTATACTATAGCTAGGCATCTCGGTGCCGGCTTGTGTTGTGAGCTTTTGGAGGAATTTAATTAGTTTCTATCGCATTTTCTTGAAGTGTTTATTTAGTTGAAACATCAGTATGGTAACAATAAACAGATTTTGTTTACTAGAACACTAATTAGTAATTACTAAACTTATTTAATAGCGTTTATTGTTATTTGTTTTAAGAATTATTGTACACAAAACACAAAAATTTGTTTGAGGAAATCAGGAAATACAAGTCAGAAGTCTTTGATTGAGTACAATTGAATGAAATGAATGAGGAGGAAGAGGATGAGGAATGACATTGACAACAATGACAACTGAGATTCTTTGGCGCGAATTGGAAGGAATCATATCGCGTCGTTTTGTTAATTCGCAAAATTAGTGTAATTTCGAGTGTTTTGTGTGTATTAATGGTGGATTCTTAAACATAAACGTTCGACAACGTGCACTAGTGTTGGGAAGTGATAAAACGCAGTGAATCGCAACTTTGCAGTTTCCGACAAAAAATCCAAAGGAACTTTCAGAAATGTATCCACCGCTTTTCTGAAAGAAGACTGACTTCGACTTAGGGCTGTACTTGACTTTGACTGGACTTAGAGGACGAGGACTGTGACTTATTAAAGCAAAATGAAGAGTTATTGAATATACAAGATTTGGCTGTATGGCTCAAATTGCCTTTGCCTATCCGAAAATGGATAAATAAAACTACTACTACTACTACAATGACAACTGAACTGATGAATGAACTGTGCTTTTCATTCATTTTAAGGGCTCCCCACACGATCATGCCTTGCAATTGTCAATCACTTTAAATATGAATGGAAGTTGCTTCAGTGTGCGTGATTTCTTTGCATGCGTGTGCGTCGATGCACACACACATGCAAAGATATCACGCACACTGAAGCAAGTTCCATTCATATTTAACGTGATTGACAATTGCAAGGCATTGTCGCGACAATCACGATGATACGCGAGATTTGGAGAAAGAAGGTTAATGCTCTAGTCATGAAATCAAAATAACTGGTAAGATTGTAAGTCTATTTGTCCCACGACTTGTTCTGTATTTGAATTTGAATCTGAGTCCGTTTCTAATGTCAAATAGATATTTTTCAGTTCACGTCGGGTGACCGGAGCGGACGTATAACGCTGGTCTAATAACAAATTATCGAGACAAGTTAATTGTCAATAACGCGTGTGAACTGAACGCGTGTGATCTGAAGCACTGGAGCTGCTTGGCAGCTAATCTACGCAAAATAAAAGGCTGGTAACTTTTTACATGTTTTATCTTGTTGGTGCTTCGTACAGCACATTTAGTAGTCATGAGGTCGATCTGCATTGACCGGGCCTGTGTGTCATCATGCCGGCCACAGGGGGACGTGAATGCAGTCTACAGTGGGAAATGTTTATGAAATGGGAATGGATTTATTATATGTTATATCGCAGCCAATAATCCGCGATCCATAGGCCTGGATCCGGCCCGCGGTGAGGTTAGCAACGCCGATACATTTGATGTCCTTCGGTATAAGGAGTCAATGTACCCATGAATGGGCTATAGTGACCTGAGTATGCATTCATGTGCATTGTGACATGTAAAATGCGTACCAGCTGCTCTCCTTTTCTTGGAGAGTAACGGGTACTTCCTTTAATTTGTTCCAGGTGGAGCACACGGAGGCGGCTGTGGACGTGGACGGCTGTGATAGACTCGCTCTTTATTTTATGGGTGAGTCTTAGGTTTAAGGAACCCAGCGGGAAAGAATTATATCTAGTTGTGCTTCTTCTGGTTATGCTTCTTTCCGACATGGTGGAGATGCTGGTTCCTTGACACCGACTCAAGGGTTGAAATTGATGATTTCTAATCATTTTAAGAGTAACACAGCTGTTTACGTTCATAGTTTTGCCTTTCGTGGTTTTCACCTGACACAACGTATAAAGACATTAAAATTTTGACGTCTTTTTAATCCTTTTTAAAAATTTGGGACATTTAGACCACAAATAATTAGTTATTTTTATTGACTAATATTATTAAAAATCGAATGCGAAAAAATAAATCGTCTGCAACATGCCTTAAAACCATAAATATTCCGTCCTATTATTCATTTGAAAAAAGAAAAAATGGAATGTCAAGTCAAATCTGGCTGTCATTCAAAATGAAAATTTTTAAATTTGAATTTAATTTACTAATTATATATAAAAATAAATACTTGGCTTTTTTGGCGGGATTTGGAAGGAATCGTATCGCATCGTTTTATTAATTAGCAAAATTAGTGTTTTTTCGAGTGCTTTGTGTGTATTAATGGTGGATTCTTAAACATAAACGTTCGACAACGTGCACTAGTGTTGGGAAGTGATAAAACGCAGTGAATCGCAACTTTGCATTTTCTGACAAAAAAATCCAAAGAAACTTTCAGAAATTTATCCACCGCTTTTCTGAAGGAAGACTGACTTTGACTTAGGGCTGTACTTGACTTTGACTGGACTTAGAGGACGAGGACTGTGACTTATTTAAGTAAAATGAAGATATGACTTGTTTGTGGCCAACTGCAATGCAAGAAGCCAAAAAGAAAGGAAAAAAAAAAAAAAAAAAAAAAAAAATACTTATTATAGTTAAATAATAAGAAAATTTGAACAAAAGGTAAGTCATTTTATTAATTTAAGCAAATTTCTTTTACCTAGTCGAGAGGCAGTTTCCGATTATTTAATCATCGTACATATATTAGGTGAGTTTGTGGAAAGTTTCTTCAGAAAATAAGATAATTCATGATATTTTCACTGTTCCCTATTATCATTGAGACATTTTCTTGTTATAACAATGATGTTATGTTTGTTGATAGTTATGTTTGTTGGACATTACAGGAGTAGGAGATAAGATCATGGTAACAATCAAACAGCTATCTTTAATTATAAATGCAGAATTAAATGCGCAGAAATTATGTGAAATAAATACTATGGAAGGAAATAGTGCACTTCGCAATACACCTACTATGGAGACTCTACATATTAGAGGATATCAAGACAGAAGACTATGAGTTGTTGATTCTGTCAAGTCAACGAAAATAAAATTACGAGTGTAATGTATTGTGAATGTTTTATTGTATTGCGTTGAAATAAAGTGAATTTGAGTTTAAAGCTTCAACTTATTCTGCTAAAATGCACTACCTCTAAATTGTACCAAATACAAAACCATAGAAGAAAGAATAAAGGTGTTAACGGTACAAAAAGCTTGTTTTAATTGTTTTATCTAGAGGTCATAATTCTAGTAAGTGTGCAGTAAGGGATAAATGCTCTGTCTGTAAGACTGTATATCATCACTTAGCTATATGTCCAGCAATGAAATATTTTAGTGTCAACACAAAGTCTTCAATAGATAAATAAGATCGTAGATCTTACAGACAGCAACGAGGAAGATTACAGGTCAGTATAACTTTACAAAGAAATGTAGAATTTTATTAGATTGTGGAAGCCAAAGGAGTTATGTAACTCAAAAGATTGCTAAAGAGTTACAAATGTTCATCGAGGAACAACAACAATTGACAATTTTCACCTTTGGATCTGAAACTCCTAGAACATTAGAAAGTCCTTTAGTCAAATTTCAAGTATTAACTAATAATAAAATCTTGAAGACAATGTATGCAAATGTTGTTCCAACTATATCTCAAGACGTCCCATGTTTCAAAGAAGAATTATTTCAAATCAGTAAAAATTATACTTTAGCTAATGACGGTTCACTATCAGATAAAGTAGACATATTAATTGGAAATGATTATTATCACTCAATTATAATGATGAATAAAATATGTATTGCAAAAGACTTATATTTGATTGAATCAGAATTTGGATGGATTGTCTCGGGTCTTATTACTAATAGACATATAGAACAAATGTCAATGGTAACATTTTGTCAATGCTCTTGTAAGATAGGACTTAGCCAACCGGATCCACCATTGGATTTAGGAAACTTGAAGATGTTATGGGATCTAGAGTCTATTGGCATCACAGATTCACCGAAGATAAGCAAAGATGAAATTGCAATCAAACATTTTAATGAAACAATGGAAATGCGAGACAATAGATACTATGTTAGTTGGCCATGGATCAACTATCCACCAGATTTATCTTCAAACTATGGATTAGCACATGGAAGATTAATTGGATTACTCAAGAGATTGGATCAAAAAACTCTTCAAACATATGATCAGACATTGAAACAACAAATGGAAAAGGGAGTTATTGAACTAGTCCCATCAAGAGAAGTGAAGGATAATGATCATCCTATACATTATATACCTCATCACGGAGTCTTAGCCCCTGGAAAAGCATTGAGAATTGTATATGATGCATCGGCAAAGACAAAGGGTAGTAAAAGTTTAAATGAAAGTTTATACTGTGGACCATTATTATTGGAAGATCTAACAGGATTGATTATAAGATTTAGAAGTCATAAGATTGGATTGACTGCAGATGTGGAAAAAGCCTTTTTACAAATAGGACTTAAGGAACAAGATAGAGATGTAACCAGATTCCTATGGTTGAAAGACATAGGAAAGCAAGCAAGTGAAGATAATCTTGAATATCTTCGCTTCACCCGTGTACCGTTCGGTATCATTTGTAGTCCGTTTTTACTGAGTGCTACGATTAAGTATCACCTACAACAAAGCAAGAATATGAACATTAAGCAAATAGCATCGGATATATATGTAGATAATGTTGTAACAGGCACAGATACTGACGAAGAAGCCTTACAATTATACAAAACTGCAAGGAAAACATTTAAGGAAATTTCCATGAATCTGAGAGAATGGAATTCAAATTCAAAGAAATTCAGAGAAATAGTACCTGACATAGTTCCTGATCAGAAAATAAAGCTACTAGGTTTAAACTGGAATCTAGAAGAGGATACATTACAATTAAGAACAAAAACATTGCAAGAAGTCAATACTAAAAGAGGGATATTGAAAAATATTGCTTCAATATTTGACCCATGTGGATTTGCAGTACCAATCCTATTATCAGGAAAGATAATACTTCAGGATACATGGAAACAGAAGATAAAATAAATGGAAAGAAGTATGTAAAGCCTTAGAAGAAATTAAAGACATTAACATCAAAAGATGTTATAAAGAAGATCCAAAAGGCACTAAATATCAGTTACATTGTTTTACCGATTCTTCTACAAAAGCGTATGCTGCTGTAATTTACATAGTGGGAAAAAATAGTAAGAATTTCATTATTGGAAAGTCAAGTGTTGTACCTACCAAAGATCAAGAAAATTTGAAGATACCAAGACTTGAGCTATTAGGAGTATTAATTGGCTGTAGACTATTACAGTATGTCAGCAAATTCATTAAATTAGAGATTTGCAAACAAATATTATGGTCAGATAGTCAGATTGTTCTAAGCTGGATAAACTCAAACAAGTTACTAAGTCCATTTGTTTCAAGACGGATTGAAGAGATTAAAAGAAACAAAGATCTATCTTTTAGATATGGCCACGTCAGCAGGATTCAACTCAGTTGGAACAACTGAGTTGAATCCTGCTGACGTGGCCACAAGACCATCAAGAACAAATGAAGATATGAAAAGATGGTTAAATGGTCCAGATTTTCTACTAGAAGATCCTGAGAATTGGCCCGTTAACCCAAGTTATCAAAATACCTTATATGTGGGTGAAGATTTCAGTGAGACAGATCATATTGAAGTAATGAACACAGAAGATAATTGTGTAATGAAAGAATATAAAGAACGCACCCATATGGAAGATAGTACCTTGCAAATGATTAAATCAACACAGTCAAAATACTTTAAAGATGAGTTGAATAATAAACAAACTAACTTGAGCAGAAATTTAAAATTATTCAAAGACATTGATGGTGTCCTACGTTGTAGAGGCAGACTCAAGTATGCAGAATGGTCGTTTGATAAAAGATACCCTATTCTTATTCCTAAGGATTGTGAATTTACACGGAAAATTATAAAAGAAACACACGAGAAGAACTATCATGTAGGAGCCAGTCACACATTAAGTCTAATACGACAGTCATACTGGATACCTCAAGGCAAGCGGCAAGTCCAAAAGATACTTCGAAAATGTCTGAACTGTGTCAAATGTAACGGCGGACCATATAAGTTACCAAGTACTCCTCCACTACCTCCTGAGAGAGTAAACTATAGTAAACCATTTACATTCACTGGGATAGACTATCTAGGACCAGTGTTGGTAAAAACAGAAAACGGAACAGCCAAGAGATGGTTGTGTTTATTCACATGTTTAGCAGTTCGAGCTGTACATTTGGAAGTGGTACAGAACTTATCAGCTGAAGAAGGATTATTATCTACTAGCTGACCCCCGCAACTTCGTTTGCGCCGCATAAGAGAGAGTATTACCTGTTCCCGTCGCATTTACTCCCGTCACGTTGCGTTTACTCCCGTAGCGTCTCGTCGTTAAAATTCAATACTACGTGAGAGAGAGAGAGAGGGAGAGAGAAAGGTTTCTCGTCGCGTGTATTCCCGTCGCATTATTTTTAAGAACAATTTCGTTTATGAAAGAGGTATCCCGTGGCATTATTGTAGAAAAAAATTGATTGCCATTAAAATGGTTATTGTGCACCAACCCAAAGATAGACACATGCTATCGCGCATTTTTTTAGAACTTTTTTAAGAGAAACAATTTTGTAGTAGGTACATATTTTTTACATAACTATGTATCAATATTTACGCAGCACACGCAACGAAGCTCTCAAAAGGAATGACTTTTCCCCCGTTTTTGAAACATTAACTATTACTGCTCCGCTCCTATTTATTGTAGCGTGATGCTTATAGCCTATGACACTCCACAATAACGTAGCTTTCTATTGGTGAAAGAATTTTTAAAATCGGTGTAGTAGATCCCTAGATTACTCCTTACAATTTAACAAATAATATACAAACACACAAACTTTACTTCTTTATAATATTAGTATAGATAATTGTTGCTAAAATATTTAATCACTACCAAGTTTTTTTTTTGGAACCATGCCTTCGCCTAATAAGTTGTTAGTCGCCTCATTAATAATTTGCCTTGTAAAAATAGATGATGTCTAGTGTTTCCGTTCGTCCCCTCGACTTTATCCCCCGAAGGGGACGAACGGGAAGTCACAAAAATAATATTTAATCAGTTTCCGATCGTCCCATTCAAGAGGCTGCTGGCTTTGTCCTCTTACTGTTTTTGTGCTAATACATAATACTTTGTTTACAAAATGCTAATACAGTTTCTCCTATTGTGACCAGACATTTACTGTAGATTTCATCTGCTAATTTGTTCATCTATAATGCCTCTGATTGTTTGTATTCATCTAATTGGCTATCCCTGTACAAAATATAAGAGTAAGCGAAGATGGTAATTCCTTCTCTTTGTTATTCGGATGAGCCGTGTACAGTACACCTTATCTAGTACTTATTCTTTCATAATTCTTGGCCAGCCATGTTCAGATTTTCATCTCACAAAATGTATTTAGACATACAAAATAATATGTAGGCAATCGCTTATTGAAATAAATATACGCATAAATAAAATACACAGTTTAAGGAAAATTACTTAATATAATTTGAAATGTTTTGACGTTTATCAAAAATAAGACCAACTTTTTAATTAAAATTCAGCTGTCATGTGTCAAAAAAAAGTTTAAAAAGTACCGACTACGGAGTATCAATATGAACTATGAGGCAAATGCCGCCAAATTTTTTTTCTAACCCATTTAAAACATGTTAAATGATAAATTTCAATAAAATAAAATACACGTCTCCCATCAATTCGGTTAAAGATGTTTTATACCAAATTTGAAGAAGATCGGACCAAGGAATCACGTAGTTCCATACAAACTTTGCAACCCTTGTTTACCCCCTTAGGAGTTGAATTTTCAAAAATCCCTTCTTATTGCTCGCCTACGTCACTTAAGGAGCATTTGTGCAAAATTTCATGCTTTTAGACCTAGCGGTTTAGGCTGTGCGTTGATCGTCAGTCAGTCAGTTCTTGTTTTTATTTAAATAGATAAGACGCATGGCATCAACCAGAGGCGTACCAAGTTTAATTACTTCAGACAACGCTACTCACTTCAAGCTGATAGCTGATATCATATCAAACAAATATTGTGTTGAAAATGAAATCAAGTGGAAGTTTATTCCTCAGCTAGCACCGTGGTTTGGTGGATTTTACGAGAGATTAGTAGCGCTGGTTAAACAATGTATGAGAAAGACATTGGAAAAACACCTATTAGGAGATAGTCAATTAACAACAATTATTAAAGAAATTGAAACAGTTATAAATACAAGACCATTGTTATATGTGAGTACAGAAGTGGAACACTGCTTGACCCCAGCAGATTTTCTACAAGTTGGAAAATACATAACTTTAGAAACAGTTCAAAATCAACCTATAATAACAGGTATATCGACTAAGAATAATTTAATTTATAGTTGGAGAAGAGCAAGAATCATAATAGAAGAATTCATAGAAATGTTTCAAAATCGTTATTTACCAAGTCTACGGGAAAGATACAATCATTCCGTGAAACAACCCCGTACGAGGTCAAGTTTGACACCACGTGTAGGTCAAACAGTCCAAATCAAAAGCGAGAAACCTAGGATAGGTTGGAAGGTTGGAAAAATTGTATCTCTGATCAAGGGAAGTGACGGTTTATGTAGAGTCGCACAAATTAAAGTTGACAACACTATATTCACTAGGTCAATATCACATTTGTATCCTTTGGAAATCGAAGAAGACCAACAAGATTCATCATCAGTGGATCAAAACGAAGAACAGATCAATATTGAAGATGCAAACATAGTCCCAAAAGAATTGAATAATATACCAGTAAGTGAAAATAGCCCAAATGTTGATATGTCAATAGAAAGTTCTGATTCTGATGTAAACAACACAAATGACGATACTTCACATGAAACTGAAAATACCATTGAAGTTATGGAAGAATCAAATCCAGTCACAATTGAAGCTGAACCTGATGAAGTGATGGAAGTAGAACAACTCGGTGCAATTAGAAATGAACGAGCAGCTAAAGTCCGTGCTCTACAAAAGATAAGAGAATGGACTCGCAACCTAATGGTTTTATTTTAGCTTTCCTTGGCCGGAGGGTCGATTTCTTCGCGAAATGCGAATGTAAATAATGTAAATATACATACTAAATTCTTCATGAGACACGAACATCTCTTTTCTACATACTAAATTCTTCAGGAGACATAATGTCTCTTCATTTTTCTTTTTCCTTTGTGGGGAATGTCGCGACAATCACGATGATACGCGAGATTTGGAGAAAGAAGGTTAATGCTCTAGTCATGAAATCAAAATAACTGGTAAGATTGTAAGTCTATTTGTCCCACGACTTGTTCTGTATTTGAATTTGAATCTGAGTCCGTTTCTAATGTCAAATAGATATTTTTCAGTTCACGTCGGGTGACCGGAGCGGACGTATAACGCTGGTCTAATAACAAATTATCGAGACAAGTTAATTGTCAATAACGCGTGTGAACTGAACGCGTGTGATCTGAAGCACTGGAGCTGCTTGGCAGCTAATCTACGCAAAATAAAAGGCTGGTAACTTTTTACATGTTTTATCTTGTTGGTGCTTCGTACAGCACATTTAGTAGTCATGAGGTCGATCTGCATTGACCGGGCCTGTGTGTCATCATGCCGGCCACAGGGGGACGTGAATGCAGTCTACAGTGGGAAATGTTTATGAAATGGGAATGGATTTATTATATGTTATATCGCAGCCAATAATCCGCGATCCATAGGCCTGGATCCGGCCCGCGGTGAGGTTAGCAACGCCGATACATTTGATGTCCTTCGGTATAAGGAGTCAATGTACCCATGAATGGGCTATAGTGACCTGAGTATGCATTCATGTGCATTGTGACATGTAAAATGCGTACCAGCTGCTCTCCTTTTCTTGGAGAGTAACGGGTACTTCCTTTAATTTGTTCCAGGTGGAGCACACGGAGGCGGCTGTGGACGTGGACGGCTGTGATAGACTCGCTCTTTATTTTATGGGTGAGTCTTAGGTTTAAGGAACCCAGCGGGAAAGAATTATATCTAGTTGTGCTTCTTCTGGTTATGCTTCTTTCCGACAGGCATGATCATGTGTCGGGAGCCCATTAAGCCGTACGCTCATTGCTGCTTGATCCGTGTATTGTGTATTATTTATTTTATGTCGTGCCGCAGAAAAAAACGTCACTGGCTGGCGTGAGACAGATATATATAAAAAAAGCAGACTAAACATTAGGGGAAAATAGCGTAACCACTACATACACAAAGACACAGTGTGGCTTAATCCAGGTTCACATCCAACTATCTATTTACTTATGAAATTGTGACCGACCGAAGTTTCAGTTTCGGTCAAAACATCGAGTTTCGGCTTAGACCATATAACACGGGACTAGCCTTTGCGAACCACCGCATACAAAAATATTCTGCCAGTTTTCATACAAGTGAAGGGGGAAACACAAAGACATATAAAATTTCATTGCATTTAAAAATGTATTAATCGACAAACGCGTAATGGCTGTTGTGTGTTAATTGTTATTGTACAGTCAACTACAATGTAATGTACTAGTTTAATCATATAAAATGATGTACTGATGTACAGGCTTTTCATAAAGCCAAAAGACCAAATGGTCATGTGCAATGGCAGAAAACAATGCTTAAGTAAGGCGCATCCTGTGGTTAGATGATCTAAGAGTTTCGGCCGCAGTTTCGGTTCGAGTTTCGGCCGGGCCGAAACTCACGTGTAATAGGCCCCCGAGACGATCATGCCTTGCAATTGTCAATCACGTAAAATATGAATGGAAGTTGCTTCAGTGTGCGTGATTGCTTTGCATGTGTGTGTGCATCGACGTATACGTGCACATGAAATTCTACGTTATTGACAATTGCCAATTGATCATGTCGGGACCCCTTTAGTGAAATTTGAGTGCCTTGCTCTGCTTGATTAGCTTGTGACGTGGTTGTGGTCAGCCCAACCAGTTAATTTTATTTTGAACTTTGCTTCACTTTAAACTTAAACACTTGGGATTATATTTTTATCTGTAATACTTGTCACAAAACCAATTAAACGTCTTGTCTTCATTTATTTAATTAAGGTAAGATTCCACCATGGATTATGCTACGTTGTCGATGATAGAAAATCTTCAATTCTATTCACAGTCACATACCTATTCTCTGTAAAGTGTGAGTTAGAGTCCTGGCACACGTACGGTTTCCTGGTCCGGTTTCCGAATAAGGAAACCGAATCAGGAAACCTGAATGCTTCGTTTTCATACAAAATGTTCTACAAGGCGCACACGTCTTTACTATTTCCGGACGGAAAAAAACCTGACGTTCGTTTCCGAATCGCTCCGTGCGTGAATGAGTGAATGACGTGACCGAACGGTACATTATTCGGAATCGCGCTAGAATATGACTATATATAGTCTGTGGTTAGAATTATCAAATTGTTTTGTTGTCCTCCGAATGGACGATTTTGATAAACAAAATGTGGCAGACATTTGTTATCTTCGTCGTCGTCGTCCTTAATACGTGCTTTACAGCGTCACAATTCGAACTGACCCCGTACATTATTTAATCTGTGGGACTTTACCTTATAAATTCCGAATACAAAAAACCTGACGTGTGCGCGAAAAACGAATTGGAATTCCTGATTCGGAAACCGAACCAGGAAACCGTGCATGTGCGGCCGACCTTAGAAGTAGCTACACTTATTTAGAAGAAATGAAAAGGATAAAGTATTACCACGGGCACCCAACTCATACAGATTATCTTTAATAAACAGAAAATATCAAAAGATGGCACTAGTAGTTTCATATTCCGGAATTCAAATTTCAAAATATCTTATTTAGATATATAATGCATGGCAAATTATTTTAAAAATTTAATCATGATATTGGCTGCTATAGTAGCACATCAAACTCGTTGATTATAGAATAAACGTTGATTGTGTAAAAATTATCTCTCGATAGCGTTTGATTAAGATAAAAGATGGCGCTCATGTTAATCATTGACAGGATTAACATCGCCATCCATCACCAACAGCGCCATCTTTTATCGATGGAAAGAAATTATTATTTCATTAGTTTTCACGAACGGCCAGTTTACGTTATCGAAACAAGCAAGCTGCAACGGTGGCGGTGATGAACTTAAATATAAAGCGTTATTTAGCCGATTCTCTCAGTGGCACTTTAGCTCAGCGGGTACGCAAGCTGATTTGGGCGTATATTTTAGTTAATGATTCTGGTTCGAATCCCACTGACTGCATTTTTTTTGTATTATTCTTAATTTTTTTTTTACTTTTTCACTTAATCTAACATAGATTATTAAATAGTCCTACTTATTTCCCGAATTTTATAATCCTTTTTTTTCCTTTCAGAATTGTTTCACGTTATTGTTATAAAAAATTAAAGCTGTAATCTATGTGATAATTGTAAGAGAAATATGTTCCAGCGAGATTTTGTACCAGCTTTTATTAGGGTTCCAAAGGGTAAAAACGTCGGGTCCCTATTGATGAGACTTCCCCATCTGTCTGTCTGTCTGTCCGCCATGACGCTGTATCTCAGGAACCGTTATAGCCAGAGAGCTGAAATTTTCACAGATGATGTAGGTATTTAGGGTTGCCAACTAGGGCTTGAATATCGGACGCTTTTTCAGTTCCGGAATTGGGTTTCGATATTCAATATTTGAATACATATCACTATTTTGTACAAAACGAAACTTGATTGAGTTCCGGAATTCCGGAATTCCGGAACTCAATCAAGTTTCGTTTTGTACAAAATAGTGATATGTAAAAAAAGAAACGGGAGCTGGCAGTCCTACGTGATTAGTGATAAACTACTTTGATTCCCAGCAAAATTACTTATTTTAACGTAACCAACTAAAAACGACACGTTTCCTAACTATTGCGTATGGTTGGCCCGGGTACGCCCTCAGAAGGATAACCCCAGGATTCCCCACAGACCTTGACTATCACTGCGGCCTCACCTAGGAGGTAGGTTCGGGTGCTATCCCGCGTATTTAGGGCTTGTTCAGGTGTTATCCTGCATCTCAGGGCGTGTAGCGTGCGTGAAACTTTCACGTCACGCTTTCGTCTTGGGCGTGCTTTTGTAAGAACGGCGATTAGCCCTCTCGCCGTCCTCAGGCCCCCGATTATGGAGGCAGATAGTCTTGGGCAAAGACATGCGGAATTCGGGTGGGAGCGTTCTCTCTCGATCACTTTTCGCCGCTTTAACTGATCACAGAAAGACGCAGTGGCGTCCCACTTACTCCCACTGGAGATCATAGCTCGCGCAATGGTCTCCAGCGAGAGAATGTCCACGTCCAGACCTACCACGAGGACCGGGTTAAGCCCACACTATGCACTCCACTAATGTGTGAAGTACTGTGTCCTCACTGCGTTCCTCGCATTGCTGGCACTCAGGTGTGGTTTCCCGGTGTATTCGTCACAGATACTTACTGAAGCTCCCGAGCCCAGTAAGCATCTGTGACAACCGGTAGGACAGAGCACCCGCACCGTGACTCCTCTCTAGTCACTCGCCCATGACCAGTCTGACCGCCTTGATTGTGGCGATTCGGCGATTCCCCCCTTATGTGATGTGATGTGGCGATTCGGTTTTTTGCTCAAGTCCAGGTCTCCACGGTTTCCTTGCGGAGCTGGAACTGCCGAACCTAGATTTCTGGAGACGTAGGCCTATGACCCCGCTCCAGCGCCTCCTTGCACCAGAAAAGAATAAATTAGAAATTTAATTAATTTATTTAAACAAGGACGCAAGTTGCCTCGGTGCCAGATCTTCGAGACATGCCGCCTCTGAGCAACGGACCACGCAGCACCCAATCGTAACCGATGTTCCACAGAAGCGGTCTTAAGACTGATCTCTGCGGAACACCGCACGATGTATCTCGCTGACCCGGCTGGGCCCTAGCCAGCTTGGGTAAGTTATGGCCCTCTCGGAAAGATAGACCCCGACAATTCGACGGAAGTAGGGAGGCACTCCATTATAAATAAGCGCCTCCCTAACGCAGCTCCAGGGCACGGTGTTGAAGGCGATGCCGGTGTCTCTTGACATCGCCATCGCTTTCAACACCACCTCAACCTGCGATGTTACTTCCTCCGTCAGTCTTCTAATGCGCATGATCGCATCCACGGTGGAGCGCCCTTGACGAAAACCAAACTGGTTATCCGCCAGATCTGGCCCCACGCGTGTGAGGTGCCCGACTGTGCGCTGTGCAATGATACGCTCAAGGAGCTTGCATACCTAACGAGGTATGCAAGCTCCTTGAGCGCATCATTTTTGGGGATCGACCGATCGGGGATCAACCGGAGTTGATTAACGGAGCAACACGATCGGCCGATCCCCGGATGGGTAGACTGCCGACCACCTTGCCTTTTGGATCAGAACCAGTTTCCCTGTCTTCCAGACCTTGGGAATCTGGCCTTTTTCGAGGCATGCACTAAAGAGCCCCATCACTCGAGGCCCGAGATCCTCAAGAGCCAGGTCCACGTTCGGCCTGGAATGCTGTAGGGTCCAGGGGCACGGTCTCTGCGGAATCTAAGCCGCAGTACAGTCGCCCCTAACTCACCTTCAGTGACTTCGGGCACGTCGTTCTCGCTGTAATCAGAATCGAAGGAATATGTTCCTCCGCCTTGATGAGAACAGGGAACCCAGGACCCTCCTCACTCTGGGTCAGTGGAGCGCCTTGGGGCAAAGTTTGCCCCTAATAATAAGGTACGGGCCCCATGAGTTCCGTCAGAACTACTAGAACTATGCTGAGCGAGACCTCTGTCAAATTCTTACAGCGTTTCTATCAAAGTTAAATTTAACTCGTAGCATAAAGCCAGAGCTACCTAAGTCTAAGTTCGCACTATAAATTGAAGTCTAAATGTAAAAAGAATACAAAAACGTCATCAATAATATTATTATTATTTAAATAGTATGTTTTCTATCAAATACCATTAATTTTATGGATTTACTTTCTTAGTAGGTTTTAGAAATATCATCAAATAAAATGATTAATACCTAAGTACATAATCGAATTAATTTGTTAATAGAGAAATCCCAAATTATCAACATTGAAGTAATTAACGGTGAAAAAAATTGGATGAGAAGCTTATAATCTACATTTTGGTTTGTAATGAAATTAAAGAAGCGAAAATATAGTTTTTTTTTCAATATCGAAATACCGGTATTGATCTCGCCAATTCCGGAATTGAAAACGATATTAGATTTTATCGGAATTCCGGAATTAAGTCAATTCCGGAATTCCGGAGTTCAAGCCCTATTGCCAACAGTACTTTATAATAAAGTATTGTACTTTATTTCGGGTATTTGTACTGTATACTTTATGAGAACAATAAAGTACGCGAAAATACTTTATTTAGCATGATTTGATTTTTCTGGGATTTTGAAAAGTTTCCTCTGAATATTTTTTTCGTATAACGGAATGGGCCAAGATCCCCGGCCGTGGAGCCAGACTTAAGTAATTATAGGAAATAGGTATGAATCATTTCTCCTGATCTAAGTAAGTACATAAGTTTAGAGTTTACCTGTATGGACTTACAATCTATACTAACATTATAAAGAGGAAAGATTTGATTGTTTGTTTGTTTGCATCGAATAGGCTCCGGAACTACTGGGCTGATTTAAAAAATCTTTCACTGTTCGGAAGCTACACTCTTTGCGGTGAACATAGGCTATATTTCATTCTCGTATTCCCACGGGAACGGGAACTACGCGGGTGAAACCGCGTGACGTCCGCTAGTTTATACTAATATTATAAAGAGGTAAGATTTGATTGCTCGTTTGCATCGAATAGGCTCCGAAACTTTTGGACCGATTTGAAAAATTCTTTCACTGTTGGGAAGTTACACTCTTTGCGGTGAACATAGGCTATATTTTATCCCCGTATTCCCACGGAAACGAGAATTACGAGGATGAAACCGCGTGATGTCCGCTAGTTATCTATAATGAGAAAAGATTAGATTGTTAGTTTGCATTAGGCTCCGGAACTACTGAACCGATATCAAAAATTCTTTCACTGTTAGGAACACAGATATCAGAATTCCCACGGTTCCCGAATTCCCACGGGAACGGGACCGCGTGACTTCCGCTCGTTATTTATTAAGAGGAAAGATTAGATTGTTTGTTTGTTCGCATCGAAAAGGCTCCGAAACTACAGAACCGATTTCAAAAACTCTTTCACTGTTGGGAAGCTAATCTCTTTGCGGTGAACCTAGTCTATATTTTATTCCCGAATTACCACGGGAACGGGAATTACGCGGGAGAAACCACGTAACGTCCAATAGTTTAAAAAAAAATAATAAAAAGCACTTGTGTACTGCCAAGGTTCTAAAAAGTACAATTTTAAAATTGAAAATAAAATGTACTCTTCTTTGTAAGTCTGTACTTTTTTTACCCCATTGAAGTCAGATAAGTATACTTTATTTCTTCTAAAAAAAAGTTGGCAGCCCTAGATGTATTCCTGTTGCCGCTATAACAACAAATACTAAAATCAGAAAAAAAAGGAAAGATTAAGGGGAATCTCATTCAAAAATCGTGACTTTTTGCCGTTTTTTGGTACGGATCCCTGTGTGCAAGTCCGACTCGCACTTGGCCGGTTTTTTATATAATTCCACCTGCCAGTCCTGCCACCCGCTGTAAAAATAAGTATCTACCAAGATAAAATATTTATTTTTTAGTACATATGCCAACTTTTCCATAGTAAGTATTTATTTTTATTGTAAAATTAAAAAAAGAGAAGTCCTGTCATTTTCTCTTCATAATAAAAATGGTAAAAAAAATAAACAAAAAGAACCATGCTACCCGTTGGATTTGAACTGGGTCAACTCGTAACAGGCGCCACCCGCCTACCCGCTGAGCTAACTGTGCGACTGATACATTGAGTGAAATACTTAGTCATATCAGAACAGTTGAAACGAATTCAACTGTTCTCATATCATTTTATGATATGAGAACAGTTTGATGATTGATTTAAATTTTAAATCAAACAATTGCAAAAAATAAATACTCAATACAAAGATAACATCATCTCATCAACATTCTGAAGCGCTCGTGGCCCCGCGGACTCAGTGTTCTGTAAACGATCACTGCAGTAAGCAACATTTACTATGGCCGGATATGGATGGGTGACCACCACGTGGACCACTTTGTGACATTTATTTACGAGCGTTTCCGTGCTTCGGAAGGCACGATAAGCCGTTGGTCCCGGTTGTCAGTAAAAATGACAGTCGTTAAGCCAAGTTGAAGGCCTTACGGGCGGCTTGAAAAATTTCAACTGTGGGTCGTCACAACCTGCGCCCGGGTCGGCAGCACAGAGTACATTTAATATACTGAGAGTCGGCAGCGCGTGTGTAGCACCTCTGGTGTTGCAAACGTCTATAGGCTACGTTACCAACCTTCCAGTGGGCCGTAAGCTTGTCTGCCACCTAAGTAGTATATAAAAAAAAACATGCTTATTTAAAGTAATTAGTATGTCAACTTTTTCATAATATTTTTCTTATATAATAAAAAATGACAAAGTCCCGTGTGAGGTCTTTTTTCACTTAATAAAAATATTGAGTAGTATAGAATGTGGGTACGTTCAAAAAGTAAAACTTAAAAAGATAACAAAAAGAATCGTGTGAAAAGTGGGTATCGAACTGGGGCTTGAATGCACCGTATACCGCCCGGTTACCAGTCTGTGCTAATTAAGTGACTACGTCATGATTGAAATAACTAAATACTTTATCAAAACAGTTGAAACGAAATCAAATTTGACCTTGGAATCTAGTTGAACATTTCACTAAAAATATCGTCGCCATCTAGTTACATTTGAGGATTCCCACACTCACAGGTAACCGATTTTTGTTCCTGTTCGTGCATCTGTATAGAATATATTATATAATCTGTGGTATTACATAACTATGGCTAGATGACTACGTTTCGTCTGCTTATTCTTATATGCCTGAGGTCGAGACTAACTTTTACTTAGCCCCAAGCCTAGGAAATAGAGGACCAAGACTTTTAACTTACAATTTTGTCGATAGTGATGACTGGGAACTTGGAAATAAAAATGCTTCTTAAGACTGGGCAGCATGGTCATTGCTTGTAGCTTGTTCCGTGTGTAACTAATAAAAAAAAAGATCTATTAATGCTGTCAATGTTATGTCAATTTGACAAATTGGATTTGTCAACTTTGTCAAGTCAAAAAGTGTCGTAGTCGCAGATTGTAATTTCGATTTCAATTTCAATTTGTAATTATTTCGTGTTTACGTACTTTATTGCCATGGAAGAGTTTGTGGAAGTGAATCAAATATCGGATTTTATTTCATATTTGCGCAGCGTAAGTACCTAGTATTTATTTTCTTTGTGTGTTCAACTGATTGTTTCGTTTTGGTTACAAATTATGAATTTCGTTCTGTTACACCCAGAATTGGTTAAAGGATTCCAAGTGCTTAATTAATTTAACAATGCTGGCATTTTACATTTTTTGATATCGATTACAACATATTATTTTTATACGTCGCAATCCGGTAATCTGCTTTATACGATAGGCAATAATATTTAATATCATCGTGTCGACCCGGCGTTATTGTCAAACTGGTATTTTTAAGTTTATATTTAATCCTAGTCATCATATCACTCTATTAATCAACTGAGTTTGACTATTTCGTCCAAATTATGGAATCAAAATGAAATCTAAAACAGTTCTTATTAATACGTTGTGAACTTTTAATGTATTATATACTGGCTATACCCCACTTTGCCATTGACATACTTCGAATCCGGTTGTACCTCTTTATCCCATTTTAATGTCTACAATAATAATGTCTGCAAGGTTTGTTGACAAAAATATCAGCATTATTTTGGTATTTGAGTTAATATGAGGCTCGGAAGTAAGGTTGCTTTTCAACATTGCTATTATTTTATTCCATTTTCCATTTGTCCATTCAAAGGTTGCCTGAAAGAAATTGCTTTTAGCGAAAAGGCCGCCATTTGTACATTTAATGTTATTTCTTTTTTGTTTGCCAAATCTTATTGGTGTACAGTAAAGTTTTACTTACTTTGTGTTTTATCGGCATGTCCATTTCTATTACACAAATGAGGAATGTTCATAAGTTTGTAAAATTACTTGAAACTTCGTTTCAGTAAAGCTTTTATACCGGCTGTAGATTTAGTAGTGTGCAATACTTGCACACGTGACTCTACTGCCTACACCCGTTAATATTTTGTGATAAAAAAAAACGTTTTTTTTTTTCATGTTAAATTTGATTTTATTTGCAAAGGACCTCTGCCTGTACCCTTGTACCTGTACTGTAGTGAACATAAATTTAAGTAAGTACTCAATAATTAATAATAAATCTAAAAAGCGAAAGATTGTAAATGATACTCGCATAATGCCTATTTATTATCCAGTGCTATGACCTCTAGCGTCCAGCTGATCGTTTGTAGGTATTAGGTATACTGGCTGCGTTCGAGCGTTCACCGCTCACCTTTTGCCGTTTTTTGGTACGGAACTCGCACTTGACCGGTTTTTCTGTTTCATAGGTTCACGTATTATTAGTCAGTGGAGGTTAGGCAGAGTTCCCGTTGGAATTAAAAACCGAATTCAATATGAAAAAAGACTAAAAAAAAATATTTTTTTTTATCACACAGTATTAACGAGTGTAGGCAGTAGAATCACGTGTGCAAGTACTGCACACTACTAAATCTACAGCTTGTATATACAAATACACTAGTTTTTGTTTTACTTAAAAATACCTAGTAGTTTTGATTTTACAATCAATCAAAGTTCGTGAAAATTTGTTGCCACGCTAACAGTCACTGAACTGCGGATGACGTCACGTTATAGCGCGGCTCCCTGCAGTCCTCTCCGCACCCAGCTGTAGCAGTGAAAAAGTCCCGCGCACGCAGTGTTTCCTATTCTTTCTTCGCTTTTAGCAAAGTGAATTGTTAAAAAAATTATCGAAGGCTTCGATAAAGGTCAATCAGATAACTTACCTAAAATAATGGGCGTGTGGTTGCTCATTTTTCAGCTATAAATAATGATTTCTTTACCGTCGAAATGCGAGGCGTAAAAATGCAAAGTTAAGTTAACCGTCTTTCATTATGACTTTTAAAAATTTGTTAAAACTGTACTAAGTATATTGTTTTATTTATCCAAATGGTAACTATTTTAGATAACTCCTAACTTATTTTTTATCGTGATGCTAGCTAGGTAGAAGTATGTGTGAGAAGGGTTTTAATATCCAAAAACTCTAAAACTAGGATAAACTAAGAGGACTAGGGATATAGGTGGAAAAGGTTAAAGACTTAGCTAGAGATAATATGCGTCTACTTATACCTAATCGGGAACAGATGTACTAAAGCTTTTTAGGGTTCCGTAGCGAAATGGGAAAAATGGAACTCTTATAGATTCGTTATATCTGTCTGTCTGTCCGTCCATATGAAACAGCCATTTTACTCAGAAACTATAAGGCCTATGCTGTTGAAACTTGGCAAGTAGATTTATTCTGTGAACTGCATTAAGAATTTTCCAAAAAAAAGAAGCAATAGATTTTGAGGGTCTCCATACTTAGAACTGAAACTCCAATTTTTTTTTCATTAAAGCCATACGTGTTGGGTATCTATCCTACACAATAGCATTTTTAAAGACCTAGGTATCTGTCTTTAAAAATGCTATTGAAGACGATATTTTTTTTCTTAACTGAATAGTTTGCGCGAGAGACACTTCCAAAGCGGAAAATGTGTCCCCCCCCCCACTAACTTCTCAAATAAGAGAATAAAAAATAAGATGTACCTACATTGCCATGCAAACTTTTACCGAAAATTAGTTTGAATGAGATCTAGTAAGTAGTTTTTTTTAATACGTCATAAACCGCAATATTCTGCTAGAAAAATCAGTGCCACAGCAAATGTGTTAAAAGATAAATCAATAAATAAATTAATATTCACGGACATTTCACACAACGCTATCTGATCCCAAAGTAAGCTAGGAATATCCTGCTTGTGTTATGGGTATCAGACCACGGATATTAATACTTATATACTTGTAAATACATACATATTATACATAGAAACACCCAGTCTCTTGAGACAAACATTTATGGGTCACACAAATATTTGTCTCCGGCGGGAATCGAACCCACGACCTCTAGCACCGCAGGCGGTATCACTACCGACTGCGCCACAGAGGCAGACAGTTAGATTAAGGGCCGAATGCCAGAGCGCATTAGGTATTTTTACCACCTCACCTCACCGCGGGCGATACCCCCGTAGCATGCGATCGACATGAACTCATTTGACCCCAAGCATTTTGTTTGGACGTTGCCAGTTGGTGCAATTGGACGTTGACAGTTGGTGCAGCGTGTATTTCATGCCGCACTTTTTGTACCACCAAATAAATTACAACAGAAGTATAAGTTTATTAAACCTTTATAAGACATTTTATTTAGTAAGTGCCTGTTAGCAGGTATATTTAAAATGGGGTTGTAAGAAACCTTTCCTTATTTTTAACCGACTTCAAAAAAGGAGGAGGTTCTACATTCGTCAATTATAGACGGATTTAATTTTTTTTTCTTTTCTTCAATAGGGTTTACTTCTGAGGTAGTCCCATTTTTACCAGGTCAGGATCTGATGACGGGATCCAGGAGAAATCGAGGGCAACCACCGAAAATTGTAGGGACAACTAGTGCGTTTGGTAACTTTTTAATGAAGTGCTTTACAGTGGGCGCACACTAGGCGACAGTCGCGGCGACATGTCGCGGCGACTTGTCGCGCAGTGTGCGCCTGCATCGGGCGACTTGACGCCGTGACAGACGTTGTGCAAGGAACACGTTGTCCAAAGCTGTCGCTGGGCGACTGTCGCCGTGTCGCCGCGACAATAGCGCGACAGACGCGAAGACTCCCCTTGCTTGTCTCGGAGTCGCGGCGACATGTCGCCTAGTGTGCGGAGCTTAGAACAAAATGTATGTAATTTGGCGCCCACAGCTTGTCGCCGTGACAAGACGCCTAGTGTGCGCCCACTGTTAATGTACTACAATTTAATGAAGGTCAGGAGTCGATCTGATGATGGAACCGAAAGACAGTCGAGGGAATTATTTAACGATTTACAGCACGTACCTTGTGTTTGGGCTTTATTGATTTGTATTGATAAGAACTTTACACCTAGATAGATATACTTTTCAGTCCACCCGTCACTTAAAATGATGATCAAAAAATTTTTAGTAATAAATAGAACTGACTTCAAAAAAATCCTGAAAAATAAAATTTACATAGCACAAAGTAATAATATGTATTTTGATTTATCAGATTGTATTCAATATGATATTGAAGTTGGTGCCATTAATAATACCTACCTCAACCTATGGGTTTACTTGGCGCCGACTTCAATATGATATTGAATAAAATATGAAAAATCAAAATACATTTATCTTTGTGCCAAGTAAATTTAATTTTTCAGGATTTGTTTGAAGTCGGTTCTATTTTTTACTACTTTTTTTTTATCATCATTTTAATTGTGAGACGAGCCGAGAAAAGATAATAAGAAAAAAATCCGTCAATAATTTATGAAATCAATTCGAGCAGTCTTCGAAGAGGTAAGCATAGGTATAACATAAGTAGCAAAAAATAATAGAATGCATCTTGTGAGTAAAATAATGCGTTTATTTATTTTACATTATAATATGAATAAGACAAGTAACACGCACGCCGCATGTCAGCTTAGACCTGTGTTACAAAATACAACCAATGATAGATGGCGCTGACACCAACATAGTCAATTTGAAGTCTATTTGAAGACCCTACCCCTAGTTAATATTTGTGCAAAATTTTAATCAAAAATATTGAGTACTTTTCGAGATCCTTCCGGACAAAGCAAAATTAACAGACAAACAGACAAAAAAAATTTAACTACATTTTCGACTTCGGTATCCTGTGTAGAACCCCCCGCGAGTATTTTTTTAAATATGTTTAATGTACAGTTTTGACTTTAGATGTTTTTATTATATGTATAAGACTAGGAACTTAGGTTGCCTAGAAAGTTTTCAAAAACCTATTCTTAGTCTCCCGCAGGCTGGATCCCGCAGGTGGCCCCTTCCGAGGTCCGTGGAAGCACAAGGGATATAAACCCTTGTTTGCAAAAATAAAGGATTGAATTGAGTACTTAAACCAGAAAAATAATAAATATTTATGGGGGACTTCCATACAACAAACGTGATTTTTTTTTGCCTTTTTTTATTAATAACGGCAACAAGTACACACTTGAAATGAACGCCGCAGACGTGTCTTCGCCCAAGACTATCGGTCTCCATGACCAGGGGCCTGAAGACGGTGAGGGGGCTGCTCACCGTCCTTACAGAAGCAGGCCCATGACGGCAGCGTGACGTGAGGGATTTATGCATACCCCCTTCAGAAGCGGGATCACATCCGAAACACCCAAAGACGCAGGATTGCACCCGAACCTACCCCTAGGCGAGGCCGCAGTGGCGACCGTGGGTCTGTTGGAAGTCCTAGGACATCCTTCCGAGGGCTTACCCTGGGCTCCCAACCATAGGCTGTTGAGCGTAACGTGAGGTTTTTAGTCGGTAGGAGTCCGGCATAGCATCCATGAGGATTTTCTCTGACGTTAAAAAGAAAAAAAAAAGGGTTTATAACCCTTGCTTACAAAAAATAAAGCTGTTACAAAGTTGAATGAAAAAGGTACATGTCCTCAAAGTCTCGCTCTCGTATGTCAATTCGGTGAATCAGCTTATTGATAGAAATATTGGCATGCAAAATTTAATATTTGTTGTTATGGCGGCAACAGTAACACATTATCTGTGAAAATTTCAGATCTCTAGCTATGTCCATTCATGAGCTACAGCCTCGTGAAGGAAAGACAGAAAGATAGACAGACGGACAGACAAACAGACCGACTGACCGACAGACAGACTGACCGATAGACAGACAGACGGACAGCGAAGTCTCATGAATAGGGTCCCGTTTTTTTACCTTTGGGTACCTACGGAACCCTAAAAATTATGCACTTTTTCAAACATTCATATTTACTAAGAAAGTAACGATTATTACACTCAAAATTAAAGTATGAAAGTACCTACGAGTACTAGGTACTTACGATTCACGTGTATCTTTTTTTGCAAATGAACCATCGTTCAATCTCGGAATCGATGAGCTGAAAAAAAAAAGACTTTGAGGGTACACTACAACGAAACGGCTAGACTACAACGAAAAATAAAACTACACGTTTATTCTTTTATGTCGGTAGTGGGTAGGTACTACTGTTATAATTTATACAGTGTAGCAATAACAACGTGAATCTACTATTATACTCTAAGCGTCAAACATTAACTATATTATTTACTACCCGTTCGCGCTAAGGTTGCCGCTGGCGGACAGGATGGTGTACAGGCGTAGTATGGGAGACGAAAGGCAAACTTAGAGCGAACGGGCAATACGTTGATTGTTCAGGCATAGTAAAAAGAGAATATTTTATACCTAGTAGTTACTGTGGTTTAGGTAAATACTATCCCTCTTCTTATCGTAAGGTCCCAAGCAACTTTGGGGCACCGAGTTCATTTCTCACAGTCATTCATTACCAAAAACAGCCGTGATCTAACTTACTTGGCCTTTGCTAAGTGACACCTACCTGTACCTACGTAGAAGAGGACTGGAATGGGAGATCTCTAAGCCTATATGAGTACGTTTAGCTACTGTACTGCCTCTTCAGCAGGTAGCAAAATAATGGCAGCTGTTGGCTTCAGTCGCTTCGCTCAGCATCAACCTTATAATTTCATCATGCCCGTCAGTGAATTATTTGGTTGTGTATTTTTATAAATATAATAAAGATAAAACAATACTTGTAGGAACTTACCATACTTGCCGTCGTAGTAGCCGCAATTGACATCTGGACATTTTATTTCTCTTGGCTTTTTTTTACCCATATTCACTGAGTACCTAGTCACTAATCATACTAAGTTGCACATATTACACGATATTTATTTATTTATACACAATAACTTACTTATCCTAATATTTACAAATAAAAACAAAATAATATTTACAGATTTCAGCAACTACTTCTAATTAAAACGATCACGGATGACAGAGCGACACAGGTCCTACCCAGAACAGCCCTGTCAGGCGTATGAAGTGATTGAAGTGTACGCTAAATGCCTAATTGTTCTAGATTCTACACTTTTTATCATTGTTTTAAAATCTGAGGTGTTTAAAAAATAAATAATAGCATGAATATTGTTCATAAGATCAATATCTTTAATATAGACATGTGTATATATAAAATAAACAAGTATATTTTGAGCAATAACAATATTCATCTTTAAAATTTTTGCACATTTCCAGTTTTTCGAGAACGATTTTTATCATATAAAGTTTTATTAATCGTGTTTTAAAAATTAAAGGAAGCAAGAGCATCTATTAAACTATAGTAATACATTTTTATCAGATCAAATCAAAGAATATTTCCTAGTATAAAGATCGCTTCAAAATGGGTCGATTTTGGTCGATTTCGGAAATACTAGCCTTAATCAAAGTTACAACGAACTACAAGAGGTTTTATATTATGTTATTGGCTGCTACGGAACCCTTCATGGGCGAGTCGGACTCGCACTTAACCGGATTTTTATTCAATGACGAAGAGTTTTGTTGAGCGGTAGTGAACGCTGCTTAGGAATTAAGGGTCGCGGGTACAAACATTTGCGTGCATGAACATGAATAGGTATTTGTATCGGTCTGGGCACAGTATAAAGAGTACTACTAACCAGTATTGTAGCTCCCTACAAACGGACGAAGCGCAAGCTATACCTACGATTCTCGTTTTCGGCACGCCTTTCAGCACGTTAGCAGGCGATTGTGCCGAGTAGACGAATGGACGGTGTGTCGTTTTTTAGATAGTAACCGCGCGTGTTTTATTTACTAAAAATATTTAATATGACAACTAGAGTCTATTGTGCTTGTTTTGGTTGCATGAATTCGTCAATACCCAGAGATAACGTTTTTTAGATTACCTGGAAACTCCGAAAGGTAAGACTATAAATTGATTTTACTTAAGTACTAATTGGTACTATACTACTAGTTGACTAAAGTTAAACAAAGTGATTGACACGAGTGACCTGGGTAGTTACATGAAGTAGGTACCTATGTTTGTGTTTAAAAATAGACTTGTGCTTGCTCAGTCAGTGAACGGTGCGATGCAATATAGTACAATATCCAAAAAAAAACTAGTTCAGAACTCTAGTACGTGTAGGTAGTACATTTAGTTCCGTTGTCAGTTCGTAGTTATTTAATTGAGAGCAATGATTTAGGTATGTTTCAAGAGTATTCATTCACACTTAGCGTGTACTGTAACATCGGTAATCCACAAAGAAACAAACCGTATGACTTTGATTGACAGCATTTTTGTTACCTTTGATTTTTATTACACGCATAGAGACAAATATGAACTTCCACAATTTAACACAACTTGACAATGTACGAAAAGTACTAGTATACAAGAGACTGACTAGTACTTTCAAATCGAAAAATAGTTTTAATTTTGTAAATCAAAAATTTAACGCAATGATTATAAAGACTAGAATTCCGTGATTCTATCACTGACGAAACATGTGATGAGCCGATTATTATTGTCTACGCCGCTTACTCGTTTTTAAATTTCTATACCCGTCTCACTCCATCGTTAGTAGATAACGGTAGTACGGTTAGTGGGTAACGCCACGCCGCCGCCCCGCGCCGCCAGCCGTTGCGGGGATATTATATTATTATTATAGTATTTTTTTGTTTAAATAAAAAGGTACATATTTACTCGAAATTGAAGCCGGTTGTCAGTAAAAAGGCAATCCTTAATACAGATGAAGGCCTTGTGGGCGGATTGAAAAAATTGAACTGCATTATGCTCACTATATACTGGGTGTTTCTTTTAGGGTGTCAAGCCGCCACTAGCTAGTAGCAGGGTTCCATACCTATCGATTTAACCCCCATGTATGTGCTACGATTTTTTGTAGTTTTCGAGATATAGTTTTTTTTCGTTATTTTTTATAATTACGTGTCCACGTGGCTTTCTTGTTTTTGGTTCGACTTTTCTTGGATATTTTTTTATTATTATAATGCCTATTGATTGCAGTATTATGGACAAAATAATCTACTTCCTAACTTTGATACAAGATGTAAAAATTTTAATCGATAATAAAAAAATAGGGAATTATGCAGAACATTATATCTCGAAAACTACAAAAAATCGTAGAACATACATGGGGGTTAAATCGATAGGTATGGAACCCTGCTACCAGCTAGTGGCGGCTTGACACCCTAAAAGAAACACCGTGTATACGCGTACTTAAAACTAAAAAGTAAAATGTGGGCGTATACTATGCCTCTGCCTACACCTTCAGGGATAAAGGCGTGACTATATGAATGTATGTATGCACATATTTACAATCGCAATACTAAATAGAAAATCAAAGTAGGCACATATTATTAAAATGCTGCAGGTGGGCAGCCCTATCGCATGCTTACGTACCGCGCGGCTGTAGGCATTTATTTCTAAAACCCGGCCGAGTCAAACTACAGTATACAGTGGTCTGGGTGTTTTTAATATTAAATACTTACTTATCTATGTATTTACAATAAATTAAATAAGTACCTACATAAGGTGTAAACATTTTTTGTTTATAACCAACTTTTTCAGATCGCCAAGAGCAAGCTATGGTGAGAAGCTATACGCCATGTCTAAGTTAAAAGAGATGCTCTTCATGGCATTTATCCACTTTTTCTGCAGTTTGAAGTCTGCTGGGACTAGGAAAACTAGTCTTGATAGTAGTACTTATACATTTTGGCACAACATAGGATTTCCGAGCACTAGGATAAGGCATATCAATGAATCTTTATGGAAACGTAAGGCAGAGGTACTAAATAGCGCGAACGGACTGAGCGACTGTATAACGTGACGTCATACGGTGCGAGCGCGGGCCAGCGGTCGCAGGCTCACTTTGAATTGTTTAACTTAGGAAGTAATTGACGTATCAAAATAATTCTTTCACATGTATTTTTTATTTTTGACGGAGAATACAATAAGCTAAAATTCAAAAATTAGTGAACATTCTTCATTGTCTGGGTGCACAAGATAAGCTTTACCAAATTTCATCTGTTTATTGATGAATGAGTACTACATTGATGTTGTCACAGTTTACGTGAACCCTTTACTCCTGTACCATACTAGAGCTACTTTCTGGCCTTTATACTCATGATATACCCCATGACCCGGACCTGAGACCAGAAACACCCCATTGTTTGAAACAGTTTTATTCTGTTGATGTCATTTTCCAACTCGTTTTTCAGTAGGTATTAAGACCCGTTTGAAGACCTGTGATAGTGATACAGTAGAAGTTTGGGAAGGTCGATTTAGTTTAATTCTGTGATAAAGCATTCTAAATATACATGGGATCGTGAACCGAGCATCAAACAGTGCAGTGCAGATGAATGAATGACAGAGGATCAACTGATCCAATAATAAAGAAAATATAAAAATACCCCAATGTTGGTTGCACATGGAGGGTTCCATACCAAAAAACGACTGTAAAACATGTCCAAAACATTAAATTTTTGGTTTTAAATTAAATAGGTACATCATCTGTGAAAATTTCAGCTCTCTAGCTATCACGGTTCCTGAGATAGTGCCTCTTGACAGACAGATGGACAATGAAGTCTCAGTAATTGGGGTACCTTCAGAACCCTGAGTTTTAGGTTTTCACGGGCTGGTTTCCGCAACTCGACGTCCTTTTTGGCGCCTATTTTGCTTGTATCTACCTACTAACCAACTTCAATATGTAGAAACTACAGACCCCTAAAACAAGAATAAATATAAACCTCTTTGCCATAGTTTCAAGTAGGTACCCTACGTTTGACACACCTACTGTGCAAGTCGACTACAAAGACATTCGTAGATTGTGTAGGCGGATAGAGATCGCCTACACAATTTTCATAGGTTAATACCCCCAAATCTGTAGGTCAATTGTTTGGTAAGCTGGTAGTAGAATTATCTATGATATCCTTATAAGAGGTGAACAAATATTTACACTTTCATATTTGAAATTTGAATTTCATATGTGAAATGTGGGTGTATACTATTACCTGCCTACCCATTCGGGAATAAAGGCTATGTATCTAATATGTCAGTACCTATGTATAAACATTGTACCATTAATTTAAATATCCATACTTCCAAAGTTTTGTGACTAAATGTAGAATATGTTTTTAAAACTGAAATTAAAAATCCAATCAGAAACAGCAAATTGCGAAAAGTATAAGTAGGTATGTACTACTTTCTCTGAATTCAAATTTGATGTGAACCTCCAAACTCCTTCAACACATATTGTTCAGCCATATTCATAGTCCCTTTAGAAGAAGCCAAAGTCTTACCTGAACATCGATTTTAAAATGGAGGGTGTTGCACCTACCATCCATCTACGGAGAAAAATCATTATGTACTAACGACGCCTTCGACAATCGACCCGCGTATCGTCAGTAGGGTTGAAAATCACAAGTAAAATACATGTATTTTTCAATCGGACTATGTATTTTTCAATAAAATACAGAAACTTTCAATGAGACCTTACGATGTATCTTTCGAAATTTTCCGTTATTTACATGTATTTTACATTGTATTTTTCGCTGTTTTTTTAGGACTAGTAATAATAAAATAACTTTATGGTTAAATCAGCACCTTTCTTTCCATATAATAAAAAAATCATTAATGACAAAAAGAATGCCGTGTTTTATATTTTCCGGCAATTCCATTTTCTCAACACCTTCTTCCATGTTATTAACTTATTATACTGTAATACAGTAATAGTACTGTTTCTATTGCTCGGCCGAGTGATCAAAATTATGGCAATACCTACCCATATGGGCGGAATCCTTGACGGCTCGCAACGTGACTGGACTGCATAGTCCGCTGAAGTCAATGGCAGTCAGAGTGATAAGAGGGTACCGTACGACCTCCGTCGAGGCGGCGGCATGTCTCCTAGCCGGGACCCCTCCATGGGTACTGGAAGCGAGGGCCCTTGCATCGCTGTATCAGTGGCACAAGGAGGCGCTGGAGCGGTATCAGAGGCCTGTGCCCCGAGAAATCGAGGCCCAAAGATCCTTACTCCGCCAGGAGCTCATGGAGACATAAAAAGTGCGACTTGAGCCACCAAAGTGGGGACACACTACAATTGAGGCGGTGAAGCCGGTCATGAAAGAGTGGTTGGAGAGGCGCCATGGCAGCCTAACCTACAGAGTGGCACGGGTGCTTTGGAAAGTATCTGTGGCGCATCCACCGGGAGGTAACAGCTGAGTGCCAGCAATGCGGTGACTGCAGCAAGGACACGGTGCAGCACACACTGGTGGAGTGCTCAGCTTGGGCACTGCAGCGCCAGGACCTCGTTGCGGGCTTGGACGTGGGCATTCTCACGCTGGAGACCATGGTGAGGGCCTTGGTCACTAGCGGTGGAAAGTGGGACGCTGATGCGTCTTTCTGCGAGCAAGTCATGCTCCAGAAAGGGGCAGTGGGGAGAGAGCGGGAGAGAAATCTCCCTCCTGAATTTCGCAGTCGGCAACGGGGTCGTCGCCGGTTGCTGTTCGCCCAAGACTATCGGCCTCCATGATCGAGGGCCTGAGAACGGCGAGTCGGCTGCTCGTTGTTTTGAATTGAATTTTGTTTTGAATTGGTGAAACCTTTTTTTTGTGCAGTATAGTTAATAATAAATACCGAAAAATTATAATAAATAGTGCCATTATCATTGTCTTTTTTCATTCACTGTAATTTATGAAAAATACATTGATTGATACACGTATTATACATGTCAATTTGTATTTTTCAAATAGACCTAAATTTGTATTATTACAAAGTTACATGTATTTTACTGGAAAGTTTCAAAGTTTCGAAAAAAACAAATGAGTATCTTTCGCCATTTTCATCCCTAATCGTTACGTAGTAACTATTTAGTAATCTGTGAACTATTTAGTAATCTGTGGTATCGTGGAGGCAAAACGAAAGTAGGCACACACGCACGCACGCACACACACACACACACACACACACACACACACACACACACACACATTTATTATATGGTGTTGGGTTTATTTTATGTCTTGTATTTTTAAGTGCCAAGAAAAGTTATTGTTCCAACAGGTACAAATTTTTGTGAAATAATAAATTATTATACGTTAAGAGGGTTGGGCGCTGATAGTCGGAATACAGGCATTGCCTAGTTCGATTACAGAGGCTCATATTACATTTGTCTAAAAACACACAATGTAGCCTTATCAAATAGCTGTAAACCTTAAACTGTGTAATGTGTAATTATGAAATAAAATTAAATATGAAAAAAAAATTCATTTCGACACTTATTTAGCGTCTTTAAAGTCTTCGAAGCCAGCTGAGTAAAAATGATCGATAAAGAAAAGACAGTGTGATAAGGGAACATTGCGGCATAACAATTGCCTCGGTTTTCCCAAACGCCTACAGTATGGGGTTCTTCAAAAGGGGCCTTAGAAGGTTTTTACAGGGTCGGCAGCGCGAGGGTGGCGCCTCTGGTGTTGCAAACGTTCATAGGCTGCGGTGTATGTATCGATAAAATTGAAACCCTTTTGAGAAGCATGTATGAAAAATTGAAAACACTTATGAAAGTAGGAGAAGCAAAAACTATGTGTCAGAATCGTTGTAAGCGCTAAGCCATAGTCTCTACCTACTCCGATGGGAAACAGGTGTGTGTGATGCTATAATATGTAGGTATGTACTTTTACCATACAAAAGTGTTTCATATTCACTATAAACCGCACGTGTTTGCTTTCATGCATATTCCGGGTCAAAGCGTGGAAAATCAATTAATTCAATTGTTAATATACCTTCGTGCTCTTAGCAGCTACTATAGTATCCGCAATACGAACTGGCACGTTGGGCCATAAATCATCGCATTCGTGCTATCTCTTTCGCACCTACACAGTCTTATGGAGCGGGACTCGCACCCATAGTGCTGTGCAGGTAATCTTTTACGTATTCCATAACAGTATCGACAAAAGTAATGAAATGAAAAATTTAAATATGATTTATTTATTTATTTATTTTTATATCAGCATTGATTTATTAAGACAAATGTATTAAATTAAATAAATATATTAAAATAAGTAGGTTGAGTAGGTGAATTACTAACTAAAAAAAAATCAAATTGACTTTTCTATTGCTAAAATTTAGCTAATTATTTAAGAAAATCTTATTTGCTATTAATATCATATTTTCAACTAAAAGCAAATTACCCACTTAATATCAGATTACGACATATCGACAAATTCTTAAATATTTTATCGACATGGTTCAACCCCCACAGTAAGTGACATTTATGACCCAAAGTGCCAGTTCGTATTGCGGATACTATAGTCAATGTCCCGCAGTTAAAGCTAGTAACGAAAGTTGGTACCATAGATTGGTATTTGACTGGAGTGGTCGAGACTCGAGGCGGTTAATATCTACAAGTATGAGTCCCACTATTGTGGCTTTGATAGCTCTCGTGGCCCCGCGGATTCAGTGTTCTGTAAACGATCACTGTAGTAAGCAACATTTACTATGGCCGGTTATGGATGGGACCATCACCTCCTGACCACTTTGTGATATTTATTTGCGAACGTTTCCGTGCTTAGGAAGGCACGTTAAGCCGTAGGTCCCGGTTGCCAGTATAATGGCTGTCGTTAAGCCAAGCTGAAAGCCATTATGGGCGGTTTGAAAAATTTCAACGGCAGGCAGTCACTACCTGCGCTTGTTGATATCAACACGTGGGACAAAATCTAAAAAGCTGAAATTTGGGCATATAATAAGCCTCTGCCTACCCCTTCCAGGATAAAAGGCGTGATTATATGTATATGTATGTATGATAGCTATCAGCAGAGTAGAACTGATTATACTATGCTATTTAGCCTGGCCAATTACACTAAGACAAGGTTACTGTATAGGCATGGCCTTCATGTCCTAAATTACGTTTACTTAACGGTTCGCAGCTTAAGGCTGAATTATAGTCACGATGACGAGCCAAATATAAATTAAATATCAGGTTGATGTATGTAGGTACTACTCGACCAAGCGAAGTTGATGATTCAAATCAAATGTGACGAAAAATCGCTATAATTGATCGTTTTTTTGTTCTGAACTAGGTAAATTTGCGAAAACGGATACATGAGCGCGGTCTGCATCCTTGCGGACGATACTAAGGCGATTCCGGTACCTGATGTAGGTGCAGACGGTAAAGGTTCATTCCTCGCGTTGGTCTAGAGTTCTAGACTCTAGAAGTCTAGAACGCTTAATTTGTCGAGTAGTATGGCACAAATCCATAGACCAAAAAAAAAGTGTGTGCGTGTAATGTAACCTTTACGCGCGATTGAAGTAAAACTTCTTTGCCATTGACGGCATCAATTAATGTTATATTAACATCATTCATTCGATTCGATTTTCGTTTCCGCTATTCAAAATTCAAATATAGTCTTTTCCTGGACAGCTCAGCAATCATGTAAACATGTCATGTGTTGGCAGAAGTTGTCTATGATCATAGTGTTGTAACTATACTGATTCTATGTATGTAAATAATCATTGAGTTATATCTAGTTCACCGTACATTCATTTACTTCGGTATATCAATCGCCAAATTCATTAAATCATGAAATTCGGTATATTAATATATATTATGTGCAATAATTTTTTTATATTAATTTAATTAAAGGATCTTTAAAAAAAAGAAACTTTTAGAAAATTTTATAGTACATATAATCATTTATTTACAATAATATATTACTTTAGGACTGAATATTTTAACCATCCACCGTCAACCGTACCCAGTCTACCCTAAAGAATATTTTTTTTTCTTTTTATTCATATTTAAATGTTTATGGCGTTCGAAACATTACATTATCTTTTTGGCAGCTCGCTGATGAACGTTAGCCTCTTTAAATTTACTCCTCCACACGGTACTAAGCCTAACCGGATCCTTCTGACTATTTCTGGGTCGCACAAATACTTATTTAGTCCCAATTTTTTAAAAGTACTTCTGCGAAGAGTAGGCCTCGCGAGCGCCCAGGAAAAAACAACCTGTGAGGAATTATATCCCTTATGATCCCATCATATATAACGGGGACCTTTTTCTCCCTTATTTTCCGCCCTATTAAAAAAACTTTCGACAAAAGTTGTATTTTTATCTTTTCGTAGATCAATGATTTTAAATAAAACAACATGTGTGCCAAGTTTGGAGACAATTGGTTAACAAATGCGTCTTCTAGACCGAAACTGACATGTACACACACATACGGACGAAAGCAAAATCGTCTATACTGTGGAATCGAAGACCCAAACTCAAAGTGCCTTTTTACACTTACCGGTTGCCGGGTAGCCGGTGCCGGGTAACCGGCGGTGAATGCAAGCGGTTGCCGGGCAAATCACGCCGGTACGTGTGAAAGCTATAGTACACGGCCATACACCCACCCTACCCGGCACCCGGCAACCGGTACTTGTGAAAAGGGGCAAAGACTCGTATCTCCATATATTCAATATACTCTGTGGACTAGCACTCTTCGCTCTCTGGGTCAATAAGTTGTATTATTAAAGTAAGTACATTTTTTCGAACTGACAGATTGATAAAACAATGACCTCCTTTTAAAATCAATTGGCCAGTACAACAGTTTTACAACACTATGGCAAAGACAAACAAGTCTGAGAAAAAATAATTTAATGACAAGCAAAAATGACAGTCTTAAATTTTTACCATCCGAGTATTTTTCATGAAATTATTCTATAATCTAAAGGTTTATTAGTGTCGAAATGTCCGCATAAATCTAACTAGAGTTCCTTGAAACGTCTATGATCAGGATTGATAATTAAATGTAAGTAATTATGGAGTAGTCGAGATCCAATTTCTTTGTTTACTATATTATTTAGGTCTGTTGAATTCCACTATAGTCAGCGTTACTTCCGTCAGAAAAAAATTCTGAGTTACTTGCTAGTCGCGCCTAAAGAAGTTTTAATTCAAACACACTAGATTACAAAATTATTTTGATTGGCCTACAAAACTGAAATACTATTATTAGGTCTATAATAATAATAATTTAGTATCATAACCATAGTAAAATACTTAAAATATCATTGTTCAGGAGCATTTTTGCGATAAAATCTACCAAAACATAATATTGGGTTATCAAGCGACTAGCATTTATCGTAGTAGGTATTAAATAATACGTTAAAGATAAAAAAATATGACAATACTGAAGGTATTATGCAACAATAAAAATATTATTAAACAGTTACAGTGCGTCTTCTCAGAATATTGCAACTATTCTACCTACCTACCACATTCTACTGTCGCCAAACCGTCTCCGAGCTCAAGTTGTAGGTTGCAGTACTAACTTGACTAAGCCACAATAAAACACGCGCGGTTACTATTTAAAAAACGACACACCTTCCATTCGTCTACTCGGCACAATCGCGACTGCGGACGCTGCTTGCTTGCTGAAAGGCATGCCGAAAACGAGAATCGTAGGTATAGCTTGCGCTTCGTCAGTTTGTAGGGAGCTACAATACTGGTTAAACATATATTTATACTGTGACTAAGCTAAGGCTGACTTAGCTTTTAATGAATCACTTTGGAAAGTGTGAGAATGAAACCAATCCTTAATCCTTTTTTTAAATAAGTGTAGGTTTAAGACTTTATATTCTTCAGGCAGTTTATTATAAATCTTAGGTGCAAGGCAGAAAAAGCTTTTCCACATCAGAACTGTATTGGACTTTTGAATACACAACTTATCTTTTCGCCTATTGCGAATTTGCGAGTCGATACATCTGACAATTTTTTAAATAATAGAGTGCAGAGGGGCTTATGGCGAGACTTTGTCTGAAGTCTGTGACTCGGTTGCATTAAACTACGTCACTAGGTCACGTGGATCATCTGTTCAAAGTTAGAAATAAAACAAAAATTACAACGTCAATCGGATTGAACTTTCACTTTCACAATAAACGTGTTAGAGAGGGGCAGTCTGGTGAGAACGATCTCACGGCTTTCTTGTTTAGTGTTTGTGCACCTGTTGTCAGTTCGAGCGAGTAAGAAACATCCGTCCAACAAACGTAAGCATTTATATTATAGTAAGAAAGAACAATTCATTCTAGTCCTCAAGCTCGACTATAATTTAATTAGCAGATTTTTTACGGTTTATATTCTCTAAAACAGGTTATATGTGATTATTAGGTTGTCCGTGTTATGTTTGATGCAATAAAACGAATTTAGCTAAAAACCTAGATGGGAAGCCTTCATTCTCTGTCCGATATTCATAACTTTGTATAAGATCTACTAGAATCAAAGTGACAGATATTGTTAACTTGAGTTAATCTCACCTATTCAAATTATTCAATGGAAGTCAACTACACCTAACGACTCTGTTGCCGCAAATTTAAATATAACCTACGTCTTCATTACAAAAATAATTTAAAGTAAAATATTTGTGGCTCCGAGTCAAGTAACAATGGACATTATTGTTACTACGGGTACTTAATGAAGAATATTACAGAAACTGGCCTGTCTGTAAGGAACTGGTTTCGCGTTAAGGGTCACTGAACATGTACAGAAAACGAAAGTCATGATTCCGATTCATACGCGGGATAAACAATAATTATGTTAAATAATATGCCAAATGCCTCTATGTCGCAGTGGTAGTTTATGCGACTGCCATTGCTGAGTTCGAATCGATTGATGGTTTGGTCCACCTTCAAACCCTAAAGTTTAGTCACCGTCCTTACAATTTTTTTTGAAATTAAAAACCTGCGTTGTGTTGTACTTACCTATCCTTACCTTTAGTCGGAGTTTCAAGAATTTCCTGATGAGCAATACGAGAATTATCGAGATTTTTGGCCACACAGACGTGAAAGTGTACCTTGTGGTTCAAGACGGCCTTAGTTTGAGATGATCCTTTTGCTGTAAACAGCAGAAGGATCATCTAAGACCGGCAGGAACCATCAGATTTTCAAAGCCAGAGGAACTTTCTTTGCATGTAGCTAAAGCTCTACATGTAAATAAAGTTTCTCTTTCTTTTGATAACTTGATTACCTAGGTACTTACCTTACGTCAGAGTTAGACAGCGTCTTATCCAAAACCATAGTAGGTAGAATTTGTACTAAAACGTAGTAAACATACCTATTATGTATTCATATGCATCATAATCATAATATCACTATCAGCAGTTATCCGTGACTTGATAATGAACGATTACAATTTAAAAAATCAAGTAAAGTACATCTTAACACCTTACGTGCCGCGTGAAAAATTGAGTCTTTCCATTTGCGCCACAGGGCCCACCGGTGAGCCTTCTCTTACTGTTACATTCACGCCGCGCGGGTCACCCGTGAGCCTAATGACTGGTTTAGCGAAAATGCTTCCTACAGGCCGAATTCTACAGATATCGAACAAAACCTTTATGGACGTGAGCCGCAAGGCCCCGTAGTTTAACCGATGTAGCGTGGTTTTCAAATCCATTAGATTTTTTTTGTTTTATGAAGGTTATTGTAATGACACCAGTGTTGTTCTTATCGTAACAGGGAATATTTTAGTTTCACGTATTACTTATATAATATTATTATAATAAAATACAACCATAATAATGAAACATTTATTTAAATTCTAGAACATTTATTTTTGCTCTTTACCGCCAAATAAAAATACCACTTTAAATTATGTCACAAAGTAGGTATCTAATTACTTTTAATCACATTTGCAGCTTTTTTTAATATCACATTAATTAGTCTTCTATTCATATCATTAAAATTAAAAGGAACTTAAAAATAATACCTCTTTCTATGTACATATATATATATATATATATATATAGTTCAGTATATAGTTCAGTGTTATAGTTAACGTTTCAGTGGATGCTCCGTTAGGATCGTCGGACCACTGAGTCGTTCGGACGCATGTGCCTCTCGCAAGGCCTGAACCACCTCGGCCCAAGGAGTGGCGACATGTGTGGCACTACAAGTCAGCAGACTGGGATGGACTGCGAGAGTTCTATGCGTCGTACCCGTGGTGGCGGCTTTGTTTTGCCTCAGAGGATCTGGATTCTTGTGCTGTAGCAGTCGCTGAGGGGATCTTGGAGGGTATGGAATGCTACATTCCCAACCGATGGATCCCTGTAGGTGCAAAAAAGCGACCGTGGTTCAATCGGCTCTGCAGAGAAGCTCTAATGCAGAAAGAATCTGCCTACAGAGCTTGGACCACGGCTCGTGCAAATTCAGATCCAAACATCTCTGAGGTGAAACGCAAATTAAACGCCGCCTCGAGGTCCAGTAAAAGAGCAATTGTCAAGGCCAAGTTCGATTTCGTCGGCAGAATTGGCGAACGGCTAGCAGGCTACCCTTCAGGAAGTCGTGAATTTTGGTCGCTTGCCAAAGCTGCCGAGGCAAACTTCTGTCGGTCAGGATTACCACCCTTGCTTAAACCCGACGGTAGTTTGGCCCAGAGTGCCAAGGAGAAAGCCGACCTTTTGGGTAATCTCTTTGCCTCTAACTCGACCATGAGCGACGGGGGTGCTTTACCGCCGGGCATTCCGAGTTGTGGCACTTCCATGCCGGAAGTTAAATTTACACAGCGAAATGTCTGGCGGGAGTTTCAATCCCTGGACGTTCATAGGTCGAGTGGGCCAGACGGCATTCCCGCGGTGGTACTTAAGCATTGTGGTCCAGAGTTGTGTCCGGTACTTACACGTCTTTTCACACTTTCCTATTCTATGCAACAAGTCCCGGCGTCGTGGAAGATCGCGTATGTACATCCTGTACCCAAAAAGGGTGACAGAACCGACCCGGCCAATTACAGGCCTATAGCCGTCACCTCCCTTTTATCCAAGGTGATGGAGCGTGTAATTAATACACAGCTCCTGGGGTACCTTGAGGAACACGACCTGCTCAGCGACCGGCAGTACGGTTTCCGTCACGGCCGCTCGACGGGCGATCTTCTTGTGTACCTAACACACCGATGGGCGGCGGCTATCGAGAGTAAGGGTGAGGCTCTAGCTGTGAGCCTCAACATCTCTAAAGCCTTTGACCGGGTCTGGCACCGTGGTCTTCTTACGAAACTGCCCTCATATGGACTACCCGAGAGATTATGCGGATGGGTGTCCAGCTTCTTGGCCGGTAGAAGCATCAGGGCCGTCGTTGACGGCAGCTGTTCAGACTGCATGGCTATAAACGCTGGAGTACCGCAAGGCTCAGTGTTGTCCCCTACTCTGTTTCTGCTGCATATCAATGACATGTTGTCTATTGACGGCATTCATTGTTATGCGGACGACAGTACGGGGGACACTTGTTACACGGGCCGCCCCGGTATCTCTCGGGACACAGTGGAGGAAAATCGTGAACAGCTTGTGTCTGAAATCGAGGCTACTCTTACTAGAGTGTCCGATTGGGGTGGACAAAATCTTGTCCAGTTCAACCCTTCCAAGACACAAGCGTGTTTTTTCACCGCTAAGCAAACCCCAATTACTGCAGCGCCGCAATTTCAGGGCACATCTCTTTCCATCTCCAAAAGTATAGGGATCCTTGGCGTTGACATCTCCAGTGACGTTCAGTTCCGTAGTCATTTGGAGGACAAGGCTAAACTGGCGTCCAAAAAGCTAGGTGTGCTCAACAGGGCGCGGCAGTCCCTCACTGCGGCGCAAACACTGCTTCTCTATAAGTCGCAAGTGCGGCCGCATATGGAGTACTGCTGTCACCTTTGGGCGGGAGCTGATAGCTCGCGATACTGACTATAAACTACAGATGAGGCGCGCGGTGAGGCGCGCGGTGAGGTGCGCGGTGAGCCGCGTTGTGACCCCGCGGCCTCCGCCAACGGAAAATACGTTTTCGTTCGTAAGACGCCACGCGACCCACTCGTGAGCCTTTTGTTATATCTCGTAAACTAGACGGTAGAAGTCATTGATTTTTATTTTCTGTACGAATTATCACATTTTATAAACTTAGGGGTAAAAATCTTAAGTTGAAAAAAATTACGGATTTCGTGATTTGGGCTTGGCCTGAACGGAAAGATACGAAAGGCTCACCGGTGGGTCGTACGGCACGCAAGGTGTTAAGGTCGTAATAAAACTTTATGACTGATAAATAAATAGTCTCGCGACTGTCTGCAGCTCTTGACTGCCACTATCTAACTTGATAAAGATAGACTACAGATTATTGCTACACCAGAGTCACAGCTGTGCCAGAGTGTAAGGGTGTTACAGTGGTGCTATCGCCCTTAACATCATTTTGCAAAGACAGGGTCAGACTTGGCAGAAGAAAATTTTTAAGCCTCTCTCAAAATCTTCAACTTGGCTTAACGACTACCATGTAACTGGCAACCAGAACCTAGGTGCCTTCTAAGGAACGTAAAATACTCGTAATAGCCACAAACGTTCCCCCATCTCAAGCTCTACGGAAACGTAAGATGCTTAACGCCGTGGTCGTTTACAAGATATAGAACGAAGCGAACTTCGCCAAATTAAAAAAAAAAATTGTGATGGGCCTCCAATATAATCTAATGTTTACCTGTCATCGCGTCCAAAATAAATATCTAATCACTGAATTGCTGTAATAAATAACTTATAACGCTAGTTGCCCTTGTACTTCGACGTATGTCAGTAGTATCTATAAATTGTTGTAGCTACAGTTGAGTGAGCCATGGACTCTGTTATTTCTATCTATACTGCTAGATACTATTACTTCTATATAAATGTACTTAATAATATACATTATGTACTTAATGCTATCTGAGTATCCATAACAACAAGTACATAGAATAAAACTAAAACGAAATGAATTATGTACATCGAATAATTTTAAAAGTATCGACTGAAGGGTGCAAGAAATCGTTATTAATTGCCAGATATTCAAATTTAAGTATACAACAGTATTTATATCGGACTAAATTTAAACAGAAAATAATTAATAGGTTCAATACCTTTCGAATATACTTTATCCGTAACTCATACCGATTCAGGAATGACAGCGCTATTGTTGTTGAGGCTACGTCACTTGCTTAATTTAATCGTGTTAATTATACCAGAATGATCTCAGGCCAGGCTTAGGTATTTACATGAATTTATTGTGTGCACGTTGACTCATCTTTCCAGGTGATGGAAGAACTGTTTTGTTATCAACGTCATCTATAAGATACAGGGCCTGGCCGTGGATTTGATACTTCTATTTTTTGTTATTGGATAATAATAATAATAATAACTTTATTCATTTTTCTTTCACAAAGGTTTTACTATCACTATACAGTAACATGGATTTGACCACAGGTACCTTAGTGAGAGACTGGTATCTGAACTAGGAAGTTCGTGTCAGACAGAATTGGGATGAATTTGACTGAAAGTTGTACAAATGTGACCTACATTCTACATTTATTTATTTCATAGTTGGAAACTCTACAGCCATTGTACTATCAAACTGGTTTCGCGAAATACAATAACAGAAATCTTCTTTTTATTTATGCCAAAGATAATAAAAAGAAATTAATATCTATTATAAAAAGGTGAAATGTGGGTATATAATATGCCTCTGCCTACCCCTTCGGGGATAAAGGCGTGATGATGAACCAGAACCTGAACCAAAGATAATATACTTAATTATGTAATAGTACTACATACCATGACGTAGGCCATGGTCTATTCTATGCAATTAAAAGCAGCACATACCAATGTAAACTAAAACACTATTTAACTGAAATACCAACCTATTGTTTTTAATTTTTATGACTTTACATTATTCCATTGTCTATGCTAAAGGTCATTTTCAGTTTCAAAATAAGCAAACGGTAGTGCAGACGAACTGGTTTACCTGACCTTATAGCTAGATAAATATTTTCTATTACCTTCATATAGTTTAAACTTTAAAAATGTCTGATTAATATTATTCGTTTAATACTGCACCAATCCTCACTTATCCAAGTACCTCTCTGGATCAGTTTAAATAGTTTCTTGAAAATTATATGTAACATTATGGCCTCTATTCAGGTGCAATGTTTAATTACAGAATGTATGTAACTTTCTGCCTTTTCGTATAATTTTGATAAATATAGGCACGAAAAATAGTGATACTAGATCACGTAATCGTACAGCAAATATTTGCGATTGTAATTCGATCGGTGATGTTAAAAGATAGAGCAATAAAAGATACGAGTATTTTGAATGCCACAAAGGTTTTATTATAACTTCTTCTTGCATAATTATTGGCACGGCGACAGGAGGGGTATTTTGTATTTTCTAAGCCCACCTTCTGGCCAACTCTGCGACCCGGTTGGAAAGAGGCGGAAAACCGAGGTGCTTTAAGGCCGCGTGGGTCAGATTTTGAGTTTTTTGAAACAATCCTAGTCAAAAAGTTTTAGGTTTTTAAATCTGAAATATATATATATAATAGTTAAGGATATAAGCTAAACATATTCCGAGCCCGTTACACGATCCAATAAATTTCACTAGATAGAAAAAAATCCCAAAGTTGACTCTCTCACAAAAGTTTTTTCAATACTGTGGCTAAACTATTAACATTTTTTATATTTTTTTGCACTCAATTAAAGCTATTAAGTTTTTATACACATTTTCCGAGCGTTTTTCTATAAACAACTATTTACATAGTTATCATGTACGACTATCTACCAAACGCAATAGAATTGCGCCGCTGACGGCCGATCAGTCTCGCCCTGGCGCTTGTGGAGGCAGGACCTGTGTCAGTTTTTTCGCAACTATTTCGTAATTATTATGCCAAATTACGTTGAAATCGCGCCACAGTATAAAAATATCAGTACCTAATGGGCAAAATGTAATTAGATTAACCGTTACAAATTACAATTACTTTGAAATGCTTAATTCAATTACTCTGTAACAGATTACTTGAGTAATTAATTACAATGAGTACTAGCAGTAACTAATTACTGAGTAATGGAATTACACGTTAATCTAATTACATTGTAACTAGTTACTCATTAATTCAATTAACGAACTCTCAATTAACAACTCTGTCCTGTGAATTCGTCACGGCGCCCAAGGGGTGGATCGATATGATGCGGTTTTTGATCGTAAGTCAATGTATCCATGATGGTACTTAGCTATACATTTTGAAGACCATCAGCTTAATTCCTGAGTGATGAAGGGATTTCACTAATATTCCCATACGCGACTCATGATAAAAATGTGGTGATCTTTTACTTTTTAAGTGTTTTCACGATATGGTAACCAGCTACCTAATGCATTAAAATGTCTACGAATTACATGATAATTTCGCAATCCAACATGGCGGCCACGCAGTAATCACAAAATTTCATGATGGGTATCGTTTAGGGGGTTTTTGGTGTGCTGAGTACGAAGTACGTGATAATTTTGCAATCCAATATGGCCGCCGCGCCGTAATCACAAAATTTCATGATGGGTATCGTTTAAGGGGTTTTTTGGTATGCTAAGTACGAATCGCGTACTAATTTTGCAATACAAGATGGCCGCCGTGCCTTAATCACAAAATTTCATGATGGGTGGTTTCGTTTAAGGAGTTTTTTGGTATGCTGAGTACGAATCACGTGATAATTTTGCAATCCAATATGGCCGCCGTGCCATAATCACAAAATTTCATGATGTGTATCGTTTAAGGGGCTTTTTGGTATGCTGAGTACGAATCACGTGATAATTTTGCAATCCAATATGCCCGCCGCGCTGTAATCACAAAATTTCATGATGGGTATCGTTTATAGGGTTTTATGGTATGCTGAATACGAATCACGTACTAATTTTGCAATCCAAAAAGGCCGCCGCGCCATAATCATAAAATTTCATGATGGGCATCGTTTAAGGGGTTTTTTTGTATGCTGAGTACGAATCACGTGATAATTTTGCAATCCAATATGCCCGCCGCGCCGTAATCACAAAATTTTATGATAGGTATCGTAAATGGGGTTTTATGGTATGCTGAGTACGAATCACATACTAATTTTGCAATCCAATATGGCAGCCATGCCGTAATCACAAAATTTCATGATGGGTATCGTTTAAGGTGTTTTTTTGGATGCTGAGTACGAATCACGTGATAATTTTGCAATCCAATATGGCCGCCGCGCCGTAATCACAAATTTTCATGATGGGTATCGATTAAGGGATTCTTTCGTATGCTAGGTACCAATTTAATGTAATTGGCATTAATTTTACAATAAAAACCTTTTGTCATAGTATTTTCGCATTGCTAGGCCTAAACTTAATAAGCAAATCTTTTTAGTTTACTACTGTAGGCCCACTTGCGCGGAGAGTCGAGTTAAATATATAAATATAGAGTTAGTAAGCTCTGAGTTAAATAAATAACTTCTTAACTCTGACCACGTCTTGCATTGCACAGTTGCAAATTGGCACGCGGTTAACAAACTCACAGTAAAGCGAACAATTTTTTTTAGTCTTTGTCGTTCCATGCAATCCAACCACACACAAATGTTAGAACTAAGAATAGAACATGTGTATCTATCTCTTTTACACTACAGTCTGCTACGTATGATTTGTCTCAACAATATGAATTTGTTATGTCATCTACGTGCATTTAAATTTTTTAACGTCGTTTAAATGCTTTGTGCCTTTGTAATGCGTCAGTGTCACTTTCTGACTGTGTTCATCTAAAAAATTTATAAATAATACAAAAATGGAAACGAAGCCATGTATTCGTGCTATATTTGCTAACACTAGGCTGTTACATAAATATAGCAAGATGATATATTTGCTGTTATCCCAAATGTGTGAGTCGTGAGCTAAACCATTCCTACGTGCAAAGACTTCGTTGAATTTCAAACCAGCAGAACAGATTGCCTGGGTATTAATTGAAAAATATACTTTTCTATTCCTAAAGATTTCAGCACTATCTCCTCCTAAAGTGGTAAAACATGAAATGAATAAATCTGTATTATGGATTGATCTCGACTGCCTCTGTGGCGCAGTCGGTAGTGATACCGCCTGCGGCGCTGGAGGTCGTGGGTTCGATTCCCACCGGAGACAAATATTTGTGTGACCCATAAAGGTTTGTCTCGAGAGTCTGGGTGTTTCTATGTATAATATGTATGTATTTAAAAAGTATATAAGTATTAATATCCGTGGTCTGATACCCATAACACAAGCAGGTTATTCCTAGCTTACTTTGGGATCAGATAGCGTTGTGTGAAATGTCCGTGAATATTTATTATTATTCCCTTTATTTATTATTATTATTATGTCTCTTCTTTTCTCGGGTATCTTCTTTTTTTTTATTTAAGATACCCGGTCTTTTGGTAGGCTTACATGGGGACATATTGGTCCAATACGCAGAGGCCCTTTGAGATTTTTAATGTATTGGGAAATGGGACCCCCACTGCAGACAATTCACAACCGCCTTATGTAGAAGAACGGCAATGGACTGCCTACAATGGGAGCTAAACTATTGTAAAATATGCTAACTACAAAATGGGCTATTGGGTTGGGGGTTAAATGGAACTATGTATCTTATGCTATGGATGACAACGGCGTCTGCCATTCCAATATGTTATTATGAAAATATTGGCAGACGGTGACTCGCCAACTCACTAGATGGGCCCCCTATACAATCGCCATAGGCCAGGCCTGTAAGGCGACAGAGGGCAACACCGGTGTGAGCGGCTAGGGGTGTCGAGCGGTGCGGCGCCGGTTTCGCCATCACGGGTCAGACCCGGAGCGGGTTTCCCCGTAGTTATGCCCTTGAAAATGACACTTCCACCCCCGAGCATAAAGCTCTGGCTTCCTCCCTCTGACCGGCCAATTAAGGCAAGCCAGAGTTGAGATTTGCTGCACTCCCGGGAGTAGCGTCTCCCGTTAGCCCATTAAATGCTAACTGGTCGAGGAGCGCAACAAAACTCTGAGGAATCGGGACCGATGTGTAGCCACGCACATTCAGCTCGCCACAAGCTGCCCTGCGGATGTGTGCTTTCCTATAACCTTGTGAGATATTTTTTGTTGATCTCAAAAAGTGGATGACTCGAAAAGCAAATCTACTATACCCTCATAGGGATGCGTTAATCCCATGAAAAGATAACGACTGTCCACGAGGGATTATTATTATTATTATTGTTTTTAATCTTTTTTTCTCAGCTAATCAAGCTGGTTTTTACCACATTTACGGACCAAGGTCAAGTAAAATGTGGCGTGTGGTTGTGTGCATCTTATTTGTGATCTATTTGCAGAAACTTTCGAACAATTCTGCACGTATTTAAGATAGCTGCTTTTTGAATGCTTATATATGTATTTTCTTTGAGACCTATTAGTTGGATACTGTGATGTAAACATTTGGGGATAATTCCAGTGGTAGATATGACAATTGGTACTATATATACTTTCTCTTGTTTCCATACCCTCACTATTTCATCTTTCAAATCTGAATATTTATTAATTTTTTCGGTTATAGTCTTTTGTATATTATGTGTATTTGGGACTGCGATGTCGATTAAATAAGTAGTTTTGTTTTCTTTATCTTGATAAGTAATGTCTGGTCTGTTATAGTGAATAGTCCTGTCTGTGAGAATGGCACGGTCATAGTACAATTTATGTGAGGCGTTCTCTAGAATTGTTTGAGGCTTATAATTGTAGTATGGTGTATTAGTATCTTGTATGAGGTTGTGCTTGTGTGCTAGTTGTTGGTGTATGATGTTAGCTATTTGGTTGTGTCTGTGTGTATAGTCCGTCTGAGTAAGTGTTGTACATGCTCCGGTTATATGTTGTATGGTCTCTGATTGGGTGTGACATTTACGACATTTATCATCTGTTAGAGAAGGTTCTTTAATTATATATTTCCTGTAGTTGTTTGTGTTTATTATTTGATCCTGTATAGCTATTATGAATCCTTCTGTTTCTGGGAATAAATAACCTAACTGAAGCCATTTATTTGAGGCTATGGGGTCTATATGTGGCTGTTGCAGGTCATGGAGGTGTCTTCCATGGAGGGTTTTCTTTCGCCAGTTTTCAATTTTTTGACTTTGTGGATTACTTTGCTCTAAAATTGATGTATTTGGGGGCTCATTTAAATTCAAAGGTGTGTGATTCTTGTCGTTTTCAGTAATGGTTCTATGTAAAATGCTGGAGAGTGATTTAGTGTGGAAAAAAGTCTGTAAATTATGGATTTGCTTTCGCCAAAGGTATTGTATGTCAATTAGTCCACGCCCTCCATTTTGTCTTTTAATAGTCATTCTTTCTATAGCGGATTTAGGGTGTAAACTATTGTATTTAGTTAGTGTGGTGCGTGTAGTTCTCTCTATTGTTTCAATGTCTGTTTTCGACCACTTTATTATACCAAACGAGTATGTTAGGATCGGTATTGCATACGTATTAAAAGCTTTTATCAGGTTTTTGCTAGCGAGTTGTGTTTTGCAAATACGATTCAGTCGGTTTTTATACTCCACAGTCAATGCTTCTTTTATGTTTCCGTGATCTAAGCCTTTTAACTGCTTGTATCCCAAGTATTTATACAGATCTGTTGATTCCATTGCTGTTATTTCATTAGTATCATCTATTGCATAGTTACCAGTTTTTATCTTCCCCTTTACTATATGTATTGTTTTGCACTTCTCCAAACCAAACTCCATATTTATGTCTTTACTAAATGTTGCTGTTATGTCTACTAGTTTCTTCATCTCTCTGTCTGTTTTTGCGTATAACTTGATATCGTCCATATAAATTAAGTGTGAAATTTTAGCATCTGTTGTTGTGTTTTTAAAGCTGTATCCCGCTTGACATTGATGTAGAAGATGAGATAAGGGGTTTAAGGCGAGACAGAACCACAAGGGACTCAAAGAATCCCCTTGATAGATCCCTTTCCGAATAGATATTTCCCTAGTAATAATGTTTTTATCTTGTGTGTGTAATTGAAGGGATGTTTTCCAAAAGGGCATGATGCGACGTAGTAGACTAGTTATTTTTGGATTTATTTTATATATTTGCAATATCTGTAATAACCAAGAATGTGGAATGCTATCAAAGGCTTTTTTATAGTCTATGTAGGTGCAGTGTAAGTTCCTATTTTTTGTAGTTGCGTGTTTATGTATAGTAGAGTCAATAACTAACTGTTCCTTGCATCCCATGTGGCCCCGCCTACATCCTTTCTGCTCCTCTGCGATTATGTGATTATTTTCAATATGTGCTGTAATGTACTTTGCTATTGTGGCTGTGAGTATCTTGTATATAGTGGGTAAACATGTAATTGGTCGAAATTGAGAAGGTTCAGATGAAGTTTTGGATTTAGGTAACATATAGGTTATTCCTGTGGCAATGAATTCTGGTATGTGTTGTTTTTCTAATATTAAATCGGTGAAGTTCTTAGCTATGTGTTTATGTAATATAGTTAACTTTTTGTACCAGTAGTTATGAATTTTATCTATGCCTGGGGATTTCCAGTTATGTAATTTTGCAGTAACAGTAGTTATATCAGTTTCCGTAATTTCTTCAAATTGCATTTCGTCTATGGAGTTCCATTTATTACATTCTTCTGTAATCCAGTGAGCATTTTCATTATGTTGTATTTCATCTTCCCAGATGCCTGACCAAAATGACTCCAGTTGCATTTGTGTAGGACATTCGTTATTGTTTGATGTAGTCGTGTCAGTTTGTGGTTGTCGGAGGTTTCTATAAAATTGTTTTTCATTAGTAGTAAAGAGTATGTTACTATGTTTTCGTTCTTGTGCTTTCCTGTATCTTTTTAATCTATGTACTTTTAATGCTAGTTTTTGTTTCAATGTGTCTAAAAACTCTTTAGGATTCTTGTTATTATTTTCATGTTTGGTATGTACTAATGTCTTTTTGAATATTGCTTCAACTTTCTTAACAACTTTATTGGATCTATTATTATTAATATACTGCGTTAACCTACCACAATCAGCTCTAAGTTTTTGGATATCCTTCTCTAATCTTATTTCCCATGGCGGTTTATTTTTGTTTTCTATTTTCCTATGGATTGAACTGTCTGTTACTTTGTAGTTTAGTTCTTCGGTTATTACTAAAGCAGTGCAATATATAAGAGTGTGTATATCTGTAAGCAGTGTGTCGTAAGCAAGAAATCGGTTCAGTATATTTTGATTAAATAAATTTGTTAATTGGGTAAGCTTATAGCTATATTTCAGTTTGGGTAGTTTAGGTCGTGCTGCTGGATCCATTCCAGAATATTGTGCTAAAGCTGTTCGAAACTTATCAATTATATTTTCGGTATTTGTATTTGTGACAATACTAGGAGCTTCCATGATTTCGATATCATTCTCGATAGTCATTGTTATGAGCTCTGTTTGAGTAGATGTGTCTGACGTTTGTGTAAAAGGCTGTGTGTGAGATTGATGCAGGTGTTGTGAATAGTGATGAGCGTCTTCTGTTTGGTATGAGGTTAGTATTGTAGAGTGCATTTCGTTACTATTATTTGAACAGTCTTGGAGTTGTAGCTGTACTTCTTCTCTTAATCGTGTTAGTTCTTCTAGTGAGAGTAGTTTATTTTTTACTATTGTCCTTCTCTGGTCGGAAACTCGTTGTTCAGTTACTTTAATTGAAGGATATTTTTGGCAGAAGAGTTCGTGTAGTCGTTTTCTGTAAATAGTCATGTCTGTCTCTAGTTTTGTAATATAGTAGTATGTGCGCATGATAAACGTATTTATCTCTTTACTCCAGCTCATGCGCTTTCTTGGTTTTCCAGCCTTGGTGGACGCAGGCAAAAAGGTATTCACCTCCTGCGCAACATTCAAGGCTAGATTGAATGTACCTGTATTAAAAATATTACTAGTGGGTGACGATGGTAAGGATGGTGATGATTGCCTAGAGGGTGTATATGAAATTGTGCTTGGACTGTACGGTTCTGTTGGTGTGTTTGTGTTTGTCCTAACATTCAGAATATCACCATCGTCAGTTCTGTCGGCTGTAGTATCCTTATCGGTGGGAGCCCGCCTGTTCAACTCCTCACCGCTGACGGTTCGCATGCTGAGACACCCAGCGTCAGCTCCAGGTGTGCCCCGGCGATCGCCCCCGGGCAGCGGTCCTATACGTTTTTTCTTTGAACGTGTCTCCATTTTAAATGGGTTTCCAGAGCCACGTTAGCCACGCCAGTAAATTCTCATTCGTGTGTCCGCCCCCCACGTGATTCGATGTTCAATCAGGACGTGTGGTTGTTTAGGGAGCTTATTATTATTATTATTATTATTATTATTATCTCTTATAACAGAGAGGCAGTGGAACTGAGATGTCTTCAGGTACATGATATAAAATACCTGATGACAGATGAATATCAATAGGCAGGCCAGGTACACTAGTGGACGCCACGCGGTTTCACCCGCGTAGTTCCCATGTGTAGGGACACTGCTGACGCATTAGTTTTATATACCGAGGCGCAAACATTCGCTAGGCGCAGCAGTCGTCTCCCAGCACGCTATGGGTTAGGTCATATCGTATATCGGATTGTATTTTATTTAGTTATACCTAGTGTAACTGGTACCAGTCTGCAATTAAATATTTTACTAGCTGACCCGCGCAACTTCGTTTGCGGCACATGAGAGTTAGAAAAAGAGAGGTATGGTATTAACATTTTGAGTAATATATAATGTTTCCCGTCGCATTTACTCTCGTCGCGCCTAGTCCCGTCGCATCGCTTATATACATGAGAGCTGACCCGCACAACTTCGTTTGCGTCACATGACCGAGAAAGAGAGGGGTGTTGTATTAATATTTAAGGTGATATAATGTTTCCCTTGGCACTTACTCCCGTCGCGTCGCTTATATTCATTAGAGCTGACCCGCACAACTTCGTTTGCATCACATGAGATTGAGAAGGAGAGAGGTGTGGTATAAATATGTAAAGTTATATAATGTTTCCCGTTGCATTCACTTCCACCAGTCCTTTTTTTGGTACGGAACTCATGTGTGTCCGACTCGCACTTGGCCGATTTTAATCGTCCAGTTGATTGGCTACCACTGCAGACCATGTTTATCTACTCCCGTCGCGTCGCTCATACTTTAAAACTTATTAAAAGGGGTTATTGTAAGTGAACCTTAAAAGATAGGCATATGCTGTTGACGACATTTTTTTGTAACTTTTAAAGGGAAACATTTTTGTAATTCAAAATTTTCACGTAACTTGAACCATTTACGCAACGTACGCAGTGGAAGCTCTCAAAAGAAATAAATTTTCCCAGTTCTCGAAACATTATTTATGGCTGCTCCGCTCCTATTCGCATTAGCGTGATTTTATATCGCCATTAGCCATCCTCAATAAATGTACTATTAAACTGTAAAATAATTTTAGAAATGCTACCAGTAGTTTCTGAGATCCTAGGACAAACAAACTCTTCAGTTTTAAAATATTGTAAGCGAACATTAAGAAACAGAGAAATTAGGTTATTGTGAGCGAACCTTAAGAGATAGACATATGCTGCCGCAAACTTTTTTTTAGAACTTTTTAAGAGAAACAAAATTGTAATACACAATTTTTACGTATCTGTAACTATTTACGCAGCGTACCCCTCGGAAGCTCTTAGGCGGTAAAAAATATTCCCCGTTTTCGAAACATTATTGATTGCTGCTTTGCCCCTATTCGTCTGAGCGTGATGTTATATAGCCTCCTCAATAAATGGACTGTCAAACTGTGAAAGAATTTTTGAAATCCAACCAGTAGTTCCTGAGATCCTAGCGTTCAACCATACAAACAAACAAACAAACAAACTCTTCAGCTTTATAATATTAGTATAGATACATGAATTCTCAGAATACTTATTCATCATACCCATCTCGAAAACACAGCCCAAAAAATACAGCCTATGTTCACCGGGAATAGTGTACCTACCTTTCCAATAGTGAAAGAATCTTTCAAATCGGATCAGTAGTTTCGGAGCCTATTCGATGCAAACAAACAATCAAATCTTTCCTCTTTATAATATTAGTATACACTAGAGGACGTCACGTGGTTTCACCCATATAGCTTCCGTTCCCGTGGGAATACGGGCAGAAAATATACTGTGTCACTGGTAAGATTGTAGCTTCCCAATATAGAAAGATTTTTCAAATCGGTCAAGTGGAGCCTATTAGATGCAAACAAACATACAATCGAGGGGGGGGGGGGGGGGTTCGGGTGCTATTCCCCGTCTTTGAGGGGTTTTCGGGTGTAATTCCGCTTCTTAGGGGGCGTGAATCATTCGCGTCACGCTGCAGTCTGGGGCCTACTTCTGTAAGGACGGTGAGCAGGCTCCTCACCGTCCTCAGGTCATGGAGACCGATACTCTCCGGCGAAGACACGTTGGCAGCGCCCCAGCTGCCGACTGCGGAACTATGGTGGGAGAGTTCGCTCGCTCAGAGTTAGGCGATTAAACTCACCGATGTCGGTGAGTTAAAAATTTAAAAGTTTAACTCTGAGTTAGCCCTTAACTCTTGTTGGTGCAAGACAAATTATAGATTTAACTCGAGTTAGCAGTTAACTCTGAGTTAAACACGTTAACTCTGATCTCTGCAAGTGGCCCTAATTAGCTTAGGCGGCCAAATTGAATTCCAAAATTATCATGTTATTCGTACTCAGCATTCGAAAAAACCCATTAAACGTTATTCATTACGAAATTATGTGATTACGGCGCGGTGGCCATTTTGGATTGCAAAATTATCATGTGATTCGTCCTCAGCATACCAAAAAACCCTTTAAACGATAACCATCATGGATTTTTGCGATTACGGCGCGGCGGCCATATTGGATTGCAAAATTATCTCGTGATTCGTACTCAGCATACCGAAAAACCACTGAAACGATACCCATCATGGAATTTTGCGATTAAGGCGCGGCGGCCATATTGCATTTAAAAATTATCACAGGATTCATACTCAGCATACCAATACACCCCTTAAACGATACCCATCATGAAATTTTGTGGTTACGGCGCGGCGGCCATATTGTATTGTAAAATTATCACGTAATTCGTACTCAGCATTCGAAAAAACCCATTAAACGATATTCATTACGAAATTATGCGATTACGGCGCGGTGGCCATATTGGATTGCAAAATTATCTCGTGATTCGTACTCAGCATACCAAGAAACCCCTTAAACGATACCCATCATGACATTTTGTGATTACGGCGCGGCGCCCATATTGGATTGCAAAGTTATCACGTGATTCGTACAAAGCATACCAAAAAACCCCTTAAACGATACCCATCATGAAATTTTGTGATCACACCGCGGTGGCCATATTGGATTGCAAAATTATCATGTGATTCATACTTAGCATACCAAGAATTCCTTTAAACTATACCCATCATGAAATTGTGTTATTACGGCGCGGTGGCCATATTGGATTGCAAAATTAGTACGTAATTCGTACTCAGCATACCAAAAAACCCTTTAGACGATACCCATCATTAATTTTTGTGATTACACCGCGGCCGCCATTTTGGATTGCAAAATGATCCCGTGATTCAAACTTAGCATACAACTTTAGAAAACTTTAGAAATTTTTATGACCAGCTATTATGTAATTTACATTTTTTACGCAACTGTAGCAAACGTACGCAACGGAAACTCTCAAAAGAAATGAAATATCCTAGTTGTCGAAAAATGTTTCGTTGCTGCTAAGCTCTTATTCGCCTTAGCGTGATGTTATATATTTTGGTACTTTTCAAAAATGGACATTTTGTTAAGAAACTCTTGAAATTCAACTAGCAGTCTCTTAGACTCTAGAGTTAGAACAACTAAACAAACAAACTCTTTAGCTTAAAAATAATAGTATAATATATATAGGTAATTTCTTTACGATTAACTCATATATTTACGAAACTAATAAATCACTATACTTAATAAAGTTAGATGCATTTACTACGTCAAACAAAGTTAGCATGCTGTTTCTTTCTACTCTACTGTATACTAGGGCATGAGAGTTGACTGCCGCTGCCGGCGCGCGGTGTGTCTCGCGCCCGGGGCGAGGGGAGCGCCAAATGCCTACTTGTGCGCAATAACCGCCCCTTAATGAGTAATCACCCGCGTAGATCCCGTTCTCGGGAATAATATACTAATATAGCCCATGTTACTGCCAACAAACAAGAAAAAAATCAAACAAACAATCAATCAAATCTTTCCTCTATATAATATTAGTATAGAAGAAATCCCTTTCAGTTCCACATAAATTAAATAAATTCATAAAATAATGATCGCCGTCATCAATCGAATACAGTGGACGTAAATCTTCACAGCAGGTTTTGTACGAAAGTGCCGGTACGGTAGTGCTTTTAATGTGAAGGTTTCTATAGAGTTGTGAAGTGAACACGACACGAGTCACTTCGTATAGGATATAAATTGCGTCTACCAATGTGTATGAGCTCTTAGTATCTTCGGCTGCCCAAGTCTGCTTTCCACGTACAAGAAAAAATAAAGGATCCTGACCCAATACCTTTTTTTAAACATGTGAAAATCCCGCCGAATTTCACGCCGAACCCGAACCTAATAAATAAAATACAACACACATGGTCTCTACTTATTTTTCTGGCGCCGCGCGATCCCTGTCCGGCTAACTCCTCGGAAACATGTCTCAAGATGATCTCATACCTTATTTTGTTACTTACTTACGCTATTCTTTTCTTTTCTTCCAGATTGAATGGCGTGATCCATGGCTGATGGGCCTCGTCTCTTTCCACATCATCATAACATTCACATGCTTCTCAACGAGAAACTATGGGAATTTTCAAGTCATCTTGTTTATTATATTATGTAAGTATAAAGTTAATACTTACAACATTTCCTTGTAATTTAAACAAAAATAACAGTAGCATGATTTAATATAGATATCTTTAAAACGTTCGTTTATGTAAGATAAGTGATTATATTGGGCAGGAGGATTAAATGACTGCATATTTTTGGTTGTTACGATTTTTACTTGGTTTCAATTGACGCACACTTAGGGCAATTTGCTTTGGGCAAACGTAGGCTATGCCCCAAAGCCCTTAAAAACATTTCTGGAACTAAACAATATTATTAAACCTTCTTGGCGTATGCTTATCAATTGCCCATGGCAGGTCATAAGTAAAATGTTAAAAGACCAACGACTAATTATTTTTTTAATTAACCGCACATTGATAAGTGTTTTAGTTTCACATGAGCGGTTCTCGTAGAGGATAACATGCATGCTTGCCAATGCTAAATGCTAACAATGTATGGGTATAACGGATGGTCATACAAAAAACTATTACAAGCGAGAAATCGACCGACAACCTAATAATTTGTTTATGTGATAACAGGGTTGTCAGTCACACAAAATCCTTCGATGATCTGTAATCATTTCGGGCATATTATAGACGCGTAAGAATTTCAGTCTTGTCAGTGTTTCAATACCGTCCAAGGTCTCCCTCGGATCCGTTTTGACTGCTTCACATAGTAGATTTGATTTGACTATTTTTCAACATTGAGGGATTCTACTGAGATATGTCTTCTCAATCCCTATTAGGGCGCTCAGTCGTGGTGCTAATTTCCATCAGATATGTGCTATGCTACGTTGCTATGGATGTATTTCATAATCACCCATCATATGAATTGCTCCACATAGCAAAATACGGGGTGCTCCACATAGAAACGAATTTCAACAAATGTTTTTTTATGGAAGGATGCATGCTATGGATGGAGGGTACTTATGCTAAGGGTGCTTGCTATGAATGGTTGCGAGTGTTGTAGCTATGTGAAGACCAGGGTACCCAGATATCTTAGCTTTTACATCATCGCAGTATAGCTGCATTACACATCTCTGATGGAAAAGCAGCCTAACGATTGGGACAACCTAAAACGACTACACAAGAAGAAAGAAATAAAATTAACAATACAATTTTCACTCGTTCCTTGAATACCCGGGAAGTTATACGTGAAAATGAATAATTATTATTAAAATATAAAGTAATAATAAAGTTGTTAAACAAAACGCGATAGCTAAGGAAATTAATTAAGAATTTAAATTTCCTTTTTAAATGAATAAAGACAACTTGGTTAGAACAGGGATATCAATATTCGTTAACTGGTGCTGTTTTTCCTTTGTTGTAAAATATACATACAACACGGTCAAAACCAAACTTCAGATGCTTATCGGTTTTTTAGATGAGAAGTGTATTTTTAAAAACAAATCAAGATATTTAACAAATAGAAACTAGGCCAAGACGAGTTGATACTCGTAAATAATAGATAGTACCTATATTATTAAATTTACAGCCTAATTGTATTGGTAAGCCAGCGTATACCGTGTCAGAAGGTCACGTTATCGATTTAGCCATTAGAACAGATACGTACCTACGTTCTGTTAAACTAGATACATGTACCTCTTTATACTTACTTGCATGGTTTCCTAAATAATCACCTAGTCATCTAAATGATCTCAGATTATAGTTATGCCATTCGTCGTAGTAAGCCCAAGATACTAAATGTGTAGATAGATGCCCTAGCGTGTTCTAGAGTCTACAGGTGATAATAAACTAGTCTTTATAGATACTTGCATGGTTTCCTAAATGATCACCTGGTCTTCTAAATGATCTCAGATTATAGTTATGCCATTCGTCGTAGTAAGCCCAAGATACTAAATGTGTAGATAGATGCCCTCTAGCGTGTTCTAGAGTCTCCAGGTGACATTAAACTAGTCTTTATAGATACTTATAACACAATGATGTTCAGTGTTACTCACCAACTAGCGCGAGGAAGCTATGCAGAGAACTCTTTCCCAGGGCGCCTTACTACAGAGTTTCTAGTGGGTGCGCAAGGGAGGCCAGGGCTCTGACGAAAACAGCCAATAGGGTGTACACACATATTTATATAGTACACAGTACACTACAGAGACAATGAGATTACATAGATACAGAAAGCACAGACATACATAAGAATATTACGGGTTTAGGTACTAATGGTACAGCACTACACTAAATCAGCGTGAGGAAGTAACTTAGGCGGCTAGATTACACGTATAAGTATGATGACAGGTACTGGCCTGCAGTGTGAGCGGAGAATGGCAGTGGCCGATGGTAATGCCAGGTGTATGAAGACTGCAGGTTCCTCTCAAGTCACCTCGCTCGTGTAGTCCACGTGTTATTGAGTGTATTACAAGTGTGGCTGTTCGACTTTTCCCCGTACTAAAAAACCCTGTCATGAAAGAAGCGACAAATTAAGATACTGACTGCGCGACAGACGAAAATCGACCCGCTTTGCAAATAATTAATTGAAACTTACCAGAATCAGGGTATAGGTTATCACAGAGTTTAATCATTTCTGAGGAGAATAGGTGAAACCCAGGCTAATCTCCTTAACAAGTCCTCAGGTTCCAACTTATAACCTCTAAAGAAAAATTAAGGTGTGCTACTCAGAGTTATTTCAAAATTCACTGCTGCTTAGAGGATGGTAAAAGAGGCTTGGAACTTCATAGCAGTGCTATTTATACCCTCACTATCGAATCCTCTAGAAAATCCTTTTATAAAACCCGTTTGCTGCGCAATTCCTGCGTCCATGCACAAAAAACCCATAGACTCACGTCCGTTTCCTTGAGAGAGCTGTTGCCACAGCAAAAAAACAATGAATCGATCATGGCGCTCTCACACGCTCAATGATCATTGACAAGCCTAAGACCAGACATTGCTACTCATAGAAAATAAATGTTACATACTTGCATTGTTTCCTAAATGATCACCTGGTCATCTAAATGATCTCAGATTATAGTTATGCCATTCGTCGTAGTAAGCCCAAGATACTAAATGTGTAGATAGATGCTCTAGCTCTAGCGTGTTCTAGAGTCTCCAGGTGACATTAAACTAGTCTTCATAGATACTTGCATGGTTTCCTAAATAATCACCTGGTCATCTAAATTATCTCAGATTATAGTTATGCCATTCGTCGTAGTAAGCCCAACATACTAAATGTGTAGATAGATGCTCTAGCTCTCTAGCGTGTTCTAGAGTCTCCAGGAGACATTTTTTTTGGCAACTTTGTGACCCCCTTTTTTTCTTACGTTACACATTAATTGTCAGTTTATTGAAATGCACACTTTTCAACACGTAGGTAAATAATTATACAGTATGGGATTCTTCAAAGAAAGTATCTTAGAAGATGTTTACAGGATCGACAGCGCGAGTGTAGCACCTCTGGTGTTGCAAATGTCCGTAGGCTACGGTGACTACCAGTACATCTGGTTGGCCGTATGCTTGTCTGCCACTTCAGTGGTATAAAAAAAATTACCGGGTCTTACCTTGCCTTAATCTGATGCGCTAGAGCTTTTGTAGCGATCTCTTTTTTACTATCCTTATCAGCTGCCCAAAAACACAATAAAATAATGTCTGAACGACAAGGAAGAATTGTGTTGAGGTAATAGTCACATAGGGCTTAAAAATACCTGTAACTGTTTAATATTATACGTAAAAATCGACATTGTTTTGTGTTTCTTGTGTCTCTTTGTCTCTGTTATAAATAATATACTTAATTGGTTATAGTTATTCTTAATTCTCACGAGCAGACGTATTTATTTATGAATTAAATAATAAATAAATATATTTTTGGAAATCTGTTAACATCTACAATCTACATACTCGTAGTCCCCTTTGTTGAGTCGAAAAATGATGACCTATAAATGACTAAGTAGAGCCAATGTTTCTCTTTTTACTCGATCTCTTTGTATCAATCAATCTCATCAACATATGGCAGTTCTCTTCTGAACATAGACTGCTCCCAATTATTTCATTTAAGGAGGAGGTATTTAATTTATAATCATCATTTTGTACTATGCTGAAAGCAAAGAATCTACACATTAAGTCCACAAAATTGTAGGCATTAGAGCCGAACTGTTTTGGCATAATGTCTTTAGTAGATCGATTGATAACATGGTGATGTTAACTGTAGTAGACAACTAGACCATCTTAATTATTAAATAACATTTTTTTCTATTCCAGTGTTATTAGTATATTTCTCTGAGAACATCAACGAGGTGGCTGCGAGAAATTGGACATTATTTTCAAGACAACAATACTTCGACAGCAAAGGGCTGTTCATATCAGTGGTGTTCTCCATCCCTATATTACTCAACTGTATGATAATGGTGGTAAGTTGACACTTGTATTCTTTTTTTTTTTTTTTATGCTACTTAGGTGGCAGACAAGCTTACGGCCCACCGGAAGGTTGGTAACCGTAGCCTATAGACGTATTAGCATGTATGAAGAAACATCCTCATCCTACTAGACTAACTGCGGGAAAGCCTGGGGACAATCTTCCGAGGGTTATCGGGGCTCCCGGCCTCAAGATGCGGTTCCACTCAGGCGGAGCAGAGAGGAGCTGTGCCGCGATTCACCAATCACGGTGCGAAGTGGAAAAGAGATGTGGATTTTAGGCCATGTGATTGGTGAATCGCGGCACAGCTCGTCTCTAACCGCACTTTTAGGCAGTTATGGAGTACTGCGTGGTTTTAACCGGTTGTAGTCTGGCGTAGCATCCATGTGGTTTTCGTAAAAATAGCCCACTTTCTAGTGATTTCTAGATTTACGGTAAAAAATCCTTAGGCCACGACTTAAAAGCAATAAAAGCTGGCAGTGTGTGATGGCGTCACGTAGCGATTACACTATCGACTATGGTCACTCTTGCACCATATTTTGCCGTACCAGTCCCGCTGTCGCGAATAACGTTTCAATGAAACTTCATAGTGCCTCACTACACCGCTGCATCGCATCCTTCACCCCGACCGCTCGCTTTTGTCAAGGCCACGACCTTAAGAAAAAATATTAAAAAGAGAAAGAATACTATACTAGTATCGCACCGAATGAATTGCAACCTCTATCCTATCTACTATTGTGTGCATGTTGTACTCCAGTGACCTTCACAGTCTGTGCATAAACCACTGAAGCACTGATTTTCTAAGAAACATTTTGTTAACCAGCTTAATCAAGTAATCTATTACTAGACTGTGAGAATAATGTCGTACTAGAATAAAAGCTGCTTTTTCATTAGTTACTTTAATTAAATATTTCCAAGTCAGATCATTAACAATAAAGGCTGGTTTCCACCGCGAGATGAGCGTTCTCATTAATGTAAACTGATTAATTGTGTTCTCGCCACCGCACCGCGCCACAGATGGTGCAAGTCATTAATGGAAACCGCTCAGGTCGCGTTGGAAATTTGCCTTTATAATTCACTACTACTAATGTAAATGACATAGAGATAGGCGTTACAGATATATTATGGCATGTTTCAGGGTTCATGGCTGTACCAGTCGACGCAATTGATGACGAATCTAAAGAAGGCACAGTTGCGGCAACGCCTGAAAGAAATGAACCTAAACCGCGAACACCACTCAAAGGCGGAGTAACCAATGTCGATTAGTAGGTATGAAGAGAAATAATATTTTTGCTAGAATTGTGACGGAACAATGAATCTTTGGTTATATTTAATAACACAGTGATTTATTTATAAAAGAATGATCTAGCAGGACCTAGTCCAGTAAGTGAGATGCTGTAGGGCTTTGTAAATATTTCCAAGTTGTCCTAAGAAAGCAACGCGATACCTTTTTAAACTGTTATAACTATAATCGAATCGAAAATATTTATAGTACAGATATTCTACTTAAACATAAACGATGTAACACAGGTTAAATTGTTTTTGCAATCTTAAAACTAAACGAAAATAATACTTGGCCTTTTGCCAGGTAAAATTATTTAAGTACCTATTCAAAACCGAGGAACTGTACATTACTATGTACAATTTTTGTTTGGTCTCAGCAATAATATTCATAATATTGTCGTAATTTCCTTGAAGTTTATCAACTTTCAATCCGTCCCGAATTACTAATCCACCGATATCCAAAAATCATAATTTCACAACTTTGGTCGCTTTTTACAATGTCTATAACAAATTAGATGTTTTGACGTTACTAAAAATTTGGACGGTGCCCAAGTAAAAGTCTTAGGCATCCATCTAGGTCACTTACCTTTTTTCTTAAATTTTGAGATATTTCTGTCTCAAATCTATGATAAACAGTCGAAAATGCAGTTTAAATCTTGTAAACATAACGTGCAAATATGGTTTGTTGTTGCACCTAGCTGGAAGCTTAAACACATACAAGACCTGTTTTCATTTTTTTTCTTTGTTGGTGAGAAACCAAATAATACGCGTAGTGACTACGGATGAATCGTGTTTTACAAATTATTAGTATCTCCTATATTTACGGTATAATCGCATGTACACTGTTCTGGATTTCATCTTGTATATAAAGGCAAGGATATACCGAATATGGTGCTATCTTCTTTATTCGCATGCCTTTGAGTGTAAGGGTCAGCGCAGACAGAGAGGATTAATCCGCGCGCAGTCTCGAGCATTTTCTTTACGGATCGCGTATGATCCCCGTGTATGTTCGAGGACGCGCGAGCATTTCTTGTTAGGTTCAAGTATTTATGCACTTTATTGCAATAATTTTTAAGTTTATTTTCAAGTGCGTTAATAAAATCCTCTCCGCTGCGCTCCGTTCTATCTGCGCTCAGCCTTAGTCGTATCTCGTTTTCTCGTAGGCATTTAGTTCTATAGTTCTTTTACAAAATAAATACCTAGTTCATTGGTACCAAGTGGGTTTAAGAATCCAAACTGACAATATCACAATATAAAGCGCAAAGCACCCTGATCTGGCAAGGAGATCATTATGTTTTAACTAAATACTGTGCAAAACACACGATAACAAGGTCATTATTTGAACGAACTCATTTTACCGCGGGATCTGATGAGGACCGTCGAATTTGTTCAAATAATCTTACTTCCCTGTGTTTGGTACGGTATTTGATTGAAACAGAATGATGTCCGCGCCATGTCTTTGCCAGACGCCAGATCAGTGTGCTTAGCGCCTAACTCCTTGCATTTTTGTAAATAATTCTTGAATTGTACAAAACATTTTGTTATGTCGTGCATTTTTTATTGCAAAATTTATTTATTTTGTATTGTTGTCGAATACAAAAGTAGTATTTTTAAGCATTTTGTCTTAATCACACAAGATCTTAGTCACATACGTTTAATTTTATTCCAAACCTATGTGGCTTAATTTCGCATATTATGTATGATACATTATTCTTCATAATCATAGGTGTTTTCATTGTCTGTTTTTTTCGCATTTACTTTACGAAATATTTATTCCCAACGCTGTATATAAATTGCATATCTGTTGTAATATTGTGTAGGTACTTAATTAACAAACAGCATATTAATTTTCTTCTACTTATGTAAGTCCCAATATTTAAACGAGTTGCCATTTGTGTTATAGATTGATGTGATGTACAAAAAAGTGTACAAAAGTCCATGTGTGATTTCAACTTTACGGACCCAGCTATTGCTATCTCTGTCTAAAATCCATGTAAAGAAAAGGATATTCAATTTGACTCATTTAATTCCTTATGTTCACTCTGCATGGTCAAACCTTTATAAATTGAATGACAACGAACGAAAATATTTGTTTTAAACTAACACGCGTTGAACTCATATTGTATTGAAAACGGGATTTCGCGCGGCACTCTTTCACTATTAAATAAACACAAGGAGGTACTGAATACCTTTATTTAATAGAAAAAAGTGCCGCGCGAAATCCCGTTTTCAATACAATTTTCTACCATTCATAGTTACAAAAATCTTGTAAATTTTTTACGCCTTTTGTTGAAAGATAGACAATAACAAAACTAAGGATTTGTTTTTAAATTTGAGGTCAACTGTGTTACATACAGGTTTTTTTGATGTTTATACCTAATCTTATTATAAACTGGTGAGGTATAATAATAACATTAATTAGATATTATTTCATTATTTATGCTTAGCTTATTATGATAAAAGGTATTGTAATCTTGGATGTAAATAAAATACAGACGTATTATGACATTGTGATTGCAGGAATTTAGTCGTGAATTGGCAGTTTATGTATTCTATATAATATGTTTGAAGTTTTGATGGCAGTACTTTGGTATTCTTTTTAGATCCGTGGTTGTAATGTATGTAAAAAGAAAACTGTTTTTGGGCAATGTGTAAATCATGGTCTTATAAAAAAGTGGCACGAAACTCCTTACCGCTATCAATATAAATTTGTCCACTTGAATTTACAGTTTAGTTTAGTTTCTGTCCAGCTTTTTTATAGGTCCATGTATAAACATTACCAGTTATAAAGTGTATTTATTTTGTTGTTATTGTGAATGTTTATTTTAACTCTGACACGATAAACGACATAAATACATAAATACATAATTTACTCAACAGCGAACTTAAAGCAATAAATATTTTATGTATAGAAAACTGCAGGACTAAAAGACCAACCGTAATCCCTGCGCTTACACACATGCAAAATGCGCTCGGTATTATAACAAATTAGAGATAGTACAGATGGAAAACTCATGTATGTACTTTTTTCACACCTACCCTCTGCTACACACGCGCACAAATCAGTATCGGAAATTCGGGTAAGACCGCCTGACCTCGTGTCTGTGAGTGAGTGGTCTATGTGTGCGTAGCCTCAGCGAATTTAGTATGTAGGTTTCAATCTGTACTATCTCTAATTTATGGTATTATATTCTTTAACTGTGACAAAACCAAGGTCATTTTCAAAAGAATCAATTTACGTCAAACTGTTCCTTGGGCAGGTTAGTCAATTTCACAGCAGGAATTCTTGTAACGACAAATTAAGGAAAGTTCTCAATAGTGAGTTTATTTCCTCACTAAAGATGTTTTCAATTAACAAAATTACCTGGAATAGACATGTCTAACGAATTACATTAATGTAATTACTATATAACTAGATGGAACAGACGGATTTTAAAAAAATCTGATCAGACTCTTCGACCAAGTAATAGTAATAGACGGGCCCACGTCATACATTACAAACTCAAAAAGTGAGACTAGTTCACACACAGATATTGCAGCAAAATTAGAACTTACGAGTGAAAAGTAATTCCCGATTCTTTTTTCTAATGTAGGGTAGTGTTTTTACACAGGAAGGCATCTTGCGTAAAATGTCTTATCTTGCCACGTATTTCACCTTCAAAACAATATCACCGACTACGACCAAGTTACGCATGAGCTTACTTTAACGTCTTTAATACTAATGTATGGATGGGCCCGTCTATTATTACTTGGCCGAAGATCGGACCTAGAAATTTATTGTGGGAAAAAGCGAATACGAAAGGCGAAGAATCGTGTTATGTCGAAAATTGCGAGCGGTCTGTGTCCAAGCAGTTAACTGCAATAGGTTGATAATTAACTACTTAATAATATAAAAGTGAAATTTTGCGTGCAAAAACCTGTTATAGAATCTAACTTTAGAGTACTATAGTTTGTAAATTGTAATATATATCTTGACCTCTGTGAACGTAAACAAATTGCAGTTATATTTCCAAGGCATTAAGTAGTTATTTACAATTTGGATCACTGTATTATCACTTTCTGCTTTTCAATCACATAAGTTTTATGCCTTTGAAATAAAGTCTATTTTTGTTTACGTTAATACAACTCATAATTATAAAATTCGGGACTCCACACGAAAGACTTTTTACAGTTACATACACCGACGTTTCGGACACGTTACAGCGCCCGTTTTTGAGGTTAGACCGAAGGGAGTATCGACAAACAACATGAAGTTACTTTTTGTTGAACTACCCTCCGTTATCATTACAACGAAGGATAAGGCCGGCGACACATCACACTCACTACGTCAGTTTTTTAAGTTTTCTGATTTCAACGGCTTCACGCACCGTTCGTGGATAATAATGGCGATCAGTGGAGAGGACTTTCAGTTGGTAAAGTTCGATCCAGTGATTACTGCCCGAATCGAGATGTTCTGCCATTGCCGATTTGAGAAACTGACAATTTTTCACAGCTGCAATATGTTCTTTGACCCTTTCCGCGATGCTCCGCTTTGTTTGGCCTATGTAGGAACTACCGCAGCTGCAATCCACTTTGTCGATCCTCTCTTCAGTCCAACCGCGACCACGGGAGCTGCAACGTGTCCGAAACGTAAGTGAATGTAAGTAAGAAGTATTTCGCGTGAAGTCTCGAATTTTATAAGTATGAGTATTAAAAACGGCGACAGCTTAAATATAACGTTAAAACAACTGTCTTGAATCAAGCAACATTTTACAGACGTGAATATAATATTGTTACTATTAGACAATAATGCTTGAGTTTGATTTTTCTGTAAAATAAGTGCTGTAATAATTAAAGTGCCATTATTAAACATTCACAATGAGTAAATGTATGTGATATGATAATTCTATTAATAAATGGAAGGTGCAATAAAATTAGGTTTGTTAGGCTCGGCTAGAATTTTTGTATTTGTTTAGCGTTACAGATATAAAACTATTGTATTATGGAAAAGGCATTTTGAATAGTGATATAAATATGTTTTTTAGTAAACACGTATGTTGATTTATTAAAGTACCTATGTTTTTTTTTCACTTTACCTCAAAACCTACCTGTTTGGTTGGGTCATCGTAGGCAGCATGCATTTATTTTTCGCCACTTCAAGGCAATAATAAAAAAAAGCGCAATAAATGTAGAATTATAGCGTTCCAGGGTGTGGAAAAGTTTCTATCGTATTAATTCTAGTATGTAGTCATCTAGTTAGCAGTTAAATAAACAGCGAATTAAGTTAGCTGGCTCTCAAAATTTCATAATACCTGTACCTACCTACTTTGGTACCTACTATTAATTTCCTTAACTTGTGGGAAATATTTTAAATGGATCATCATTATCGTCATATGATCACGCCTTTTATCAGGTAGAGGCATATTTTTAATGGATCCCTACAAAAATGGGTAAAATTTATATACAAACTTCAAAATCAATTCAAATTCTTCCCGATTATCGCCTGACGAACGCGGTGGAAGGATGTGTTGTGTATATTAATTCAGCTTTATCCAGCTAATGTTCTGGTAAATAGGTAAGTATTATAATCAAATATGATGTGTGTTAATATATTTAGAAGACCGGTAATAATAATGTTTCATTGTTATGCTAAAATCACGGAAATACCAATTCTATATAGTTTTTGTAAATGACTTCACTTTGGCAGCGGCTCTTTGCGGGGCTGCGAAGTTGAAAAGCAGAGTAGGTAAACCATTCTGCCTATAATATTTCGTCTACCTATATCTATTAAATATAATCATGCCCCAAAAGTACACTGCTGCAGTTTGTATGGTTGAAAATGTGTTGAATGACATATTTTATGATATTCACGTAAATAAATTCAACTCTTATTTTAAAGGCATAAGGTAGTTATTTAAAATTTGTTCTTGGGGCTTTGCGTTCTCACTCTGCATTGTAAACATAAAAGTTTGTGTCGTTGAAATAAAGTATATTTTTGCTTACGACATACAACTGTCACTCGAATCAAGCTATATTTTACGGACTAGCTATAGTAGCTCCAAGAAACACATCATTATGAGCGTAAAATTTTTTTCCGTTGAAGTAAATGTAGACTTATTTTTTTGTCTGCCTGTCTTTCTTGTATTGCACCGCCTAATCTCGCGAACGGCTGGATTCAGTTCTGACGAGAATTTCACTGGTGTTAAAGGAAATAATTTGAGCTACGTTTATTTTTGAAGAGGAAATTGGGCTCCGCGCAAAAGATATGAAATCTAATATTGGCAGACAATATAAATCGCGGTTTTAAGTAAAGCTTGACTTGACTTTGATAGGAATAGCAGTGTGCTTTGGGACGTAGTAGTAAGATATCTTGTTGTTGACGAGTAACTAACGAAGACTTGAGTTATGTATAGTGTGAACCTAAAGTACATTTTATCGTGTTCCTCGATCGCAATAACTCTCAACTCTATTTTGAAATGTGACATCACGAATTAAGTTAAGATCCTGTAGAAAACTCGTGGTAGTGGTTATCTGTTTAATTGTTCTGTACATACGAGCATATCATACATAGGTGGCATGGCTTGTCTATGCTTTACAATGTTTACCTATATTATTCCTTTCATCAACGGTCTTTTTAATTTGTTTAATACTTGAATAAAGGAATTGATTGAGATGTTTTCTTTTTCTATTTAAAAACGAATCTCTCGAGCTTCTAAAAATCACTTTTTAATGAAAGTATCTATGGTATTGCGTCTACTACCTCATATTCATACCTCAAAATCAGGCGTTGGCAGGCAAGCTAGCTGTTTCTAGTTCTTCAAATTCGATGTACGCTTTACTTTGTGCTTAAAAGTGAGTATGGTAGTCTGAAGTCACCTTTATGATGTGACATTGATAGTGGTAAAAAGAAAAATAGAACAGGTCCTCACTTACACGGAAATGTTGCTGCTTCATATCTATCTGGGCACTTGAAAAATCGTGGTAGGCGGTTTATTATAATGCTGTCGTGCAGGTGAGGCCGCAGTGGTAGCCAAGTTCTGCTGAGAATCATGGGGTCATTCTTCCGAGGGCTTACTCTGGGCTCCCAACCGTAATCAATTAGGTAGTGAACGTGTGGTTTTTAGTCAGTAGGAGTCCGGCATAGCATTCATGTAGGATTTTCCCGACGTTGAAAAAAATGCTGTCGTGCCGGTTTATAATGCTTCGTCCTAATGTTCACTCTGGATCACAGATTACTAAATAGTTACTAGGTATGTCTCCGAGCCTGGAGCCAGATTTCACTTTTTTAACTATCTTCAGAGGGTAAGTTTTAAATGAGTATTAAATATTGTTAAAGTAAAACTTATGCCTTAAATAGATTTTGGAGCCTTTGAATTTTTGGATGTTAACTTCATATTTTCGATGCAATCTAAATATTCGCGATAATCGATGAACAAGTTATTAAAGAATTGTGCTTTTCACAATTTTACATAAAACCACTTCCTTGATTTACTTGGATAGGTACTAGAATAATAGTTATGAACTTATGATGTATGTGTAGTGTACCTATGTATAATTTAATTTCAGACATAACGTTAGCATCTAGAGGATTATTAACAAAACGCCTTTATTTATCGTAAAATGGCACCTTCGCAGAATGTCGCTTTCTCAAATTTTTTTATCTTTCTTTCTATTTAGTTTTCTTATCTATCGCAAAATGTTGCGATAGTAGGTACCTTTTTTGAGACCTACGTGAAAACTTATTTTCAGTACCCTCTATAAAGTGTTTGTATCGAATTGTCAAAAAAATTTAGAGATTGGCAAAAATTGGTATGTATTTTATCCATTATTTTTCTTAACAATTCTGTTGTTGCGGTTAAAATTACTATCGCGGTTAAAGTTACTACCGCGACATTTTGCAAAAGAGGCTGGCGTCTAGGAAGCTCGGTTTGCTCAACAGGGCGCAGCAGTATTTTACTGTGGCGCAAACAATGCTACTCTAGTCACAAGTGCGGCCGCACATGGTACTGCTGTCACGTTTGGGCGGGGGCACCTGAGTATCAGCTTCGACCGTTCGACTCGGCGCAAAGCGAGCCATGAGAGTTGTCAACAATCCTATGCTTGCAGGTGGTGTGGAACCTTTTTGCGACAGGAGAGACATTGCCTCCTTTTGCGTGTTCTACCGCCTGTAGGTCGGTACAAAGGTTATTGTTTTGAAAAATTGTTTGATATGATGCCCACGGCTACTTTCTATCATCGCACTGCTCGCCATAGACAGGGTGTTCATCCTCACACTTTACGTCCGGAGCGTTCGAGCACGGTTATATCCGACAGGGGCTTTCTCCCGCGCACGCTTAGATTGTGGAATGATCCCATTGCCTCGGTTTTCCCAAAAGCCTACAGTATGGGGTTCTTCAAAAGGGTTCTTAGAAGGTTTTTACAGGGCCGGCAGCGTTAGTGTAGCGCCTCCGTCGTTGCAAGCGTCCCTAGGCAGCTGTGACCACCAGTGCATCTGGTGGGCCGTATGCTTGTCTGCCACATTAGTGGCATAAAAAAAACATTAGGAGAAAACGGCTTTTGGCGAAAGAGACTGTCTGAGAAAGCGACATTCAGTGAAAGAGACAAATCGTAGAAATGCCATTCCATGAAAGAGACAATTCGCGGACCGGTAGACATTTTGCAAATGTATAGGTAAATCCATCTAAAAAGCGGGGAAAGATCATAAGTATTTCGAAAGTTGCTACTACTACCTACTACTACTACTACTATCTTCACGCCAAATCCCTTGCGGGGTAGACAGAAAGAACCGAGCGCCACACGGCACGGTCCATACACACCTCACTTGCGTCTTCAACTTTCATTTTTCTTTTCATGCATGCACAAAAAGTGAGACTAGTTCACACACAGATATTGCAGCAAAATAGAAATTACGAGTGAAAAGTAATTCCCGATTCCGATCGGGAATTACCTTTCTTATTTTATGTGGCCTTGGCCTTCCTGTGCGTTCCCGAAGTGTAAAAACACTAGTTTTTACACTTAGGGAACGCACAGGAAGGCATCTTGCGTAAAAAGTCTTATCTTGCCACGTGTTTCACCTTCGAAACAATAACACCGACTACGACCAAGTAGTTAGCGCATGAGCTAACTTTAACGTCTTTAATACTAATGTATGGATGGGCCCGTCTATTATTACTTGGCCGAAGAAATTTATTGCGGGAAAAAGTGAATACGAAAGGCGAAGAATCGTGTTATGTCGAAAATTGCGAGAGGTCTGTGTCCAAGCAGTAAACTGCAATAGGTTGATAATTAACTACTTAATAATAAAAAAGTGAAATTTTGGGTGCAAAAACCTGTTATAGAATATAACTGTAGAGTACTATACAACACGCTGGAAATATCTGCGAACCTGGCTCGTGACGTCATGTAAACTGTACGGAATAATCCGCGCGCGATTACGTGCATAACGAGAATGTGCGGAATCTTGTCAAATATTATACCATTCAATCGCGGGCGGATTATACTAAATAGGCGAAAACGGGGTCAGGTGCGGGGAAGCGCGAGGGGAAGCCAGGTTTGCAGATATTTCGGCCGTGTTGTAGTTTGTAAAATACATCTTGACCTCTGTGAACGTAAACAAAATGCAGTTTTATTTCTAAGGCATAAAGTAGTTATTTACAATTTGGATCACTGTATTATCACTTTCTGCTTTTCAATCACATAAGTTTTATGCCTTTGAAATAAAGTCTATTTTTGTTTACGTTATGTAATACAACTCATACTTATAAAATTCGGGACTTTACACGAAAGACTTTTTACACTTACCTCCACCGACGTTTCGGAGACGTTACAGCGCCCGTTTTTGAGGTTGGACCAAAGCGAGTATCGACAAACAACATGAAGTTACTTTTTGTTGAACTACCCTCCGTTATCATTACAATGAAGGATAAGGCCGGCGACACATCACACTCACTACGTCAGTTTTTTAAGTTTTCTGATTTCAATGGCTTCACGCACCGTTCGTGGATAATAATGGCGATCAGTGGAGAGGACTTTCAGTTGCTGAAATTTGATCCAATGATTACTTCCCGAATCGAGGTGTTCTGCCAGTGCCGATTTGTTAAACTGACAAATTTTCACAGCTGCAATATGTTCTTTGGCTCTTTCCGCGATGGTCCGCTTGGTTTGGCCTATGTAGGAACTACCGCAGCTGCAATCCACTTTGTCGATCCTCTCTTCAGTCCAACCGCGACCACGGGAGCTGCAACGTGTCCGAAACGTAAGTGAATGTAAGTAAGAAGTATATTGCGTGAAGTCTCGAATTTTGTAAGTATGAGTGTTAAAAACGGCGATAGCTTAAATATAACGTTAAAACAACTGTCATTGAATCAAGCAAAATTTTATAGACTTGAATATAATATTGTTACTATTAGACAATAATGCTTGAGTTTGATTTTTCTGTAAAATAAGTGCTGTAATAATTAAAGTGCCATTATTAAACATTCACAATGAGTAAATGTATGTGATATGATAATTCTATTAATAAATGGAAGGTGCAATAAAATTAGGTTTGTTAGGCTCGGCTAGAATTTTTGTATTTGTTTAGCGTTACAGATATAAAACTATTGTATTATGGAAAAGGCATTTTGAATAGTGATATAAATATGTTTTTTAGTAAACACGTTTGTTGATTTATTAACAAAGTATGTTTTTTTTTTCACTTTACCTCAAAACCTACCTGTTTGGTTGGGTCATCGTAGGCAGCATGCATTTATTTTTCGCCATTTCAAGGCAATAATAAAAAAAAGCGCAATAAATGTAGAATTATAGCGTTCCAGGGTGTGGAAAAGTTTCTATCGTATTAATTCTAGTATGTAGTCATCTAGTTAGCAGTTAAATAAACAGCGAATTAAGTTAGCTGGCTCTCAAAATTTCATAATACCTGTACCTACTTTGGTACCTACTATTAATTTCCTTAACTTGTGGGAAATATTTTAAATGGATCATCATCATCGTCATATGATCACGCCTTTTATCAGGCAGAGACATATTTTAAATGGATCCCTTCAAAAATGGGTAAAATTTGTATAAAACTTAAAAACTTCAAATTCTTGCCGATTTATTGCCTTACGAACGCGGTGGAAGGATGTGTATATTCAGCTTTATCCAGCTAATTTTCGGATAAATAGGTAAGTATTATAATAAAATATGATGTGTGTTAATATATTTAGAAGACCGGTAATAATAATGTTACATTGTTATGCTAAAATCACGGAAATACCAATTCTATATAGTTTTTGTACTGCTCGTTCGCTCTAACTTTGCCGCTCGGCTCCATACTAAAGTCGAATTTTTTATTAGACGAAGTAAATTGACAGCAACTAATGTCACTTCTTCATACAATGTTGCTTATTTTCTATGACGAAGTGACATTAGCTACTGTCAATTTACTTCGTGTAATTAAAAATTCGGGTATACGCCTCTACGCCAGCGGCAAAGTTAGAGCGAACGGGTAGTAAATGACTTCGGCTCTTTGCGGGCCTGCGAATTTGAAAAGCAGAGTAGGTAAACATTCTGCCCACAGAAATCAGAAAAAAGGAGAAATGGCATGCGCGCGTATCGGTGTCCGTACAATCTGACAAAAATGGTCAGGTTAGTCGTGAGCGGCGTGTCAGATGATCAGTCTTGAGTTGATTGCGACAGTGAAATAGTTCAAAATGCCGCCTTGTTCCGTCTCTGTATGTAAAAACCGAAGTAACATAAAAAACTTTACTACCCATGGCATCACTTACCATATGTAAATACAAGTAATTCATTGTATTTATCATTAAATTCAATTAAAAACAACAGCCGACACATATTTGTTACTGCTTACTGTGATATAGCAGTATTACCGCAGTAGACGTAGACTCTTATTGTGTTCAAAATACATGTCGTGCTGAGTAGTACTAACTAAGTTCGATACCACATCCCACGACGCAATGGATAGAACGCGGGTTACGCGGGAAAGAATCGTACTCGATTCATGAGTCGAATAATACGCTCGTTGCATGGAGAAGCGAGTTAGGGATGTACCGGCCATGTGGTCATTCAAATCAAATATCGGGAAGTTATCGATAACATTTTCCTAGGAATATTTTATTTTATAGATTGGTGAGTGAATGTTAAATATTTTTAAAACATATTTCAATTATATTACAGTGCACAAAAAATGTAAACCAGAACAATGCAGTAAGTTTATTTGAAATAAAGTGAAGGTTAGTGAGTTACCTACATAGTTAGGAATGTGTTAAGTGCTTTACTGTGCTTGTGTTACCTTTTAATAAATATCCCTTTTATTCCCATTCTAATGGCTTGATGGGTATTACTTATATTTTTTGCACGCTTACAGTGTTTTAAATGCACATTGTATGGCATGAATTCGATATTGGTTTTGAAGCTTTCTATGGGATTATTTTGGAAATTTCTTTTTAATTAAAATAAGGGAAAGCGTTTACAACAAATTATCATCCAAATATGTATATATTTAAAAAAAAATCTAGACCCAATAAAGCGACGATTAAATTAACTATTAACTGGTTTTTGTTACTTTTCTTGTTGCAAATCACCCTCTATTATGCAAGATCAAAGCAATATGTTTTCCAATTAAGATTTGCTATTAAAAATTTACTATTTTTGGGTTTTCACAGCCTTCGCATGTGAGGTTTAAAAGTAACATTGCAATTAGATGCTTTTATCAAAAATGTGCCTTGCGTTGTCTTTACAGATTTCCAAAAGATCCAACTTTTAAAAAGAAATGGATCGATGCTACAGGGCGGCCAGATAATTGGTTCCCCACAAAAAATAGTACCATATGCTCAGTTCATTTTGAGCCTGAAATATTTCAGCCTCTAAAAATAAAGCGGAGTTTTGTTTTGTCATGTCGCCGTTTCTAAGTAGAAATGAGATTTCACCAGCAAATCTCGGCCTACAAGGGGTAGGCCGAGAAATGGTATTATAGGGTTGATAACTACAATTTTTTTTAAATCATCAAGTTTGTGTGTATTAAAATGGTAATATGCGTACACTTAAGTACACATGATTGAAATTCAGAGTATAGTTAATAATCCTAATTCAAAATTTTAAGGGACCTAGATTATAAGAAACTATTACATACATACATACATATGGCCACGCCTTTATCCCCGAAGTGGTACGCAGAGGCATATTATATGCCCACATTTCACCTTTGTATAATTTGTCCCACGTAATAGGTAGTGAGCCGTATTGCCGTGTTTAAATAGACAGGCGCAGGTTGTGACTGCCTGCTGTTGAAATAAAACCTTCAACTTAGCTTAACGACTGCCATTTTACTGGCAACCGGGACCAACGGCTTAACGTGCCTTCCGAAGCACGGAAACGCTCAAATTAATGTCACAAAGTGATCACATGGATGGTCACCCATCCATGGACCGGCCATAGTGAAAGTTGCTTACTGCAGTGATCGTTTACAGAACACTGAGTCCGCGGGCCACGAGCGCTTCTTTATTACTATTATTCAAAATAAAAGGTCCTATGCGTTGCTATAGTTATGTAGCGGATCATAAAAATGTGACATTATTTATTTCATTTACTTAGTACTAAGTTTGTGATTGACTTCATGTTAATTAAATGAGTAAACACAGTATTATTTGTTTTTGATCTTACCACGCATAGATACAATACATAATACAGGTCACTATTATAGTTATAAAACATTTAGGTACTTCCCAATAAGTATATCACAAATGTTTTTTCACATACATTATTCTCTAAAACTGTATACAACTATCGATACTGTACCATTTCTTAAAATATTGCCCCATCACTAGAGCTATTTCATTGGCAGAGAAACCGACTTTTTTGGCCAATGATTTTGTTTGCAGCAGCGGAGCTGAGGTGTGATTGGTTTTTACTATTGCGATGATTGGTCGGGTTGATTGCGTTGAGCACGGAGTGGGGCTCAGCTAGCGACACCCGGTTTTCATACATTTCCTTACTCAACAGCATATCTCCTTTTTTCTGACTGTGATTCTGCCTATGATATTTCGTCTACCTATATCTATTGAATTTAATCATGCCCCAAAAGTACACTGCAGCAGTTTGTATGGTTGAAAATGTGTTGAATGACATATTTTGTATTCTATTCTAAAGGCTTAAGGTAGTTATTTAAAATTTGTTTTTGGGCCTTTGCGTTCTCACTCTGCATTGTATACATAAAAGTTTGTGTCGTTGAAATAAAGTCTATTTTTGCTTACATCATACAACTGTCGCTCGAATCAAGCTATATTTTACGGACTAGCTATAGTAGCTCCAAGAACACATCATTATGAGCGTGAAAAGTTATTACCATTGAAGTAAATGTAGACTTATTTTTTTGTTTGCCTGTCTGTCTTGTATTGCACCGCCTAATCTCGCGAACGGCTGGATTCAGTTCTGACGAGAATTTCACTGGTGTTAAAGAAAATAATTTGAGCTACGTTTATTTTCGAAGAGGAAATTGGGTTCCGCGCAAAAGAAGAAGATCTTAATGATTATATGTACAATGGTCGGCCTTAACTAATATTGGCAGATAATATAAATCGCGATTTTAAGTAAAGCTTGACATGACTTTGATAGGAATAGCAGTGTGCTTTGGGACGTAGTAGTAAGACATCCTGTTGTTGACGAGAAACTACCTAAGACTGAGTTATGTATAGTGTGAATTTAAAGTCATTTTATCATTTAGGTTTCACGTTGTTTGACATAATTATATTGCTCCTATCAAGGATTCCTCAATCGCAATAACTCGCAACTCTATTTTGAAATGTGACATCACGAATTAAGTTTTAAGATCCTGTAGGAAACTCATGGTGTGTGACAGTGGTTATCTGTTTAATTTTTCTGTACATACGAGCATAATCATACATACATACATATAATTTGGGACACTGTAAAACGTATCACAAATACCACAAAAAGCAAGAACTCTTCCACACCGCTATTAAATTGCTTACCAACACCAGTACAATCATGTAACAATGTTAATTCGTTTTTCGTTAGCGTTGGTGGTAATCTTGCAGCCCGTATCACTGACGAGCCGTTGCAGCCGGCAGCAATTTCATTGGCCAGGCGAAAGGTCACCCCAGTCACGTCTTTCGTCCTAGAGCAGACAGACCCTGATGAAATTGCGTCAATAATTGGATCTTTACGAGCGGATGCTGCTGCTGGTTGGGATAGGATTACACCACTTTTTTTAAAGACATATACTGATGTTCTGGCGCCCATACTATGCCATATATTTAATCTCTGCTTCGAAACAGCTGTATTTCCTACTTCATTGAAAAAGGCTATTATTCATCCCGTTTTCAAGGGTGGGGATGGGAATCAACCCAATAACTACCGTCCAATTGCTGTTCTAAGCGCGTTATCTAAGGTGCTTGAGAGACTTATAAATAGAAGACTGGTTAATTACCTTGAGCATTACAATCTTTTATCCCCACATCAGTTTGGCTTTCGTAAAAACAAATCTACCTGTGATGCAGTTCAGGACTTGATAAATTACATAGCACAACACTTAGATCAAAGCAAAAAAGTCCTTACTGTGTTTCTGGACCTCGCGAAAGCCTTTGACACCGTCCCTATCCCCACTCTTCTAATCAAACTTGAGAATATGGGCAGCCCCGGATCTAGAGATTTTTTTAGGCGGGGCAAAATGTGAAAATGCCGCCCCCATTACCCCCCCCCCCTATTTTTTAGGTTCCGTAGTTCAAAGTTGAGAGTAGTATTAGCAGAGGTACAAATATGCGTCTTGTACAGCAGACACAATTAAATGAAAGGATTTTTTAGATACGTATGGAAATCCGTAATGGATGCTATGCCGAACTCTTACCGACTGCAAGCACACAAATCCTACCACTGCCTACGGTCTGGAGCCCCAGAAAAGCCCTCGGAAGGATATCCCAGGATTCCCAACCTCTGCTACCATTCCGACCTTACCTAGGGGGTTCGGGTCCTTGTTCAGGTGTTATCCCGCTTCTTGGGACGTGTGGCATGCGTGAAACGCTCATGTCACACTGTCGTCTTGGGCCTGCTTCTGTTAAGAAGGTGAGCAGGGCCCGCCGTCCTCAGGCCCCCGTTCATGGAGACCGAGAGTCTTGGGCGAAGACAAGTCTGCGGCGGGGGGCGCCGCAGTTATCTCCAGTTTCACGCTTCCTCCTCTTTATTCCACGCTACGCCACTCACGAGCATGAACTGCCCGCAGAATGTCAAGGTGACATCCCACTTACTCCCACTGGAGATCATGGCCACCATGATCTCCAGCGAGAGAATGTCCATGATCAGACCTGCTAATAGGACCTGGTGCTGTTGCGCTCACGCTGTGCACTCCTCCAATGCGTGTACCTCGCAGTGCTGTCACTCAGCTGTGGTTTCCCGGTGTATTCGTCACACAGAAGCTCCCGTGCCCAGTAATCATCTGCGACAACCGGTAGAAGAGGTTGCCGTTGCTCCTCTCCTTCCAAAGAGAGAGGGTAAAGAAAAAAAGGGAATTTTTCAGCTGTAAACGCACATTTCTGTGTTTCTTGGCATTTAAATCTAACAGGTTTTCTAAATTAAATATGGAAATGCGATCAGGCCCGGTCGAGATTTGCTACGAAATTTCGCCTCTTTTCTTCTACGTCTGACCGCCCCCCTCTGAACGGTCAGAGGATGTCTAGATAGTCCTTCAGTAGCATTATCGCATTGTGAAGAGAGGGTAGAGGACGGATAGGAGATCTTTCAGCTGTCAACGCACACGCTTTTATTTCCTTGCATTTAAATCTACTGAGACCTAAAGACCTGCTTCTAAATCCCATTGGTAAATGCGGTCAGACCCGGTCGAGATATGCTACGAGCTGCCGCCTCTTTTCCTCCAGCTTGGGCCGCCCCTCCGTTGGTCAGCCAGATTAACTCTACTGTAGAGTACTGTCGTCTGCATAACAATGAGTGAACCCAAGGGATAATATGCCGAAGAAATAGTGTTCGATAACACACACAGATCCCTGTAGTACTCTTGAATTAAACTGCAACAAGCAGGGAACCTGACCAGCACAGAGGACTAGTAGATATACGTCACCCGTGCAGGAATCTGGCCATCCAGCGGCACAATTGAGACGGTCAGAGCAAAAGTGCCTAATCCTCAATTTAATTGTATGCAAAAATGGCCTAGCCTTTTTTCATCTTTAAGACAAAAAGAAAGGAAACTTTATAACGCTGTCCGTTGACGTATGGTGCAACAAGAGATTTATTTTAAGAACAACAACAAATTTTCAAAAATCAGAATATAAAATACTGTGGCCGCCCCTGCGTTGGCCGCTTCCACAACATGCTGCAAGTTTGTAAAGAAGTGATGCATGCGTCTTGGAATTGTTTGCTTCGTTTCAAGCATCTGGCATATATCTATAGTTAATTTCTGATATAATTTGAGCAAATACCGTAATTATTTCTTGTGAAAAGAGTTGAATAAGTTGGAGTGTTTAATATTAGGTAGGTAATCTACTATCGTCAAGGTAATTTACTGATGATTTGTGCATTTATCTGCAAAGTTTGAATTTGTCGCCCTCCGATTTGCCGCCCCCCTGATTATGCCGCCCGGGGCACGGGCCCCGGCTTGCCCCCCCCTAGATCCGGGGCTGAATATGGGCGTCAGAGGATTACAACTGGAACTTTTCCGTAGTTATCTTACAAACCGCACTCAAAGTGTCAGAATAGACAACCACAATAGTGACGAACTTTCCATCTGCTACGGTGTTCCCCAAGGGAGCATACTAGGTCCTACCCTCTTTCTTATATTTATAAATGACTAGCTGATGCCCGCAGCTTCGCCCGCGATGGCGCTGTATGTGAAATTTTGCTGAATTTTCTTTGCTATAAACCTTACGGAGCCCGAGACCTTTCCAACGAATGCAAAACCGTGGAAATCGGTTCGTGCGTTCTACAGTTATAGCGTCAGGAAGGAAAACCTGACTTATTTTTATATAATAGATTTGTGCAACCTCAACATCTCCAAGGGTAGGATTGTATCTTTTGCAGACGATACCGCTTTGATTTTTACGGCTGACACTTGGTCGGGATTGGAATGTGTGGCACAACAGGGACTTAACACAACAATGGACTGGCTTGCTGCCCACACCCTCACACTAAATGCCAGCAAAACAAAATAGATACATAATCCACTCCATCAGCGAAGCTTCTCAACCACACACTTGACTCAAGTGACTTTAAAAGCCCACACTTGCCGTACAAAATATTTCTGTGAATGTCCATCTCTAGAATCCGTTGAGCAAATAAAATACTTGGGTATCATTTTAGATAAATATTTAAACTTTAAAAAACATATTACTGTACTTACAAGTAGAGTCCGTAAATTAATATATATATTTAAAACACTCCGGAACGTTGCAAATACAAGAACAATAAGAACTGTCTACTTTGCCTTGTGTTCGTCTATTGTTACATATTTTGTTTCGTGCTGGGGTGGGACGGCTAAGTCTATTTTGATGCCACTGGAAGTCGCCCACAAAGCTATATTAAAGGTCGCAACCTTTAGACCTATTATGTACCCCACCGATGAGCTTTACAAGAATTGGAAAGTTCTTAATATTAGAAAACATTTTATTTTACAAATTATACTGTTGCAACATCGTAAAACTCCCTTTATTCAAATCACAAAACGTGGAAAAGACAAAATATGTACACTCCCAAAAATGCGAACATCCTTTATTAAGAGATTTGCTTACTACCAGGGTCCATCGCTTTACAACACTATTAACAGGCACTGCAGGATATACAACTTACCGTATCATGACTGCAAGAAGACGGTGTTCTCCTTCCTTCAAAGTAAAGGGTACAATGAAACAGAAAAAATTGTAACACATTCATTATTATATTAAACATAAAGGAAGAGCTGTCATGCAAGCGCACACACCCACTCACACACACACAAACACACACACACACACACACACACACACACACACATTTCTCTCATTGATTTACAGAAGAAATGTATCCAGTATTGATCAATGTTTTATTGCTATTCTTAGTTTAGTTTTATTTACTTTTTTAATCGTTATCTTTAATTTATTGTGAAAGCTATTTTGTATTTAGATATTGTCATAACCTAATTAACAACAACGGGCACTGTTAGTGTCATGTAAAAATTGAATGGGGATCTGCACTGTGGTCCTTAACACAGGTTATCTAATAACCTAGCTAGGACTGCAGCACCTTAACCAATTGAATTGTAATAACCAGTAGTAACAAACATCGATTTATTTACCATTTATGTACTACAATCATATTGAATTGAATAAAGTATTATATACACATGCATGCATGAAAAGAAAAAAAAAAAAAATAGGTGGCATGGCCTTTCAGCAACGGTCTTTTTAATTTGTTTAATACTTGAATAAAGGAATTGATTGAGATGTTTTCTTTTTCTATTTAAAAACGTATCTCTCGAGCTTCTAAAAATCACTTTTTAATGAAAGTATCTATTGTATTGCGTCTACTACGTCATATTCATACCTCCAAATCAGGCGTTGGCAGGCCAGGAGCTACGAAAAGCCTTTACTAGCTGTTTCTAGTTCTTCAAATTCGATGTACGCTTTACTTTGTGCTTAAAAGTGAGTATGGTAGTCTGAAGTCACCTTTATGATGTGACATTGATAGTGGTAAAAAGAAAAATAGAACAGGTCCTCACTTACACGGAAATGTTTCTGCTTCATATCTATTTGGGCACTTGAAAAATCGTGGTAGGCGGTTTATAATAATGCTGTCGTGCAGGTGAGGCCGCAGTGGTAGCCAAGTTCTGCTGAGAATCATGGGGTCATTCTTCCGAGGGCTTACTCTGGGCTCCCAACCGTAATCATTAGGTAGTGAACGTGTGGTTTTTAGTCAGTAGGAGTCCGGCATAGCATTCATGTAGGATTTTCCCGACGTTGAAAAAAATGCTGTCGTGCTAGGCGGCCTATAATGCTTCGTCCTAATGTTCACTCTGTAGCCCAGATTACTAAATAGTTACTACGTCTGGTCTGGAGCCTGGAGCCAGACTTCACTTTTGGAGCCTTTGAATTTTTAGTTTGGTTTGGTTTGGATGTTAACTTCATATTTTCGATGCAATCTAAATAATCGCGACAATCGATGAACAAGTTATTAAAGAACTGTAAGCTTTTTACAATTTTACATAAACCACTTCCTTGATTTACTTGGATAGGTACTAGAATAGTTAGGATGTATGTGTAATTGTGTATGTACAATTTAATTTCAGACATAACGTTAGCATCTAGAGGATTATTAACAAAACGCCTTTATTTATCGTAAAATGGCACCTTCGCAGAATGTCGCCTTCTCAAAATGAGACCTCCCTAAAAAAATTTTTTATCTTTCTTTCTATTTAGTTTTCTTATCTATCGCAAAATGTTGCGAACGTGAAACCTTTTTTTTCGGTACCCTCTATAAAGTGTTTGTATCGAATTGTCAAAAAAATTTAGAGATTGGCAAAAATTGGTATTTTATCCATTATTTTTCTTAACAATTCTGTTGTTGCGGTTAAAATTACTCTCTCTAGTCGCAAGTGGGGCCGCACAAGGAGTACTGCTGTCACCTATGGGCGGGGGCACCTGACTATCAGCTTCGACCGTTCGACTTGGCGCAAAAGCGAGCCATGAGAGTTGTCAACAATCCTATGCTTGCAGGTGGTGTGGAACCATTTTGCTACAATGGTTGGTGCTCTGAAGAATTGTTTGATATGATGCCCACGGCTACTTTCTATCATCACAGTGCTCGCCATAGACAGGGTGTTCATCCTCACACTTTACGTCCAGAGCATTCCCTTTGTCCACTTCGAGCACGGTTAGATCCGACAGGGGCTTCCTCCCGCGCACGCTTAGATTGTGGAATGAAACCCCCTGCCTCGGTTTTCCCAAACGCCTACAGTATGGCCTAGCAGAATACCAGTGCTAACCCGCTAATATTACGCGAAGTAGCATTAAAGCTGAGCTAGGGACCATTTCTGTCTCATGCAGGGATATTCATGTTAATATCTTTAAGTTTCATGTATTATGTATTTACTTGTATTATGTGTCCTTGCTGAGAAAAGAATAAATATTTTCTTTCTTTTCTTTCTTTCTATGGGGTTCTTCAAAAGGGGTCTTAGAAAGTTTTTACAGGGCCGGCAGCGCGAGTGTAGCGCCTCCGGTGTTGCAAGCGTCCATAGGCAGCGGTGACCACCAGTGCATCTGGTGGGCCGTATGCTTGTCTGCCACATTAGTGGCATAAAAAAAACATTAGGAGAAAACGAATTTGGCGAAAGAGACTGTCTGAGAAAGCGACATTCAGTGAATGAGACAAATCGTAGAAATGCCATTCCATGAAAGAGACAATTCGCGGACCGGTAGAAATTTTGCAAATGTATAGGTAAATCCATCTAAAAAGCGGGGAAAGATCATAAGTACTTATTTCGAAAGTTGCTACTACTACCTACTATTATACTACTACTATCTTCACGCCAAATCCCTTGCGAGGTAGACAGAAAGAACCGAGCGCCACGCGGCACGGTCCATACACACCTCACTTGCTACTCCAACTTTCATTTTTCTTTTCATGCATGCACGTCGGTTCTTTCGGCTCTTGACACCACCTTCTGCTAACCACGATTAAATTGGTCGTGGTAGGTGTGTCGTGGCCTTCCCTGACTCATGCATCCATCCACTTTCGCGTTGTATATCTGTTTTGCCATTCTTTGTGGCCTTCCCTGACTCCTGCATCCATCCACTTTCGCGTTGTATGTCTGTTTTGCCATTCTTTCATCTCCCATTCGCTCCACAGGCCCGAACCATCGTAGCATGCCCTTCCTAACTTTAACACCGACACTCTCTTCCAGACTAATTCTCTTTCTTACATCTTCATTCCGAACGCGATCTGCGAGCGGTACTCCGCAGATTTTGCGTAGGGCGTGCATCTCGACCGCGTTTAATCTACTTTCATGCGTACTTTGCGAAACCCAACTCTCGCTTCCATCCCTATGTTAGCGTAGGTATCAGCACCGCACTGTGTATTGCGATCTGGGCCTTTTGGCTTAAGCATTTGGTACCCAAAAGGTTTCCTAACGCTCCATTCACACTATTTCCCGCAGTTACCCTCCTTTCTACATCAGCAGTGTACCGTCCATCCCTGCTAAATGCACATCCAAGGTATACAAACTCATCGCAATACATATTTGAGAACATCATGTCTGTTAAAAAGAACATACATCTATATCTTAAGAACAGTGACGTACATTCAATAAATACTAGAAATAAGCATAAATTAATTGGAAAGGTTTTTCGATTACATAAGGTACACGACTCATTCGAAGGACTTGGTGTACGCCTATTCAATAAAATTCCTTTAAATATTATGAACCTTCCTTTATATAGATTCAAAAGGGAAATCAAGACACATCTTTTAAAAAGGGCATACTATACTATTGATGACTATTTTAATGATACAGAGACATGGACATGAGTTGCTTGCTCCTCACTTAATTAGGCGCGATTGTAAATGTCGCTTGTGTAGACAAAATTGTTGATCTTTATTGCATGACAAACGAATGTACTAAGACTATTTGAAAAGAGTGGCCGTGAGTTTTCTTGCCAGGTTCTTCCTCACAGGCTCTACCTATTGCTTTGCGAATCTGGCAGTAAATGTAAATGTAGAAGCAAAAATTTTGACGTTCATAAGTGTTACTTTGTAACCTAAATGAATAAAGATATTTTCATTTCATTTCATTTCATTTCATCCACCTGTTCCAGCACTACATCATTTACAGTTATCGTGGCATTCGTTCTGTCCTCTTCTCTTTCGAATACCATCACTTTCGTTTTATTCGCGTTCAAATGTAAGCCTCTGATTAGACAATCATCATTCATCGTTGTGACTAGTGACTGTAGTTCTGATGGCGATTCGGCTATGAGCACGGCATCATCTGCATACAGCAAACAGTTCACAAGTAAGTCACCCATTCGCAATCATCGTCGATCTTACTCTATTAAGACAATCGTCCAGGTACAGGACAAACTGCACGGCACGAGGCAGCGCACCATCAATCCCATATCCTGTCAATATATTCCAGAGATCCTTCCGTACAACTCTGTCAAATGCTTTCTCCATGTCCAAGAAACTGCAGAAAACCTTACGGCCTACAGCCAGCTGCTTCTCTACAATGTTGCGGAGCGAGAAAACTTGGTCCATAGACCATACATCCCCTTCCATTTCGGAAACCACCCTGCGCCTCCCACAGTAATCAGTCAGATTCCACCCTCATTCTCCTTTCAATAATTTTGCCATACACTTTAGCTGCTATACTGATCAAACTGATGGCCCTTTAGTTGAAGTTATTATCGAAAGTTGCAATTTTAATTATTAATCTGCGAGTAAGCTACGACAGAGACCATTTCGGTAGGTGAAGGTGGCACCCACATTCCGAACACTTTTAGAGCAAGGTTACGGCTAAAGCCGGTATGAAGCAAATGTAGATATAGATATCAAATATTCTTGATTTATACACAATGTTACATAATACTTAAGCATTTATTTAAATTAAAATATCTATTACAAAATATTTATATCGTAACCCATGGACTGATTTGTCACCGCTGCCACTCATACTTGCGTTTGACTATAAGCGACATCCCTGGGTTTCTAAACAGGAACCTTTACAGAATATAAATTAAATATGACGCTATGAGCCATTGAACCCATTGGCAGCAATTTTTTCTTTCACTTCTGTCAACATGAGTCGGACGAGCTCGTCTAGGTTGACTTCTGGCTTCCAGTTCCAGTCTCGCTGTGCCTCACTGTCATCGAACACTTGCGGCCAAGAATCCGCTGAAATTACAATACATTTTGCACTTTAGATTGGTAGGGATAGGTACATGTGTGTAGGAATCCTAGGTTTTGTTTCGAGTTTTCTATGTCTACGCCATGACCTCATCCGTTAGTAAACAGGTAGGTATACCTCTTGCAAGAGAGGCTTGGAACTTGAAGATTTCGTTAGGCCCTCATTGCCCTTGGTAAAAAATAACAATCCGTACTTAGTGATCAGAAACCTAGTGATAAGAAATAAAACAATTTTTAGTAAACTATTCGGCATCGTACACCGGCGACGGTTTCAGAGCTAATTTTAGTCCGGTCAAAATAGAATGCAAGGTTACCATAATTCGGTTAGAGATAAAGATTAGCTGAGATGTACAGAGAGAATGTGTAAAATATTCACTGTCAAAGTGGGCAAAAAGGGTTTTATGCGTTTTTTAGCCAAATAGTAAGTTTTATCGTAAAATAAACCCTAAACAAAAATGTAGAGCGTGTTTTTCCGTTTTAAGAGTCAACGTTTTCGAAATACCTATACTTGTTCAAAAATATTTACTAATTCTTCATTATAAATGTTCGTTCCCTCGCCTTATGTGGGAGTGTGCTTGACACATTTTTAACCTGATTTTCCCAGGTGTGTAGTTGATGTAGGGAGAGATTTCTCCCGCTCCATCTCTACCGCCTCATTCACAAGCATGACTTGCTCGACGAAACACGCATCGGCGTCAAGTGGTACGACACTGCGCTGCTCTGGTGACCATGGCCTTCACCATAGTCTCCAGAGTGAGAATGTCCACGCGCTGACCACATCGAGGCCTTGGCCATTGGCGCTGCATGCATGCTGAGCTTTCCGCCGGTGTACGCAACGCGCCGTGTCCTCACTTCATCTAGTATCAGTATCCTTTTTTTTTAATATATATTTAGCTCGCCAAATTGACGTCGCCACGAGCCTGATGAAAAGCCGTAGCGCATCTAGCGATTGGGGGCCACTTCTGACGTTGGCGGCCCTGTGATGTGCCTCTTAACGCTCCTCTTGAAGAACCCAGGATTGTAAGATGAGGGAAACACTTGTGCGGGCAGGTCACCGTGATACATTCGGTAGAACGCAGCCAAGGACGCTATGGTTCTTCGCTGCGCTAACGGTTCGAGGCCTGCCGTCACCTCAGGACAACCAATTATTCGGACAGCACGTCTCTGCATAGCGTCAAGTGCGTCTAGTAAGTACCTCGCGGAGTCATCCCAAAGGTGAGAACAGTATTCGATGCAGGGGCGAATCTGCGTCTTGTATAATAAATAAACATCTCTGATGTGGCGTAAAATACCGTCTCACCTTATTCAGGATTCCTAGTTTCCGCGAGGCCAGCCCAATACAGCTCTCTATGTAATTTTTGTGATTGAGCTCACGCCGGACGTAACAATACGTAAGTAGTGGTAAGTATACATATGTACCTACCTAATTGTATTTCAATAAAAAAGAACCACAATAGTGCTGGGGAAAACACGTTAAAAAAACGCGTCGAGAAGGTGCATATTACTTTACAGGTGATGGGGAAAAGTGTGCACAAGTGTGCATATCATACAGAATTTAAAGGGTTTTGAATAGGGTTAATGTCGCATCAGCAGTGGCGGCTGTACCTTAAGTGCGCTCGTGCGGTGAACCACCAGCTCAAAAGATTTAAAAATAACAAAATTTTACGTCATCTTTATCATTAAATTACTTACCATTAGGTATGTAACACTTATTCTTTAAACATACAAAAACCCAAAGCTATTAACATGTCTAATTATAACGAACGAATTTAAGCTCTTTGCTACAGTACTAAAGCCCTGTAAAAAAATCGGCGTGCGCTTTCCCGAGTGCACGAAGGCTGCCCATACAACTTGTATAGGTTTGCCAGATACAGGCATTTCATTTCCGGCAATGATGTTATAGTAAAAAAGAGGTAGATATCGCATTAGCGCTCAAAAACTGTTGCGGACAAAGTCACACAATTGTTATAATTCCATTTAGTCGGCTAATAGCTGCGAGCGAAACAAGTCGTGTTGTGATCTGCTACTGTGTGCAAAACGACACAGATAGCTATCCCTCTCTGTTTTAAACGTTTTGTATTCTCTATCGCATTCATAGATGAAATCTATTAAGTACCGATAGGTAAGCACGTGAAATTATAACTCAACAAAAATTGAACGCTGTTTGTATGAAGGTAGCATATCTTTACTTAAATATCATTGATTTCCGGGACAATTCGAGGGTTACGCATTCGGTCGGTAGGAAAATATACAAAAAGGAAATTATTTTTGTAAATCACTTGTATTATTTTACAAAACTTAAAACACATTATTGGCACCCCACCTCGCTTTAACTTATTCATTATATAAAACTTTGGAAAAATTAACTTATGTTACGACATACATTTGGTATGAAAACAACTTATCAACACACATAAAAATAAAACTAGAAACAAAAATTGAGATCTATTGCTCGCTCATTCAGTCGCTTAAAAACTTTGGTAGAAAATCGACATCAGATTACAATATTAAACATAAAAACCTATAATAAATAAATTCGAATATTAAAATCACAATTATTTTGGCTCAGTAAATAAATCAAACGATAAACCGACTACTTTTTTAAATATTGTCACTGGATTTTGCCATATTTTGCAACCTTTCTCCGTCAGGGCTTTGCAGAATACGACATTATTTGCGATCAAGACGCATCAAAATTGATGCGAGTCTGCAGTTCAGACTTGATCAAGTCCATGGACATTCAGTTTCGCTCTTTCGTCCATAAATTATTAATCAGGCTGAAAATTCGTTCACAAAAGGCGTTGCTTGTTGGAATTGAAAGAACAAAACCAATCGTTAGAATTGTTAGTTCTAAAAAAGTGAGCCCAATTTTGTCACTTGGCAAGTCTTTTGGAAGGCCCTCAAAAACAGTTTTCAGACATTACTCATCATCAGAATTTCCTTCCATATTGAAAATTGAAGCTGCGGTCATCGTTGACTACCTTTATTCAGAATTCGCATGTCTGAAAACTGCTTTTGAGGTCCTTCCAAAAGATTAGCCAAATGACAAAATTTGGGCTCACTTTTTTCGAACTAACAATTCTAGCGATTTTGTTAATTTAAAGAAAATAGTTGGTTTTGATCTTTTATTATATTGTATTCTGCAAAGCCCTGACGGAGAAAAGTTGCAAAATATGGCAAAATCCAGTGACAAATACTTAAAAAAGTAGTCAGTTTATCGTTTGATTTATTTACTGAGCCAAAATAATTGTGATTTTAATATTCGTGTTTATTTAATAAGCAAAAATAGAAGTATTTAAAGTGGTTTTTATGTTTAATATTGTAATCTGATGTTGATTTTCTACCAAAGTTTATTTTATTAGGCGACTGAATGACTCGAAAGCGAAGCGTGCGCGAGCGTGGTAGGCATTCGAAATCCGGGACTATAAACTGTGATTCCTGGACACTGGACAAGACACGTAATTCCGGGACAATCCCGGATTTCCCGGCCATCTGGCAACCTGTACTAGATACGAGCTAATACGCCTGGCGCCGGGCTCGTGAGACAAAACTTCGTTCATAGAAAATGTACCGGGCAATGAGTCGCCGCACGCGCTCGGGAAATCCGAAGATTACCGAGAGTACTCGATGTTTTGTTGATGACGAAATTCAAATTCTCCGGCAGGCTGATTACGTATAAAACAGCGATCAGCGATAATCGCGCAATCATTGCGCAATCATCGCACGATTTATCGCTGGTGGCGCAAAAAATGGTATTACGTAAAATTCTATAGCGAATCGTTCGCTAATCGCTACGTCGCACTTATCACTACGAAACTAGCGCCATAAAAAATTACGTGGCGATCACTGAAAACTGGGAACTGTCACATCTGTTGGGCATTTCATTAGTGTATGTGTGTGCTGAGAGACCACTTTTATTTTTTCGGATTTTTGCAGTTTAACTAACAATAGTGCGTAGTAAAATTTGCGAAAATATTTGTAAAGCTTAGTGATCGGTTAGAAAGCGCGTCCGAACACGTGCTCGCAGCACTATTGTTAGTTAAACTGCAAAAATCCGCAAAAAATGAAAGTGGTCTCTTAGTACACACATACACTAATAAAATATCGAAATCGCTGCCTGGAGGTTGTCAAAAACGATACGTAATACGAAATTATCGCCAGATCGCTGCCGCAGTATAGCACAAATACACTTTTTAATTTACTGATTGTCCTACAGAGTAGACTTGGGTAGGTACTGTTCGTACTGCCGGACGTGTTATATGGCATAACCGCGTACTGGTTCAGTACCCAGTACGCGACAAAATTTAGCAGGACCCAGGACCTTTCTCGGACGCGATATACCGCTCGGGCGCGTACAGTCGACGTTCGGCCGCGTTCGGCCGGCCCGCGTCCGAGTCCGAGATAGATTACAAATACTCGGCCGCGTCCGAGTCCGAGATAGAATATTTATACTATCTGTGGTCCGAGCGACCGGGTGACCGGAATGATGCACGCTTGGGAACATTTTGCTACGTAGTGTATCTCAACTTAACGTGTACGAGTAGTAACGAATACTGATGAATGTTAAATGAATACTTGAGGCACGCCTGCCTGCTTAATGGGCTCAGGAGATGGTCAAGCGACTTGAGTCAATATCAAGTGTACATACACGTCGATGCATACACATGTGCAAAGAAATCATGCACACTGAAGCTACTTTCATTAATATTTTAATCGACTTGTCAAGTGCATATTGACCATATAAGAGCCCATTAGTCGAGGCACGTGTAGTACCTGCCAGATAATATTATATTAAACGAATAATATATAATATTAGGATAAATGAAGAAAAAGTGACATATTTTATTTTTTTAATTATCTCGAAAACGGTGCGTGCTATCGTAAAAATAATGGCATTTTTGACCCCCCTTTGAAACCCCCCATCCGCCAAATATACATTACGAATAACGATTTTTTATACCACTAAGGTGGCATAATGTTGCCTGTAGTATAGGTTTATTTGTTGGTTTGATATTAATCGTCAAAATGGGTCCATGCTGGCGGTGTTGCAGTCATCCTCATCAGCTAGCAGTTTCATAGAAGAGAATGATTACAAGGTAGATTTTTTTTTTACATCTTGTATCTCGAAAACCGTGCGTGATATCCTGATCAAATACAACAAAATTTTCATCCCCCTTTAAGAAAGCCCCAACCATAAGGGGCAAACACATACAAACATAAGTGACCCTCGCCCCCCCCCCCCCCCCTCCTTTATTTATTGCAAAGCGGGAATTAGTACATTAAGGCATTCATAAGAACTGCAGATATATTATGGTCTAAGTTTCTTGTTGCTGTTTTATACGGCACCAGGACTTTTTGGCGCGAAGCAGGCAAGGGCGGTTATCGCTCCGTTGCACGGTGGTTCCGCCAATAGGTCATAAATGCTAAAATTTCATTATCAATTACTCCAATTTAATTATGTATAATGTTTTACCGATAGATAAGCTACCCTAAAATACAAATATGTTACCCATTCTACCTAATTATTACTTATTTCTCGACCTCTCTAAAGTGAACGCATCATTACGTTGCGCTCGCCTTATCAGTAACTCATTAGCACTGCTGTATGTGTGACTGAATTTTCAGAACTACATTATTTTTGAGGGGGGTTTGTGAAATGGATTTCTAAGATCAAGGTATGTTATTACTAATTAGCTATATTTTTAAGTTTTGTTTTACTTATTATGGCGTATTTTTACGTGCTACGCCACACAGTATTTCTACCAAATTTGTATGTTATAGTTGACTTCACATAGCCCTACAAAAAATTTCAACCATAATCGAATACTCTCACATATCTTATATTAAAGATCGAACTGTCTATTTTGAAAATATAAAAGGTTTTGCTGCGCCCTTTTGCATCTTTAGTTGCTATATAGGCTCTACGACTGCGTAGGCTTGTCTACGAAACACATGTTAATTATTAATGTTTTTTTTTTCAGGAACTTTGATTAAATGTTCTTTCTCAAGGATGCATTTTTTTGAGATTTGGTCTGCCATGGCTAGAACTATTCCTCAAAAAACATCAACACGTGTTGGTAACTATTGTAGCTTTACTGGAAGAGGCCACTAATGTAGAAATTAGGAACTTAGATAGTAAAATACTCAATTTATATTTAAGTCTTGATGGATTTTGGAAAGTTGTCTCTAGAAGTAAATCAACATTTTGGCAAAATTACTCAGATTGGTTAAATGAAAATGAATGTTTCAAATTAGTAAGGAGTAATGAGGAGGAGTGCATTCAAGAAAACGCGAACCAGCTCGAGCCATCTTCCGAACGCGGACATTCCAGGAAATATGTTTGAAATTTGTCTAAGCGCTCGAAACGTAGAAGTTTGGCAGAATTATCACAAGTAGATGACTCTGCTGTGAATTCACTAATCAATACTAGCAACACTAAATATAAATTCGAATAAATTTAATGAAGATTCTTTGGAAACCGCTCGAATTTTAATTCAAGAATATCCGTGGTATAATCTTCCAGCTTCCGTTCACTAAGTCCTCTTCGATAGTACTGAAGTAGCACAGTATGCTTGGTTATCTATTGGGGAATTATCAGAAGAGCCAGCAGAATCTAACAACAAAAATTATAAGGCTTTCAGACGGGATCACACGAGAAAAATGTCACGAGTATTTTTAATTTACGAATACGGACTAACTTTACAGACTTTTACTCAGCTTAGACCCATTCATTACCTACTGGTCTTCGGAAATTTCCCCGTAAGAAAAAAAAAGCGTTATGTCGAGGCAGGTTTTAGATTTATAAAGAATTTAGTTTAAATTGAAATTAGGTTTGCTGTTGTAATGATTTAGCTTAGTTGTGGTTATGATGACGTTTGTAAATAAATTGTAGTTTTAGTTTTCTTGTCTTTTATATAAAAAGAATATTATATTTAACGATAACCCCTTCATGAACGGCGTTAATATCATATTCAGATATATTTACGAACGATGCAGAATAAATCTCAAATATTGCGTATTAATTTTTTTTGTTAAACAGTACTTTGTACAGTTTACTGTATATTATGTATTAAATTATGTAAATAAAACACTAATGTACATTCATAAAGAATTCTTCTTATTATTTACCCTCAGAAAAAATCCCATTTTCCAAATTTAATAAAGTAAGGTATTTATGACCGCGCTTGTTCGGCGCCTGGACCACCGTGCGTTGTATACTTTTTTCTAAATTAGAGTATTTTCAAATGTTTTGTGTGTATCAACGGTGGATTCCGAAGACTATACTTGACTTTGACTGGGACTTAGAGGAAATGTGAAATGAAGATAAACAAGACTTGGCATTCGGTCTAAGTAACCAAAGCGTGTTCAAATGAATAATAAAAAAAAGAACCGGGATGTGTCAGAACACTCAGCAGGACCTTTCCGTTCCGTTTTCATAAACCTAATTATAGGCTTTATTTTGTCTGAATACAGATAATATTAGTATGATAGCAGTACCAACGCCATCTAGAGCACGTTGACCGCATTTCTTACTCTCACGAAACGAATGAGTTAGTTCTTTTATAGAAAATATTATAAATTATCTGTGATTCTATGTTCTATTCGATCGTACCAACATAAGCAACTCAAAGGGACTTTATCAAGAAAAATAGACCTTATTCTATATAATTCAAGGTCTTGTACCTATCTACACTTGTACACATACATTTTATAACAGCGACATCTGCTGCAACTGGGATAATTCAGATACGTCCACCCCATCGTATCTGTTTCGCCTGGGTTGCCCTAGATGGCGCATAATGGCATGCAAATTCAAAAGAACTTTATGCTCATTAAAATAAGGTGTATTTTTCTTGATACGATTTATGAGTGTCCAGCACCTGTCAGAACAATCACGACACTGTATGTCCTCGTACGAAAGACCGGGTACTGGTCCGGGTTCAAGAGAACTTTATAAACTCGCAAATAAGGTCGATTTTTCTTAATACGGTTTATGAAGGTCCGACACCTGTCAGAACAATCATAACACTGTACTTGTACGAAAGATCGGGTACTGGTCCGGGTACTGTTCGAATGCCATATGGCACGGTTCGGAAAGCTATGCCATATGTCAGGACATCGTCGGGTACTGTTTTGCGCAAGTCTACTACAGAGGCAGCACCGTCGCTAGTTGGCTATGGCAAAACGATCGTTGATACGTAATACGAAACAGTCAACAAACAGCGATTATCGCGCGATTTCCGCGAGATTATCGCTATCGCTTGCCTATTGTAACATACGTAATAAGCCTGCCGGTATTGTTTCGCTGCATCTGTGACGCGTTAAATATTTATTGATTGTTTTGATTTTTAAATTGTTAGTTTTTTTGTTCTTAGTGCTATTTATGTATAAATTGTGTGTAAAGTGTGTGGAGTGTGTGCAAATGAGCATAGACATTAACTAAGTACTTACCTATACAAAACTTTTCAAAATAAAGTTGATACTTATAAAATTAATGTTTATTAAATTTAAAACAAGAGAGCAAAGTAAAGTGCACCACCAGATCGAGGACCCACCAGCCGCCACTGCGTATCAGTGACCATTACTTAATTTTTGTAACGTACAAGTTGTTTTACGATGAAAGTAGGTAACTGTTTGGCTTAAAAAGGCATGAAATACATTTTGACCCTCCATTTCTTATTTGCACAAGCGGGATCGTTGAAGACTTTTAACAATGAGCCAACGGTTTTTATGACCGTTGGCTCGTTGACTCGCCAATGAAAAACCCTTAGAGAGTAATATCCTCACCTATTTCTTGCCTGCTGTCAGGTGAGTATGTTATCTTGAAATCCGGTAAATATGGAACCATTTTGCCTGTCAATTCTTCCGGTGTGAAGTCCATTGCGGTTACATTGTAAACCCTTCTACTAAGGCATTCGTTTGGTACTTCGAGGAATTCTGAGAGAGCACGCAGGGCATCTTTGATGTGCATCATCGGCAGTCGGGTGTCTGGTTTAAGGTAGCACTGGTATCGACCATTTCGGAGGACTTCGTGAAAAACAGCAATGGCGTAGTCTGTAATGGAAAATGACGTAATCATTTGTAAGTATAATACGTTTAATGTTTATCATCATTAAATAGGGAGTCATACATTTCCTCCTCTCGATCGAAACTCACTAAGGATAAAAAGGTATAATAAACCCACACTGTCTCCTACTTATTCTCGGAAGGATGTCCTAGGATGGACTACGCTGTCGGTGAGGTTGGATCAGTTTAATTCCTGTAGTTAGTGTAGATAGATCTTAAGGCTCAGTATAAAGTCGTACGTACAGTACCTACTTATTAAATCTCTTGTTAATCACATAATTTCTTCAGTGTCAGATATAAACATTGAAGTACTTTAGTCAACGACAATTTTAGTCAATAGAATTATGATATGGTAAAATTTTATGTCCTACAAATATACATAGCTTGGTTTAGTATTGTAGTGCCTATAATAGCCAATTCCATACATACATAGATATAGATATAGTCACGCCTTTATCCCCGAAAAGGAAGGCAGAGGCATAGTATGTGCACACATTTCACCTTATACTGGCCGAGTACCAACTTAGAAAATATACCTTATTTTTTTACTTTATTATAAATCGAAGTGTTTCATGACGTCGCGTCGCACGGTGGATCCTGTTGTATGGGATGTTTGGTCAATATTATTTAACTACGTTCCGAGACTTAAGCTAAGCCTTAAAGGTGTATAATACATTCATACGTACCTAAATACATAAAATCACGCTTATTTCTCACTGGGGTAGGCAGAGACCACTGATTGCCACTTGTAACGCTCCCGGCAAACATCGTTCGCTTCCTTAACTTTCATAATTGTCTTTATTAAAGGTGTTTTGAGGCAAAATAACTTTATTAATGTCTTTATTACTCTAAACAATTTAAATTTATATCACAATTAATGGATTTATGAAGGCTAGATTCTTTTAATCTGGTAAAATAATTTCTAACACCTCACTAGGAAGAGTAGTTTTATATTTTTTCACAACCCTTAAGCACGATACTACTGGATCCGAAAAAATTAAAAACAAGTTAAATACATCCGTTAGAGTGTCCTTTCTCGAAGTTTTACGAGAGTTAAATTAATAAAAAAAGATATGAGGCGCGTAGCTTTGCACCACGTTCTTCTTACTTTATTTCGCTGCAGTAAACATAGACAAAGTGGTTTGAGGAGATACTGCCTCTTGTTCATTTACTGTGGTTTTCGGTGATAGAATATCTTTTAATTTATTTAATTGGGAATGGTGGCCTTTAGTTCGAAAATACATTTGAGCAGAGTAAAGAAGTTCACTGCCAGAACCGGACGCACGTAAAACTTCGGTCTTCCTACGCTTACTGCGGTCACTACACTGCTCAAAATCCTTCGGGGGCCTACCTGGGCTCACCCTTTGCTTAATGATATATTTTTTAAAAATGCAAGTCTCATCTAGCTACGTTGAGTTATTTTTTACAAACCTTTCTTTGATTCTGTTCGACGATTGCCATTTTATTTTAAAAGATTTTTAAAAAAATATGCAGTGTTTCTTTAAGGGAAGTTATATCAGAAGCGGGGCAGTTGGTTTCTGCAATAATTATCTCCTCTAATTTTAAAAACTTGCTATCTAATTTCTTGTATTGAATTAAAAACAATTTCTCACACAAATCTCTACTTTTTACTGGATAATCCACTATTCCTAAGAAAAAAAACGAAAAAATAACCTATATAATTGGCTACAATACAATTCAAAACTATTCATTCATGTTAAAGACGAAAATTTTCACAGTTAAGTGTAATAACTAACCGAGACACGACTGGCTCATATTTTTAATCTACTACCGTGAAACTATAAACCACTGCCATTTGAAAAGGAGCATTTTGTCTGAACTTTTGATATCAACTATATAAAATACACTAACCAACGAGTTACGGAGAACTAATTAGTACCCTGACAAAATGCACTTTTTCGAAAAAAAAAACAGTATCAAAACTGCACTTCTGAAGAAAAAGTGGTTTTTAAATAAAAATTTATTATGAAGAAGTAATTTATCGTGAAGAACTAAATTTATAAATTTTAAATACTGCATACCTTCAGCATCACTCATGATTTTTTTTATTAATTATACCCTGTTACTTTTAAAGTAATACAATGTTTCTATACTGCACCAACCTTAAAAAACGTAATTGACTACAAGGAAAATACAAATATAGTCAACTTTGTCGTATCATAAAAAGTATACTAGACAACCAATACTACTTTAATTACATATAATAAATGTGGTATACCCTCTATTTGCTAAATCTATGAAAAAATATTATCTACCGGCATTTTTTTAATTTTGATTAATGACCAACCAGCTCATACTACAGGATCCAACGTGCGTCGGTCTGTCTGTCTGTTTGCGATAAAGTCAAAGACTCTTAAACGGATTTTTATGAGGTTTTCGCCAAAAGGTAGAGTGATTCTTCAGTAAGTTATAGGCCAAAGAATAATTCAATCATTTTCTAAGCGCCTTTTCCGGAATTCAGTTGGTAAATGCACAGCGAATTCAAGTCTTCATCCGATTGAAACCGGGTGCCACGTTGTGATCATTTGAGTTTCGGAAAAAAAAGTCAGTTGGAGCTCAGTGGTTGCTCGATGGTTTTTATTGAACTTTTGTCAAAAACTTGTGGAAAAAGATCGTCTTGTTTCTTGTGCTATATAGTCAAAATCCACTAATTTTCTATCCACACCACACATCTGCCCAAAAATTTTGCATTTTGCGCTCAAATAATATTCTTTATTTACCGTTTAACCCTCCGGCAAGTATTCCGAGAGCACAACATCGCGATAGTCAAAGAAAACAGTCAACTTGACCTTTGATGGACTTTGACGCGGTTTTTTTCGGTTTCAGTTCAGTTGAAAGGCGCCACTCCGAAGCTTGTTGACTATAATACCAACAAAAAACAAAAACACAAAAACATGAATTTGGAACCATTATCAAATTATCCATTTTATGCTATTGCGACGGCATTGCTTGCTATTGATAGAACCGGCGACACTTTTTCCCAGGCCGACCTCGCTCGGTGCGTAGTGGAAGAAAGTTGTAAACAACTGGTGTCTGGAATCGAGACTACTCGCGCACGAGTGTCCGATTGGGGTGGGGTGGAAGTAACCTTGTCCAATTTAACCCCATCAAGACACAAGCAAAAATAATTTCTTAAAGGTATTATTTCAACAGCAGTGGGTCGTCTGTTGGCGGAACCCTGATGACTGGTCCACGGAACCCCTAGGTTCCGAGGAACCCACTTTGGGAACCGATGGTCTAAGACCTACCTACATGGAATTAAAAGACTTTTCGACTTGGCGCGCCGCTTCTATGTCAAGACTCGTAATATCGCTTACTCGACGGGTTTGTGGTAGGGTTTCATCCCGGCCTACCATGAGGGGTAGCATGGATCCGTCACAGAAACTTGACTTTGTCACACTCTCAAGTCGCAGGCGAAAAGGTCATCCACTCCCGATTGATATGCGGACAAATTCATATTAATTTGTCCGCATATCAATGGCATGGCATAATCTACTCCGCATTATTGTGATAAGCACCTAGAGAACCCTAAATTGCGCGATGCCTCATAGTTATGCACTTAGCAATCGTTTTTATGAATTGTCAAACTGGTTAACATCGTTATTCCCCCGAGCGTGCTAATGTCCGCGACCTGCACATTCAGAGGTTATGTAGAGGTGTCGAGTTCAATTGCCTGATTTTAATAAATTGTTGTACGATCTGAAAATATTTGGTTATCATATAAAAGAAATTCAGTCAAGGCACAATGCAAATCTTTCCATTGAAATCATTATCCTACTATATAATATTATAAATGTGAAGGTTTGTGAAGATGTTTGGATGTTTAGATGTTTGGATGTTTGTTACTATATCCACTCTGACGGCTGAACGGATTGGGCTGAAATTTGGTACAGAGATAGCTCATAGTCTGGAATAACACACTTTTCATCCCGGGAATATGTTCCCACGGGAAGGGGGAACGGGTGCCGAATTTCTAGGAAATTCTAGTAGGTAGATAAAATAAGATCGAGGCTATCGGTAGGGCACCATCGCATAAAGTTGAAGAGGAAACTTCTTCGGAATACCCACCGTGATAGATTAGGTAGGATCAGTCAAAGGTGCTATGGTTATTCGCTGCGCCAACAACGGCTCAAGATTTTCCGTCACCTCAGAACAATCAATTTGGATAGCACGCATCTGCATACAACGTTTAGCGCGTCTAGTAAGTACCTCGCGGAATCATCTTAAAGGTGAGAACAGTATTCGATGCAGGGACGAATCTGCGTCTTGCACAGCAAACACTTCTGGTGTAGCGTGAGGAACCGCCTCAACTTATTTAGGATTCCCAGTTTCCGCGAGGCCAGCCCAATACAACTTTCAATATAGCTTTTAAAGATAAGCACACGCCGGACGTCTATATCGACCAGGTTGTCTGAACCCAATTGAGAGATGCGGCCCAGATCCCGGTCCCCGCTGGACGGTGAGAGTAACTCCCATGCCGACTACTGTTGTCTGCATAACAATAAATGCATCCAAGGGACAGTCTGTGATTGATATGCAGAAGTAAGAATGTTGGGGACAACAACGGTCCTTGTGGTACTCCGGCATTAGCCTGAAGATAGTAGGAAGCCTGACCATTACAGAACAGAGGACTTGTATACGTCGCCCGTGTAGGAAGCTGGTCATCCAGTGGCTCAACTGTGGCTGTAGACCACAATATTTATGACGGCAGCGTGGAAAGAAGCGATACATGCCATACTCTATCGAAGGCTTGAGCGATGTCCATGCTAACAGCAATGACCTCGCCGTGCTCATACTACTTGTTTCGGTCCCACGTAATAGGTAGTGAGCCTATTGCAGTGTTGAAATGGACAGGCGCAGGCTGTGACGACTTACTGTGAATTTTTTTAAGCCGCCCGTAAGACCTTCAACTTGACTTAACGTTATGTTACAGACAATGGGACCAACGCAACGGCTTAACGTGCCTTCCGTTACGAAGCACGGAAACGCTCGCAAATAAATGTCACAAAGTGGTCACGTTTTTGTCTCCCGTCCATGGACCGGCCAAAGCGAAAGTTGCTCACTGCAGTGATCGTTTTCTCTTCTCAACATTTCCAACACATTTTATATTCCCAGGAAATGTATTGACTGTTGTGGCAATATGTATAAAGTATCCTTTAAAAATTTCAAGAATGCCTGTCGGATTCTCTTCCTATTTAGATGTAGTAATAGTGAGGTTAAATATTTGGCATAGTCTAACTTGTGCAATGCATTTCCTTCCTGCAAGACTGAATGCAAGCCATTCAAATAACGGCAGTGGTTTTGGTAGGTCATTTTAAATTAATTAAAGTAGGTAATACAATAACAAATTTACCTGTAGTTCCACCCCCTGGTGGGTCACTAGAGATGACTCCAGGGAACCTCAAGCAGCGGAAGTCCAAACCAAATTTATGGTAGTAGTATTCACCCAATAACTCAGCATGCACTTTAGACACACCATATATTGTCCTTGGTCTTTGAATAGTAACATTTGGCGTTGGATTTCTAGGAGAGTCAGGGCCGAAAGCACCTATTGTACTAGGTACGAAGATACGCAGGTTATATTGTTTAGCAAGTTCTATTACATTATGCACTCCTTCAATATTTACACGTACTGCTAAAGGAACATTTTGCTCTCCAATAGCACTTAAGAGCGCCGAGAAATGGATAAGCCAGTCCACTCTGTGGTTTACTACGATTTTTTGTAATCCTTTGAAGTCTAAAATGTCTGCGAAGATGTACGGTCCATCACTGGCCACTTCTGGAGTTGGTTTGATGATATCAGATAGAATGACATTTTCTTTTCCATATTTTCTTCGAAGGTACTTTGCACATTCGACGCCTAGTTGACCGAGGCCACCTGTAATAGAAATAAGATATTATGTACTACATGACGTTGAGAACGGGTACCTACCTACATGGCCTATAAGGACACGAGTTGATCTTCTAGTAACCACATTTATGGGTCAATGGCAATATAGCCTTAAACGTCGAGAGCTGAGCAAAGTTTCTAATAGGTAAATACCAACCCCTTAGCAACATTAGTACAACCACAGAAATCAGAACTAACTGAACTGTCTACTTCGGTGGCGCATTCGGTAGTGAAATCGACTGGTGCGCTGAGGGGTTATATTCCCCAGTGGTGGTCCAAATATTTGTATGATGCACAAATGTTTGTTTCGAAGTTTGGGTGTTTTCTATGTATAATTCGTATGTATTTAGAAATATATAAATTATATAATTATAATTATTATGTCTATCAGTCGCCTAGATCCCAAACTCTATCAGTCGCATAGCACAACGCTTAAATTAGCTTAACGGCTTATGTAATAAAAGTTAATAACGTTATGTGAGAATGTAAACAAATATTTATTTATTTAACTAAAGTGGTCCAACTGGTTGTACAAATGATTATACATACAGACAAATAATTCGAGTATTCAAAGTAATGAATGAATGACTGTGGAGTGCCGTAACCTACCTCGAAATGTAGGGTCTCTCAATTAATAAAAAAAAAGAATTAAAAAATACTGCGCTCGTCTTTTTTTTTAAATTACAATTTACTGATTATGTTCGTTATTGTTAACGTTATCGTTAGAAACATGTAACAATAGTACGTGCACGAAATTTTGATGTATCTTTAAATAGTAAGAATTTCTCTCGTAAACTTCAACCCGTGGCAAAATTTGCAAAGCCGAGATATGCGTGTATTTTTTTAAATATTTTTCTTTGAGCTTTTAACAACACATAACTCTCTATTACAGTCAGAACATTGAGAGACCCTGGAATCCGAGGATTACAATTTGTACGTCTTACGGCATATTATACCAACTTGAAACTTGAAAGTCGTACCTATTCTATATTTCGTTTTTGCCTATTATTTTTATTCCTCATCATATTTGTTGTTTACATAAATACACTTACTTCCTGTTGTTTCATTACCTATAGCATTGCCTTTTTCTGCGTCACAAATAAACATGTTATCGTGTTTACAACTTAGTGCTTAAATTGCATATCGATGTAATTATCTTACAGGTAGTTATTGCACTTTTCTGTATGCGTTTGTATAAAACAGCTGTCTCCCCGTCTCCGCCTATGGCTATCAACTCTCTATTTTCTCGAGATTAAAGTAGTCCTAGCCTAATTTTTTCCTTAAAGCATCACCTATTTTCCAGTTGGAGTCCCATTAAAATCGGTCTGGCCGTTTTACAGGTACCTACATAAAATTAGACAGACAAAAATGTCAAAATTGTAAATTTTTTTGAAGGTTACACTACCTACCGTATGCCCGTATGTACGAGATTTAGTCAAGGTAATGCAATCTTTATTTAGTGGTCAGATGGTCCAAAGGGTAAAGATTCCATTACATAATTATGCCACCGCAACGCGAACGTTTTTCTAGAACTTAATATACCTAATTTAAATATAAACTATTGGATTGAATTTTAATAGCTCAAAATAAAAAAGTTTAAGCCTATAATAGGCATACCTAACATGAGGCTAGAATAGGAGCGGATCAGCAATGATACATGTTTCAAAGATTAAATTTGAGAGCTTCTGTTTAGCGCTGCGTAAATGATTCAAGTTAGGTACGTAATTATTGCGTATTACGAAAATAAAAATCTTTGAAAAAATACATAGGTAAGTATTATCAATAAAATATATTTATATCTAGTATCGTACTTTATAGAATATTTGATTTCATTTATTACAATTCCATCCCCACACCACACACAATTAGTTAGTAATTTTTATTTAACTGCCGAAGTTTTCACTAGAATAATTTATAATGGTAAAAATAGTATGTTTAACTAAATCTACGTATATTAATTTCAATAAAAGATAAAAATAAATTTGATAATAATAGTTAATTAGTAAACTTAACCAAAGTGGTTTCACACAGTGAATTTCTTATACTTAAGACAATGTCCATAATTCGGATAAAGGGTCAAGAATAGTCTCAAATTAATTGCTACGCATTGAGGTGTCACTGGACGCAGCAAACAGCAAATGTTATTATGACAATACTTGCCAGGAGATTTGAAAACTACATTACATGGGTAATTACAATTCTCTTCTGCGCAGATGGTGAATTGCTCAGACTAACTATGTAACTATGTATTCTATTAGTCTGAGGGTGAATTGATTGTCGTAAGAAATTGAGCGTAAATTGTATTGAGACTACTTTATGAGCTTCAGTTTTACAATGTCTCTATATGTGTTAAAGTGGCGTCATTTTAATGGGTACCTAACATCTGACGTCTGTCAGTTTTATCTTCATAATGAGAATGATGAATGAGAAAGTACGGACTTGAAAGATAATGTGAATTTTAATAAATAAATGGTTTAAAAAACCCTAGAAAAATACGCTTTTATAATGCACGAAATCCCCAAAAATAAATTATGGATCGTTCAAGTTGCCTCTATTTCTGGGCTGAAGTGTAAACTATGTGCTTTTAGTTATAATATTTGATTGCAAAAGCGTGGGGCGCTGGAACAGGAAAGACTTTCCTGGCGGAAGCTGCATGATGTCTTGTCCGATTAAGGATAAGGTCACATTTATAAAAGCGTGTTTTTCTCGTGTTTTTAAACTATTAATTTACACTGTCACGCTTTTATATATCTATTGTGACTTTTAATATTATTAATATCATTTTAAATTTCGGAAATGTATTGACGATGATAGCTTTAATTGAAATACATAACATACTTACTTGAAAAGTAAAGTAGTTAATCACGCCTAAGCATTTTCAACACCCACTTTTGCCAGTTTTTCGTGACGCCCGCGTAATAGGAGCAAACCTATTACCATTACGGATCTCTATTAGATAATTCATTGGTAGGTCCTTAAAGTTTCGGCATTCCGAAATATTTAGTACAATATGTAGTAATCACGTAATAGGAATACAAAAGCATATATCCCCAAGCGGGTTTTTAACGGTAACCAAAGATATCTCGTTCTCGAACAAGAACTCTACATTTTGCCACTGTTAACGTATTCCCCTCATGTATCTACTTTATTGCCTGAAAGAAGAGGCGTTCCCTCTGGCAGCATAAACGTTATGCTCTTATGCGACCTCATGCAGCTTTCGCCAGGATTTTTATTATATAAGGATTAGTATTAATAGGAATATGCTTACAAAAAAGTCTTTCTTGTTCTAGCGCCCCACGCTTTTATAATCAAATATTATAACTAAAAGCACATAGTTTACACTTCAGCCCAGAAATAGAGGCAACTTGAACGATCCATAATTTATTTTTGGGGATTTCGTGCATTATAAAAGCGTATTTTTCTAGGGTTTTTTAAACCATTTATTTATTTAATACTTTTTAGTCACAACATTTATACCTTAACTAGCTGTTCCCTGCGGCTTCATCCGCGTAGAAGTCGTTATCGCATAAAATCATTACCCTCCTTTCGCGCAGTCAGTTAAAACGTAACCTATGTCCTTCTCAAACTATCTTTATAAAAAATTTCATCAAAATCGGTTCAGCGGTTTAGGCATGAAAACGTAACAGACAGACAAACAGAGTTACTTTCGCATTTATAATATTAGTAGGGATTTCTGTATTACATGGTGTTTTGTCTGAGTTCGACTAATGTGAAAATATTTCATTATTACTCTAATACATATCTATATTTACACTCAATATTAACTTCAATATATAACAGGTTTGTTATAACCTTAAACCCTAATCGTGGTCTAAGCTCATTACACGACTTTTCTAACAAATTCAAACACAGCTATGATACGATGTTCAATCATGAAGTTACAGTTCATATCTTACGACTCCATCATCAGATCAGTTTGACAGCACCATATTATTGTATTGTTATCAGAACTACAAACATCTGCCAATTTTCATGACGCTACGATCCTTGGAAGATGGTTAAATTAGTTACCCTAGATTCCATTGCATAGTTTTACAAGTCATTTAAAAAAAGGTTTATTATAACCCTGAAACTTAAGCCTGGTCAAAGTTCATTACAAGACTTTTCTGACGAATCCAAAAACAGATATAATACGATATTCCATCATGAAGTTCCAGTGCATATCTTCCGGCTCCATCATCATATCAGTTCGACAGTACCATATTATTGTATTGTCATCAGAACTACATACAGCTGCCAATTTTCATGACCCTACGATCCTTGGAAGCTGGTTAATTTAGCTACCTTAGATTCCACTTGTTTTCTGTGCCTATCTTACGGCTCCATCATCATATCAGTTTGACAGTACCTTATTATTGTATTGTCATCAGAACTACATACATCTGCCAATTTTCATGACGCTACTATCCTTGGAAGATGGTTAAATTAGTATCCTTAGATTCCACTTTTTCCGTCGAAGTTTTAGTGCCTATCTTCCGGCTCCATCATCATATCGGTTTGACAGTACCATATTATTGTATTGTCATCAGAACTACATACAACTGCCAATTTTCATGACCCTACGATCCTTGGAAGCTGGTTAAATTAGCTACCTTAGATTCCACTGGTTTTCTGTGTTTATCTTCCGGCTCCATCATCATATCAGTTTGGCAGTACCATATTATTGTATTGTCATCAGAACTACATACATTTGCCAATTTTCATGACGCTACGATCCTTGAAAGATGGTTAAATTAGTATCCTTAGATTCCATTACATTGTTAGTTACATACACGACGACCTAATAAAAGCTTATTAAAAATCATCAGGCGGATCCCTGTCGCATTATTCTTTATTCTTTCGTAAATAAGAGCAAAATAAGACAAGCACATAATTTGATTGTCAAATGATTGTGAAATTGAATTGTCAATTGTTACCTAATAAAATGACTCCACTTTAGTTCCTCATATTCTGATCATCCCCCTAACATTATTTTTGGTTTTGCACTTCACCTTCACTTTACTATACTCAGTTTCAGTTTCCAGATTTATTGACGACCATTTCATAGGTACTCTACAGACTCTACTTAACTAAACCCAAGTCATGGTCTATTTGAAATCTGTCCATAGAAATCAAATTACATTTATTTTTACAGCTATTATAACGGGTGTAATGCCTCCGATGTTCCAACCACTTTTGATTAGGACCGAAGGCTTGTCTGCCACCTCATTAGAAATAACACCTACTAATGACATTGTAATACACAGATTTACCTATTTTTTCTGCCAAGATGATTATTAGAAGTAGGTAGTTAAGTATAACGAAGCTCTCCAGGTAAATTCCTTGAAGGGTATAAGAATGATAAAACCGTGTAAGTGCGTGTCTGCGGCTTGACTACCAGCAGTAGTAGTGTAGAGCTCTGTAGCTTTCACTTATAGGTATATTTTTTCAACTTATTATAAAGTAATTTTTTCTAGTTGGTCGTCTTAAGTCTTCTTATCTGATATAACTATAGTTTTTCTTCTAATTTCATTAATCACTAGAGTCAAAAACTCTACTTTGCACATTATTTTATTGTTTCGGCCGTTTATTTATGTTTCTACGAAAAATGATTATATATTTATATTATTTATATTTTTTCAACTTATTATTTATATTTTTTCAACTTATTATAAAGTATTTTTTGTAGTTAATCAACTATTACTTGTAAATTTGTAAAGTCTTCTTATCTGATATAACTAAAGATTTTATTTTAATTACAATAATCGCTAGAGTTAAAAACTCTGCTTCGCACATTTATTGTTTCGGCCGTTTATTTATGTTTCTACGAAGTGATAAATAAGATTTGTTGCATATTAAAAACTAGTCTAACAAGGACTTTTTTTGTTTATCCAGGTATATATTTTGTGGAAGTACTCTGTTGACCTTCATAAAGGGTGATTAGGTATGTGGAACTATCCGAAATTGGTTTACCCTCTTAAACCCTGGAGTATTTCTTCTTGTCGCTTTTATTGTGTTACAGGAAAGGCAGGACCTAGGTACGGAAAATAGAATAAGTAAGAAAATAGATAACAGCCTTCATCACATAAGGTGAGGTGAAGGTTAAACCCAGTGGGAGCAGACCCAAAACATGTTAATGCACATACACAAAATATTCAGTAGTGTCACAGTAAATATTGAGAAAAACTGTTTGTTGATACAAGTGCAGGGTGAAGCAAGAATTTGACTTTGACCTTACAGCAAAACAAACACACGCTGTGGTTCTACTTTGAGAATAAAGACTACAAGTCTACGAAGGAAATGCTAAAGGGTGCTTGGACAAAAAAGAGTTTAATCATATAGAGCTGAAAAACCTAGCTTGGTTTAATCTCTTGTAGATCTCCGACAGTGTTTAATTAAATTGGATAAAAGTGTTTAGTAAATAGAAGGCAAATTTTTCGATTTATTATGCCAGCTATCGTTTTCAGTTAGGGTTTATTCCTCTTATGACGGGTTAGGACCTGCATTTTGGAATCAAAAGTTTACCCGACAATTATGAGCAGAGTTGCTGCTCCATCTAGAGAGCCCGAAATTCTGCGCCTTTTCCTCTAGTAATCGGCATCTAGCATCATCAGATTTTAATGTACCTAATTCTGTAGTCTCTATAATGGTTCTGATGTCGAATTATTTGGTATTTTTTTTTTACTTTCGACAACAACAGTGGTGCTCATCTTACTTGTACTACCACTGTCAAAAACTTGTGAAAAGTGTAAAAATTGTAAAATCGCCCATAAGACCTTCAATTTGGCTTTACGACTACCATATTACAGGCAATCGGGAAGCCCTCATAAATGGAAATGGCACTAACGGTCACCCATCTCAGTTACAGAAATTCTCTAAGCTACCGTCACGAACGCTGTTCTCAGATTTTTCATTATTCGCATTTGTCAAGAGAAAAAAATCTTACTTATTCAAATCCAACTTGTATTCGTCTTCTGTCTATGTCAGTTAGGTAAGTCACATTCACAAAAGTGTCTAGCGGACATAATGAAGAAACACTTATGTGAACAACTCGTTTGTGAAGGTCAACATACAGTAACATAATATTATCTGCTTAGTACCACAACGGTTCTTGTTAAAATTCGATAAGTCCGCGTGTGTGTCTCTCCAATTGTTTGAAAATACATATTTAAAACAGATGTTCTGTGTAATATAAATTATAATTTGGTCAGTCTGAAACTATATAATATCCACGTTTCTCTTAAATTCAAGTGGAATTCGTGATCTTTGATTCCATTATGAGCAGCCAACCTTACTAAGTGTTTGCCAATGTAATGCGGCTGTCGAACCACTGTGAAACAGGTTTAGTCCAGTCATTATATACATTTGGAAATGCAAATGAACCGAGAAAGCCAAATTTTGGATATTACGTGCGGAGGGGCTAGAAAAGCTTAAGTTCAAATTGTCGACCAAAATAACCTGGTGGGTTTTCCGCCATCTTGAAAAAAGGGTTATATTCAGTTTTTTCATCATAATTCGGTTCCCCGTTGAGATACGAAAATTTTATTAAAAGTTTTTTGTTGCTCTTTGTACGATCTACAATTAAGGTCTACGCATTTTTCACGTATCGATCACCGTTATCGAAATATCGATCCAAAAAGCCGCAATTTGGGGAGAAAAATTTATTTTTAGCTATTTCCTTCTTTCTCGTGAAATATATCGAAAAATGTCCATAAAAAAAATTGTTGAGCGTGTTCAGACCTACAAATTCGTTTCTCTTGGTTTTAATTTCCGGACTTGCACAGGACAAAAAAAAATTTTTTTCGCAAACCAGCTAAAGGCAAAACACCGGCAAAACTATACTCTCCGAATAGTTTCAAGCATGATAAGTCTGTTCTTGAGAACATTCTTTTCATCCATGTTTTCAGCGGTTGTGACACCACGTCGTCTTTTTATAATATTGGAAAGTCGAAATTCATCAGCACCCTCGAGAAGAACCCGAACCTCCGGTCATCGGTAAAACTATTCAAGCAAGAAAAGGTCGATCCGGAGATGCTAGCTTGCGCGGGAAAACTATTCCTTATCGCTCTCTATGGTGGTCGTAAAGAGGATACAACGATGGATAGTTTGCGATTCCACCGCTTTGAAAAATCAATGACGACAAATAAGACAAACATAATCTTTCACTACTCCCACCAACGGAAAGCGCAGTCCGCCAACACGTTTTCCGGACATATCTACAGGTACAAACGTGGCTCGGAGTTTTCAAAGATCCTCAGGAATGGGGTTGGCGACAGACGAATTACGGGCTTGAACCAATTTGCACCACAGCCGCACCCGCTCCACCTGAACTTTTAAAACTCATTTCGTGCAAATGTAAAGGAAAGTGTGGGGCTGCTTGTGGGTGCAGGAAAGCAGGAATTAGTTGCTCCGTTATTTGCCTGCACTGTAGTGGACAGACATGCAACAATGTCGCCAGAGTCGAGATTTTATTCAACGACGATCACGATGATGATGATTATATTTTTTCAACCGTCCCAGCATCATTTACTGCGATTCAAGAGTTTTCACGACTCGAAGAGTCTACCGAGGAAGAACTTCTACAGCCAGGACCATCGAAACGGCGAAAAACATGTGAAAAAAATTACCACCTGTAATTATTGTTTTTTGCTGCATAAAAATTATTTGATCAATAATTTTCATGTGTTTGATTTATGATTTGGCTGGTTTATTAATTTATTTTGTATTGCAATAATTGCTTGAACAACCATTCATCCATTTTGACGTATGGATACAACCGTGCGAGTGGCTAAATCAAAACCGGGCACAGTCTTACTGACTTTGCGCTGCGCTAGAGGTCGTAATTCTTATCGAAAATAAAAAATAAAAAAACGAATTTGTAGGTCTGAACACGCTTACCAATTTTCATTACAGACATTTTTCGATATCTTTCACGAGAAAGAAGGAAATAGCTAAAAACATTTTTTTCTCCCCAAATTTATGGCTTTTTGGATCGATATTTCGATAACGGTGATCGATACGTGAAAAATGTGTAAACCTTAACTGTAGATCGTACAAAGAGCAACAAAAAACTTTTTATAAAATTTTCGTATCTCAACGGGGAACCGAATAATGATGAAAAAACTGAATATAACCCTTTTTTCAAGATGGCGGAAAACCCACCAGGTTATTTTGGTCGACAATTTGAACTTAAGCTTTTCTAGCCCCTCCGCACGTAATATCCAAAATTTGGCTTTCTCGGTTCATTTGCATTTCTAACCCGATTTTTTCGACGTAATGACTGGACTAGTTCTTGAGAAACAGATTTATTGCAAGCACCGAACACCATCGGTTTGCGCTGAATATGATTTCTCCATCAATGATAATGCAATTTTAAAAACCTACGTAGTAATGACCAAAGTAAATATAATTACATTTTTACTTAGTTGAAATCTGGGAATAAAAATGAATGAAGTTAAGCCTTGAATAAACGATGAATATTATTATAGGCATGTAGGTATTAAATCAATTTGTCTCTACGAATAGCGTAGTCACAGATTGTACAATATTTACGACGTAATGCCATTCACTCGGGCAACAGTAGGCAGAATTATCTTGCCCAATTCGTGCCGCACATAAAGTCCCACTCCACTAACATAGACTTCACTAATAAGTACTTATAGACTTCAAGCAGCGTACTGCTCACATCTTATTTTCTTACAAATATTAAAATGCGAAAGTTTGTGAGTGTTGATGTCAGGATGTTTGTTACTCTGTCACGCTCTAACAGCCTAATGCATTTGTCTGAAATTCGGTTCAGGGATAGACTAATCTAGAATAAAACATAGGCTATTTCAATTTAGCCCAAGAGTAAGTTCCTGGAAAGTGGAAACGGGAACCGATTTACACGCGGGCGGAGCTGCAGGCGCTGTCTAGTCCATAGATACCTACATATTTTTCAGAATAGAATGAAACCTAGGTGCTGAAACTGCAGATAGTTAATATATAACCAATGACATCCATAATGAAATTTAAGTGGTCACCTTGACCTATTCTAAAATAATAAAAGTAAAATGTGAGATCACAATGTAGACTCGTGTCGTGAGTATTACAATATAGACGAAACGTCGAGCGGTGAGAAAAGTTGAAAAAATGTAATAGATACGATGAAGTCGCGATTGTCATAAAATAATTATGAATTGTAAGCAGTTACAACAGGCAAGTTTACCCTACGGGCTAACGGAACCGCTGAAACATGATCTTGACTGCAGCGATATATAATACCTATAGAATCATAAAGCGCTATAGGCATAGCATTGTCAAGAGTTAAATCTGAGAACCTATTCATTCGCGTGAATAAACGTCATTGAACTTGAACACTATACATACGAGGAAAATTTCAAAAACAATAAGAATTATATTTCTCACTGAATTGGCAGAAATAATTTCTATGAATAATGAGAATCAAGGTTAATTTTCTTTCTCATTTATCGCAATAAATAACGAGACTAATAGAATTTATTAAAATTTCCACAACCAACTTACCGGTAATCAAAATCTTTGGTGGAATTTTCAATTTATTAGTTTGCGAATAATTTCTTAGGTTTAATTTTGCGCCGGACAAAAATAGATTTCGCAGGAACATTACGTAGGTAGCTACAAGATCACGGCTCACGACACGATAAATCACTTTGTTAGTCGAACGATAACTGGCAATTTCATTGCGATTCTTGAAGGGGGCCTGTCGCGTGATGTAGAAACAGGTTGTAGACCAATTTTATACTTACGTATGAACGTATACAACGTAATACATAATCTCCCATTGTAATATCAACCTTAGCGCTTCTGAGTTATAGTATATTTACGTAATTTGTTTCATTCGTGGGTGTGTCGCGGCAGTTTTGATATGTAGTCAAATTAGACAAATTTTAGAAATCTAATAGGTATTATAGTCCCAATCTAATTTATTTCCAAGGTGATTGCTGAAAAATAAGATTTTGTACCTTATTTTTAGGGTTCCATACCCAAAGGGTAAGAACGGGACCCCATTCACATGAAAAGGGTCCTGTTTTTTTTTGGGTCAGATAGTCAGACAACAGTCAGTCTGTCTGTCCGTCATGAGGCTGTCTAACAGGAACCGTGATATTTTGATACCTGAAAATTTCACAGATGATATTTCAGTTGTCGCTGAGCCAACAGATACTAAAATTAGAAAAACAGGAGGGATTATGGGGGACTTCCATACAATAAACGTGATTTTTGCCCTTTTTTGGTACGGAACCTTATGTGCGCGAGTCCGACTGGCATTTGACCGGTTTTTTATTATTTAATTAATAAATAGGAAGTAATACAAGGTTAGGTTAACCTATTATTTGAAATACGTAATAGAGAAATACGTAGGTAAGTAATTAAATTAACTAAAATTATGCATTTACTCGGCTAAATGTTATAATAAAATTGCTCTGACGTAATTCCTGGCGAAAACAAATCTGTCTTTCCACTCCAACTACCTGTTGTGCAGAACGGAATTCTACAAAGTACTTTGTTCATAACTGACCAGTTGGTCAGTTATGAACGATGATAAAATAATGTGATCAAACAGTAAATAAATAAATAATAAATAATAATAATCTTTATTTCAAAAAACTTAGGAGCTAGTCTTATAACTATTTGGTACATGGTGCACTTAAGTTAGGTAATATTTGGTTCACCTGAAGTTCAAAGTCGGCAACAGCCTGTACTTTGGAGTTCCCAAGTTGTTTGATCACATTATTTTTCGATTTAGAAAATAAATATTCTTTCTGTAAGATCTTTTTTGTCGTATCCGTGGATGTTAAAAATTAACATCCGCAGCATCCCTGCAGTGAAGACCCCAATTCAAAGATCTTTAAGAAGAATAATTATATTTTCTGATTAATAATATAACTAGTATATTTTGAAGCGCTCGTGACCCCGCGGACTCAGTGTTCTGTAAACGATCACTGCAGTAAGCAACATTTACTATGGCCGGATATGGATGGGTGACCACCACGTGGACCACTTTGTGACATTTATTTACGAGCGTTTCCGTGCTTCGGAAGGCACGATAAGCCGTTGGTTCCGGTTGTCAGTAAAATGACAGTCGTTAAGCCAAGTTGAAGGCCTTACGGGCGGCTTGAAAAATTTCAACTGTGGGTCGTCACAACCTGCGCCCGGGTCGGCAGCGCGTGTGTAGCGCCTCTGGTGTTGCAAACGTCTATTGGCTACGGTTACGAACCTTCCGGTGGGCCGTAAGCTTGTCTGCCACCTAATTAGTATAAAAAAAAAATAGTATTTGTTCCATTTTTCTAAAACAATTTTAAAAGCTGGCCCTCGCTCGCTGACTGTTTTCTCTGTTAGCGAATACTCGTAGGTAATGCTTTTCAAAGGCGAAATGCTGCTAGCCTTTTGGATGCAATGCCACGGTGCCTTATTTAGGTTAAATTTAGAAATAATAATGTAAGTATATACTGTAAGTATAATGTAAGTATATATATATAATGTAAATAAATAATGTAAATATATAATGTAAGTATAATAATGTAAGTATATAATGTAAGTATAAATATTATGTAATAATTCGACCTATGCAAAGAATAAAGTTATATGTGCAAAATCACGACTTTCCAGGAGAGCGATTTGAAGTTTGTCGTGGACAAAATTCAGTTTAACTTTTTTATCTATTAACCTAGAGTACTGAATCTTTTAAGATATACATGGGACTACATAAGGTAATATTTTCTATATAAATAGATAATTTTAAACTAATATTTCTGAACTTAGCAGTATATAAGCGTACATGTGACATTTTACTGCGGAGGTCTCAAGGTTATACATGCATTTATTACTTTATTTTAGGGAAAAGTGCAAGTGTCATGTGTAAATATAACTTTATTTTTTTTAAATTTAGTTTTTTCTGCAGTTACATGTGTAGTAAAGGTTTGCAACTCATTAATAAAACTATCTATTTATGGTCGATTAATTATTTAATATCACCCCTTGAGTCTAATTATTATTTATAACACAGTATATAACACAGTACCGTATTTGTTATAATTATTGTCTAAAAAAGTCAACATTGGTACTTAACAGTGGTATCTTTAGCATAGATAAATAATATATCATTATTAAACAGGAGACTGTACCTGGGCATTGTGTGAAGTATGGCCCTATACGGGGCCCCCCTATGGGCGGAGACCCTGACGGTCATCAATGTGACTAGATTGCTGAGCACGCAGAGGGCGATGGCCGTCAGGGTGATAAGGGGATACCGCACGATCTCAGTTGAGGCGGCATGTCTCCTAGCCGGGACCCCTCCGTGGGACCTGGAAGCGAGAGCCCTTGCGTCTCTATTTAAATGGCGCAAGGAGGCGCTGGAGCGGGGTCAAAAGCCTGCGTCTCGAGAAATTGAGGCCCAGCGGTCCCAGCTCCACCAGGAAACCGTGGAGATATGGAGGTACGACTTGAGCAACCAAAGGGGGGATTCGCCACAATCGCGGCCGTCAGACCGGTCATGGACGAGTGGCTGGAGGGGAGACACGGTGCTCTCTCCTACCGGTTGTCACAGATAATTACCGGACACGGTAGCTTCAGTAAGTATCTGTGGCGAAGACACCGGGAAACCACGGCCGAGTGTCAGCACTGCGAGGACCGCAGCAATGACACAGCGCTCCACACGCTGGTGGAGTGCACGGCGCGGGCGTGGGCGCAACAGCGCCAGGTCTAATTCCGTCCTCCAACAGGGACAAACACCTAAAGCATGAAGCGGGAGTACGGTGACTCTGTTTTTCAAGAAAGGTAATAAGACTAAAGACCCATCTCACTCCTGAGCCATGTTTACAAGTCGTTCGCGAGAGTAGTCACAAACCGCCTCGCCGGAAAGCTTAACGATTTTCAGCCAAAGGAGCAAGCCGGGTTTCCGGGTTTACCGTTGACCACATACATACTGTTCGGCAGATTGTTCAGAAGACAAATGAGTACAATCAGCCGCTGTGTATGGCTTTTGTGGACTACGAGAAGGCTGTCGACTCAGTCGAAACCTGGGCAGTCCCTGAACTCTGCAGCGATGTCGTGTCGACTGGCGATATATCGAGGTACTTAGATGTGTGTACGACACCGCAACAATGACCATCCAGCTGAAAACTTTAAAACCAACTCCATAGAACTGCGTCGAGGTGTGAAACAAGGTGATGTTATGTCGCCTAAGCTCTTCACCAACGCGATTGAGGACATATTCAAGACGCTACAGCTGGATTGGGATGGGTTGGGTGTCAACATCAACGGCGGGCGCCTCTTGCAACTTCGGTTTGCTGACTAAATCGTTATAGTAGTGGAGACGCTGGAACAATTAGGCGGAATTCTGCACAAGTATTCAGTAAACTGCGTCGAGCTTTCATTTCGCCTATACCGCAATGTCTGAAGACGATAGTCTACAACCAGTGCGTTCTACCGGTTATGACTTACGGTACCGAGACGTGGACACCTACGGTGGGGTTGGTCCATACCCTTAAGGTCGCGCAGCGAGCTGTGGAACGACCTATGCTTGGAGTGTCTCTGAGGGATAATCTTCGGAATGAGGATATTTGACAGAGAACTAGAGTGGTCGACATAGCTCGCAGAATAAGCACTTTAAAGTGGCAGTGGGCAGGCCACATCAGCAGAACTACCGACGAGTTCTGAAGTGGAGACCGCGACTTGGCAAACGTTGGGTCGACGACGACGATCTGGAAATGGTCGCAGGCTGGGACTGGATTCGTAAGGCACAGGACCGTGTGTTGTGGCGTAGATTGGGAGAGGCCTACGTCCAGGAGTGGACTGCCATAGGCTGATATTTTTATTGATTGATTGATGTAGTACTAAAAACAAATAGCTTCCCGTACGTCGGGCATCTCTTGAAAAATGTTTTCAGCTCCTTGTGGTAACGGTGACTCCATTAACGCATTTTGGTTTTTAACGACATTATCTGAAAATAGAAATCAGAAAAAAAAAAACATTACTAGCTAACCGGGCAAATATTTCGGAGAACTTTGGCTACAAACACTGGCACTGGCATTAAAATTTTATTAAGTACCTAGGTACATTAAACTTTAAACAAAAAATAATGGTGTCAATGGTTATTAATAGCTGTTTATAAGTAGCTAATATTGAAATTAAATAATTTTGTCTCATTTTTCATACTAAATTTTAGTTGCAAAAAGGTTATATCTTAATATTGATCCAAGAATAAAGTAGCATCTACATATAGAACTCATATTTTAGATGTGAATTCCGCCGAATTAAGTTACTTGTGCATATATTACCGGATATTTTTACGTAATCTACAAAGAATAAAGTAGTATAGGATGATATGAATGAATTTTCAGGAGTTATATAATATTTGATTTAATGGTTTATACGATAAAAAACAGATATTGCACTCATTACTTGACATATCTCAATGAAGCTGATCTTCCATAGAATATGGGTGTATATAGGTGTTCTAAACCTATATACACCTGTATTCTATGGAAGAGCTGCGTTTATTCAAGTTATTTGCATTTAAAATATTATTTCATGATAAAATTGCCAATTAAAGTTAACAAAATTATTTAATTTGTCATACATGGCAAAATAAACATAAAAAATTTACTCATCTGAAGTAATATTCATTGATTCTTCATTATTTATCACGATATAATTTTTTGCTGTTGTATGATTTAGCACTTTCTGCTTAGTAAAAAGATTTAACATATGTTTAGACCGAGTGTTTTTCATAATGGCCACCTAAATTACTAATAATTTTATAAACTAGACTTATTTATAATTACTACGGCGTTGTACGCTCGAGCGAACGACCTTACGAAGAACATTAGCACGTGTGTTGATGTGACCTGGTGAGAGGGTGGCGGACGCGGAGCTCCCGACGGTAAACAATGGTACCTGTGCGTATAAGTCCTTACACGTTGGAACAATAAATTACATGTAACCTTATTCAATTGATATCTTCGTAACTAGTCAAGTTTTTAAACTTTTGATTTTACTAGTGCATAAAATAGGATAATCTAACACTATTTACACAAAAAAACACTTTTGCTGTTTTAGTGACATATAACTTTATTCTTTGCATAGGTCGAATTATGTTTCACTCATTGAACTAATAATACACTCGAGAGCAATGAATCCGGGTCACTTAAAGAATCCTAAAAATCTCGGAAACTAAAAATGCTAGGTTAATGCAATAAATTGTATTTAATAGACAATGTAATACTCCTTAAATGAAGGTATTAAAACTTCTTAGTTATTGTAAAGTTATATCATAAAAAAATCAAATTTGAAAAAGGGCCACTTTCGAAGATGGAACTACGAAATTACAGCATTTGGTGTTGCTTTTGTTTGTAATCTGTCATTTATGTGGGTACATAAACCATGTTGATAGTGCTCTATATTCATTAATCAAGCTGAAATTATGTCGCTTACGCCTGAAGAATGCACCAGAATACTTACAATGCTGGAAACCGGCCGGAGTCAGCGCGATACAGCCAGGACTGTCGGTGTGTCGCTGTCAACAGTACAAAGAGTTCTCCGACGTTACGAAGAAACTGGTTCTAACCTACGCAGTCAGGAACGGGCAGAACCAGGTGTACCACAGCACGAGAAGACCGATACTTGGTGAACACCATGCTTCGAAATCGCTTTCTCACAGGAACTGAACTCACCAATCAGTTTCGACGCCTCGGAGGAAGTAACCCAAGTGCATGGACAGTAAGACGTCGGCTTGCTGAATCTAACTTAAAACCCCTTAGATATTTTTATTGATTGATTGATGTAGTACTAAAAACAAATAGCTTCCCGTACGTCGGGCATCTCTTGAAAAATGTTTTCAGCTCCTTGTGGTAACGGTGACTCCATTAACGCATTTTGGTTTTTAACGACATTATCTGAAAATAGAAATCAGAAAAAAAAAAACATTACTAGCTAACCGGGCAAATATTTCGGAGAACTTTGGCTACAAACACTGGCACTGGCATTAAAATTTTATTAAGTACCTAGGTACATTAAACTTTAAACAAAAAATAATGGTGTCAATGGTTATTAATAGCTGTTTATAAGTAGCTAATATTGAAATTAAATAATTTTGTCTCATTTTTCATACTAAATTTTAGTTGCAAAAAGGTTATATCTTAATATTGATCCAAGAATAAAGTAGCATCTACATATAGAACTCATATTTTAGATGTGAATTCCGCCGAATTAAGTTACTTGTGCATATATTACCGGATATTTTTACGTAATCTACAAAGAATAAAGTAGTATAGGATGATATGAATGAATTTTCAGGAGTTATATAATATTTGATTTAATGGTTTATACGATAAAAAACAGATATTGCACTCATTACTTGACATATCTCAATGAAGCTGATCTTCCATAGAATATGGGTGTATATAGGTGTTCTAAACCTATATACACCTGTATTCTATGGAAGAGCTGCGTTTATTCAAGTTATTTGCATTTAAAATATTATTTCATGATAAAATTGCCAATTAAAGTTAACAAAATTATTTAATTTGTCATACATGGCAAAATAAACATAAAAAATTTACTCATCTGAAGTAATATTCATTGATTCTTCATTATTTATCACGATATAATTTTTTGCTGTTGTATGATTTAGCACTTTCTGCTTAGTAAAAAGATTTAACATATGTTTAGACCGAGTGTTTTTCATAATGGCCACCTAAATTACTAATAATTTTATAAACTAGACTTATTTATAATTACTACGGCGTTGTACGCTCGAGCGAACGACCTTACGAAGAACATTAGCACGTGTGTTGATGTGACCTGGTGAGAGGGTGGCGGACGCGGAGCTCCCGACGGTAAACAATGGTACCTGTGCGTATAAGTCCTTACACGTTGGAACAATAAATTACATGTAACCTTATTCAATTGATATCTTCGTAACTAGTCAAGTTTTTAAACTTTTGATTTTACTAGTGCATAAAATAGGATAATCTAACACTATTTACACAAAAAAACACTTTTGCTGTTTTAGTGACATATAACTTTATTCTTTGCATAGGTCGAATTATGTTTCACTCATTGAACTAATAATACACTCGAGAGCAATGAATCCGGGTCACTTAAAGAATCCTAAAAATCTCGGAAACTAAAAATGCTAGGTTAATGCAATAAATTGTATTTAATAGACAATGTAATACTCCTTAAATGAAGGTATTAAAACTTCTTAGTTATTGTAAAGTTATATCATAAAAAAATCAAATTTGAAAAAGGGCCACTTTCGAAGATGGAACTACGAAATTACAGCATTTGGTGTTGCTTTTGTTTGTAATCTGTCATTTATGTGGGTACATAAACCATGTTGATAGTGCTCTATATTCATTAATCAAGCTGAAATTATGTCGCTTACGCCTGAAGAATGCACCAGAATACTTACAATGCTGGAAACCGGCCGGAGTCAGCGCGATACAGCCAGGACTGTCGGTGTGTCGCTGTCAACAGTACAAAGAGTTCTCCGACGTTACGAAGAAACTGGTTCTAACCTACGCAGTCAGGAACGGGCAGAACCAGGTGTACCACAGCACGAGAAGACCGATACTTGGTGAACACCATGCTTCGAAATCGCTTTCTCACAGGAACTGAACTCACCAATCAGTTTCGACGCCTCGGAGGAAGTAACCCAAGTGCATGGACAGTAAGACGTCGGCTTGCTGAATCTAACTTAAAACCCCTTAGACCTGCAAATGGCCCTAAACTGGAGCGTGGGCATCGTATTTCGAGACTAAGGTATGCCCAGAGCCACGAAAATTGGAGTATTGAAGATTGGTCAAAAGTTATGTTCTCCGACGAATCAAAATTTATGCTCTACAAGCACGATGGAAGACACAGAGTGTATCGAAGACCAGGGGAAAGATTCAAGCAAGCATGCATCGAAGAAAAAGTAGCCTACGGTGGTGGGTCTGTACTTGTGTGGGCCGGAATTTCTTCTGAAAGTCGCACAGAGCTGGTGATCATAGAAAACGGCTCTTTAACTAGCGTAAGATATGTGGAAGAAATCCTCAATGATCACGTTGGTCCATTTATGGTCAATTTAGGTGAGGATGCTATATTTATGCATGACAATGCCCGACCTCATACAGGTAGGATTGTGAATGACTACCTTCAAGAGATGAACATTACTCGTATGGAGTGGCCAGCGCGCAGCCCGGATATCAACCCGATCGAGCATGCTTGGGACGAGCTAGGCAGATGCGTAAAACAACGAAACCCTCCCCCAATCACGCTTCGTGAGCTCAAAATTGCTCTCACAGAGGAATGGGAGAATATTCCCCAAAATCGTATAAGGAACTTGGTGTACAGCATGCCAAACCGCGTAAACGCAGTAATGGAAGCACGAGGAGGCAATACGAAGTATTAAAATTCAAGAAAATCGTAATAAAGTTCAAAAATTTCATGTTTCCTATTTTTGTTTTAAGGAGAGATCAGCAGTTTTTTCTTTATGTAATTTTGTGTTAATAAAATGTATGGTGACTCATATTTTTTTTACTTTCATTTAAGGAGTATTACATTGTCTATTAAATACAATTTATTGCATTAACCTATCATTTTTAGTTTCCGAGATTTTTAACATTCTTTAAGTGACCCGGATTCATTGCTCTCGAGTGTATTACGTTTCGCTGTAATTTTTAACAATATTATAGACTTTTGTGATTTTCGGAAGTGTCCACTATTGGGTCCCTGTCAAGCATTGGGCACTTTACCTAGCTTAAATTAAAAAAATAACATCACCTTCTTAGCAAAATCGGATTGAACTTTTAAACATGTGTGTTAAAATAAAATTGAAATCAAAAGCTCCAAGGCAGGGCTTCCCAAACAGTGCGTCGCAAACTCGCGACCGACGCCCTGTTCGTGGCGTCGCGTCGCGGCGTTGTCCTTGGCGCGTCGCGAGAGAGTCGAGTGATCGCCAATTTTTTTCTGATGATCTGAGCAATATGTTGGGTTCACAACCCTTTCTAGACATAGAAAAAGAAGTGATGGTTGCAATTTTCCAAATTGGAGTTTCAGTTTCATAATGCCCAACCAAATGGGCGCTGCGTAGAGTTCCTTGGAGCGAATTATACCGTTGTAGAGGCGGCGACACGCACTTTCTAGCTCCCTCAAATTAGGGTTCAGTCTAGCCAGCCTTCTGGCGGCGCGGTGTACGTCAGTAACTTCGGCGCGAGGGTTCCAGTCGTGCTGAACGAAACCCTGCCGACTGTCGAATATCACATGATGCTGTGGTACCTCAGTGCTTCAGCAATGGTCTGTGTTGGCGTTGTCGCTGGACATTATCAACGCCTTGGACACCATCCCCTGAGTGTGTTCATAATGTCCAGCGATAACGCCAACATAAATATTCTCTTTATGCTTTTTAGGGTTTCGTAGCCAAATGGCAAAAACGGAACCATTATAGATTCGTCATGTCTGTCTGTCTGTCTGTCCGTCTGTCTGTCTGTCTGTCTGTCCGTCTGTCTGTCCGTCCGTGTGTCTGTCTGTCCGTCTGTCTGTCCGTCCGTGTGTCACAGCCATTTTTCTCCGAAACTATAGGGCCTATGCTATTGAAATTTGGTAACTAGATGTATTCTGTGAACCGCATTAAGATTCTTATATAAAACTAGTAAATTATGGGGGTCCCCATACTCAGAACTGAAACTCAAAAATTTTTTTTTCATCGAACCCATACGTGTGGGATATCTATAGATAGGTCTTCAAAAATTTTATTGAGGTTTGTAACATAATTTTTTTCTAAAATGAATAGTTTGCGCAAGAGACACTTCCACAGTGGAGAAATGTGTGTGTCCCCCCCCCCCCCCCCCGCCTCTAACTTCTAAACTAAGAGAATGATAAATCTAAAAAAAATATATGATGTACATTGCCATAAAAACTACCAACTAAAATTAGTTTGAACGAGATAGAGCTGGTAGTTTTTTTTAATACGTCATAAACCGCAATTTTCGGTTAGTAAAATCACTACCACTGCGAACGTGTTAAAACATCAATCAAAGTTACAATGAACTTTTAATATTATGTTACTTGCTGCTATGAAACCCTTCATGGGAGAGTCCAACTCGCACTTGGCCGGTTTTTTATTTTTACTTTTTGTATTTCTGATCACCAGTATTTCTGTATTTTGATTCCAGTCGTTCGGATATCACATGATGCTGTGCTACCTTAGTGCTTCGGCAATGGTCTGTGGTGGCGTTGTCGCTGGACATTATTAACGCTTTGAACACCATCCCCTGGGTGTGTTCATAATGTCCAGCAACAACGCCAACATAAATATTCTTTTTATGCTTATGCTTTTTTATTTTTACTTTCTGTATTTCTGATCACCAGTTAGGTAGGTACTATATAGTAATTAAAATTGGTAAATGTAATCCTGTTTAGGGGCGTCGCATAAAAATGGCCGAGTGCCAAGGGCGTCGCAGAACAAATAAGTTTGGGAAGCCCTGCACTAAGGAGTATTGTAAGTTAACAACAAGCAAATTCCTCTAAAAACTTTCTACCGCTTTTTAATACTGTTAGATATTACCTAAAATTCATTAAAAAAACTGAAGAAGATTGGAGCCTCCTTTTTTCGTGTGGAAATCCACATGGATGCCATTCCGAATTTTTACCGACTAAAACCAAACGGTGCCATGTGTCTAAGGTCAGGAGTCTCGGGTAAGCACTCGGAAGGATAACTCCAGGGCTCCCGATGCAGACTTTGTCCATTGCGGACTCCGCATGAATTTGATTTTTATCCCACTTCTTGGGGAGGTTCGGGTACTATCCTATTTGTAGGAGGGGTTAAGACTCCACCGTCTTGGCCTGCTTCTGTAAAAACGGTGAGCAGCCAACCCTTCGTTCTCAGGCTTAGGTAGGTACCTATGTCTGACTGTCCGTCACAAGGCTGTATCTCGTGAACCGTGATACCTTGAAAGCGAAAAGTTTCACGGATTATGTATTTCTGTTGGCGCTCTAACAAGAAATACTAAGAACAGAAAAATAATAACAGCAAAGGAGGACTCCCATACAAAAAACTTAATTAAATAAAAAAATAAAAAATTGTTGGACATTCACACACAACATTATCTAGCCCAAACTAAGCTATAAGCTTGTGCTATGGGATCTAGACAATTGATAGACATACTTATATATTTCTAAATACAAACATATTATACACTAGCTGACCCGCGCAACTTTACGCCACATAAGGTGTATATAAGGACAGCAATTCTTTCAACAGACTCATGGGAGCGTATGAAACTGCCCTGTTTGCTTAATCATAAAAGAGCTTAAAGATTAAGTCCATTCTAAAACAATTCAGTCCGCGCCGAAGGCGTGGACTGAATTGTTTTACAATAGCCTTAATCATTAAGCTCTTTTATGATTAAGCCAACACGCCAGTTTAGATTTGCACTTACATTCAAAGGAACCCTTTAATTTCTAGGTTTTGCGAAAGTTGAGATGCCTCTAATTCCTGAACTACAAAATTCATCATTGAAACTTGTGTAAAAAAATTCTTAAAGTAAATACTCTCCTTATAACACTGGGACAATTTTTGGAATCGGACTACGCATTAAGAAGTTACAACTTAAAAACCATTTTGTCTTTCATCCCCTCTCCCACAGGAACCGGGCAAAATGTCGGGATCAAAAGTATCCTAGAACCTTCCTCGGACCATACGCTCAGATTGTACCAAGTTTCATTCAAATCGATTCAGTAGTTTCGGCGTGATACTTATTCGGGATACAGACAGACAGACAGACAGACAGACAGATATGAAAATTTTAAATTACATTTTCGGCTTCAGTATCGATTAGAGAACGCCCCACAATTAAAATTTTCAAAATATCTTCCATGTACAGACTCTCGACCCTCAACAGTTTTATTATAAGTATAGATAGATAGATAGAAAACACCCAAACTCCGAAACAAACATTTGTGGTTCACACAAATATTTGGACCGACCCGGGAATCGAACCCAGGACCTCCAGCGGTATCACTACCGACTACGCCACAGAGGCAGTAAATTTTTAGGGTTCCGTACCCAAACGGCAAAAACAGGACCCTATTCATGAAACTTCGCTGTCCATCTGTATACCGTCACGAGTCTGTTTCTCAGGAATTGTGATAGCTAGAGAGCTTAAATTTGACTGATGATGATGTATTTCTGTTGCCTATGACAAAAATACTAAAATCAGAAGGGGGGGGGGGGTATGCAATAAATGTGATTTTCGCCGTTTTTTGGTACGGAACCCTCTTTGCGCATATCCGACTCGCACTTGGTCGATATTTCTAATTATTGCCTTCTCCTAACCACGTAATGTTTCGCAGTGGAGGGCTGGGGAAAAAAAGGACATAGCGAATAAAAGAAAACTCGAAATCAATCCTGTTTGACCAGGGTTAAGGTCAGTGACCCTGCCAAAATTATCGTCAGAACTGAGAGAGGTTAACCTTCAGCAGTGGATACACACATAAAGTCACACCTTTATCCCCGAAGGCGTAGACATAGAGAGGCATAGTATACGACCAGCATTTCACCTTATAGTTTAATTTTCCACGTAATGGGTGGTGAGCTTATTGCCGTGAATTACGATAGGCTTTTTTATACCACTGAGATTTCGATTGATTTAAGAGTGGTCGCCGTAGCGTATGGACGTTTACAACACCAGAGGCACTACATTCACGCTGCCTACTTGTAAGAACCTTGTAAAGGCCTCTTTGAAGAACCCCATGCTGTAGGCGTTTGGGAAAACCGAACGCTCCGGGTCCATAAAGGCAAATAAGTAGAGCTCGTCGGCACAGGCGATTATTTTCCACGTGATTTTTTCGAAAAAGTTGTGACACATGGTAATATTCTGTCCGCACTGGCGATAAAAAAATAGCGGAAAATAATATTGGTGTGCAGAAAATAGGTGACTCAAAAAAAACACTCGTTTGTTCGCGGTATACCTAACAGGGGAAACTGCTGCGCATGGATGGGCGCCCCGTCCCGCCCCAGCAGTAGTTTATAGTAATCTAATCAAACATATTAGAGTCTAGAGTTCTAGACATCTTCACAAACTTTTACATTTATGATATTAGTAGGATAAGCTTTCTTTTTTTTTTCTTTTTTTTTTTAACGTGTAGAATAATTCTTCATGGATGCTATGCCGGGCTCCTACCAACAAAAAAACCTCACGTAACGCGCAACAGCCTACGGTTGGGAGCCCCGGGTGAGCCCTCGGAAGGATGTCCAGGACTCCCAACAGACCTACGGCTCCCACTGCGGCTTCGCCTAGGGGGTGGTTCGGGTGCTATGCCGCGTCTTTGGGGGATTTTCGGGTGTCATCCCGCTTCTTATGGGGAGTGTCCGTGAATCTCTCACGTCACGCTGCCGCTGTGGGCCTGCTTCTGTAAGGACGGTGGGCAGCGCACTCACCCTCCACAGGCCTCCGGTCATGGAGGCCAATAGTCTTCGGCGAAGATACGTCGGCGGAACTCGGGTGGGAGAGTTCTCTCCCGCTCCCGCCCTACCGCCTTTTTCCCGAGCATGACCTGCTCGCAGAAAGAGGCGGCGCAGTCCCACTTACACCCGCTGGAGACCATTGCTCGTACCATGGTCTCAAGCGAGAGAGTGTCCACGTCCAGACCTGCCACGAGGACCTGGCGCTACTATTGCGCCCACGGCGTGCACTCCACCAGCGTGTGGAGTGTTATGTCATCGCTGCGGTCCTCGCAATGCTGGTACTCTAGTAGGATAGGCTTGCGTTGCGCACGCTCCCTTGAGCCAGGTGAAAAAATACACCTTTCTGTCTGTCTTTTATGTGACTTAAACGAAGTTGCGAAGGTCAGTTAGTCATAAGTGTTAACTTTTTGTTCGCAGTCACATGAGTCTAGGTGCAACAAATGATAGGTACCTATACATACATAGGATAGGTACCTTACCTACCTTTAAAATAAATTAATGATTAGCCTATCAGAATGTTAGCCAGGACTGGCAGTACCAATATTACGAGTATGCTACAGGAATGTGCGTCACTTCGGAATTAGATATCTTGGCACCTACCTACCTACTTTCAATTGAGGTCACTTATTGGTTAAATCGTTAGATATCATTGCAACATCCGCAACATTATTTAAGCAATGTTTATTTTTGCAATAGGCAAGAAGTTGTAATATGAATTTTACTCTGCACTGAAATGAACCAAAAACTGCAAGACGGGGGCGTGACACTTACGCTTAAAAAATGGGATAACATTCCAACCAACCCCCAAAACCAAAGCGGGATGTCACCCGAGCCCTTAGGTGAGGTCGCAGTTTAGCCAAAGTAGATCTATATGCCTGTAATAATGGGACATCATTCCGAGGTGTTTCCTTTACTATAAGAGTCAGTGTGATAATAAATAGGAGACCTCAAACCATGCTGATAACTCTACTACCGAGGTTTAGTTAAGAATCTGGAGCAGTTTAATAAATAAGCCGGTTATTATGATAGATACGAGCGAGAATAATGACTATAATATGCTCTGTGAAACATGATTAACGAATCTATTATGTTTTTGGAAGTGGATCCGTCTTGGTGTAAGCAAAGAAAATATAATAGCAGGACGGTGTAAGTGGCTCCACCAAGATTTCCGGGGCCCAAACGACCTTACCTGTTAGGTGCACCAGTGTATGAGACATCGACCCAGGCACACGTACAGAGCTGAGAGGTCATACAGGATTCGCTTCAAACAACGCACAATAAAAAGTTAAAATGGTGCAGCCGCTTCAAATCCAGATAGGGGTGAAATGTTCCTGGGAATACGTTAAGTTGAAGAGTGAACTCGACTTTCTCCTTGCCTTAGATGTTAAAGAAGAAGTATTTAGCGTACCTCAAATAGTGCACAAAAAGTCGATCACCTCCTAAACTACAGTTACATAAATAGGAATCCATATGCCAAACAGATCATACATTGCGTTGGTAATTTTTTGCTGATGACAGATGTAAAATACTAGGTTTTAAACCTATTTTTGTAGCAACTGTATATTGAAGCACTTAAATAAGTCTTAAAATAATTCTTTGCTTGCAATAATTTCTTCTTACTTGTCACATATTGTGTGCATGTAGACTGCAGACTGCTAGGTTTTTGGCAACAGGCTAGGAGGACGATGAACTTGTTTTGCAGATGGTGGCAGGTTATGGGACCCCTTACATAGATTTATTCAATGAGAATTTTATTCGTAGAGTGCCAATAAAGTTTTATTTATTTGTGAAAGTCCGTCATGGTCATGGATGCTATGCCGGAGTTTATCGACTAAAACTACGCAAGTCCCACCACTGCCTATGATCGGGTAAGCTCTCGGAAGAATGGATTCACAACAAACTTTGGCTACCAACCACTACTACATCACCTAGAGGGTTTGGGTGCTTTCCCGCGTCTTTGGAGGTTGTTCGGGTCTTAACACGCTTCTTGGGACGTGTCGCGTGCGTGAAAGTGACAGCCTAGACGACAGGGTGACAAGGCTTCGCGTGGCGATTCACGCACGCCCCCAAGAAGCAGAATAACACGCGAACAACCTCCCAAAGACGTAGGATAGCACCCGAAATGGGTGAGGCCGCAGTGGTAGCCGTAGGTCTGTTGGTAGTCTTGGGGACATCCTTCCGAGGGCTTACCCGGCGCTCCCCACCGCAGGCTCTTCGGTCGGAAACGTGTGGTTTTTAGTCCGTAGGATTCCGGCATAGCATCCCTGTAGGATTTCCATACGTTAAAAAAGAAAAAAATATTACGCTCGTGGCATATCTAGTTAAAAATTTAACCTACCTACTTATAAAACCAATCCACAGTTCAAACACCTAATAAAACTATTTAATAGGTCCTTTGCAATGTGTCAACGTAGAAAGAGGAACTTTTTATTTGCTATCAGTTGGAATGTATTAAATTAAATTGCCCCGTGTGGCGACGGGGTACCGTATTGCGACGGGTAAGAGGACAAAATGTCGCCACCTCAATACATCCCGAGGGTGTCGTAAGAGGCGACTAAGGGAACACTTTAGCAACAAGATCCATTGCGTAGAAGGAAACCTCGAAATGAAACCAATTTGTCAGTAAAATGACAATCGTTAAGCCAAGTTGAAGGCCTTATGGGCGGCTTGAAAAATATCAACTGCGGGTCGCGGTGACTTGGGACCACCTATTACGTGGGACATAAAACTATAAGGTGAAATGTGGGCGTATACTATGCCTCTGCCTACCCCTTCGGGGATAAAGGCGTGACTATGTATGTATGTATTAAATTACTACTGTACTGATCCTCGCAACTTCGTAAAGTTTACGTTACAGCTCATGATTGTATCATATATGTTCCTGTATCATATACCTTCCTCTTGTCGAATTGAATTGAATCACTCTGTTGATGATGAAATCCGTTGAGTACTTATATTTTAAACTAGATTCTAGTTTAATAGATCAAAGCAATAAGCACATCGATCGCGCCTGAAGGATCCAGCGAAAGCTATTATATTATAATAATAAGGAAAGGACACAGAAAGTATTCTACAGATATTGAGCTAACATCAAAGACGTATCATATATAGACACGTTATACACGAACATTGCGGCTTTCAAAAACACCTAAACTTTTATAAATTTGAAAAAAGAATTCTATAAATTATCTGTGGTAGCATGCATGAAGTCAATATCAGAGGAATGTGGGGAAGAAGGGAAACTTGAATTTCACTTACTCAGACATAATATGATTAATGTATTTACTGGTAATTACGTAATATTTAAATTTATAAAATTTTAATGTTGTTTATCGGATTAGTAATTATTAACGTAATTTAAGTCACAAAATAAAAATATAACACTAACATACAGAAACATTTATTTAATAAGTATCTAATAATTTAGTACCTAGTAAGTAATCCAAATATTTGTAATTTAAATCATTGAGCCCACGATGCTAAATGGGGATTTACTCGATCGTCGTAGAGACCTATTGGGATGCAAAGCTTAGATGATATGAAGAAAAAAATGTTATATGATATATACCTTTACATCGGTGGGGGAAGCGGCTATAGATTTTTAAATATGTAAAAAAAAACTGTTGCATGGACATCCTCGAGCGCGTCAGATATTGATAGCATCAATGCCCTAGGTATTTTTAATAATGTACGTATGTTAATCTGATCGTTAGCATGATGCGGGTGGTTGTATTTAAGGGTTGAAAATGAAAAAAAAAAAAAATAATCGAGCGCGTCAGATTTTCTAAGGGAGTTTCTTTCTAAGTGCACCAAAAAAAAGCTCTCATTCACTAATCTGACGATTTCGATGGGACGCAAACTCGCGGTCATTTTCATAATGTGCAAAAAAAAATTCGCCATTTTGAAATACTCAAGCGCGTCAGATTAAGGTATATATGGTTCATCTTTATGTTCTAAACGTACTGTCTCATAATCTGACGATTATCTAGAGGGATTGGCCTGATCTGACAAAAAAAAAATTAGAAAAACGGTTCACCTTAAAGGCCATCCCTGCAACTTCCCGCTAATTCCATTCCTGGGCTCTTAAAATTGTACTTATGACATTTTTGAGCTCAAAATAGAATTTATGTGATATTTTGAGCTCGCTGAGTTCAAAGAAATAATATTTCTATGCATTTGAGCTCTCTCAGCTCGAAAGTCTGATAGAAGTTTCATAGAACACTATTTTTGGAATTTTCAAACCGCAATAACTTTTGAATGGATTTTCACGCGGTTGGCGGCATTCGACGCAGTTTTATCATCCTCATAAGTAATTTTGCAATTTTAATTGATCGAACCACAAATTTCGGAGTAATCCCGAAAAAACACTTTTTCGGGTTTCTTTCGTTCACGATATCTCTCGTGGTATCGACGTGGTTTTTCAAGCTCAAAGGCGGATTAGGATCAAGGTTGCGCAGGTACAATCGCAAACAAAAGTACTAAGTCTAAAAATTCATTTTATCGATGCTGTTGCGTAATTTCCAGGACATAGATGTTTTGAATCAATATTAATTCTATACTATTATTAAAAGTAAGTAGTAGTAGTAGTAGTACGAACGAAGTTCGTAGACGCAAAGATATTTGGCGCATAGTGTAACTTTATCGACGAATTTTTGTTATTTCGGCTTGCGGAAATCGTCAGATTATATATTTTTCATTATTCTTGAATTATTTCCTTCAAAATAAAAAAAAAATTAGCTACGCTCGAGAATGTCGAGATGACGTTTTTTTTTACAACTTTGTTGCCCTCCCCTTTTTTTTACGTCAATCTCAAATTGTCAGATTAGTGGAATATACACTTTTTAGGATGTAATTAACTCACCCTACCTTAATCTGACGCGCTCGAGAATTTCTGATGGTCAATTTTTTTTTACTTATCTGATCCTGTATCCTTCACGGGCGGCCTTAAATATGGGCCTCATGTTTTGTGGAGGTACTTAACCGGGTACAAGGTATCCCCGTGTATATTAATCTGTCGCGCTTTAGTAAATCCCGAAATCCCTTCAGGGGCTCCCCTACTATTATTATTATGTTTCATTATTTTTTTAAAGAAATAAAATTACCTTAATAAAAAAAATATTTAAATAGCAAAATAAAACATTAGTACAAAATCTCCCCGACATCCCCTTACGGGTCGCGGGCGCCGAACCACAGACTATAGAGTACCTACAATTTCCATTATTATGCTTGCCGCCATTTAATCGATCCGTGAAAATCAAATATTATTATTATTTCTATTGTACTTACGCATGAAATGACACGTTTTTATATTGAACAGTTGCTGTGTAACTTGTGTATCATGTGAAGATACATGAAGGCGTGTTTTTTTCGAGTTTTCTTTACTTACAGAATTTAAAACAGTGCTAATACAACTTTCACTAACCCTACAGCCGCGTCACACATTTTCAGGTAATAGTAGTGGAATATTGGGCATTCTGTCCCACTTTAAGTTCGCATCGTCGCTATCGCTCCTTGCTCACGTGGGACAGATCGCCCAATATTCCACATTTTAAAAATGTAACCTAACCAAACATTTTTATAAAAAATAATTTATAAAATAAAACTTGCTGAAGCAAATCACCATCTCAACCTATCGCTGTCCACTGCTGAACATAGACCTCTTTAAATGATTTCCAGCCAGACCGGTTCATTGCCACCTGCATCCAATGAGACCCAGCAATTTTCACCAGGTCGTTGGTCCAGCTGGTAGGTGACCGTCCCACACCGCGCCTGCCGGTGCGCGGCTTGAGTGGACAAGGATCTTTTTGCCCCATCGACCGTCCGATCTTCGCGCTATGTGGCTGGCCCATTGCCACTTCAGCTAACTAATCCTGCGAGCTATGTTAGCAACATTAGTTCTTCTACGGATGTCCTCATTCCTGATTCGATCACGTAGAGAAATGCTAAGCATAGCCCTCTCCATAGTTCGCTGCGCGACTTTGAGCCGTCTGAAAAGACCTTTTGTGATGCACCACATCTCAGAACCATAAGTCATCACGGGTAATACACATTGGTTGTACACCTTTGTTTTAAGACACTGAGGCTGAAGCAAATAGGTATCTTTTATGTTTCAACATACGTCAAACGTAAACACATCACTCATATCAAATTTCTCAGTTTTAGTTAATTTAATTGTTGAATATTATATTACTTTCCGTTTCCGCTTAAACATTTCAACAACAAGATTTTTGTGAAATCATCCATTCATCATATTTTATGTCTAATTAATTTTATGTGATCGAATTCTTTTCCTGTTTAAATTGGATATAATGTTATCGGACTCTTTTCCTGTTTGAATTGCATATAATGTTACATTCATAATAAATAATTTTCAACATACCTAGTATAAAAAATGCAACTGCTGATATTTCAAATAACAGCTTTTGACTAAACGTGTAAGAATATATAATTATATGATACAAATGCTTACATGTGTTTTCAAATTAACAAGACAGCTAGCGTCATCTAATGGTCAGGGGAGTAAATGTTTCAACAAGTGTGTCCAATATCTGTTAGATGGCGCTGTGCCTCTCTCATTATTGTTTTTCAGCGTCTAAAATATTACATATAAATAAAATAAAAGTGTGTGTGTGTGTGTGTGTGTGTGTGTGTGTGTACTTAATTTTAAACAACAGCTTTTGACTAAACGTGTAAGAATAAATATATGATACAAATGCTTACATGTGTTTTCAAATTAACAAGACAGCTAACGTCATCTATCGGTCAGGGGAGTAAGCGTTTTAACAAGTGTGTCCAATATTCGTTAGATGGCGCTGTGCTCAATCTCAAAAATAATTTTAATTGTTTTTCAGCGTCTAAAATATTACATATAAATAAAATAAAAGTGTGTGTGTACTTCATTTTAAACAACAGCTTTTGACTAAACGTGTAAGAATAAATATATGATACAAATGCTTACATGTGTTTTCAAATTAACAAGACAGCTAACGTCATCTATCGGTCAGGGGAGTAAGCGTTTTAACAAGTGTGTCCAATATTCGTTAGATGGCGCTGTGCTCAATCTCAAAAATAATTTTAATTGTTTTTCAGCGTCTAAAATATTACATATAAATAAAATAAAAGTGTGTGTGTACTTCATTTTAAACAACAGCTTTTGACTAAACGTGTAAGAATAAATATATGATACAAATGCTTACATGTGTTTTCAAATTAACAAGACAGCTAACGTCATCTATCGGTCAGGGGAGTAAGCGTTTTAACAAGTGTGTCCAATATTCGTTAGATGGCGCTGTGCTCAATCTCAAAAATAATTTTTATTGTTTTTCAGCGTCTAAAATATTACATATAAATAAAATAAAAGTGTGTGTGTACTTAATTTTAAACAACAGCTTTTGACTAAACGTGTAAGAATAAATATATGATACAAATGCTTACATGTGTTTTCAAATTAACAAGACAGCTAACGTCATCTATCGGTCAGGGGAGTAAGCGTTTTAACAAGTGTGTCCAATATTCGTTAGATGGCGCTGTGCTCAATCTCAAAAATAATTTTAATTGTTTTTCAGCGTCTAAAATATTACATATAAATAAAATAAAAGTGTGTGTGTACTTCATTTTAAACAACAGCTTTTGACTAAACGTGTAAGAATAAATATATGATACAAATGCTTACATGTGTTTTCAAATTAACAAGACAGCTAACGTCATCTATCGGTCAGGGGAGTAAGCGTTTTAACAAGTGTGTCCAATATTCGTTAGATGGCGCTGTGCTCAATCTCAAAAATAATTTTAATTGTATTTCAGCGTCTAAAATATTACATATAAATAAAATAAAAGTGTGTGTGTACTTCATTTTAAACAACAGCTTTTGACTAAACGTGTAAGAATAAATATATGATACAAATGCTTACATGTGTTTTCAAATTAACAAGACAGCTAACGTCATCTATCGGTCAGGGGAGTAAGCGTTTTAACAAGTGTGTCCAATATTCGTTAGATGGCGCTGTGCTCAATCTCAAAAATAATTTTAATTGTTTTTCAGCGTCTAAAATATTACATATAAATAAAATAAAAGTGTGTGTGTACTTCATTTTAAACAACAGCTTTTGACTAAACGTGTAAGAATAAATATATGTTACAAATGCTTACATGTGTTTTCAAATTAACAAGACAGCTAACGTCATCTATCGGTCAGGGGAGTAATCGTTTCAACAAGTGGAAACGAAGCATCTAAAATTCCTCGAAGAGGTAGGCACAGGCATACCAACCAACATAATAGGTGCTGAATTCATCGCTAAGATCTCAAACAAATTTCTGGATTCGAAACCATGACTTTGGTTGACAGATAGTTGGTGTAATAATGTATAATATTAGACTACTTTTATCCTGAGAATATATTTCACCGGTAAAATATCAGCCACGGACGCCCACTAGTACCAGTTATAAAAGACTTAAATTGATTAGGTTTGTTTAAAATATGATTCATGATCAATCGGGCGTAAGCAACATAAATATAATGATACACTTGCAAATATATTTTATTAAGGTTCAATTTGTAGTGAGGTAAATTATTGCTGAATCGAGATTTTATTTGTATAAAACTCGGAATTTTTGAATGAAAAATCACATTCGAACCAGTATCTCACAAGTGACAAGTGACAAGAAATAACCAGATTTCTATCATGTGAGTAAGTTCTTCTTTTAATAGTAGAAATGCTCAGCTATGGACCTAGTTTTTGTCTGCTAGCTGTGTTCATTTTCATCTTCTCTTCATCTTAGTGCATTCTCAGTAGCTACCAAACCCTACTGGGATTTGGAGCCTGGGGTCCAGTTTTATTTGGTTGCTAGAGCAGCTATTGTTTGACTTTTGATTTTCAACATTGATGGTAGCGATTGCTGTCTAACATCCCAACCCCCTAGGAATGCCTTTATCGTTCCCTCATCCGTTAGTCAACAGGTGCACCGCTTAAAGGTGAGGACGCTTGGACCTCATGCACCCATTTTCATATCCTATCTATTCCTCATGATGTTGTTCAGTTACGAACCCGGTTTTTGTCTGTCGGCTGTGTTAACTTTCATGTCCTATCTATTCCTGATGTACTGAAAATCTGAGAATATTTTATTTATGATTTGATTGTATCTTAACAGGTCTGATTCGGAGTTTGAAACGTGTTCTGTAGTGGAGTCTGTTGCACCAAAGAAACGTAAGCCGGTGGAGAAAAAGCAAAAACAATCGAAGATCCTCACTTCACCTCCGTTGGAGTCAGACAGCGTTCGACGAAAAAGAAATTCATCTGACCTTAAAACCACACAGAGGTAGGTTTCACTATGTTCTTTTTTTATACTACTAAGGTGACAGACAAGCTTACGACCCACCTGATGGTAAGTGCTCACCGCAGCTTATAGATGATTGTAACACCGGAGGCGCTACACCCACGCTGCCGACTCTGAACGCCGTATTGCCATGTTGAAATGGATAGGCGCAGGTTGTGACTACCTGCTATTGAAAATTTTCAAGGCGCTCAGAAAAGCATTCAACATGGCTTAACGACTGCCATTTTACTGACAACCGGGACCAACGGCTTAACGTGCCTTCCGAAGTACGGAAACGCTCGCACAAAGAATTGATACAAATTGCTCACCCATCGAGGACCAGCCACAGCGAAACTTGCTAACCACAGTGATCGTGTACAGAACACTGAGACCGCGGGGCCACGAGCGCTTCAAAACTTCAACTTTTTTCAACTAAGTTTGTGTTTTGATTGTTAACATTCATACTTAGTATACTTTGATCCCAAGTTCTTAGTCACTTTGATTCAGTACGTTTATAATTAACACTTTGTTTCTTTTACAGAAAAAATAAACCAAACTTCCTGAATATTTTGCGGTCCGAAGAAGCCAGTTGCAGTGAACCAGAACGACGTGAACTAACTTCCAGTTTCTCGAGCCGTGTTGCAACGGGAACGTCCCGTCGCTCCAAGAAGACGGGAGGAGGGTATGTGATTGATTTTAAACTGTATAAAACTAATGACTACATATCACACGCCGCTGATGTGCGCTATAGGACTGCCCTTGTGACTGTAAAACTACAGTGTGACGAGTCCTCACTATCTTGGGAGTCACTTCAAGAGTTTCTAGGACTCGCATTTAAAGAATTTCAAGACACTGAACCAGTGCATTATTCTGATAAGATTTTTATAAAGTAGTTTTATTCTCTATTTTTTATAAATTAAGCTATAGACTGAAAAAGTTTCGTATGTATTCGGTTTATAAATTGGGTTATATATAATAATAATAATAATAATAACGCCTTTTTGTACTACGTGTAACACATCCGAGGAGGGTATGTGATTGATTTTAAACTGTATAAAACTAACGACTACATATCTGTGGTGACTGTAAAACTACAGTGTGACGAGTCCTTACTATCTTGGGAGTCACTTCAAGAGTTTCTAGGACTCGCATTTAAAGAATTTCAAGACACTGAACCAGTGCATTATTCTGATAAGATTTTTATAAAGTAGTTTTATTCTCTATTTTTTATAAATTGAGCTATAGACTGAAAAAGTTTCGTATGTATTCGGTTTATAAATTGGGTTATATATAATAATAATAATAATGCCTTTTTGTACTGCGTGTAACACATCCGTACCCAGTAAATCATGGATAGGACATTTACGAAGTAGTTTGCATAGGAAAAGTACTCATACAATAAAACATAGTGATGGAGTAGAAATCGTAAACTCAGCGTTTCGCAATCGTATATTAACATATAAAATATTGTCTTGCGATGAACTTCAGGGAGCGTCAGTAGAATCTTTTTTTTTAAATATTCGTAACCAATTAAAATCTCTTCTAATCGAATTTCTTGCTAAGCATAATTGTGTTAAGGTAAACTTTGAGTATTTTGGTACATTTTTAAAATTCAAAGATAATTCCCAAGAAGTGAAATCTTTTGGAACCAAAAATAAAATATTGTATTCTAATTTTGATTTCGAAAAATTTTATATTGAAACAGTTAATTATTTAAAAACAAATATTGAAGAGTTTGAAGGTCGTGATAGTGGTTGGACATTTATAAACCATTTGTATGTTGAGATGAATCTCAATAAATACCAACCACTTGGTGGGTCGAGTTTCATCAGTTTACCCAAATCAATTCAGGCTAAAAAAGCGTGTTTGAATATTATGAATAAAGATCGATATTGTTTTTTATGGTGTGTAACAGCGGCTTTATATCCAACTAAAAAACACCCTGAAAGAACGCATTCTTATCCTAATTTTCGAGAATTATTTAATTTAAAGGGAATGTCTTTTCCCGTGACCTTTAATGATATTAAAACATTTGAAAGAAACAATCCATGTATTAAGTTTATAATTTATGGTTTAAAAAATCATAAAACCTTTGTAGGTCCTTTGTATAAATCTGAAATCGATAAAAAGTACAAAGGAAAAATTATTCATTTACTGTTTCTTGAAAATAACAGCTCTTCTCATTATTGTTTGATCAAAGACTGTTCTAGACTTTTTAGAAGTCAAGTCACATCTCATCACAACAGATTACATCTTTGTGATTTATGTTTAATATTTTTCAATACCGCTGACGAACTTAACAACCATTTATGTGGAGGTATAATAACTCTCCTCCCAAATAAAGGTTCAGTAATTAAATTTAAAAACTATGAACGCAAACAAACTATGCCTTTTTGTATTTACGCAGATTTTGAATCGATGTTACAAAAAAATACTGAGCCTAATAATAATTGTTCTAGTAAAAATACGAATATATTCCACCAACACGTGCCGGTTGCTTTTGGTTATTATATTGTATGCTCTGATGATCCTCGTTATAATCGTTACGTGTCATATCGAGGTAGAGACTGTGATAAGCGCTTTGTTGACTATATAACTAAAGACGTACAAAAAATTTATGATATAATTAAGTCGCCTGCTGCAATGATATTTTCCTCGGAGGACAGGTGTGATTTTGAAAATGCAACACGTTGTCATATCTGCCAAAACTTTATTTTTTGTGACAAAGTCCGCGATCATTGTCATCTTACCGGTCGTTATCGAGGAGCTGCGCATTCGTTCTGTAATTTGCAATATAAAATGCCCGCATTTGTCCCCATTTTTTTTCATAACTTAGCTGGTTATGATTGTCATTTATTTATTAAAGCGTTGGGTGACGTCCCTGGTGAAATAAAAATAATACCTAAAAATAAAGAAAACTATATCTCATTTACGAAATTTGTATCAGTTTCAAATAATAAGTTTTTTCAAATGCGTTTTCTTGATTCATTTAAATTTTTGGGTACAAGTTTAGACAAATTAAGTAAAACTTTAACACCAGAAATGTTTAAACATTTACAAAATCACTTCCCTGTTCCTGATGAATTCCAACTACTTACTCGCAAAGGTCCATATGAATATATGGATTCGTGGAAACGGTATGATGAAAATTTTTTACCTCCAAAGAAATACTTTTATAGTTCCCTTAATGATGAAAATGTTTCTGAAGATGATTACCGGTATGCAAATTTAGTTTGGTCAAAATTTAGAATTACTAGTTTAGGTGAATATACGGATTTATATCTAAAAACTGATGTGCTTTTATTAGCAGATATTTTTGAAAATTTTAGAAAGACATGCAAACAACATTATCACTTAGATCCATCTTTTTATTTAACTGCACCCAGTTTATCTTTCGACGCTATGTTATTAAAAACAGGTGTTGAATTGGAACTAATTAATGACTTGTCTATGATACGCATGTTACAAAGTGGTATAAGAGGAGGAGTGTGCCTCTGCTCTCACAGGCATGCTAAAGCAAATAACACATACTTAGCTAATTACAAATCTTCGGAACCTGATTCCTATATCTCTTATATAGATTGTAATAATTTGTATGGGTACAGTATGTGTCAATACTTACCATTATCTAATTTCAAATTTCTCACTCAACAAGAAATTGATAATTTAGATATAACTAAAATTGCAATTGATGCTGATTATGGTTATATTTTGGAAGTGGATATAGCATACCCTAAGCATTTGCATAACTTGCACAACGATTTACCATTTTGTTCCGAAAAATTTATACCCCCCGGGGGAAAGAGTTCTAAGCTAATACCTAATTTATATGATAAATTTAATTATGTCATACATTACGTGCATTTACAAACTTGTATGAAACATGGGTTGATATTGAAGAAGATTCATAGAATAATCAGTTTTCTACAAAGCCCATATTTAAAACAATATATTGATTTAAACACCAAACTGAGACAAAAAAGTTCTTCCACTTTTGAACAAGACTTTTTTAAGCTCTTGAATAATAGTGTATTTGGAAAAACTTTAGAAAATACTGAAAACAGGGTTAATGTCCATTTAGTTTCTCAGTGGCAAGATATCGAAAACATAACTAAACGAAGAAAATGCGCTCAAAACCTTATTGCTCGTCCAAATTTCCATAGTGCAACGGTTTTCACAAAAAATCTAGTAGCGGTGCAGTTAAATCCTGAACAAATAGTTTTGAACAAACCAATATATATTGGATTTGCTGTTCTAGAATTATCAAAAAGTCATATGTATGACTTTCACTATTCAGTCATGCAACCTTTTTACAAGGATAGGATACGGATGTGTTACACGGACACAGATAGTTTTGTTTATCATATACAAACCCATGATTTCTATGAAGACATAAAAAATAACTTTTTATCTTACTTCGACACCAGCAATTTTTGTAAAAATAATGTGTATAATTTACCCATACAGAACAAAAAAATACCAGGCTTATTTAAAGATGAAATGGGTGGTAAAATAATAAGCGAATTCGTTGGGTTGAGATCAAAGTTATATTGTATCAAAACCATTGATAGCACTATTAAAAAAGCCAAGGGTATTAAAAAGAATGTTGTACGTGACATTAACGTTTTCGATTACAAAAAAACACTTTACAACAATGAAATTGTTCATAAAACAAATGTTTTATTTAAGTCAATAAAACATGAGCTATTTACATGTGCTGTAACAAAAATTGCGCTGTCTGGTGATGATGATAAACGAGTTATTGCAAAAGATAAGATTTCAACTCGAGCATGGGGTCATACCGATATTTTTAATTTTTAACAAAAATTAGGTGTGCTATCCTGTCTTCACATAGTATTCGCAAATTATAATTATTGTAATCAACTAAACTAACTAAAATTGTAAAATTTATATGCAGTTTTGTATTATTATAAGTACCTAATCTTAAGAAATTAAACCAAGTAAGAGCATGGGGTCATACCGATATTTTTTATTGTGTGCTATCCTGTCTTTACATAGTATTCACAAATTATAATTATTGTAATCAACTAAACTAACTAAAACTGTAAAATTTATATGCTGTTTTGTATTATTATAAGTACCTAATCTTAAGAAATTAAACTAAGTAAAACTGAGAAATTTGGAATAAATGCATTATTATAAATATAGTATTCTGTTTTTTCTTTAATTTCCTAATACATTTGCAATACCTACTATCATGTACCATGAGAGATTTTCGCGGTCGCGGGAAACCGCTGTCGCGCTGGCTATGCCCGCCATGAAACTTGTATGTCAGGATCGTAGTAAGTGGAAATCCTTAGTCTCTGCCTACCCTGATGGGAAACAGGTGTGAAAATATGTATATGTATGTATGTTATGATGTCTTAAGTTACATACTTCGAAGTAAAATTTCTTAGAAATGTGAAATAGGATATCTATGGTTAGTAGTAGTGGACTATTGGACATTCTGAAAAAAATCTTCAAAACCTGGGACCTTGGTAGCGACAGTCACAACCTCATAACACCTGATGATATGCATCATCATTCACGTTACAACACGTTTACAATTCATAAAAATTTCGCAACTTAAGTAAGTACATAACAATGTGCATTACATCATTCTTAAGACATGTTTGAACATGTTCGTCATAGTGAACGATGACACTTGCAAACTTGTAGGGAGTATCTCGTTACAACTTATTGCAAAATAAACTAAATCAACAGGTCAGAACTTGAATTAATACGTAGTACAGTGTATGTGTCACTAGCGGGTCATGTTTCTATTTAATTCACCTATTACTCATAATTACATTCAGTTTCATACTTGTTCTCTTTACATTCACACAAAGCAGTCTTTTAATTAATAATGTTGAAGCAACAGCAGTGCATCTCTGAACCTCAAACCAGTTACTTTGCTACAAGGAATAGGAGGATTCCAAAATACGTAATTAAAATAGATGTATTAGAAGCTGAAGATACATCAGATAACGAAGTAGAAATACATACAAGAGTGAAAACCCAATATATTGTTTACGATCAGTGGGATGAAATATATTATAAAACAGAGAAATTACTGAGCCAAATATTTAAAACGTTAGAAGATCGTGGCAGAGGAGGACGAGGCCAACCAGATATACCTCAACATTAATACATTATAAATAATGGCAGATGCATATGGTGACGGTATTGTTCAATACGCTCAAGACCCCTTTGACTTCTCACATATTTTACCTCTTTCTCCTACGCAAGTTGAACCAAAAAGAAGAAAACCAACTATTTGTAGAAAATCTAAAAAGACAGCTCATAAATCTTTTGTAATCAGCAACCAACCAAAAGGAGTCAAGCTAATTCAGATAAAGATCTTGGACATCACCAACGACAAAGACAAACCTTCGTTGCCGTTTTGTGAAGATAGTGACAGTGTGATACTTAGTGCTCAATACGTAGTTCATGATACAGTTGATGAAATCATGGACATGGCTGAAGGTATTATTAAGAAAATATCTAAGAAAATTCATGGTGATAGCTTATCATTTTAACTAATGTGTTTTTAGTTTTAAGTAAGTTATACATCACCTTAATACTTAGAGATGTACTGCTGACGCTTCAACATTTTGTACGCGTCATTTTTTATCATTGTGTTAGGTTTAAGATCAATGTAATTTTTTGAGACATTAAATAAATGGTATTATGATTAATTTTTTTTTTCATTTCAATTTCGACTTGGGTAGGAAATAGTATGAAAAACAAACACAGTATAGTAATAAAACATTTATTCGGTTTATTAAACTTATGAAATACAAAAATTATTTTCTAAACACCATTGTTTAATACACAATACATTCCTTAAAGCACAATAGTTCTTATGAGCAAAACAATTATACAAAAATAGGTCTTTACAGTAAAGATCACTAAGAGTCTTTAAGTTAGGAATACTTTTATTTTTACATATGTCGGAAACATTATTATGACCACATAGCTCTTGAACCCAATTAATTTTCTCACTACCTTTAACAAGAACCTTTTTTTCCTTCAAATAGGGTTTGATTATTCTAGAAAATTCTCTGTAGTCTATATATCCTTCGCTCCAGCGGTAACCTCTATTCCTTTCAATCCACCAAATGTGTCTTCTTTCTTCATCAGTTAGCGAGGATAACGGGTAAGGAGGTTTTATTAAGAATATATGAGTATGTTCCAACGTAGCTACAGCTAATTCTTTGACTATAAAGTTATTATAACGATCTTTAAAACCCTGAACATCTACTATAATAGTATTTTTGTTCATGATATCTTTCTGACGACGCTACTTAACGGCTTATACTCGATTATACAGTCGTTCAATATAAGACAATATGCTGAAGTTTGATCTGGTATATCAATATCACTTTCAATTTCCACTCTAACATCCACAACAGGACCTGATTTAAGATTATCTGGTTGTCTAGAACAATCTACTACAAATAACGGAGCAATATTTTTAAATTGTTTCTCATTTAATAATGGCTCGGCGCGACGTCCATAATACGACTGTTGAAATCTAGTATATTGTTCATATATTAAAGCAATTCGATTATTCGAGAAACTTGAATTCAAATTTTCATAAGGGAAGTAGGTTGAATTTAGGTATACTCTAACATCACGAACATCACAGTGATCAAACTTAGACATATCCAATTTAGAATTATTTTTTCTATTTGTTTGCAGACCAATAATAACAAATCTTGGTTTCTCTATTTGCGACGATGTTTTTATGGACCAAGTATGCTTAGTAGTTTTTGGTAAAGCCGGATATTCATATAAATCCCAATTCCTAAATATCATCTGGAGTGGTCGATCTTTTTCTAACAGTTTTAACATATTTATTTTTTCCCTATCGGACACTTTGACATGTGGTACACGCCATATTATTTTATTTATAATAATATCTTCTACAGTTTCACCATCGTTAAGTTTTAGGGCGTTCAGATTAGTATTACTTCGTAACAATATTAATTCATGTTTGCTGTTTATCACTACTTTCTTGAAATCTTCTGCAAAACCAAGAATGTTACAGAGGGGTATAGAAGCAGAAAAGCTTCCCCCATTTGCACTATTTATGCCTTCGATATTCCATCCCCAAGCATTAGATGCTTTAGCCTCGTTTTCGTTCATTGATATTAATGATTTCATTGTGGTAGTTATACCAGCGTTTTTTATTTTATCTATTTCCACTCCATTTATCTCATACCTTATATCTTGAAACAAATAAAGTAGACTATTGTTTGTGAAATGAACGTTACTGACTCTTTCCTTCGAATTTCCACCCTTGTTTACAACAACAGTTCCTTCCAAAAACAAAGTGCTTGCTGATGGTAATATATACAAGTCTTGTTGATTAATAGGTATCCTGATTTCATCGCTTCTATTGAAACTTGTTACGTAAGGCTTGTAAGAGTGAAATTCAATTCCTTCCACAGCGTTGTTGTATGCAGGAGTGGACAAAACATCTAGTATATTCATTTCAACAAACCGATCGCTTTAAGAAATGCTTTATTATTGTTATTCAATTTTATAACCCTTTTGGACCGAGCTCTTATTGGTTTGATAGTTTTAGTAGAACTGTTATTTTTAGTTGGATGTACCACATATTTATTATAATCTATCATTGTTTTCTTCTGATATGTAGATACAACTGCACTTCTTCACCTCGCAAATTTATTAAGTTATTATTTATATCCAACAACCTTATCTGTATGCAGCTTATATTGGTTTGATTTATTGGAAAGTAGATTGCGTTTTTCGGAATTTCTATAATCCTGTATCCAGGTGGAACATTAAGTGCAAATTCGTGTAAGATGTGACTGGATTGACCGTTTATATAGGAACCGCTAACTATGTCACATTCAATCCTTATGACAGTCGTTGGCAAAATGTTTACTGGAAACTCTGATACATGATATTTATTTGCTTCTAAGATCTGCTTTTTAAATCCCAATAAACTTCCAAATGTATCTTCTTTAGTAAAATCTATAGTTGATGTACAAAATAACACAGTTTTTAAGGTGTTGTTATTACAATTGAGTGTTATAGATGCATCTTTTATCTCAGTTTTTAAATAGTCACTAATATCTTGTAATTCATAGGTTCCTTCAGGTATCTCAATAACATTTTTAGAACCATAGTATAATTTATTGTTTGTATTATCAAAATTTGGAATAGAATTATATGTAGAGAAATGTAATAATGCACATTCATACTCCTCAGCTAATGGCAACGTGTCTGGATAATAGGTAGATAATACCGATGAGTTTCCAGTTATCGATAAGGTGAGTGACATCTTGCAAATGATGGAAATGAAAGAGTGGTATAAGATTTATAGTATTTTTATTTAAAGTATTATAATTAAAATAAAGATTTATAGTATTTAATCCAAAAAGTTTGCAAATAACTTAAACACATATGTCCACAAACTATTGTGTTAAATTGTTGATATCTATCATAGTTATAATGAACATCACAGTTCTTAAAATATAGCATTAACTCTCTTGGCGGTTTTAAATCACCATAGCTATCAAAATATTCACAATAATTGTTTATTTTAACATAAGCTACCCAATGCGTTCCATCATTTCTCGAATTATCTAGGTTAACTATAGCACATTCAATTCGTTTAGGTGTTTTTGGTAACTGATCCTTCATATAAACTCCTCGAAAATGTGGAATACAATGACCATACTTCTGAATATCGATATTAGTTAAAGCGCGATTAGGTAGCTGATCAATTAGTTTTTTGATGGATTTATAAACAATCCCTGACCTTGCTTATGCGGTTTAATGTATAGACCTTTACCTATTGCTATAGCCTCCATAGTTTTATTATGACGTTCAGTTTCTTGTAATTTTTTCTGACCGTGTTTATAATCATTCACAGTTTTTGCAATACCAGCTGCACCACCAGCTAATGCTCCTAAAGCAGATAAACCAGCAAAAATTGGGATTAAAGGTAGAATGCCTCCAGTTTTTGGTATAGGTATCATTCGAGGTACTCGAACTTTTGGAATGCATGGAACTAATTTTCGGGCAACCATATAAGCCATATTTATTAATGACTTATCATCTTTAGGTGAGAGTTTTTTGATTTTTCTTTTTATTTTTTTAACAAAGTTATAAAAGGTCTTAACACCAGCACCAGACTTCAATTTAGCTTTCATAACTTTGTTTACTATCCACGAACTAATCTTTTCCCCTGTTCGAGCATCTTTTGCTTTAAGTCTTTGCTTAGCCATATCTAAAAGACGTAAGTCGGCTTTTTGACGGTTAGGCAAGTCTGTGTAGTTTGCGTATGCAATATCGTGATGCATACAAGCTTCGTCTAACTTATTTACACCTTTATCACCACGTAGTAATCGTTTCGAAAGCTTTGTTCCTGGTCCACAATAGTTATAACCAGGTATGTGTAGTTCGAATGGTAAATGATTAATGATATTGTTTATTAGTCCACCACCTTGCATCGTCCAAAGAATAATAAATATACTTTAAAATTACATATCACTTATATAATTAACTCATTCCACTATTGCAGTATTATCAATCCAACTATTCTCTTTGTTATTCAAACCCAACCATTTTACAAACAGTTTGTTTCCTTTCTTTTTTAATACCTTTTCTATCAAATAGACACCAGGACAGGACGACTTTTGAAGCTCTTGTTCGTAAAAAGTTCCTAATATGACTTGTTTTTGATTATCTTCGATGCGATATGTTATTGGTATAGTGTTATTTATCTTTTTTATAGTAAATAATTCTGTTGACCAGTTAGGAGTGTATCCTTTCTCGAATATATGTTTGTACTTGCTAATTCGAACTTTGTCACCAATTTTAAACTTTGGACGACATTTTTGGACTACCTTTATCATGGAATTCGTAATATTATTTTTAATGTTAGTTTCATTAAACTTATTAACATTAACAGGTGCAAATTTAATAGTACGATGTTTTGTGTTATTATATGTCTTCACAATACCGTTCAAGCCACCATCTATCCACTTATAGTGTCCGTTCAAGCTAAAGTATTTGTACAATTTATTTTTAATAGTTTTAATAACTCGTTCTACAATTGAAGCCTTTTTGGTTGAAAATGTAGAGTAGTGATTAATATTATAGTTCTGTAAAAGCTTTTGAAATGTAGAATTATAGAACTCAGTACCCATATCAGTTTGCAGATGATTTGGTATCCTGTGATTAGAAGAAAGTATTTTTTCAAATGCAAGAGAGACATCATGTTTGGATTTAGTTTTTAATGGTTCCACCCAAACGTACTTGGAGAAGCAGTCGATAACTATTAAAATATAGTTATATCCTTTATTAAAGGTTTTTAGGTTTTGCATATCAGCTAAATCTGCTTGCCACAAATCATCAATACCTTTTAAAATTACAGATCGTCGAGGAAAATTTTTTCGTGCTGCTTTATGTATTTCATTGACGATTTGTTGTTTCGTCATTTTAACAAACTTTAAGGGCTATGTTTTTCGATCTTTTAATATAGATTGAATTGCGTCTTGAACTAGTTTATCAACTGCTTTTCTTGTGTAAAATTTGCTTTCCAAATGAGTGTCTATCTCAGACATTATTGTTTTTAAAGCTTTCTCTATGTGGTTTTGAACACTATTTGGAATAGAACTTTGCAATTTTCGTAAGTCACGGATTAGTACACCTTTCAATTCATCTACATATGCTTTATTTACTGCATCATCTGCGTCTTGAGGAGGTTTAACACCTTTTAGCCTCGATATCTTCAAGTCATAATCTCCATAATCAGATTTTATTAATGCGTTATCATTAAAATCAAGTATTTCTGATATCCGCATTCGCTTATGAATATAATGTCCAAATTTGTCTACATTCATATTAAAGGTGTATTATGTTGAACGGTATATAGTAAAATGACACACATATAACATTAGTAGATCTATTTATTTAATGATTTTGCTTTCACGTAGTTCTTCAATGATAGATATTATTTCATTGTCTAGTCCTGTGTTCCCAGCATCTCGAGAAGCAATTAATAACTTTAATCTATCAACCAATTCATTGGGATCATCCCAATATACAAAATCTGTGTTTTTTTTCCACATTTTTGTTGAAGGTAATCCTTTTCCTACTTTCTGTCTACAACTTGGACTTCTACTTTCTTGATCGAAAAGTGGTTTAATAACTTGCAAATATTTTTGTCCTTTATTACTTTTAATTGGTTTTTTTGAATCGAAATCACGACGATGTGCATTCGTTACAAGTAACATTGTCTTATAATTTTGCTTGTCACAGTCATTAACCAAGCTCAGATCAATGTCTTTTTTTAACAGTAACTCTCGCAACCCAGGTGTACTTTCGTATTTGTGTCCGGCTACAGTAATAACTTTATCCCCAATAGTTATGTTAGAGGAACCCAACATTAGCTTTCCACGTTCATTTCTTATACCAAATGGAACATCTGATAGTACTTGTGAAGATAACGACCAAGATGATGCATCTGGATTAGTACCGACTAATGACTGAAATGAAGAGTCCGATGAGGGTTCCGATTCGTTACTAGCAATACTGCTATCATCTGTTTCTTTCATATCTTGGTCTTGCGGTTCATTGGGTTCTACTTTTTCCTCCTTTTTTGTTAGAGCTAAGTGGTTATTAGTGTTGGCTATTAAATTGAGAGATTCTGTGACAGGTTTAAAAACTGTATCAAGAGCATGCTTATTATTATCTTCAAAATCCTTCATTTTACGTATTTTTTTCTTGACAGCTTGTGTCGCATCAACAATTTGTTTTTTCAATGATTTATCCATTATGTAAAATAGGTGGTAATCGAATAAGAATCAATTAAAGAATAACAATAAACAGACTGCAGTCTACTTAAATATTCAAATTTCATCTAATAATACAAATGTGTCAAACGTTTTTCTATAGCAACCATTGTTTTTAGAACAATCTTTATTAATTACCACATAATCAAAAGGTTCTTTCCATATTAAGGAACACATTTCTCGAAATTTCAACCATGTCATATCGGTGTTAACATGTTCTTCATAAACATGTTTCAAATTAACTTCATCTTGCTTAAAAAGCACAATTAGGTTAGCATTATCTCTTACAAGTTGTTTAGGTATTTTGGTATAAGTTTGATTTAAATAAAAACTATCAATCAATTTATGTCTTCCCATGGCAAAATAATCACGTATATTACTTTGATTTTCACATGCTACATCATCAAAAATAATCACAGAATTTGGTTTTGCATCTGAAACTTTTAAAACGTCATCATTTGTCTGATATTTATGAAGAGTGATACCTGGTACTCGTTGTAAAACCTTTTCTAAAAAGATGTACTTTGGTTGATGTAGAGTTTTAGAGTATACATAAACATTTTTAAATGTCAAGCCATTTTCATGCAATAGAAGACCAATTAATAAATTAGTTTTTCCACAATTTGATGGTCCACAAATGATGCAACGTACAGTATTCGGTAATAATTCTCCATGACGTAATTTGTTTTTTGTCAAATCGTCACAGATTGTATTGACCTGTAACGATTGTCTTTGTTTAACGAATTTCATGTTTGCTATGCAATACTGATGGACTCATAATGAAAAGATGAATTTATAACATAAATATTTATAACTACAAGTAGTCGAACCCAACTGGATACAGAAAACGTTGTGGGTTATAAATGGTAAGTAATGAACATGGAGGGAGCTTCAGCAATTTTTATTTTTTAAATTATTTTTTATAAAAATGTTAGGTTAGGTTAAATTTTTAAAATGTGGAATATTGGGCGATCTGTCCCACGTGAGCAAGGAGCGATAGCGACGATGCGAACTTAAAGTGGGACAGAATGCCCAATATTCCACTACTGGTAATTACCTTCTTTACGTGTTGCCATTTTCAAGTGTCTATAACGTATCTATAGTTTTTATATCATTGGCTAACATCAGCCCCGGATCTAGGGGGGGGCAAGCCGGGGCCCGTGCCCCGGGCGGCATAATCAGGGGGCGGCAAATCAGAGGGCGAGAAATTCAAACTTTACAGACAAATGCACAAATCATCAGTTAATAACCTTGACGATAGCAGATTAAACACTCCAACTTATTCAACTCTTTTCACAACAAATAATTATGGTATTTGCTCAAATTATATCAGAAATTAACTATAGATATATGCCAGATGCTTGAAACGTAGCAAACAACAGTTGTGGAGGCGGCCAACGCAGGGGCGGCCACAGTATTTCATATTCTGATTTAAAAAAAAAAATGTTGTGTTGTTCTTAAAATATCTCTTGTTGCACCATACGTCAAAGAATAGCATTATAAAGTTTCTTTTCTTTTTGTCTTAAAAATTAAAAAAAGCTAGGCCTATTTTGCATAGGCACTGTTAAAAAGAGGATTGGGCACTTTTGCTCTGACCGTCTTAATTGTGCCGCTGGATGGCCAGATTCCTGCACGGGTGATGTATATCTACTATTCCTCTGTGCTGATCAGGTTCCCTGCTTTATGCAGTTTAATTCAAAGGTACCACAGGGATCTGTGTTATCGAACACTATTTCTTCAGCATATTATCCCTTGGGTTCACTCATTGTTATGCAGACGACAGTAATCTATAACAGGAGAGTTAATCTGGCTGTCCAACGGAGGGGCGGCCCAAGCTGGAGGAAAAGAGGCGGCATCTCGTAGCATATCTCGACCGGGTCTGACGGCATTTACTAATGGGATTTAGAAGAATTGGTAAATTTAAATGCCAGGAAATAAAGGTGTGTGAAATAAAGCTGGAAGATCTCCTATCCGTCCTCTACCCTCTTTTCACAATGCGGTAATACTACTAAAGGACTATCTAGACATCCTTTGACCGTTCAGAGAGGAGCCGTCCGACGTAGAAGAAAAGAGGTGGTATCTCGTGGCGAATCTCGACCGGGCCTGATCGCATTTCCATATTTAATTTAGAAAAACTGGTAGGTTTAAATGCCAGGAAACACAGGAATGTGCGTTTACAGCTGAAAGATTCACTTTTCCTCTTTGCCCTCTATCTTCAGAAGGAGAGGAGCAACGGCAACCCCTTCTACCGGTTGTCGCAGATGATTTTTGGGTACGGGAACTTGTGTGACGAATACACCGGAAAACCACAGCTGAGTGACAGCATTGCGAGGTGCACACATTGGAGGAGTGCACAGCGTGAATGCAACATCGCCAGGTTCTATTAGTAGGTCTGGTCATGGACATGCTCTTGCTGGAGTGGGAGTGGGAGTAAGTGGGATGTCGCCTCGACTTTCTGCAGGTTCATGCTCGTGAGTGGCGTGGCTTGAAGTAAAAGGAGGAAGCGGGAAACTGGAGATAACTGCGGCGACCCCGCCGCAGACTCGTCTTCGCCCCCAAGACTCTCGGTCTCCATGACCAGGGGCCTGAGGACGGCGGAGGCCTGCTCACCTTCTTAACAGAAGCAGGCGCAAGACGACAGTGTGAAGTAAACGTTTCACGCATGCCACACGCCCCAAGAAGCGGGATAACACCTGAACTACCCCCATAAATGCGGGAGAAGACCCGGATCCCCTAGGTAAGGTCGCAATGGTAGCAAAAGTTGGGTATCTTGGGATATCCTTCCGAGGGCTTAGCCGGGGCTCCAGACCGACCGTAGGCAGTGGTAGGATGTGTGTGCTTTCAGTCGGCAAGAGTTCAGCATAGCATCCATGATGGATTTCCATACGTACCTAAAAAATCCTTTCATTTCATTACGCGGATTACGCCACCATAATATAGGTGTCTGCTGTACAAGACACATATTTGTACCTTTACTAATTCTACATTTACTAATACTACTCTCAACTTGAACCTAAGAAACCTAAAAATATAGGGGGGGGGGGGAGTAATGGGGGCGGCATTTCCAAATTTTGCCCCGCCTAAAAAAATCTCTAGATCCGGGGCTGGCTAACATAGGTTTTAATGACAATTTTATTTTTACCCGAACTGCCGAAGACAGGAGGGTAATGTTTTTCGAGATAATGTATGTACCTATGTATGTATGTATGTCCAATTCTTTGTCACGTCCTACAGCCTGAACGGCTTGACGGATTTTGACATGCCAGGTGTCATTTGATTCGTCGTGATTGTGTGAGTGACACCTTGTACATTAAAATTTCTAAAAAATCAAAATGGCTGACTTTTGGCGCTAAAATGAAAACGTTGATTTTTTTTCTTGCATGCTCTACAGACTCAACGGCTTGACGGATTTTAACATACGAGGTGTCATTTGATTTGTCGTGATTGTGTGAGTGACACCAGGTATATTAAAATTTTTGAAAAATTAAAATGGATGACGTTTGGCGCTAAAATGTAAAGTTTGATAATTTTTCTTGGACGCTCTACAGCCTGAACGGCTTGATGGATTTTTAAATACAAGGTGTCATTTGATTCGTCGTGATTGTGTGCGTGACACCAGGTATAATAAAATTCATGAGAAATCAAAATGGCGGACTTTTGGCGTTATAATTATTTAACTGCGATGAACGCAAAACTACTGAACATATTTCGATGCTGTATTATGTGTTTATAAGGCCTTGGTCAGACTTAAATTCTAACATTTGTTTGATTGCAATCGGTTGAGTAGCACCAGAAATATGACCAAAAATATAATAATTAAAGTTTAAGGGGCGGTTATAGCGCACAAGTAGGCATTTGGCGCTCCCCTCGCCCCGGGCGCGAGACACACCGCGCGCCGGCAGCGGCAGTCAACTCTCATGCCACAGTATACAGTAGAGTAGAAAGAAACAGCATGCTAACTTTGTTTGACGTAGTAAATGCATCTAACTTTATTAAGTGTAGTGATTTATTCGAGTTTCCTAAATAAATGAGTTAATTATATTTATTATACTATTATTTTTAAGCTAAAGAGTTTGTTTGTTTAGTTGTTTGAACTCTAGAGTCTAAGAGACTGCTAGTTGAATTTCAAAAGTTTCTTAACAGAATGTCCATTTTTGAAAAATACCAAAATATATAACATCACGCTAAGACGAATAAGAGCTGAGCAGCAACGAAACATTTTTCGAAAACTAGGATATTTCATTTCTTTTGAGAGTTTCCGTTGCGTAAGTTTGCTAGATGGTTACAGTTGCGTAAAAAATGTAAATTACATTATAACTGGTCATAAAAAATTCTAAAGTTTTCTAAAGTTGGTATGCTAAGTATGAATCACGTGATCATTTTGCAATCCAAAATGGCCGCCGCGGTGTAATCACAAAATTTCATGATGGGTATCATTTAAAGGGTTTTTTGGTATGCTGAGTACCAATCACGTAATAATTTTGCAATCCAACATGGGCGCCGCGCCGTAATTACAAAATTTCATGATGGGTATAGTTTAAGGGGTTTTTTGGTATGCTGAGTACGAATTACGTGATAATTCTGCAATCCAATATGGCCGCCGCGCCGTAATCACAAAATTTCATGATGGGTATCGTTTAAGAGGTTTTTTGGTATGCTGAGTACGAATCACGTACTAATTTTGCAATCCAATATGGGCGCCGCGCCGTAATCACAAAATTTCATGATGGGAATCGTTTAAGGGGTTTCTTGGTATGCTGAGTATGAATCACGTGATAATTTTGCAATCCAAAATGGCCGCCACGGTGTAATCACAAAATTAATTTCATGATGTGTATCGTTTATAGGGTTTTTTGGTATGCTGAGTACGAATCACGTACTAATTTTGCAATCCAATATGGCCATCGCGCCTTAATCGCAAAAATCCATGATGGTTATCGTTTAAGGGGTTTTTTGGTATGCTGAGTACGAATCACATGATAATTTTGCAATCCAAAATGGCCACCGCGCCGTAATCACATAATTTCGTGATGGATATCGTTTAATGGGTCTTTTCGAATGCTGAGTACGAATAACATGATAATTTTGGAATTCAATTTGGCCGCCTAAGCTATTAAACTAAAAACATTTGCTTATTAAGTTCAGGCCTAGCAATGCGAAAATACTATGACAATAGGTTTTTATTGTAAAATTAAGGCCAATTACATTAAATTGCTACCTAGCATACGAAAGAATCCCTTAATCGATACCCATCATGAAATTTTGTGATTACGGCGCGGCGGCCATATTGGATTGCAAAATTATCACGTGATTCGTACTCAGCATAGCGAAAAACCCCTTAAACGATACCCATCATGAATATTTGTGATTACGTAGCGGCGGCCATCTTGTATTGCAAAATTAGTACGTGATTCGTACTCAGCATACGAAAAAACCCCTTAAACGATACCCATCATGAAATTTTGTGATTACGGCGCGGCGGCCATATTGGATTGTAAAATTATCACGTGATTCGTACTCAGCATAGCAAAAAACCCCTTAAACGATACCCATCATGAATATTTGTGATTACGTAGCGGCGGCCATCTTGTATTGCAAAATTAGTACGTTATTCGTACTCAGCATACCAAAAAACCCCTTAAACGATACCCATCATGAAATTTTTTGATTACGGCGCGGCGGCCATATTGGATTGTAAAATTATCACGTGATTCGTACTCAGCATACGAAAAAACCCCTTAAACGATACCCATCATGAAATTTTGTGATTACGGCGCGGCGGCCATATTGGATTGTAAAATTATCACGAGATTCGTACTCAGCATACGAAAAAACCCCTTAAACGATACCCATCATGAAATTTTGTGATTACGGCGTGGTGGCCATTTTGAATTGCAAAATTATCACGTGATTCGTACTCAGCATAGCAAAAAACCCCTTAAACGATACCCATCATGAAATTTTGTGATTACGGCGCGGCGGCCATCTTGTATTGCAAAATTAGTACGCGATTCGTACTCAGCATACCAAAAAATCCCTTAAACGATACCCATCATGAAATTTTGTGATTACGGCGCGGCGGCTATATTCGATTGCAAAATTATCACGTTATTCGTACTCAGCATACGAACAAACCCCTTAAACAATACCCATCATGAAATTTTGTGATTACCGCGCGGCGGCCATATTGGATTGCAAAATTATTACGTACTTCGTACTCAGCATACCAAAAAACCCCTTAAACGATACCCATCATGAAATTTTGTGATTACGGCGTGGCCGCCATGTTGGATTGCGAAATTATCATGTAATTCGTAGACATTTTAATGCATTAGGTAGCTGGTTACCATGTCGTGAAAACACTTAAAAAGTAAAAGATCACCACATTTTTACCATGAGTCGCATTTGTAACGGTTAATCTAATTACATTTTGCCCATTACTGATATTCTTATACTGTGGCGCGATTTCAACGTAATTTGGCATAATAATTACGAAATAGTTGCGAAAAAAACTGACACAGGTCCTGCCTCCACAAGCGCCAGGGCGAGACTGATCGGCCGTCAGCGGCGCAATTCTATTGCGTTTGGTAGATATTCGTACATGATAACTATGTAAGTAGTTGTTTATAGAAAAACGCTCGGAAAATGTGTATAAAACCTTAATACCTTTAATTGAGTGCAAAAAAAATATATAAAATATTAATAGTTTAGCCACAGTTTTGAAAAAACTTTTCTGAGAGAGTCAACTTTGGGATTTTTTTCTATCTAGTGAAATTTATTGGATCGTGTAACGGGCTCGGAATATGTTTAGCTTATATCCTTAACTATTATATATATATATTTATCAGAATTATAAACCCTTTACTTTTTGAGTAGGATTGTTTCAAAAAACTCAAAATCTGACCCACGCGGCCTTAATTTTGGTGGTGTCCCTTCACTACACGAAAATTAATAACTCCACTACTAACATAACTAAAAAGTTTTAAATAAACTTAATTACCTATTTAGATTACAAAAAACCCGACTGCTAAGTAAACATACAACTGAAAAGCAAAAAAACAAACTCTACATTTCTTTTGTGATTTTCTTTAGCTACTTACTGTTTTAATTTGTCGGCAACATTTGCAGGTTCGTTTTTAGTTTCGTTAAGTTAAGCGATATACACAGTGTAAATACCAGACATAAAGATAACCTTGCTGGTCATCAGTGTAGACTGAAAAAAGTCAGTAATTCCTTCCTGGCTAACTGTATACGTTTTTACAACAGGCAGGGGCTACTATACAATTGACGCTTATTTGCTTGTAAAGTAAGCCTGGAAACGATCTGCTTGCTCTACTGCATTCTCAAGCAATAAGTAGTTGGTGATTTTTAGTTTAAATTTTGTAAATAGAGCACAAAAAGAAAAGAACGCCGAGTTTCTTGCCAGTTCTTCTCAAGTGGGCCTCGTTCCGAACTGGTGGTTAGTGACTTTGCTTTGTATTCATTGACGTGTCGCAAGTGCCTCTATATTAGGATTATGCGAAATAAATGTTTCTTTGAGTTTGAGTCGGTTTTTTTTGTTAAAAATTATTTTTTGTAACTATTATTATTTATTATATTATTTTTTAAGGTGATTTTATTTATTAGTAATTTAATTTCTCTGATTTCTTTTTATTTACAGTAATATTTCATGTTAATTATATAACTTAATGTTGTGCCCTACAATAGATTAAATCGGCTAGTTAAGTGATAGTCTGAAACACGGGTTAATTCCTAGTTCAGACAAGGTAGCTTCGCCATCGCCCTCTGTGGACTCAGCAAGCTAGCCACATTGCCGACCGTCAGTAAACATGCCCCGTTATACTGAATTAAAACATAAGGTATTATTGTTATTAATAGATAGACCTGCTCTACCTACTTTTTGAATTGTATCATATTTTTTCTTTTATTATATTTCTGCGTAATGTGTAATTACTAGATATTATTAATAAAAATAAATATAATTAAATTATGTGTAATTATTAATAAAAATATTTTTACTAGTTTATTTGCTTAACTGTCCAATGACTGTCTGGTTTACCCTATGCTTACAATCTTATTTTAAATATCATTTTTGTAAAATGTAATGTTTATATTTTATAACTATGCACCTACCTGCAAAAGTATTTTCAGAAAAATAAATAATTATACCTATGTAAAGATGAACAGGTATGTAGAAAATTTAAAGTTAATCCTAATCTTTAGTTTACAAAAATTAAAAAATTACCAAAGAAGTATTAAAAGGATATTAAATGAGTATGATTACTTGAAATTGATTGATCACATATGCGCTTAGTTTCCAAAACAGCACGGATTGCCTCATTGCAAGCATTGATGTTTTGGTAATCGTATTGACCTTGTGACCAGATAATTTATGAGCAGGCATAGTGTTTAGTAACACGTCTCACAGTTCGGCCGCCTTGAGATGTGTAACGAACATACATGGGTACAATTGCGGTGATTAAAAGTTAAAAAATATTGGTACCTTTGCAGCCAGTAGGTACCTATATCAAATTTATCAGTCGCACATTTTTGACAGCGTATTTTAAGGAAGGGAAAAGAGAAGCGCTCGTGGACCGCGGACTCTGTAGACGATCATTACAATAAGCAACTTTCACTAGGGTCTTTCCTTGAATACCACGTGAGCACTAGTAACATTCATTTGCGAGAGTTTCCGTGCTTTGGAAGGCACGTTAAGCCGTTGGTCCTGGTTGTGAGTAATATGACAGTCGTTAAGTCAAGTTGAAGGCCTTATTGGTGACTTGTAAATTTCAACAGTGCATCGTCACAACCTGCGCCGGTCCACTCAACACGGCAATAGGCTCACCACACCAGTCTCACCACCCGTGTGACAAAAAAAACTATACTTAATTTAAAATGTAGGACGTCTCTGCCTTTTGTTTTAACAAGAAGAGTTCCGCTTACGTACTATAGCCATGCTGGTGCAAGCTGTGCTGGACGACCTTTACAAAGCCCCGAGGCATGAGCCGCCCAGCACCTGATCACGATAGCACCGGGACTACAACTGAAACTCCTTGATACTCATGTGCCCTTAGTGGTGTCAAGTGTAAGGGGCCTCTTCTCTATTCACCAAATAACTTCGCCCGCCTTTATCCGCTTGCAGATGCAGCTTTATCCGTCGTCGATAAAGGCATGACTATAATGTATTATGTACTTTAAGGTTCCGTACCGAAAGAGTAAAAACGGCTTCCGTACCTACCGAAAGTGTGAGTCTGAGGGTTCTGCTGTACAAAAAAAAACAGCAAAAAAATACGTGCCGCGAAAAACCTAAATCTGTGAATATGTCAGCTCTCTAGCTAGAGTAGCTAGCATATAATGGTTTATGAGATACAGTTCGATGACATACAGACGGACAGCGGAGTCTCAGTAACAGAGTCCCGTTTTTACCCTTTAAGTACGTAACTTAACCCGTGTAGCGACGGGAAATCGTAAATGTCGCCAACCCAAATCATCCCGTGGGTGTCGCAAACAAAAGCCCTCGTTTCCAGGTCCCATGGAGGGGTCCCGGGTAGGAGACGTGCCGCCTCAACTGAGATCGTGCAGTGTCCCCTTATCACGGCCATCGCCTTCTGCGGGCTAAGCAAGTCGCATTGCTGGCCGCCGCCCCGCATAGCGGAACACGTTACGCCGACAAATCTGAGCAACGGACCACGCAGCACCCAATCGTAACCGATGTTCCGCAGAAGTGGACCTAAGACCTGTCCCTCTGGAACACCGAACGACACATCTCGCCGACCCGGCCCTAGCCAGCTCGGTTAAGTTATTGCCCTCTCGGAAAGAGAGGCCCAAACAATTCGACGGAGGTAGAAAGCTATTCCATGGTGAATAAGCACCTCCCAAAACGCACCTCAGGGCAAGGTGTTGAAGACGTTGGCGATGTCAACACTGCCACCACCACCTCACCCCGTTCTGTTGCCGCTATAATAATAAAAAATACCTAAAAAAATCAGAAAAAAACATCCACACACAACAAACGTAATTTTGGTGCCCAAGTTTTGTAACGGAACCCTCTGTGCGGGTATCCGACTCGCACTTGGCTGGGTTTTTTTTTAATATGAACATGTGAGTTTCGGTTTCGGTTTCGGCCGAAACTGACCCTGGGGCCGAAAGTTCGGTTTCGGCTTTCGGTGTCGGTTTCGGCTGGAAAACCAGTATCGGTCGGACATTACTAGTTTTGATAGAACGTCCAGAGTCCTTTTCGTACTACCGGTAGTACGCAATGTTTTTTGTTATATGAGGCTTTCTAAGCCTGCTGGCAGGACATAATTAACTGACATGCATAGTGCGTCTCTTTCTCACTCAGCGAGTTTTTGAATCGTGATTCTGCGACCAGTTTGGCCAAAATGGCGGCAAGTGTAAGACGTGGTGTCCGTGTTCGCGCCAAAGCGACATATTTCGACGCAAATGATGGCCAAAACACGTGGAGTCGCAAACATTTTGGTGATAACTATGATATAAGTTTTTGTTGGGGTACTGTAAGAAAGGTAGAAAACAACTAGGCAAGGGTATATTGGGATATTGACAAAAAAAATTCTACCGTACCCGTTGGAGATAAAAATTATACCGTACCCCTTGTTTATTTTCATACCCTATAAACTCAAGAAGCACCTGCAGCTATTTCTAGATTCCTATACTTATCTATACTATTACTACATAATATCCATACTAATGTTATACAAGCTGTTGATTTGGTCGTGCACAAGCCTCCTTCAGTGCGTAGTGTACTATAGGTATTATCGATTGCAAGCAACACAAACATACGTAGATAACAAAACCCCAAAAATCCTGTTTTTAGTGAAATATGATTTACGAAGAAAAAATCTTCACCCGTGTATTTAATGTTTACGTCGCCGAGCCAACGCTAAAGCGCAAGTCACACTGCCAGCGGGCGGGTGAGCGAGCTAGGCACACTGCGAGCTGCCGAATAACCTACGTGGCTGATGCGAGCGAAGCTACTCGTTTTCGTCGTTAGGCGCGCCCGCTTCGCTAGCTTAACTACCGTCCTCCCCGTTTCGGGTACTCAGACTAGTCGTCGCTTGTCATTCGAATAGCAGTGTCCACGTGTCTAGTCTCATCCGCACTACACGGTTCGCCCCTCCGTATTTAGTTTTTGGTGTAAACCACATAGTTTAGCTCGGCAATGTCGCGTAGTTTGCATAACTTCAATATCTCACTTCACCCGCCCGCCTAGCTCGCTCGCCCGCCCGCTGGCGGTGTGGCCTGGGCTTAAAGCTAGACAATAGTAGGTACCTAGATAATGCGGCTACGTATCGCATCTCATGGCTCCTCTACACTGCCCGCGAAGTTGAACGAAGTTAAATGAATACGATAGTGTAAAGAGGCACTTCGGCTTACCTCGTCAAAAACTATACCTCCCCTCAGGCGACTTTATTTGCTGTCGATTTTCACGAAGTACCTCTCTACACTACTTGGCCGACATCGTGTGTGCCGGTGCTTTGCCGGCGCGTGATTTAAGCTATAATTAGTGCTTTGGTGTATGTGATCCAATTATCAGCGTCAAACAGTGGTCAGGAGCAAATTATGTTGTTCCTGGAAACTCTGCCACACAAATTTCTTTGTTCATTACAAACGGCGGCAATGTGCGTGCGCAGGCTACTGACACCACTGAGTGTGTAGTGACGCACTTTTTTCGAACTTAGACAAAGTTTCTAGAGTACTTCGCCTATGAACTTTGCGGGCAGTGTAGAGGAGCCATTAGTTATTAGGTTTCATGAGTTTTTAGTTCCAGCTGACAAGTTCGGTGACCTTTATGTACTTTTTTGATTTGATATTAATGATTTGATGATGAGTTTATGTTGATTTATAAGATTCCTTCCTACTTCAAGGGCTTAGGACCGGCAGAAACACGCTATTTATCATGCAATTGCAAACAAAAACATTAAGTACTGTTAGTAAACATTAGGTATGAGAAAAGTATTCTGAAATGAAGCATTTCTGGCGTAGTTAAAAATTTTAAATCAACTTATTTACAGAATTAATTGAGAATCAAAGCTTAAATACCTATTTACAAAATCATGTAACACGCAATAATTGTTCAAAATGCTCACCCCCAGTGTCTATGCACAGATTGGCGCGGCGCACTAAGTTGCGTTTTAAGCTGCGAAGCACTAGCACATTTGTTTTTATTTGTTCAAATGCCAAAACAATTCTTTCACGTAATTGTGTAACACTCACAATGTCTTCATTGTAAACAAGTCTTTTAATATCTCCCCACAAATAAAAGTCTAAGGGCGTTAGGTCGGGTGAACGCGGCGGCCAGGCTACCGGTCCACCACGGCCTATCCACTGCGTACCAAACACTTCACTTAAATATTCGCGCACTTGGCGTCCATAGTGAGGTGGCGCACCGTCCTGTTGGAAGTACAAGCCCCTATGAAATGCGAGTGGAATGTCATCGAGCATCTCATTAACCACATGTCGGAGTAGCACCAAGTATGTAGCACTGTTCAAACGACCGTCAATAAAATATGGGCCAAGTAGATGATCACCGATGATACCAGCCCACACATTCAGACTAAACCGGACCTGGAACGAGTCCCGCGTAGTAACATGTGGGTTGTGTTGTCGGTGAGCCCACCAATGTTCATTGTGGACGTTATAAACGCCCACGCGCGTAAACAATGATTCGTCGGACCACAAAATGTTCACGTCCTGATGTTCAAGGAGCCAGTGACAAAAATCTGTCCGAGCGTTATTGTCCTGCGGATGCAACTCTTGAACACGTCGGAAATGGAACGGATGCATTAGTTCGCGATTCAGCAGCTTCCACACTGTGGTATGATGAACACCGAAACGGCGACCGGCTTCACGCGTACTGGCTCGAGGTTCTTCCTCAAAATAATTGAGAATCTGCTCTTGCCGATCAGCTGATAGGCCTTGTGTACCACGACCTTGTGCATGTCGAGGAACCTCGAACTGTCGGTGATCCCTTAAGCGCTGTGTGGCGGCAAGCATCATGCGACGAGATGGTATTGGTCGGTCTGGAAACATTTCCCTGAACATGCGAATTGCATCAACAACGTTATTATTAGAAATAGCGTAAAGGCGCACCATTTCCACCAACTCAACGTTACTGTAACGCTCTGACATCGTTACCGGTGTTGTTACGGACGTTACGTAGATATCGGCGCGTGCGGTTATACTCACGCTGAACGCGGGCGAGCGACTAATTAATTCAAAATTTCAATTTCACCGATCAAAGGCGCCGCCTGAGCCGCTCGCTCCTGCGCGGGGGTTGGAGGGGTAACTTACACGCGCCGCGCCGCCACCGCAGGCCTCCTTTGCCTATGCCTACACATTTGTATGTGCCTACTAAACTGTAGGCAAAGAAGAAACGGTTTTGAATGAACGGTGAAAATGTACCTATGTAGGTAATAGTATTATTAGAATATTTAGAGCCGATTCATACGAGTTGCTTTTTAAATATATTTTATTTAATAATTATTAAGAACTTAATTTTACTGCCCCATTTTTTCACTTAATATTGGTTTAGTATAAGCAGTAGAGTTCCCGTAGCAAATAGAAAAGAATTTAAGCAGAAAAAAAAAAGTGTAAAAAAAGGTGCCTCGTTTTATCCCGAAATATCAACGAGTGTAGGCAGTACAGTCATGTGTGCAAGTAATGCACAAATGCAGATCAACATCCTGTATATGCGAAAGTGGGCTATAATAGGCTATGTATGACATCCACGCGGATAGAACCATGGGCAACATGGGCTAGTTTACTATATAATAATAATATAATAATAATTATTAATATTATAAAGAGGAAAGATTCTTATTTTTGTATGTAACGGATAAACTCAAAAACTACTAGATCAATTTCAACAATTCTTTCGCCATTAGTAAGCTACGTTATATATATATTATTAGCGATGAACAGGATCAGAATTCAACGCGGGCGGAGCCGCGAGCAAAAGCTAGTAACTTATAAAACAAAAAGTTTGTCACCCCTGTCTAATTTCATCACGCATAAAACTCAAGTACTGCTAGAAGGACAGCCGCTGAAATCCATAATAAATCCCCAAAAAATTGCGTACTGCCGGCAGGACGCACGTCCGTAGAATCGTCCTTCCAGAAGCTCCTTCCAGCAGGACCAAGGCTTGGACGTTCTATCAAATAAGCAATTTTTTTTAATAGATCCTATCCCCGCTGTCCTCGTGTTCTGTAAACTATCACTGCTGTGACCTGTGACTTTGGACGTGGTTAGTCCTCGGATAGGTGACCTCTTGTAACATTTGTATCTACGAGAGTATCCGTGCTTCCGAAGGTAATATGGCAGTTCTTACGCTAGATTAAAGTCATTATGAGCGGATTGAAAATTTGCTACAATATTGCAGACCTACACATCAAAACGCCGCGCCGCGCCGTTACCTAGGTATATTGATCGTTATCACGCTACATATCATAGGGGCTAAGCAGAGAGCAATCAAATTGGCATTATAACATAATTTTCACGCGTACGAAGTCGCGGGCAACAGCTAGGCTACAATAATCTACATTATGGTAGTGCCGTCTACGAGGACACGCCTCACTCTTTTCTCAATTCACTATCAGTGCAAGAGAGCAATCTTCCACATAGATTTTCTACTTTTTACTACTAGTGCTTGATTAGCACTCATCGATTACTTATCGTGTGTGTGTAATGTGTGTATTGACAAAAGGAAAATAGGCGTGGACGATTGGATATGAGCACTGTGAGCGATTTTAGAAAAGCGTGGAGCGCGTCTGAATCTGCACGAAATGGCACGACCAAAACACTAATTCACTATTAGGTACACAAACTAATTTAGTCCAAATGCTGATTTGGACTAGTCGTTAATGATGCCACATAGGAAACTTTTATAGGTTTTCTGTACGTGTGGATTTTCCTAATGTATGTAATGCCGGAACCTTACCAACTAAGACCACACGTTGGTACAACTGCCTACGGTCGGGTTAGCCCCAGGTAGGCCATCGGAAGAACCTTTTACCGTTTCTAAAAACTAGGATCAGTTTATCTACATAAGGATGGCTATCTTGTCAATTAAGGCAACACGCGTCTCTAATTACTCGACATATTTCAATACAGCTATTAAGGCGACACTGGGCAATTTCATTGTCCATACCACCCTTCCTTATTACCACATCGCGCGATCTAATCGAGATAAGTTGACTTAACATTCTTTATTTTGCAACAGGTTGTCATAGACTAACAAAATGGGTAGAGGTGCCTTTCGCCGAGTCAAGAGTTCTGTATGTTTGGAGTTGCCCGTTGCAGTCTGTAACTGAACAGTCAAGGAGGTGCGACTCGCGAGTATACGAAGAACGCAGAATTCTATCAAAGTTTTGGAACTAAAAATATCAAATAATAAAATTTAATACATAAAGTAATTGTGATGAATATGAGCAGTAAAAAAATCAATCACATGTGGCTACTGACTAGGTATTATTATTAAGGAAAAGAGGTTATAGAGGTCTCTGGAATATTAATACCGTCAATATGAGCATCTAGAACCGAATGTATTTGTTTTGTTGTCTTTACAGATGGGATCCCATTTTAAATTTGTGCTTTTACGCCGTGTTATCGCGTCTTTGGTCTCATTATGTCAGAGTCAATTCACTCTTTTCAAACATTTGCCCTTGACGGAGTCCGTGGCTTACTTATAAATGTGCCTATCCTTATTTCCAACATGGAGAATGCTCTACTAATACTACACTGTACTATTTCAGTCCACTGAAGTGAGGGTGATTGGTAAGTTGTTAATGGTTTTGTTTCTAAATCTCTATCTCTTCGCCATGACCTCGTCCATTACTCAGCAGATGCATCATTTGCAGGCAGGCAGCCTTGGGCCCTGAAGATCACGGTAGAGACTTCATCGCATCCGTAAGTAGTAAATTTCAGAATATAGGAAATTAAAAGAACTAGCGCATCTACGCTAGTTTCGCAGTTACGGGCGGTAGCACGCGCCACAATGGTGAAAGATAAGTTACTTGATGTGCATCGAGCTGTGAACCGAAAGTCTGGTGTGTACATGCGAAATACTCGCATCCCAGTTGAAGTTTAGTTACCATAAGGCACGCTTGTGCAAGTGTTTGGAGTGAGAAGGTTACATAATAGTGAATTGGTGATCGATCAGAAATATTGACAGTGTGTGAGAATTTATCATCTTTGACGGTAAACAATAATTGTTTTTATGTTGCTATGTTTGTTGAGTGAATCTTATTTATATTTGTTTGTAATTTTAATTACTAATTAGTATGACTATACAACACAAATGTCCAAAACATAACAAATATTATGTCATTCGCCCCGGTAGAAAGGACCAAATTTCTTTTTACACGACGCGTAGACGTAGCTGTTACTTACATAATTTTTGACCACATAATTTAAATTATTGAGAGCATGCATGAATAACATTTGACTTGTTTCCTAAGCCTTTACTAAGGCGTCCAGAGTCTGCCTTTCTACGTTTCTTCCTTTACCTCGCGCAGTCTTCAGCATTACTTGTGATCAGGCAAACAGTAGGTACGTATGTGATACTACAGCAAGACTTATTGTAGAGTCTACCTCTTTTCGTTTTAAATACAGCGACCTAGTTTGTTCCGATCCTATCTTTTTTGAAACTTGAACGGGACCAACCAATGTTGATATGGTTCCATTCCAATTAAGACATTTTTTTGCGACATGTCCACAACCTATCCAATAGATAAATGTGTCATTAATTCTGTGAATAGATTAAAATTATGGTGGGATTTGTTCCTCGGCATTTCTACAGTGTCTGTCCGAGTGTTCCGTACCAAAAACGGCAAAAAAATTACGTCTGCGAATAATATGGTCTGCGTTCCCTGACATAAAGGATATACCTACCAACATAATATTCAATCTAAGATACTAGGATTGAAAATATCATCATCATTACATGTGATATTCGGAGCACTTAAGCAGTAATTAGGCGTGTGTAGGGCGTGAAGGGATCCATGTGATTCTAGCCAGTCGGCATAGCGTCCATGAGGATAGCGACAAGTAAAAAAAAAACAGTGCTGTGCAACTGTCGCAGAATAGGTTAACCTTTTTAATATAAGTACTATCAAAATATCCGATTTGAGAAACAACATAATGCTTTGTTAGGGTTGGGTTACCCAAGGCATAAATTATTCCACATTACAAAAATGCAGATTTTAAACTTTACCTAGGCTATAGATAGGGCTGTGTCGTGCGGTGTTCCACAGGGATCGGTTTTAGGGCCGCTCCTGTGGAACATCGGTTACGACTGGGTGCTGCGTGGTCCGTTGCCTGAGCAACGTTACGCCGACGACACCCTCGTTACGGCGCGGGGAGCAACGCACCGTGCCGCAGCACTTAAGGCCATGGCAGGGGTTGCTCAGGTCGTGGGTCGGATTCGGCGGCTGGGTCTCGAAGTCGCCCTTCACAAATCCGAGGCTCTGTGCTTCCACGGACCTCGGATGGGGCCACCTGCGGGATCCAGCCTACAGGTAGGGGGCGTCAGCATCGGCATCGAGCCCTCGATGAAGTATCTGGGGCTCGTACTCGATGGCCGGTGGAACTTCGGACAACACTTCCGAAGTTTGGTCCCAAAACTGAGGGGAGCATCGGCCGCACTCGCGCGGCTGATGCCCAACATCAGGGGACCCAACGCTCCCTACAGGAGACTGTACCTGGGGATCGTGCGAAGCATGGCCTTGTACGGGGCTCCCGTATGGGCGGAGACCCTGACGGCCAGCAATGAGGCTAGACTGCTGAGCCCGCAGAGAGTGATGGCCGTCAGGGTGATAAGAGGATACCGCACGATCTCCGGTGAGGCGGCATGTCTCCTAGCCGGGACCCCTCCATGGGACCTGGAAGCGAGAGCCCTTGCGTAAAATAAATAAAATAAAAAAATAAAATAAAATTTATTCCCTTTGAAATTTTTAAAAAATTATTTAGGTTTGTCAAAATTTTTGTGACTCTACCGGGGGTTCGGAAATGCTACAGACTGAGAAGAACACCCCAAGAAACTCAGTCCGGTCCCTATTAATTCATCTTAGTATCTAATACAGTTTTTTTTTAAATGTAGAAAGGAGCAATTCGTGTCACTGCCAGGCAGCCTTGTCTTCTAGAAAGTCTTTAATGCTATAATAAGCTTTCTGGCACAATTTAAGTTTTATTAGTTTTTTAAATTTATTAACTGACAAACCTGTTACGGCTGTCGGCAATGTATTGTACATTCGAATACAATTGCCCGCAAAAGAATTGCTTATTTTATTAAGCCTAAATCTAGGTACAGCCAATTTATTCTTATTTCTTAAGTTTAGGTTATGGATATCACTATTTTTAATAAATTTACTATTATTTTTATGAGTATATAATAAGTTTTCATATATGTACTGTGAATACACAGTAAGGATGTTGATATCCTTAAACTTTTCTCTTAATGACTCCCGAAACCCCATACCATAGATAGCCCGGACAGCCCTTTTCTGCAACACAAAGATACATTCGATGTCGGCAGCGTTACCCCATAATAGTATGCCATAGGTCATGACACTGTGGAAATAGCTAAAGTAGACAAGACGCGCTGTTCTAATGTCTGTCAGTTGTCGGATCTTTTTAACGGCATAGGCTGCAGAGCTCAGTCTGCCCGAGACTTTCTCGATATGAGGCCCCCACTGCAAGTTGGAGTCTAACTTTATGCCCAGAAAGACAGTTTCATCGACCAATTCTACTTGATCATCCCTAATCCTAATACTGGTGTTAACGAGCCTAACATTTGGCAAGGTGAATCTAATACATTTTGTTTTAGTTTCATTTAACAATAAATTATTTGCGTTAAACCAGTGGACTACCCTAGAGAGGGCATTGTTTACTTCGTCAAGATTGCGTTGTCCACGTTCAACTTTAAATATTAAAGATGTGTCATCAGCAAACAAAACTACCTCGTGATCGTCTCTTATAAGGTGAGGGAGATCATTTATGTACACTAAAAATAGAAAAGGTCCCAGAATTGAACCCTGAGGCACCCCCATTGTTACGGCAGACCCATGTGACTGTTTACCATTTATAACTACTCTCTGTACTCTATCTCTTAGGTAAGAACTAATTAAATCCAAGGCCGTCCCCTGGATCCCATAATGATCAAGTTTTTGAATTAAAGTCTGATGCTGGACGCAATCAAAGGCCTTAGATAAGTCGCAGAATACACCATAAGCATCATACGACTCCTCCCAGGCCTCATATATACACTCTAATAATTTAATTCCAGCATCCGTGGTAGACCGACCGCGCGTGAAACCGAATTGTTTAGTATGGAATAGTTTATTTGTATTAAAATGATTTTGCATTTGATTAAGCATTACCTTTTCAAAGATTTTACTAAACGTGGGTAGTACAGAAATAGGACGAAAATTGGACGGATCCGAGGTGCTACCCGATTTAAACAGAGGAGTTATTTTACTAAACTTCATTAAGTCAGGAAACACACCACTATCAACACAATTATTAAATATTATTGATAATTCAGGGGCAACCATTTCAATTAACGAATTAACTAAATGTACAGAAATTCCCCAGAGGTCAGCCGTTTTCTTAATATTTAAAGATTTAAAAGTTTTTATGATAGTGTGTATACTAATTTTACTGAATTTGAATATTTCATTACAGCAAGGAACATTTGCTTTTAACAAGGATTCTGCTATTGGGGTAGAAGAACCTAGGCCTCTGGTCAAATCTACTGGTATTCGAGAGAAAAAATGTTCAAATTTGTTAGCGACTTCGGCATCTGTTGTAATGATGTTACCATTTACTTTAAGTTTAAAATTATTATCATTTGATTTTGCTTGGCCTCTTTCTGCGTTAATTATTTTCCAAGTAGATTTAACTTTGTCTACACTATTGATAATTTTATTACTTATATACTTTCTTTTGGCCGCTAAGCAGTCTGCTTTAAACTTTTTTGAATAAGTTTTAACATAATTTAGAAATTCATCTGTTCTATTAAGCTGTCTTTCTGAGTATAGTTCATACAGTTTTTGTCTACTTTTATGTATATCCTCAGTGGCCCATTCACTGAAGGCTGGCCTGTCTCCGATTGTGACTTCCTTAGACTTGAATATGGAGTTGAACTCATTGTAAAAGGAATCAAAAAATAACTTATACATTACATTTGAATCTAAGCCAGTGTCTAAAAATGGAAGTTTATTGCAAAGTCCAACTCGCATACGTTCCAAGCGGTCACTAGTTACTGGTCTACATAATATTTTACGTCTTTTAACTTTTTCTCTTGTGATCTTGAAAGATGCTATTTGCCCAGTATGATCTGATTTTATCTTATTGATAATACTCTTACTTTCTGGCAACATATCACTGTATATATTGTCCAGACAAGTAGCTGTTGTATCACAATATCTAGTAGGCTCTAAAAATAAGTTAGTGAGATTGTGTGATTTAAATAAATTTAAGATATCATTGGTCTGACGTGTATTTACAAGTATATTAACATTAAAATCACCGCACACTATTAGGTGTTTATTAGTTTTTCCAAGTTTAAATAGCACTTTATCCATTACTTCCTCAAACTCACAAAAGGGTGAGACTCCAGGTTTATATACGCATACTACTATGAATTGCTCCAATTCTACGCACGATATTTCAACTGTACACTCTACAGAGAGGGACACAACATCTTTCCGTTCCTTATACTTTAACTTCTTATTTAATAAAATCAACGAACCCCCCCGTGTTGTGTTGACCCTGCAGAACGCACTACCAACCCGGTGACTACTGAAGCTGAACATGAGCTCATACTCCTTACGCATATGTTCTGTAAGACAAACTATTTCAATATTTTCTGAGCTCATGAACAGCTCCAATTCAAACTCTTTGACCTGCGTTAATGTTGCTATATTATAATGCACCAGGCTGATATAATTTACATTTTTTAAATTAGTTTTGTTCGGAGGACAGTTTCCGATATAGTTATGATTTGCAATTAAATTCAACTCTATCAATTTACAATTTTGGCTAGAGGGTAAATCCTCTGTTGTCCCAGAAGTTAATTTAAATTACTTGGAACCGATTCCAAAGTCCTAAATCTACTCTGCTCAAATAAAGCAGTTTTGTCAGCCAAGTTTTTGGCTATAGAGTAAAAATAATTGAATAGCAAACTTGCTATTTGTCTTTTATAGTATTTGGGTAGACAATACCTACCCTTGTGATTATTATAGACTTTATACTTGCTATGTGACAAATTTGTGTCAAATACAGAATTAAAGTCAATTACATTGAATTTATTATTATACTGACTTATTAAGTTTAAACGTAAATTCATCTTATATCTAAATGAATTTTCCGAGTCTGGCACACCTTTTATAAATGGAAGTGTGAACATTACAACTTGTATGACATTTAAGTTTAAGATGTAATTCATGTATAGGGACAAATCATCATTGCTAATTTTGCCCCTGTTTGCACAGAAAATTATTATTTTACTGTTAGCTTCAAATTTATATTCTAATATCTTTTGCATAATATCACTTAATGAAGCACCCGGATAGCAATTATTAATAACCGAGTAATAACTTGAATTTAAGTTTTGTTTTAAAAATGAACTTAGATTGGTACCAATATCATCACTAAATACAATTAATTTAGTACAACGATTACTATTATTTACACTGTCACACAATATATCCACTGATGTACTGGGCGGGCACGTAGTAATGGGAGCTAAGGGCTCAGCGGTAACCGGTTCACCCTGAGCCTCCACCGGCTCAATTGCTTTAGGGCAGTTAATATTGCATAAGTGGTCATTTAGGAAACAATTAAGGCGCTCAGTGTTATCATTTGATGTTTTGAGTACCTTATCTATGGTTACAGAACATTTAGTAAAGTCCTTAAGGGACCATTCATATGCGTCACTGTTCAGATGGCGCAAGGAGGCGCTGGAGCGGGGCCAAAGGCCTGCGTCTCGAGAAATCGAGGCCCAGCGGACCCTGCTCCACCAGGAAACCGTGGAGACATGGAAGGTGCGACTTGAGCAACCAAAGGGGGGATTCGCCACAATCGCGGCCGTCAGACCGGTCATGGACGAGTGGCTGGAGAGAAGACACGGTGCTCTCTCCTACCGGTTGACACAGATACTTGCCGGGCACGGTAGCTTCGGTAGGTATCTGTGGCGAAAACACCGGGAAACCACGGCCGAGTGTCAGCACTGCGAGGACCGCAGCGATGACACGGCGCTCCACACTCTGGTGGAGTGCACGGCGTGGGCATAACAGCGCCAGGTCCTCGTAGTGGGTCTGGGCGTGGACACTCTCTCGCTCGAGGCCATGGTGCGAGCCATGCTCTCCAGCGGGAGTAAGTGGGACTGCGCCGCCTCTTTCTGCGAGCAGGTCATGCTCGTGAAGGAGGCGGCGGGTCGGGTGCGGGAGAGAACTCTCCCACCCGAGTTCCGCAGTCGGCGCCCTGGGCGCCGCCGACGTGTCTTCGCCGAGGACTATCGGCCTCCATGACCGGGGGTCTGAGGACGGTGAGAGGGCCGCTTACCGTCCTTACAGAAGCAGGCCCATGACGGCAGCGTGACGTGAGCAACTCACGCACGCCCCCCCCCCCCCCTTAGAAGCGGGGTCACACCCGAAACCCCCCATTGACGCGGGATTGCACCCGAACCACCCCCTGGGCGAGGCCGCATTGGCGGCCGTAGGTCTATTGGGAGTCACGGGACATCCTTCCTGAGGGCTTACCCGGGGCTCTCAACCATAGGCTGTTAGGCGTGGCGTGTGGTTTTTTAGTCGGTAAGAGTCCGGCATAACATCCTATGAGGACTTTCCCTCACGTTAAACAAAAAAAAAAAAAAAAGGCTATAGATAGGACAATGGCGCGCATTATGTGAGCAAAACGTTTTTAACTTGATCCCCTGGCGTGTAAAAAGTTCTAGGATCTATTTCCAAACTTTAGCTTCTCCCGCACATACAGCCTGAGTTTGGAGTGTGCATTATCGCTCTACGGAATCTAGCGGACTCTCTCAGGGCAGTATCATGGTTCCTATAACATGTTACGATTATCAAACTTTAAAAAAATGTGTGTCCAAAAAACGGTAGCACAAATACGTTTGTTGTGTGGCGGCCACCCTTATTTTATTTGTTTAATGAGTGTTTTTGTAATAGCGGCAACTACAATTATTATTTTGTAAGACAGGAATACATTCACGCGGATGTTTAGGCTATCACCGCTTCGTTCAAAAAATTGTACCTATGTAGTACGTCAGGCTTAGGTATATCAAATTGCGTGCATCAGTTACATTACAACTTTCTAGTCATAACAATACAATGCATAATAAATTCTTTTTACAAACAATAATAGGTGCTTACATTGCAATCTGTTGCACAAATGCACAGAAGAACACTATTTTAAGTGTGTCTAAATTATGTGTGTTATTTACTTATATCCTGCTTTTTAGGGTTCCGTACCTCTAAGGAAAAAACGGAACACTCATACATAGGATCTTTGTTGTCTGTCCGTCTGTCTGTCATGCATGACACTCGTGACTCTATATATCGTGAACGTGTAAAAGTATCGAGTTGAAATTAATATCTACCTTAAAATATTAAGGTCTATGGTCCCTTGAAGCTGTAAAAACCGGCTAAGTGCGAGTCGGACTCGCACACTGAGAGTTCCGTACTAAAAGGCAGCAAAAAATCACGTATGTTGTATGACAGCCCCCCTTAATCCCCCCCTTCTACTGATTTTACTATAGCGGCAACAGAAATACATCACTTGTGAAAATTTTACCTCTCTAGCTATCACGGCTCCTGAAATACAGCCTCATGACGGACAGACAGACAGACATACAGACAGACAACGAAGTCTCATGAATAGGGTCCCATTTTAACCATTTGGGTACCTACGATACGAAAATCTGACCATCACAGAGAACCCGTACCTATATGTCGCCCGTGCTGGCCAACCATATGACAGCAGTTTGTAAAAAACCGGCCAAGTGCGAGTTGGACTCGCCCATGAAGGGTTTTTGTAGCAGCAAATAACATAATATAAAAGTTCGTTGTAACTTTGATTGATGTTTCAACACGTTCGCAGTGGTAGTGATTTTGCTAACCGAAAATTGCGGTTTATGACGCATAAAAAAAAACTACCAGCTCTATCTCGTTCAAGCTAATTTTCGTTGGTAGTTTTTATGGCAATGTACATCATATATTTTTTTTAGATTTATCCTTCTCTTAGTTTAGAAGTTAGAGGGGGGGGACACACATTTTTCCACTTTGGAAGTGTCTCTTGCGCAAACTATTCATTTTAGAAAAAAATGATGTTACGAACCTCAATAACATTTTTAAAGACCTATCTATAGATATCCCACACGTATGGGTTTGATGAAAACAAAATTTTTGAGTTTCAGTTCTGAGTATGGTGACCCCCAAAATTTACTACTTTTTTTCTAGTTTTATATAAGAATCTTAATGCGGTTCACAGAATACATCTAGTTACCAAGTTTCAATAGCATAGGCCTTATACTCTATAAAAAAGGCCTTATACTTTCGGAGAAAAATGGCTGTGACACACGGACGGACAGACAGACGGACAGACAGACAGACATGACGAATCTATAAGGGTTCCGTTTTTGCCATTTGGCTACGAAACCCTAAAAAGCGACGCATGCCATACTCTATCGAAAGCTTTAGCGACGTCTAGGCCTATAGTATAGCCGAAGACTCGCCGTGCCTGTGACGGTCGTTAATTACCTAATTAACAATTGTCAATATGACTTTAGGCAGATCACTAATTATTAGTGAGTGATCCTCCAGATAATGTTCAAATCAAAGGTTCGGAAGGTCGTGATTGTAAAACGTCTTAGGTAGGTAAATAAGCTGTTATAGTTTTCCTTCAAAGTTCATCACATGGACTAAGCATCAATATTTTTTTAGACTTTTAGAGCTAGCCGTTTTCTTAGACCATTTAGTTTAATGGTCTAAAGCCGTTTTAGATGGGGGATGAGCCGTGCAGGGGAGGTACCTCAAAAATAAAAGATCCATGCAAAGTTTCATCTCTAGAAAGATGAAACTTTGGACTTAGGTACGCTTACCATTTGCACGGTAAGCGGAGGACGGACGGACATAAAAATCTATAAAGGTTCCGCAAGGCGAAAACTATGGATCCCTCTAAAAACAAACATAGGTAGTACCACGAAAAATTGTAAATATATGGGTAGCAGGTACATAAAATAAGTATATAGTTATAGTTATGTATTTGGAATGAGGTTGGGCAATGGATTACTAGGTAATGTTGAATAAAAAGTACAATTGCGTTAGTTTATGCGTAATTTAGCATGATCTTGTTCGCAACTGTTCCGGTTCTGTGGGTTTTCATCTTTGTAAGTACGCAAGACAATCATAGTCGTCTCATAGTTTAACCTAGAGCTTTAACAGACGGTAGATAAGTACTTATATGATTGTTTACAAAACATAAATCACGTTTTTATATGTTCGCGAGGATGGTTGCTTTCAGTTCTAAGTGTCTCATACCAAATACTGTGCCAAATGTGGGTATTTTTACGTGTGAAATCCCTCATGGATGCTTTGCCGACATCGACATAATCCTGAGGCAATTCGAGTGATTGGAGCGTAGGTTAATGCCGAATTTCATTCGATTCTAATACATAATATTATTTTTATAAAATCTGAGGGGTTTTAAGACAAAATCTAGCCGTAAAATATTGTTCTAAAGACCTATTATCTGATCTATTAGATAAATAAACTTAATTACCTATTTAGAACACAAAAAACCCGACTGCCAAGTAAACATACAACTGAAAAGCAAAAAACAAGCTCTACATTTCTTTTGTGATTTTTAGAGCTGGTTTTTTGCTTTTCAGTTGTATGTTTAGGTACTTGGCAGTCGGGTTTTTTGTGTTCTAAATAGGTAGGTAATTAAGTTAAATTTAAAACTTTTTAGTAATGTTAGTAGTGGAGTTATTAATTTTCGATTAGTGAAGGGACATCACCAAAATTCAACCTTAATTATTTTATTTTTGGTCATATTTCTGGTGCTACTCAACCGATTGCAATCAAACAAATGTTAGAATTTAAGTCTGACCAAGACCTTATAAACACATGTTACCGCATCAAATCGGTTCAGTAGTTTTGCGTTCATCGCAGTTAAATAATTATATCGCCAAAAGTCCGCCATTTTGATTTTCCATGACTTTTATTATACCTGGTGTCACGCACACAATCACGACGAATCAAATGACACCTTGTATTTAAAAATCCATCAAGCCGTTCAGACTGTGGAGCGTCCAAGAAAAAATATCAAACTTTACATTTTAACGCGAAAGGTCTGCCATTTTCATTTTTCAAAATCTTCTATACTTATAATAAATCTGTAGAAGTGAAAATCCTGTACATTTAAAATATCAAAAAAATAAATAGCACTAGGGTGTTACTAGGAGACCCTTTCGGCCAGTAATGTGGCCAAACTGCTGAGTCCGCAGAGGACGATGGCCATCAGGGTGATAAGGGGATACCGCACGATCTCCGGTGAGGCGGCATGTCTCCTAGCCGGGACCCCTCCATGGGACCTGGAAGCGAGAGTCCTTGCGTCACTGTTTAGATGGCACAAGGAGGCACTGGATCGGGGCCAAAGACCTGCACCTCGAGAAATCGAGGCCCAGCGGTCCCTGCTCCACCAGGAAACCGTGGAGACATGGAAGGTGCGACTTGAGCAACCAAAGGGGGGACTCGCCACAATCGCGGCCGTCAGACCGGTCATGGACGAGTGGCTGGAGAGGAGACACGGTGCTCTCTCCTACCGGCTGTCACAGATACTAACCGGGCACGGTAGCTTCGGTAGGTATCTGTGGCGAAGACACCGGGAAACCACGGCCGAGTGTCAGCACTGCGAGGACCGCAGCGATGACACAGCGGTCCATACGCTGGTGGAGTGCACAGCATGGGCGCAACAGCGCCAGGTCCTCGTAGTGGGTCTGGATGTGGACACTCTCTCGCTCGAGACCATGGTGCGAGCCATGCTCTCCAGCGGGAGTAAGTGGGACTGCGCCGCCTCTTTTTGCGAGCAGGTAATGCTCGTGAAAGAGGCGGCGGGGCGGGTACGGGAGAGAACTCTCCCCCCCGAGTTCCGCAGTCGGCGGCCTGGGCGCCGCCGACGTGTCTTCGCCGAGGACTATCGGCCTCCGTGGAGGGAGGGGAGGGAGGACGGTGAGAGGGTCGCTCACCGTCTTTACAGAAGCAGGCTCATGACGGCAGCGTGACGTGAGGAACTCACGCACGACCCCCCTTAGAAGCGGGATCACACCCGAAACCCACCCCCAAAGACGCGGATTAGCACCCGAACCACCCCCTAGGCGAGGCTGCAGAGGCGGCTGTAGGTCTGTTGGTAGTCCTGGGACATCCTTCCGAGGGCTTTCCCGGGGCTCACACACAACCATAGGCTGTTGGGCGTTGCGTGAGGTTTTTTAGTCGGTAGGAGTCCGGCATAACATCCATGAGGATTTTCCCTCACGTATAAAAAAAAAAAAAAAAAGAAAGGGTGTTACTAGACCGACTCTGAACCCAAAAATGTGATTTAAAAAATTTTCTGTCTGTTTGTTCAGGCATCACGCAAAAACTACTGGTTCGATTACGATAAGACTTGGTATAATTATTCTTTAATAGCCTGGGCATCACAGATCACACTGGGTACTTTTTATCCCAGAAAAGTATATAGAATTCAAACCAAACTTAATTTTGCGGTTCGATCCCTAGACCCAAAGTTATAATCAATTATTGCTTAAACCAGTGATGGGCAAAGTACGGCCCGCGGGCCAACTCCGGCCCGCGAAAGCATTTAATCCGGCCCGCCGACGGTCCTTCGACATGAATAGGAACTACTCGTACCTACCGACCATGAAATTACGGAACAACTTAATCACAATCCGACTTACTTTTTTTTTTTTTTTTTTTTTATATATTCAGCTCGCCAAATTGACGTCGCCACCAGCCTGATGGTAAGAAAGCAGTGGCGCATCTAGCGATTGGGGGCCACTTCTTACAGTGGTCCTCAAGTTGGCGGCCCTGTGATGTGCCTCTTCACGCTCCTCTTGAAGAACCCGGGATTGTAAGATGAGGGAAAGACGTGTGCGGGCAGGTCGTTCCATGTTTTTATAGTTCGACAGAGGAACGATCTTTTGAAACGCTCGGTTCTGGCGACGATTCTCTCCACTGTGTATGAGTGGCATCTCTGCCCGGCACGCGTTGTTCGGGATCGGAAAGGAGATGGTGGGATCAGGTTGAAGAGCTCTTCAGAACATTCGCCGTGATACATTCGATAGAAGGCAGCCAAGGACGCTATGGTTCTTCGCTGCGACAAAGGTTCGAGGCCTCCCGTCACCTCAGGACAACCAATTATTCGGATAGCACGTCCCTGCATAGCGTCAAGCGCGTCTAACAAGTACCTCGCGGAGTCATCCCAAAGGTGAGAACAGTACTCGACGCAGGGACGAATCTGCGTCTTGTACAGTAAACATCTCTGATGTGGCTGGAAATACCGTCTCACCTTATTCAGGATTCCCAGTTTCCGCGAGGCCAGACCAATACAGCTCTCTATGTAGTTTTTGTGATTGAGCTCACGCCGGACGTCTATACCGAGGATCTCCAGGTTGTCCTTTAGTGGAATTGTAATGCTCTGAAGAGAGGGCAGGGGTAGGAATGGGGACTTCTTAGCTGTAAACGCACACGCCTGTGTTTTTCTGGCATTGAACTCGACCAGGTTGTCTGAACCCCATTGGGCAATGCGGCCCAGGTCCAGATCGAGATCCGCCACGAGTTGTCGTCTCTTCTCATCCACGTCGCCTCGCCCCGCCGCTGGACGGCCAGAATAGCTCCCATGAAGAGTACTGTCATCCGCATAACAATGAATGCACCCAAGGGACAGCATGTCCTTGATATGCAGAAGAAAGAAAGTTGGGGACAATACCGATCCCTGTGGTACTCCGGCATTTACCCGAAAAAAACAGGAAGCCTGACCATCACAGAGGACCCGAATCCGTCGCTCGTTCAGGAAGCTGGCCAACCAGCGGCACAACTGATGCGATAAACCATATGACGGCAGCTTGGAAAGAAGCGACGCATGCCATACCCTATCAAAGGCTTTTGCGATGTCTAGGCCAATAGCCAGAGATTCGCCGTGCCTCTCCATAGCCTCACCCCAGGTGTGCGTTATGTACGCTAGGAGGTCACCCGTTGATCGTTTCGGCCTAAAGCCATATTGGCGATCGTTAATTAACGAGTGATCCTCCAGATAGCGCATGAGCTGTTTGTTGATGATTAGCTCGAACACCTTGCAGATGACGGTGGTTACGGCTATGGGGCGATAGTTGGCTGGATCCGACCGATCCCCTTTCTTGGGGATCGGTTGGACATTCGCCTCCTTCCAAGCCTCCGGCACTTCTCCCGACGAATACGATGAACACCTTTTCGTACAACTGAAAGTTACTTCGTGATCGAACTTGCATTCGATATAAGGCACATAAAAAGCAATTTCATACGTCCCACACGTTTACTACGGCAGGATCTTCGAATAACAGTTAGATTCAATTTTTTTACGTTTGTGCAAGTGTAGAAAACTGTAAAGCTTTATATATGATTAAAAGTTTCAGCACAAAAACCCTTTAAGGGCTCCGTAGTCCGTACCCAAAGGGTAAACTCGGGACCCTATTCCAGAGACTTCGCACACCGTCATGAGACTATCTCAGCAACTGTGATAGCTAGAGAGCTGACATTTTCACAGATGATGCATTTCTGTTGCCGCTATGACAAAAAATACTAAAAAAGGGGGGACTACGGGGGGCTCCTACACAAAAAACAGGATTTTTGCCGTTTTTGGTACGAAACCTTATATGCGCGAGCCCGACTCCCGCTTGACCGGTTTTTTTTATCCGTAATTCTGGCCCTCCCCTCAAAATTTCCTAATTTACTGGCCCCCCACTGAAAAAGTTTGCCCACCACTGGCTTAAACGGTTAATGGTACGATGATGAAACTTAGCATGAGCGTTGTTTGTTACAATTTGAAAAAAGTAATTTTAACATTTTTGCAAATTCCACCTCCAAAGGTATAAAAAAGGAGGGTAAAGTTTGTATGGGACAACGTGATTCCTTGGTCCGATTTACTTAAAATTTGGCATAGGTATAGCATTATTAACATAATTGATGGAAGACGTGTTTCGTATTTTATTGAAATTTATAGGTACTATAACGAGCTAAAAAGGGAATGTAAATTATTTTGGGGCTGATTTTCTCCGTAGTTGAAATCAATACTCTTTAAATACTCTTATTGTATACTTAAATTACTTTTTATTTTGACACATAATTTCTGAAAGTTCAATACAATTGACGTTTTCATTTATATTTTACTAGCTGATGCCCGCAGCTTCGCCCGCGTCAAATTTGTTCCCGCGGGAAGTTATTTCCGGGATAAAAGGTAGCCTATGTGTTATTCCAGACTATAATGTATCTCTGTACCAAATTTCAGCCCGATCCGTTCAGCGGTTGGAGCGTGAAAGAGTAACAAACATCCACACTCACAAACTTTCGCATTTATAATATTAAGTAAGATTTCAAACTTCAAACAGATGATTTTACTACATAGCCATAAAGTTGAATAAAAAGCGCTATTTTGGTACTGCTCGTTCGCTCTAACTTTGCCGCTCGGCTCCATACTAAAGTCGAATTTTCAATTAGACGAAGTAAATTGACAGCAACTAATGTCACTTCTTCATACAATGTTGCGTATTTTCTATGACGAAGTGACATTAGCTACTGTCAATTTACTTCGTCTAATTAACAATTCGGGTATACGCCTCTACGCCAGCGGCAAACTTAGAGCGAACGGGTAGTAGATATAATATTAACCAAATATGCTTTATGGAAGTATTATTGCTAATTTATTCAAATTATGTGTGACAAAAATACATTTACAAATTTAATGTGAAAAATTTTTGATCTTGAGCAGGATTTGAACCCGCGTCTTCTGGTTTGCCGGACCAGACGCCTTAACCAACTAGACCACCGAGACACTGCTTTCGACCGTCAAATTCTTTCACCTCATTACGTCTTGGGGCGACGTAGGCACCATCTACCGGTAACTTAGTTAAGTTGCACGAATCGAATGTATAGAATTGCATCTAGTTGGTTAAGGCGTCTGGTCCGGCAAACCAGAAGACGCGGGTTCAAATCCTGCTCGAGATCAAAATTTTTTCACATTAAATTTGTGATTGAGTCAGCATACTAATTGCTTTTCAAAATTATCTCTAATGTTTGGGCAGGTATCATCGCAAGTCGAATGATTATATAGGTGCAATTCTATACATTCGAGCCGTGCAACTTAACTAAGTTACCGGTAGATGGTGCCTACGTCGCCCCAAGACGTAATGAGCGCTGTTAATTCTCAAGTTCTCACCCCGTTTGTAATATTTCCTACTTATTCTCTTCAGACGAAAAAAAAAGGAATATTATATATAGAGAGAAAGTGACTGACTGACTCGTCAACGTAGAGAAGAAACCCCTGAACCTAGAATGATGAAATTTGGACAGTAGGTTATTAACTAGGTAAGTAATAAAAAAGGATTTTTGGAAACTCCACCAATATGGTGGTAACATAAGGTATTAACAGTTGTACTTATGGAAACTCATCATCTTCAAGTTAGCATCATGAAATAAAGTAGGTACTAAAACGTTTTTGGTTACAAAATAATAGACACTAGCTGAGCCCGCAACTTCGTTTACGTCACATAAGGTGTATGAAAGGAAAGTTATTTCTTCATCAGAGTCATCAAGCAGCGTCTGAAACTGCCCTGTTTGCTTAATCATAAAAGAGCTTAATGATTAAGTCTATTTTAAAACAATTCAGTCCGCGCCGAAGGTTGTTTAAAAATAGTCTTAGGGGAAGGTAGGGCAAGACGGGCCCCTTAAGGTTGATTAATTAAAATCCATGTAAATGTAAAGATATTTATTAAACAAACTAAACCTTTGCGTACACAACCTTTTTGGCTATCATAATCAACATAATTAATAAAACAAATGATAAACATTTTTGCACAAAATCAACTTTAAAAAAAACATCAATAAACCCGTTTTGCCCTGAGGGGGTTGGTAAAACGGGTACCCTAGGCGGGCAAAAAGATTACAAATCTTAGCTTACATTTTAATCAAAACAGAGATCACAGAAGTATGATCCATGCCCACTGTAAGAAGAGCATGAGTCATGAGCCCACTCTCGACATTGTGAGCATTGAATCCAGTCCTCAGAGGGTGGACTTACGTATTTTTCTTTGCAAATTATACAGTAAAAGTCTCCATTTTCTTTATCCGCGTCATCTGTTGCCTTCTTACCCAGATGCTTACGTTTTCTTTGCCCAGATGATGACGGCTTTGGGTCGTTAGCTTTCGTCTGTCTAGGTTTTGATGACTTCGGCGTCGTGTTCTTATTTTTTTTGTTTGAGATTTTTCAAATTTATCCTTTTGTTGCAATTTGATTGGAGTGCTTGTCAGAATTTCAGATTTTAATTGTTTTCTACGTCTGGTTGTTGTTCTGACAGGTGCTTGTGGCAATGGGTGAATTTCTTGAAGAACACTTGTGCTCTGGTATTCGATTGGTAGTGGTGTAGTTGTCCCAAGTTCTACGTTTGTTATATTCAGATCAGATAGGTCCATTAGGTCTATAACTTGAGTATTTTCAGGTTGCTGGAGTAATCCTTCAGAACTGATGTTTGATGGAGCTATTGGAGTCTGCATAGGTTCTGTATATTGAACGTTTTCCATCAGATGTTGAACATTTTCAGATCCAATACCTGGTGCGTCTATACACTGTTCAAAAATCTGAGCTGGGACATTTTCAGACAACGTAACAGGGTTACGGTTATCAGCTTGATCATGTTCTTGAGGTGACAGTTCTCGATTGTACACAGCAGATGGTATAAAATAGTCATCCCCAATCGCATATCGATCAAACGGTTGAATACCTGCTGCTCGAAAGCCGCTTAAAGCATTTTGCGGCGTAGCTGCTTTAAGATAAGCTTGGGATGCAAGTTTAGCAATATCGTACTGGCCAATGACTCTTCCAGGATGTTCCTTCTGAAATTTATTTATTTCTATTTCTAAAAATGTTTTAAATGGTCCATATACGGCCACATCTAGGGGTTGCAGCTTATGGGAAGTGTGAGGTGGAATTGTTAAAAATATGACATTGTGTTGAGTAGCATATTCTAATGCAGGGTAATACTTATGAGATTCATGACTATCCAAGATCAACAAAGCTTTGCAATCTTGAGTTGGCCGAACACGGCTGACGAAAACTCTGAGCCATTCCAAGAATATTTCGCCATGAATCCACCCACTATCAGATACAGAAGCTTCACTACCTGGCACTGCACCATCCAACAATCGGGCTTGAAATCTTTTGCGCTTGAAAATAAAAAACGAAGGTGGTAAAACATTACCAGAAGCACTGCAGCAACAGACAACTGTTGCTAGTGTTCCTTTTTCTAAACTGCTGACTATTCCCACTTGCTTTTTGCCATATACGGATAACACTTTTGGTGGTTTTGTGGATGACGTTCGGACGCCCGTTTCGTCCATATTATAAATCATATCTGGGCGGATCCTTTCAGATTCTACGATATGTTCTAGTAAATCGTAGAACCTGTTTACTGCTGGTCTGTTAAATGCTTGTAGCCTGGCAATGGACGTCGATTCTGGGGTTCTTAATACAATTTCTGGATGTCTTTTCTTAAAGTTTTTAAACCATTGCTTGCCTGAGACATTATCTTTAAATTTTGTTTGTTTATTTTTGCGTTTAGCAAATTCACCCGCTAATTGCAAAAATTCACATTTAGTCAGTCCATAGAAAAGTGCATCTAGGTCCTTCAAATGCTGTACTAGCTCCAGTTCTTCAGCATCTGTAAATATGGGCTTGAACCTGCCCAGACTCTTTGTGTACGAACCTGTCTTAACACGTCGCTGCAATACGCTGTACGATATTCCATATTTTTCAGCAGCCTGTTTAATGTTAGTTTTTTTTGCTTCATTAATGGCTTCTCTTATCGTATGCTCCGACCAAGAAGCTCTTTGAGTTTTTCTTGTATAATTAAACACCATCTGGAATAAACATATTGCATTGTAGCCTTATATCAAAACACAATAACAAGCGGGTAAAACCCGTGTTGCCCGCATCCGTTTTGCCCTCCACCCAAAAATCTGAGCCGACTCAAAAAAATTCACACAAAATGAACTATTTCGTTCTACGAATGTACTTACATTAGATACATGAAAGACTAAGCTTTATCGTGACAAGCATAGATGCACAGTAAATCACACATAAATCATAGGATACACAGCGTATGTACTCACCTTTCAATATTTTAATTTTTTGGCGCGAAAACATGTACGGTCTCGGGTGCACTCGACTGACTCATGCCGCTCGTCGCGGATAAAAGTGTTCTGTGGTCGCGGCGTACTGATTTGCGCGCGGGGGGAATTCGTTAGCGCTGTGCGTAACAATAGTGCCTCGATCTTGCTTTATGAATGAGATAGAATAAGTACCCTTCTTGCCTACCGTCACCTTCTTGCCCGACCGTCCCCTAATCATTAAGCTCTTTTATGATTAAGCCAACACGCCAGTTTAGGTTCACCCACATTCAAAGAAACCCCTACAATTAAAATTTTCAAAATATCTGATTCTTAAAAGTGTTATAACTCTTTTATTTATAAACCGATTTACATAAAACAAACACTAAATGTTAACTGGAGCAAACCTCAACACAATAAAAAAAACCGCATTGGAATCGGTTGAGCGGTTACTGAGATTAGCGTGCACAACCGTACAGACAAACAGATATACAGACAAAAATTCTAAACATCATTGTTTTGGGTTCTATTGCGTTCATAAAGCCCCCCTATAATATTTTTTCTTATTTATCTTCCATGTACAGACAGTGACCTGTTACGATTTTATTATATGTATTGATGTATAATTTGCATTTGCAAAATTTGATCAATAAGGAGGTAGGGGTTATAAGTTTGTAAGTGGGAATTTCTTATTTTTAATGGAAACTACTTCAAAATTCGTAAATAATATAATGTAAATAATTAAAATTAATAATACCTAGTATTATTAATTTTTATTAGTTCCCACCCCGCTTCTTATATCTATTACTTATTCTCTTCAGACAAAAGAAGTTGTTATTGTCATTTTATTCATTTAAGTCATTTTATTAATTAAGGAATAAATGAGATATGCCTTAAAAATTTACAAATTAACGAATATAAAGCTGAAATAAGATAAAATAAAAAGTGTTTGACGCACATAAAAGAAAAACGTTTGACGTCATTACAAATAGCAATTATTAATTATAATAATAATTCCTTTATTGATGCAGCAAGGCCCAAATCATATCACGCTACTCTGCAAACATCCCTGTAGCACTGCAAAACCGGGGCAGCCCCACCAGCACCCTGAAAGCATTATTGTAGGTACTGGACACGGAGAGCATTGTAATTGTGCTGTTTACGCGTGTACGTCACCCACGGACCGCCAGCGCAAAAGAATGTACAAAATGCTTTAAAAGTGTTATTTTGACATCCCTAGAACACCGACTAAATCTGCGGGCAATCATATTAGCCCTCGCATACAACGCCCTCCGCTCGCTTTCAATATCTTCGTCATTTTCCAGGTCAGAGATCGCAATATGCCCAAGATACTTAAACTTCTCTACTCTTTTGATAGCTTCACCATTTAGCTTATGGACTGGTACAGACATTATGAAAATTCAGTTGTACTATTCCACTGTGGAATAGTACAAGTGAATTTTCATAATGTATTATATCAAGTTCCATCAAGCAGCGTCGGACTGGCCATACATTCAGGGTGGCATTTGCCAGCCGGGCCCCAGCCTCCGCGGGCCCCCCACGGGCCTGGCTTGTGGGGCTTGTGGCGCCTGTAGGATAGAAGGCCCGCGTAGGCTAAATATAAATACCAGCTCTAGCGACCAAATGTAAACTATTATAGATCAAATAGTACGTTCATACAATTAGAGAGAAATGGAATAAAAAAATCGAAAAGTGGTTAAATATGGTAACATGTCACTCTTCCATCTAGGGCCTGCTTCTGTTAGGACGGCGAGCAGCAAACGGCGTCCTCAGGCAGGCTCATGGAGGCAGATAGTCTTGGGCGAAGACAAGTCTAGGGTGCCCTTGCCGCAAACTGCGAAGCTTGGGTGCGAGAGTCATCTACCGCTCCCTCCCTGTAGTCTCTTCTATGAGAATGGCCTGCTCGCAGAAAGACGCAGCGGCGTCTCATTAACCCATGCTGACAATCATGGCTCGCACCGTGGTCTCCGGCAAGAGAAAGTGCACCTCCAGACTTGCTACAAAAATAACTCTGTGGCTCCTCTCCAGATACTCGTCCTTGACTTCTGACAACTCGTCTGACCGCACCGATTGTGGTGTTTCCCTACCTTACCTAAGTTGTACAGGTAAAAAAAACTTATCAACATGGCGGACTGAGACCGCTGAGCCTCGATTTCTCGGGGCGCAGATTTATGGCTCTACTCCAGCGCATCCTTACGCCAATTGAACAATGGCGCGAGGGCCCTCGCTTCCAGGAGACATGCCACCTCAACGGAGATCGTGTGGTACGTGGTTATCCTCTTATCATGCTGACAGCCATCGCCTTCTGCGGGCTATGTAATCTAGCCGCATTGCGATCGTTAGGGTCTCCGCCTTAATGAGGGCGCCGAATAGGGCTGTACTCCGCACGATCCCGAGGTACAATCTCCTGCAGGGAGTGTTAGGTTAGGACCCCTTCGCCTCGGATTTGTGAAGGGCAACCAACAGACCTAACCACCGTATTCGAACCACGACTTCCTGCAAAGGTTTTTGCTTCTCTTATTTAGTACCTACGCCGTAACGAGGGTGTCGTCAGTGTAGCACGATTGCACTGAAACATCTGAACAATTGAGCACATAGTACACAATCGTAGCCCATGTGATGTCCCACAAAAGCGGTCCTAGGACCGATCCCTGTGGAACACACGACACCTCTCGCCGACCCAGCCTAAGCCAGCTGGGGTAAATATTATAGTCGACAAACCGACTGAAGCAAGGAGGTACTCTATTATAAGTGAGTGTCCTCTTACGAAACTCCAGGGCAAAGTGTTGAAGTCGTTGGCGATGTCCGCTATCACCACTGCGCCTTGCGAATTCGCTTACTTTGTCGCGTTCACGGTGGAACGCTCTCGACTGGCGTCGGCCGAAACCAAACTGGTTATCCGCCAGATCTGGCCCCACGCGAGTGAGGTGCACGACGAGGCGCTCTGCAACAATACGATGTATTTCAAAATACTCGCACAATTAGTCGAGCAACACGTTCGGCCGGTACCAGAATTTCAGGTCAGTACCAGTTTCCCCGTTTTCCACGGCTTGGGGAACCGGTCTCTTTCGAGGTATGCCCTGTAAAGACCTATCAGTCGAGGGCCAAATTCCGTAAGAGCCAGGACCCATACTCGGTCTGGAATGCAGTCAGGTTCAGAGGCTGTGTTCCTGCAGGATTTAAGCAGCAGCACATCCGTCCTTAACTCACCCTCAGTGACTTCAGGCACGTTCGAATATGTTCCTCCGCTCTCGATGTGAACATATGGAACTCAGGACCCTCCCCGTGCGCACCGGCTGGAGGCTTTGGGTCAGTGGGGGCGTCTTAGGGTGAGGCTTGCACCTATAACCATTAAGTAAGAGTGCCACTGAACTCTGCTTCAGGGTCTCCAGCAGTTTTTCGAGCTCCAACTTTTCGGACCACCAGAGTTTCGGGCTACTTGGAGGATTACATACGAAATAGACCGCTCATAAGGCCTTCAACTTAGCTTAACGATTGTCGTTTTACTGACAACCGGGTTTCATTTCGAGTTTATTTCTCTATGTAATGGATCGTTTTGCCAAAGTGTTTCCTTAGTCTCCTCTTACGACAACCTCGGAAAGATTTGGGGTGGTAACATTTTGTATTCTTTCCCGTCGCCACATGGGACTCGAGTTGTATGAAAAAAAAACATATTATTGTGTCTCTACATTCATCAGTTCGGGCCCCGGGCTTGTGGTTAGCCACCCGGGCCCCTCCGGCCCAGTTCGACCCTGCCATCAAGTGCCAACAATCGAAAGTATAACGGACTGGTACAGAGTCAGGACGTTTATTCCCCCTGGCCCAGGAGACCATGAATTCGGTCTTCTTCGTGTTATATATCAGACCATGAGTGAGGGCATATTCCTCATATTTAACCAGCAATTTCTTGTGACCACATGCTGAGACACTTACTTAGCAACGCCATGTCGACGGCATAGCTAATGTTTTTTATACAAACATCATCGATATGACAGCCGACAAGAGTGCTGCTAAGTCGCTCTATTAAGTCGTTGACATACAAATCGAAGAGCTTTAGGAGAGGTCACCACTCCCTGCCTCACCCCGCACTCCAATCCATATGGTTTAGACTGTGCCACAGCCCATCGAACGACATTTTACGACATTGACCTGGTTTTCGTACCAGTACTTCAAGATCTGGATTAGTCGTTTTGGCATAGTGGTATCGTTTAATTTTTGCCAGAGTATGTCGTAGAAAACCAAATCAAATGACCCTCGAGAGGTCCAGGAAACATGCGTAGGTATACAGACTTCGGTCTGTGTAGTACTTGACTGTCTGTTTTACACACAAAATTGCTGTTTCAGTAGAAAGTTCTGGTTTGAACTAAAATTGGTTATCGTGAGTATAAATAATAGTATTACATAGTATAATCAACGAAATTGTCTATCTGAATATTGAGCAGCCCGTCAAGTACCTTTGCCAGAACAGTAGCCAAGTATGGCTAGTATATCGGTCTGTAATTTTTGTGGTCACTTATATCACCATTCTTACTTTTTATGGGAACGACCACCGTCTTTAACATCTCCTGTACCACACAGGTAGATATGAATGAGCCACACAGAGGGCCTAAAAAAGCAACATTATATGTTTCATATTATTAAACGTAAAATGTTTGGTATGCTTTGTATGTTCTGTATTTCAAATTAAATGAATTGTATGTTTCATATTATGAAACATACAATGTACGGTCACTGACAACCCTGGCTTTTATTAAATTTACTAGCTGTTCCCTGCGGCTTCGACCGCATAGAAGTCGTAATCGCGTAAAATCATAACCCATAAAATAAAGGTGAAATGTGGGCATATAATATGCCTCTGCCTACCCCGTCGTGGATAAAGGCGTGACCATATGTATGTATGTATGTATGAAATAACATTCACCACAACACGTTATTAAAGGTTTCTAGAAATGAATTCGTTAGAAGAATAAATTTGTGTATCCAAAAAATGGAGCCCATTTCGAGCAATTAATTAGTACGTTTACCATTTTTTGTAAATAATTAAAATAGTTTAAGACTAGTAGCCATGAAGGAACGGGTGAATATTATTGTTTTTTTTTTGTGTTTAATTGTGTGTGTAAATCGTATGTTAACATTTTGTACCTATTTAGTAAAATGTATTTAATTATTGTGAAAAAAAAAGATAATAATAATAATTTAAGATTTCATCCTTATAATTGACCCTAACGATCGGTGCAATAAAAGTAGGTACAGGGTGCTACTTTTACAGATTTTAGTCGGTTCGATTACCTACCGGGTGCGGCAAGCGAATTTTTAAAAATCATTCAATGCAGTTTTCTTTCTTTTCAAAAATAAAGGAACCTTTATTTGAGTAAAATTTTCTATCTACAGTAGGTATTAAGAGTGTACCTACTTCCCCCTCAGGTGGCATTACAAACTTCCACCCTGTCTGTAAATAATTCAATTCCGATATTGGTTCTCAATAGCAGAATTTCGATATCAGTAGGTATCGGAATTGGGCTTATTCAGTAAAAAAGGTAAATTTTCTATAAAAAATTGCACAAATTCGAATGAATGTTGGAATTAGTGCAATAAAAGCAATAGGTAGTATTTGCATAGTTTTACTCATTCCAAACCCATGGCATCACTTGGGGTGCCTTGCCCTAAATTGAACCCACCACGCCCTCGATTCGACAATCACACATAACGCCTCGCATGACAGTTAAGGATAACTTCAAATACAAACTGACGAATGAAACTCTTGAGAAGTTGAAAAGTGTATAAGATTTTATTTTTGTACCACTAACGTTGCAGAACAAGGTTATGGGCCCAACTGATGGAAAGTAGCCCTACCGTACCTGAAAGCTCCGGACGTTGCGTGTAAGGATGTAATGTACCTACATAGTACACCATGTCAGTGGCGAGTGGTGCGAAAAAAAACGTAACCGCGGGAATTATATTTAACAAATTCTCAAGCTTCAACCAGCGGTAGAGCACGACATAAGGAGACAAAGTCTCTCCTTTCTGAAGTATAGGATAGATGACATCGTTTTTGTACCTACTAACCTAGTCGAATGGGCGATGCTGATATTTAGGTGTCTCGGCCTAAAGGTGACAGTAATACTCAATGTACGACCGCCCTTGAGACTAATAAAGAAGCGGTATTTACATGTTAAGCACTTCGAGCATCTAGGAGGCCTGCTTCGCCTTGTCCTCCAAATAACTACGAAACTTAACGTCACTGGAGATGTCAACACCATTATACTTTGGAGATGGTGAGAGAAGTGCCCTGATATTACGGTGAATACCTTGTGTATTCACCGTAATGCCTTGAATGTTGGCAGGGTTAAATTAGATAAAGTTTCGACAAAGTCAATCGGCGGTGTCATATCGGAATTAGACAATATGGAATTTATTAATTGGAAATGGTACGCGCTCGGCGCGAATCGGCGCATTGTGAATATCGACAGGCGCACGCCGAAACTTACACTTGGCACTCAGTCTTTAATTAAATATCAATACCTGATGTTATTTTATCACTATCCTACACTTTATAAAACTAGGTATCTTACCTATGTATCGATCCTAGCGTGGTGGTACCTACCTCGATGTTCACCCGTGTCACAAGATGACGACGACAGTTAGAGATAAATGTGCTAACTGTACCGTAATCACTTATGTCCCGTTTGCTGACTACGAGATGTAGGCAAGCATTATGACGACAATTTCAACGTAAATGTATGTACATATATATAGGTATGTACATTAGAATGGATAGCAAGGAATATCGATTTGAGTATATGACCGACTCCATAATGATACTCGTAACTCGTAGGTAGTAGTTGAGAGATACCCCCTGGGCGAGGCCACAGTGGCGGCCGTGGGTCTGTTGGGAGTTCTGGGACATACTTCCGAGGGCTTCCCCGGGGCTCCCAACCACAGGCTGTTGGGCGTGGCGTGAGGTTTTTAGTCGGTAGGAGTCCGGCATAACATCCATGAGGATTTTCCCTCAAGTTAAACAAAAAAAAAGGTAGTATTTGAGATGGTAGGGAATCCCTACTAGGGATTTCCACTCAGAGGCACACCAGGTTAAGAAAAATACTGAAAATAGCTACACGGTTGTCGTTTAAAAATTTCATTACAATAATATTTATCATTACTAGAGTTGACACATCAATTAATACCTTCAGTGTGGTATCTGTTTCTATTATTCAGACTAATATAGAATACAACAAAAAAAAACCGACTTCAAACAAAAACTAAAAATGAAAAATAAAATTAACTTAGCACAAAGTAATGGGTTTTTTTTTTATTGTGAGGGAAAATCCTCGTAGGATGCTATGCCGGACTCTTACCGACTAAAAAACCTCACGTAACGCCCAACAGCCTATGGTTGAGAGCCCCGGGTAAGCCCTCAGGAAAGATGTCCCGTGACACAAAGTAATGGGTAGGTAAGTATATTTAGATTTACATACATACATACATATGGTCACGCCTTTATCCCCGAAGGGGTAGGCAGAGGCATATTATATGCCCACATTTCACCTTTTTGTATAATTGTCCCACGTAATAGGTGGTGAGCCGTATTGCCGTGTTTAAATGGACAGGCGCAGGTTGTGACTGCCTGCTGTTGAAATAAAGCCTTCAACTTAGCTTAACGACTGCCATTTTACTGGCAACCGGGACCAACGGCTTAACGTGCCTTCCGAAGCACGGAAACGCTCAAATAAATGTCACAAAGTGATCACATGAATGGTCACCCATCCATGGACCGGCCGTAGTGAAAGTTGCTTACTGCAGTGATCGTTTACAGAACACTGAGTCCGCGAGGCCACGAGCGCTTCCTTTAGATTTATCAGATATTATTGAATGTAATACTGAAATCAGTGCCAAGTAAACCCATAGGTTTAATATTATTAATCTCTCATAGAAATATTGGCACCGACTTCAGTATTACATTCAATAATATCTGATAAATCTAAATATACTTACCCATTACTTTGTGAGTTAATTTTATTTTTCATTTTTTAGTTTTGGTTTGAAGTCGGTTTTTTTTTGTTAAATTTTTTTTTTCATTATTTTTAGTGACGGGTAGACTGAAAATATATTGTTCTAGGGGTATTGTTCTCCCCAATACAAATTATTCAAGCCCAAACACAAGGTAGCTGCTGTAAATCGTTAAGGAATTCCCTCGATTCGAAGGATTTCTTCGATTTCTCCAGGATCCCAGCATCCGATTCTGACTTCCTGTATATGGGACCACATGGGAAGCACCAGCTTTCAAATAAAAAAAGAATCATCCAAATCGGTTAACTCCTTCAAGCGATTTGCCGGTAACAAACATAAAATAAAAAAAAAAAAAAAAAAATACACACGAATTGAGAACCTCCTCCTTTTTTAGAAGTCGGTTAACAAGACATATACTTAGAATATAGAGTACAATACGGCAGTAGAAGAATACAAAACCTTCGAGTCCGTGAATAACTACTCATCAATTCATCATTAATTAAGCAAACATGATTTCTGGTTACATCCGAAGATCTGATTTGGGGTTATCTTTCCGAGGGCATACGTGGGAATCCCGCCCGAAGGAAGATGGTAGGGTACCGTCTGGTTCTAGCCGAGAAAAGTATACGAGGATCTAGCTTTAGTTACTGCTTTACAACTGTTTACGTTTCCACTTCTAACCGTCTCGAAGAATCCATAACCAGACACTTCTTCCTCTCGTAGTAGAGTGATAGTGGTAGCCATAAAACGTGGCTATATATTGACCTGTACAATATGTATCAAGTTCCCGGATCTAGAGCCGTTTGGGAGTTACACGTGTAACAGTAAATTACCACGCACGACAAGATTTAAGAAGGCAGGGAATGGGGCCATTCAACAAGAAGCCTGTATGAATATGCTATGTAATCGAAATTATAATTATGTAACTTCCGTAATACTTATAAGAAATTGCGTCGGTAAATAAGTGCTACTATTGGACGAATAGGTACTGGTAGGCATGGTGTGACGTTATATTTCATGGTCAGGTTCGTTTGCATGTTTCGTCACATGTTTACAATGTTTTTTTTACCTCGGAACATGCGATTACGGACGAGCGCACGGCGGATATTACCTGGTAAAACGTGGTGGGTACCTACCTATATGTTTTTGATCCTATTGCCTATTGGTAAACGGTCCCGAGTGGCGACCGCGTTTTGAAAAGACCGGTGTAGAATACTCGCAAGGTGGTCATACCGACGACTTCAAAAGGTCGTAAAAGCCTGCTGGATGCCGGCGGCACAAGATTAAATTTTGTCAAACCATAGTGTATGTGGCACATGTCCAACCCTTTCGAGATGACGATAGATAATGATAATCGAAATACAAAGTCCGTGTTGGTACCTCGGACTTCCCATCTACGTAGATACGTTAGACACCGTCGCTTACACAATATATTTAGATGTAAATAATAGGAATTTTTCAAACAAGGAAGGAGAATATGCTAATGACTTAGTCACGCTTACGCATAAGCCTTCTAGAGCCTACTTTCTACTTATTTTTAGTCTATTACTAGTAGTACCTAGTGTTTGGTAGTGAGATTGCTCACAATATTTCTTTAGGCGATTTTACTTCAGTTGATGTCATGTAGGTGGCGGCACGTTGTTTAAAAATATTGGCACCCAGCAGTAGGTACACTGCATCTCCTCAGAGACCTACTGTTTCTGTTCCTGCACGTCCAGCAGAGGACTGCTTTATAGGCTGATTTGTTTGACGATTGATTAATATTTAACTTTCTTCATTTTTCCCCTATCCCTTCGCCTTCCCATAATTCTTTAAAAATGTTTATCATAATTTGGCATATTACATTTTTAGTAGATTCCTAGGTAGCCAGACTATAATAGTTGTTTTAAAAATTTGGTAAAAACTATGTTCTAACTTGAAGAACAGATTACTGAAATCTAAGGACTAGTGACCCACCATAACCAAAACTCTATCAATAGCTTGCATAACTTGCAACAATGACGTATACAAACCCTCCATAGATTACGGTTAATAACAATAGTGGATAGTGAAAGTGCAACTTAACCACCGGACCGTTGTCTATGGGCCATTGTTTCCCTACCACATTGTTTTCATTAGTAGAAGTCCTTCACGGCACCGGATTACGATTTTTCGTTTGTCTAGAAGGTTAAGTAATTTAAAACTGTTACAAATCGAAAAACAATAGGAGTTACGTATAAACCGTTGTTAAATTATTAGAGTATATTGAGATCACATACGTACGGTAGGTACGTATGTAATTACCAAAATCAACGACCTAGATTTGGATAAAATTAATTTAGATATCCTTTAACATTCATCTGTGTTAGTACTTGTAAGAGAACAGTCACTAAGATGATACTATTATTTTCAGAGTACATACCCTGCAAGTACTATGCTACAATGATCATCACCAACGTAAAGGAATGGACTCAAAGACAGGAGAAATAGCTCTATGGCTTGTCCTTCTCCTGATTTCTTCTGTGACAGGACAAAAATCAATATGTCCTGCTCCAGAATCGATACTTCCATGCATTTGCACCAATCGACACGAAGATATACAAATATGGTACGTTACGGTAATTATTTAAATAATGAACATAAATGTTCGACTGATCCATTTGTTAAGTTATCCATCTAACCTAACCTAACCTGACATTGTTGTCTATGCAGGTGCACGCACAGCGATCTACCACAAGTATTAAAAGGCATTCAGAAAATTGGAGAAGCAATCAGTCGACCTATAGATGAACTTATAATAGAAAATAATTATCTCCCATCTTTACCTGGAAAAATATTCCAAAATGTGAAAATAACGCGGTTGATGCTTCGGCATAACGGCTTGGAGCGATTGTCGGCGGCATGGTTGGAGAGTCAAGAAAAAAATTTAGTTGAAATATTTGTAGTAGAAAACGAAATGAGGAGTCTCCCAGCGGAAAGTCTAATGAAAATGCAGAACCTCCAAGCTGTAACAATACAATCTCAGAGTCTAAAGAGAATACCAACATTGACAGGCCTGCAGAAACTGCGTTACATAAACATACAATCAGAGAGTTTAATTGCTATACATGAAAATACATTTGCAAATCTGCCCAGCCTAGAAAAATTGTTTATCCAGGGAAGTTCTAACTTACGAACAATCAAAGAAAATGCATTTTACAATCTTCCAAAACTAAGACAATTAGAAATAACTAATTGCGGAATTAATTCAGTTCATATGAGAGCCTTATCTTTATTACCATCTTTAAGTGAAATTTCATTCAACAGCAATAAAATTACAGACGCCACAATGGTTGGCAGAGCTCTAAGGGATGTACCAATGTTATCTCAATTAAATCTGAGTGATAACTTAATAGATAAATTGAATGAAGGGGCTTTCGTCGACCAGGCGATGTTAGAACGCTTAGTACTTTCCAATAATAATATAAATATCATCCATCATGGTGCATTCCACAGGGTTCCTAAGTTAAAGATAGTTGATTTGAACTACAACAAAATTAGTCAAATCCACCCCGAATCATTTTTGCAACAATCTAGCAGTGGGGTCGAAGAATTAACTCTAATCGGAAATCAAATTATGCATATTTCAGAATTTCGAGCGTTACTTGATGCATTGCCCAGGCTAAAATTTTTGGACATAAGTGAGAATTTGCTCCAGGAAATACCTCGAGGAGCCTTGAGAGGTCATCCAAGCCTAGAGAGGTTACATTTAAATAAAAATAGAATTAAATTTATACAGGCAGACGCGTTTGTCGCAATGCCAGCGTTAAGAGAATTGCATTTAAGCAACAATTCTTTGGCAGATTTAAATGAAGGTCCTTATTGGAATTTGCCAGCACTAAAAGGTTTAGATTTATCATCTAATTACTTTACACGTTTGCAACCTAAACTATTATACAATTTGCCTTCACTAAGAAGGATCAACCTGAGCAACAACCAGCTAACAGTCATAGACCCCATCACTTTTATAGAAACACCTATGCTGGAATATGTAAATGTATCCGGAAATGCTTTGGTTTCTATCCATCCAGCTACATTCCGAAACTTGGTAAATCTATATGAGTTAGACGCCAGCTATAATAAACTGATAGAATTTGTCCCCGGTTTACCAAGAGGTCTAGAACAGTTATGTTTAGAACAGAATCAAATAACAAGTTTACCAACTTCTCCCTCACCAGACTTAGATCTACCATCCCTAAGGGCCTTAGATATATCAAGTAATGGGGTGCAGAAGATACCCCATAATAGTCTTAAGATGTTGCACAATTTGCGACGTCTTTATATGAAACGCAATGGACTAAGACAAGTTGAACTGGTGACATTCAGCGATTTACATCGGCTAGAAATTTTAGACTTAAGTTATAATCAAATTTTAACAATACATCCGAAAAGTTTTAGCAAACTCACTAATTTGAAACAAATTAATTTGCACGGAAATACAATTGATAATTTCGACTTCATTACAATACAAGATAATGCTGTGTTATCATCTTTAGATTTCAGTAAAAATAAATTAAAAAGCTTAAATCCAGCGTTGGTAAATAGAGCCTTAGAAGTAGAAACTTTAAATATATCTTCAAATAATCTAATAGAATTGCCTTCTACTTTAAATATGCTTTCAAAACTAAAAGTATTAGATGCTAGCTTTAATCACATAAAACATTTTGATGGTAATTCGATTAACAATATAAATACGCTTAAAGATTTTAAAATGCCTTACAATAAGCTCCAAGCATTGCAAACAGGCAGTTTTTCAGACCTTACAGGTCTCCAAACAATTGATTTAGATAATAATAACATTGAAGTGGTTCATCCAAAAGCAATAGCGAATTTGCCCAACCTAGTATCTGTATATTTGAGCAGAAACCACATTATAGATTTGCCAGATAGAGTATTATCAAATCTACCAAAACTGAGAATTGTTGAACTGGAAGGAAATCGACTTCAATACATTTCTTTGAGGGCTTTCGATAACATACCATTGTTACAGTACTTAAATTTGAGCAATAATCATATCACAAACATTGATAATTCTGGCTTAAGGCAACTGTCTTCGTTGGAAGTTTTAGATTTAAGTTTTAATAAGCTTATGAGATTGACCAAAGCATCTTTCCAAAACATGGAGTGGTTAGTCGAGCTCAATTTGGATAATAACATGATTTGCCACATAAGCGAACAGCCTTTCGACTTCATGCCAAGACTGAAAATTCTTTCACTACGACATAATAGACTCAGCACCGTATCAGAAACTACATTTGCGAAACTACGGAATAATATCGCAATTTTGGATATTGATGGTGAGTTTAATCATTAATTTACTACTTTTCCGCGTACCCATGGCTATTCATAACCAATTACTTTATAAAAAGTTAGCAGAATTGAAATATTTCTTTATCACGTTTAGGTATAGGTAATGCTACCTGTTTTCACCTATTTATAGCCGAAGTCGGTATGCTCTATGTTCTGGTTTTAGTGTTTACTTTCTCAACTTATCCTCTCATCAAGAGGATAGGAGAGTTATAATAGTTTAATTCAATCAATTACCCTACCCTGCATTGCACCTCCTTTGAAAATGACCCGTTTAAAATGTATTGTTGACGTACAAGAGATTTCCACACGAAAATCTAAAGCAGATCCAGCAAGATCTTTGAATTTAAATCTGTTCTTTTACTATCCGATATAGCTGAATGAGTCACGGTCCATGAATTGATTAGAATATAACGATCCAAATTATCGCTTCAAGGGGTCATATTAAATACATACTGGATTGTGAGACTGCCCCATAGAGGTACTATGGGGCAGTCTCACAACCCAGTAGGAACTAGATACATTAGGTTCCGCGCCCCCTTTGAGTGGTCTAATTATGGATTACCTAACTTTTAAAATAGACAAAAGACAGCATAGAGGGTTAAGAAGAATCAGATATAGATGTTACCAAAGGCAGAGTACCTATGGACACCCGGGATTAACTTAAATGAAGAAGGGGCTCTCGTTTACTTTGTAGACTCCTAGGCGGATGTTCCGAATATTATTGTAATTAATTATTCTCAATGCCTTTATACTTTCAGGTAATCCATTAACATGTAACTGTCATATCATCTGGCTGAAATCATGGCTCTCAGAATCAACATCTGTAGGGCCTAAATGCGCTGACGGGACATACGTCAAAGGAATGCCCTTTGGAAGAAACGATTGTCCTGATACCTCTGTTAACCAAATTGAAGAGGAGGATCTCAGATTGTGCATGACACACCAAAATGAGGCCTTATTACCAAATCTTGCAACGTCACAAGTTTTCTCTACATTGGATAAAGTAAAAGACTACACATCGCAAATTAAACACAACTATCAAGTTAACAAGATAAATAGACCTTTGCCCGAAGAATCAGAATATTTCTACGACGACTACGTTGACTACCCTTATAACGAAACGTTAATAGAAAGCCTTAACAATGAAGTCGGCTCATCTCAAAATAATAGAAGTACAAGCGGACTTCCCACAATTTATGCCGAAATGAAAAATAATACACAGAAGAATACACCAGCTGCAGCTCGGCCTCCGACGGACACCGGCTTTACATTTTTCGGTATGCCAATACCACCGATTGACATGGGAAAGCTGTTGAATACTGGGCGAAAAATTGATTGGCCAGATAAGAAGAAAACACATAGTTCAAGTAGTTCACACAGTAACAAAAAATATGAACTACCAGAAGATCCGAAATTCGAAACTGGCGGATTTTCGCCAATATTACCGACAACTGCTGGAGGTTTTATGCCAATACCTGATCCTGTTTTAAATTTTACTAAAAATAAACCAAATAATATCAAATATGATAGTACTGCTCGTAATAACAATGCAATGCAACAACAACAAGCTAATATGGAACAGATTTCAGTTATATCAACAAAGCCACCTATCAAGACAATTCAAAGTAACACAACTCACAAGAAAATGAAAAGCGAAATTCATGAATTACAAGCTTATGTAGACAATGATAATGGCACTCATGTGGCTTACAATAATAGAACTAAAAATGTAGAAGAGCAAAAAATGGATCCAAATAATATGAGTAAATACAATTTAATGGAGTCTAATTTGACAATAACTCAAGTTACGGAAAAGGAAAGCATGTTAATAACAACTGATACAAGTAATGATATGTCTATGCAAGCTTGGATGGAAAGCAGTACTTCAGCTTATTTCTTAAGAACTGAAGTGACATCAAAACCACCTATGAAGAAACACATTGATCAACCACCTCCTACTGCTTTGTCAGCTGTTCTGGTGCCAAGCAATGCAGAACTTCTTGAAAGAAGTCATAAGAGACCGGCCACCATTACGAAAGTAAATCTATCAAATATAGAACATTATGATCACAGAGACAACTTTTCTCCCAATCGAGAACCAAAAACAAGATTTCAAGGCATTATGAGCACAAGTAATACAAAGACGAGAGAAGTAGATGATAGCAATGACTGGTATTATAAAAATTATAATAAATCTGATTTAGAACCATATGTTGCACCAGGTGTAAAAAAAGCAACTACATCAGGAGTTAATACTAATAAGTACAATAATTATCTTGTATTAGTAATATTATTATTATTATACATTAAGTAATAGTTTTAATAGATGTATTAAGGTAAGACTAGTAAAAAATATACTTATGTAAAAAACCTAATAAAATCTTTAGTCTTTGTAGCCCAGTAATTGTGTTCTGTAAAAGATCATTGCAGAAAGTCCCAAGATGGGTAAACTTTTATGGAATTTTCAAGTGTTAAATGCTTTGAAAGGAATCTATTAGAGTGCTTTTAAGTGCCATGCGTGTTTTCGCGCGCATGCGGGTCGGGTGGCCATGTTTTTATTTATCATGCACGCCTTCAAGAACGCGGGTGAGATGGTATGGTGACGGGCCCGGCCAGTATGCGCGCGAAAACACGCATGACACTAAAATCGCCCTTATAAAGCTGTCTCTGTGACAGTGAGAATGTCATTGTAAACCATACTTTAAGCACATTTAGGGCATTACAGACAACTTGGTTAAATTTTAACAGTAAGTAGTCAGTGTAGCCACAGCCTACCTGTCTGGTACAATTCTTCAATATTGTAAATATGTGGAAATGGTCATATTTGAATAAATTAGTTAAGAATTTATCAAGTGTTTTATTTGCATAAAAAAAGATTTAAGTATTTGTTTTCTTTTAACTCACTTTTTGCTTGGAAAATACTGACCATGATACAGTTTTGCTTTAATGCTTTAATGTAAGGGACTTCACACATAGCAGCTATAAAGATACCTCTTTATATATCTCATAGCATCTTTCCATAGAAATCAACAGGAGACCACAAAATCCATTTTACATCTTTGTATCTTAAGATAAAAAAAAATAAAAGTGGTACAAAAATTTATGATTATAAATGGAAGATGAGTTACGAGGAAAATACATTATTTTAACTAAAATAAACTATTCATTACAGTATACATCCCAGGATGTACATACTAGTGTGTGCATAAATAAATAAATAAAAAATAAAAAAATGTTATGTAAATTATAGCTGCCATATGTGAATTTGTTTAATTATTTTTTATTTTGGTGCTATTCTCCCAATATTCCACAATATCTTCAGGATCCTTATCCATCAACCCCTATGATGATAATGACAAACTGACTTTTGGATCTAATACTGTCTAGAGAAATAAATAAAATAATATTTCTCTAGGCAGCAGTTTTATTTCTGATCTACAACTACAACAATATGGATAACTTAAAATAACAGTTAAATCATATTAATGTTGCCACTAAAGTTTTTAATAAAATATTCTCTACACTTTTCCAAAGCTTTATACCTATGGGATATTTTATTTTTCTCAACCTTCGGTAATTCAGCATAGGTTTGAAGGTAACCATCAGGTTGGAAAACACAGTCCCATCCAAAATCTCTTGTACCTCGTGGGTCAACTATTTGTCCACTAGTAATTCCTTGGAATAAAACAACATTATAATCTTCACATTTACCGGCACAGTAGGCAAAGGTACAAACAGCTCGAGCCGATTTATCCTCCCACCCTGTTAAAAGCTTAAAAAGTCCTTCAGGTTCCAGTTTTTCTAAAAACCATTTGATATAAGGTCCTGGTAACCCTTTTAATGCATTGAAACATAGCGATGTATCTTCGACTAAGACTGGTCTGTTTAAACGGCGGGCAGCTTCTTGGCACTTTTTAATAGAAACTTCATCTATTTCGCCTTGAAGTTCTGGCAAGTCTAACTTGTGGCTAATTATCTCTAGAGGAAAATTACTGCCAAGTATAGCCCTCACTTCTTCTAGTTTCTTAGCATTGCCGGTGACGAAGGTTAGAGTCCGTTGTGTCATTGTTTTGTTAATTATATAAGTAGACAATAACACAAAAACACAACATAAGCAGACTACAGATATTAATTTATCAAAACATGACAACGCTGCAGATAAACAACGTAATCAATTTACTAATTAATTTAGTCAACATTTGTAATTAGACTTTAATTTGTAATTAGACTAGCAGGCGCCGCGCCACTGAATTAGCTGACATGACACTACTGACAGTAGTGACAGTTGACATTTGACAGTTGTTTTTTTTCTTCTTGTTCCTATGGGCTCCCGTCATGGGTATATTGAGTCAAGTCTGATATTATGAATGGAAGTTGTTTCAGTGTGAGTGATTTCTTTGCATATGTGTGTGTATCGACGTATATGTACACATGATACTGACGAGGCATGACGATTGCCAATTGATCGTGTCAGGACCCTATTATGCTTCCTCTACATTACTCGCGAAGTTGAACAAAGTTGGACGAGTACGATGCGCGATAGTGTAGAGGGGTACCTCGGCCTACTTCGTCAAAATATTTCTTTGTTTCGGGCAACTTCGCCGACAAACTTCGTTCAACTTCGCGAGTAATGTAGAGCAAGCATAAGGCTCCGGCTACGTATCCCGGTCTTAGCGAATTGCGGAGCGGCGAGCGAAATTCATGGCACGAACCTTCAGGAGCGGCGAGGAGCAATGGCGGCGAAGTGGACGCGGCCCGGACGAACTCAGAACGTGTTCAAACCATAGATTTGGGTTCAAAATCCATGGTTTGGACCACACATTTATGGGCTCCCGACACGGTCAATTATATTTGTGCGACATTCCCCACAAAGGATAAAGAGAATGAAAGGCTAGAATTTAGTATTCGCAGATCGTCAGATCGTCGCGACAATGGTAGAATTGAGTAACCTCCTCCTTTTTTGAAGTCGGTTAAAAATAAATAAAATACTTAATAGATAGGTATAATTAGTAAAGGTTATGAACATATTCTGGGAAACATTGTTTCATTTCTCCCCAGAACCATTTCATAACAATTTTATATTTTTAACACAGTAATGTAATGTCTCAAAGTCCTTTTCTAAAACTATTTGTAACTAAGTATAATTAATTACCTGTGCAACTACTATTGTTTTTCGTTCCTGAGTTCGTCACTCCACACCGCTGTAGGTATCCGCTCGGCAAAACCGCCCGCGAATTCGCTAGAGCGGCGCACAGTGGATCGATTCATACAAATCGGCGGACATAGGAATCTTGAAAAACTTTTTACTGATTTTACAAAAACTAATGATGCCAATGTGTTTATCTTAATAATTGTAGTCAAAAACATTATTGCACAATTTTGATTAGACTTCAATTTACAAAAATATTCGACAAAAACTGATTTCAATGTATGGAAAAGCACATTAAGATAGATAGATAGCTTTCGATTTTCTCATGTTTTCTTATTTTAACGCTTATAGTGACTTTTAATGAGTTGTCAGCAAAATATCTGCCATACATTTTAGGTACCCCTAGGCACCGCTCTAGTAGCTATATGACAAAATATCATTTTTCTCATTTTCTTTAAGAAAATATGTCTAGTTCGTTTTTTTACAGTTATAATTGTTGATAAACTACATTTTAGCTTAGTACTGTCCTACCCACATCAAAAATAAGATGAGAATGCGTCGGCATATCCAGTCTCAAGTTTTCAGAGATCTTAATGTCATGGGATTATATCACTCAACCTTTTCGTTGCCTACTTTGATATGTGTGTTGTGTTCCAAAATAAGTTTTTTGTTTCTCCTGTGTACTTTACTTTAGTCGAAAGTTACTTTCATCTTTTGCTGGTGTTTTTTAGGGCGTGGCCATTATTTGAGATATGGAACTTTGTGGAACCAACCACTTTGCGTTCGGTCGTGATGGTACTGAATGTTCTTTTCCGATATTAATAAATATAAAAGTAACACTCTTATACAATCGTAGAATAAAAGAAACACTGTTTTAGTTAAGTTAAGCATATTATGACTATTTATGACATGAAAAACATAACACTTTATGCTTACGGTTAGATGTTAAAATCTCCACTTAAATTCGGTAAAATGGGCTGTGGCTGGGTAAAACGCTGGCACTCATAGGACGACAACGATATGTACACAGAAAATCGTACAATAAGAAGCTGTCAGATGTAAAATATTAATGAACAGACTATAAAGGTGCGGTTCCACTTAGGTGGAGCGGAGCGGAGCTGTGCAGCGATTTACCAATCACGGTGCGGAGTACCTTAAGGTGGGAGTGAAACGGAGCGGAGCTGTGGATTTTAAGCCAATCACATGGTTTAAAATCCACAGCTCCGCTCCGCTCCGCCTAAGTGGAACCGCAGCTTTAGTAGGTAGTTATTTGACAAGTAATAATAATAATAATAATATTCACGGACATTTCACACAACGCTATCTGATCCCAAAGTAAGCTAGGAATAACCTGCTCGTGTTATGGGTATCAGACCACGAATATTAAAACTCATATACTTTTTAATTAAATACATACATATCATACATAGAAATACCCGGACTCTTGAGACAATCATTTAAGGGTTACACAAATTTTTGTCTCAGGTGGGAGTCGAACCCACGACCTACAGCGCCACAGGCGGTATCACTACCGACTGCGCCACAGAGGCAGCCTATGCCTATGTAATGAGTTGTTATAGTCCGTTCACTTATATTACTTCCTCAAAGGTTTACATCTCTTTCGACTATACATGCCCATATTGAAGTGACTTAAATCACACACTCCCATCTCGTCACACATATTCGCGAGTCCATTTTATTAGGTAGTAAAATAAATAAATGTGTCTATAACCTTTCAAGTTTCAACCTAGTGCAAATAAATTTAATATATCGTCAATATCACGCGTAAAGAAATCACGCTCACTGAAGCTGATTTCATTCATATTATCAGACTTGTCAAGTGCTGGGAGCCCATTATGGGCCCGATACATGGTCTAACTGCACTTGTCATGCCTCGTCAATATCTTGTGTACATACACGTCGATGCACACACATACATGCAAAGAAATCACGCACACTGAAGGAACTTTCATTTATAAATATCAGACTTGACTCAATATTATTGACCATGTCGCTAGCCCATTAGGAATTCATCCTAACTCTATGGTTTTGACACGTTCTGAGTACGTCCACCGCCGCCATGGCGGCCATTTCGCTCGCCGCCCCGCAATTCGCTAAGACCGCGATACGTGGCACCACTGTAAACGAAATTCGACGATAGCATTGACAACTGACGTACTTATGTTGTTGCCAGTGTTGCCACACACATAACTATTTTTAGTTCCTCAAACATTCATTTCACGACTCAATCAATCAATCAATCAATTCATTTATTTGCGAAAATGGGTTACAGTGGTGTTACAAAGATTAATTTAGGTTCTCCATCCTCCACCCACAGGTATGCAAATATTAACATTTCGACATGCAGCCTTAAAATAATAATAGATAAATACAATCAATAGTCATAAAGTAATACCAAATCATTTCATTATTTATAATAAAATATTAACATTTTTTCTTTTAATCGCAATTCTAAAGGTTGCCTGGTAGAAATCGCACTTAGCGATAAGGTCGCCTAGTACAAGACCTTGTATTACTTAACGATGTAATTTTTTATCTGTGTAAAACAAAGTATATTTCTATTCTATTCTATTCTGAATCAGTCAAAATTATGTAAATACAATAGACATACATTATTTTATTAGAACAATAAGGAACAAATCTATCGCTAGAAATAAATGTCAAAATATTAAATTATTGCAATCAAATTTAAATCAAAATAAAAGAAAAACCATTAGGAAAGTAGATACATTCAGATCATAGCATGTATATTATTATCGTCAAGAAATTCCTGTATCTTATAATATGTTTTGTCAATTAGTAAATTGTTGAGTCTCTGCTTAAATACATGCGCTGTTTCAATTTTTCGTAATTCAATTGGTAGCTTATTATAGACCCTGGACACCATACCGTAGACACTCTTACTTACGAGAGTTGTTTTACGAGAGATTGTATGTATCTTATACTTATTCCGACGGCTATTTAATTTTTCAAAAAAATTTGGATTCTTTTTCACGAAAGTTGCTACTTCTAGTATATATAGGCTTGGTAAAGTCAACAACTTTAAGGCCTTAAAATGGGGTTTGCAGCTCTCTGTTCTTTTTATTCTCATTATTGCTCTGACGCACTGCTTTTGGGCTCTAAAAGCAACCTCCCAGTCAGTACTATTTCCCCAAAATATCACTCCATATCTTAGGGTGGATTCTACATAGGCATAGTAAGCAGATAACAGTGTGGAAGTATTAACCGCCCTAGAGAGAGTGTAGATAACATAAGCGCTTTTATTTAATTTTGCACAAATATAGTCTATGTGCGCCTTCCAGTTCAATGTGCAATCTATTTGTAGACCCAAAAATTTTGCAGTCTCGACTTCACCTATTTTAGTGCCTGAATATCCGACCTCGAAGTCTAGAGGTAAATATCTTACACGATTTTTAAATACCATTATGTTTGTTTTGTCAAGATTGATAACAAGGTTATTCTTTTTTAGCCAGTCAATTATAGCAATAAGGTTGTTGTTAATTGTATCTTTGAGAATAATTTGATTTTGATTCGAAAAAACTACAGTACTGTCATCAGCAAAGAGAAACATGGGGGAAGTGACCGCTTTAGGGAAATCATTAATATAGATGAGGAATAGTAATGGACCCAAAACGCTTCCCTGGGGTACCCCATATTTTACGCCTTTATAGTTTGATGTATATGATATTTCTTTTTTCCGCATTTGACATACTCTTGTGATAGATGTAGCCTGTTTTCTACCAGTAAGATATGACATAATCAAATCTAGTACATTGCCCCGAATACCACACACGTAAAGCTTACTTTTAAGAATTTCATGATCTACGCAGTCAAAAGCCTTAGTAAGGTCCATAAATAAGGCACAGACTGGTATATTTCCATCAACACTTTTCATTATTTCTGCTAGAAATTTAAATATTGCCTGATTTATAGTTTTATTCTTTCGAAAACCAGTTTGCGCATCTGTAATTATGTGATATTTCTCTAGGTAGTTAGTTAAGTTTTCATAAATAATTTTTTCCATTACTTTAGATAAGACCGGAATAAGAGCTATGGGTCTGTAACATGTCATTTTATCACGGTCAAGTTTCTTAAAAATTGGCCTTATTATTGTGGTCTTTAATTTTGAAGGAAATACTCCTTCTAAAATACACAAATTATAAATATGGCATAGTACTGGTGCTATCACCCCACTTACGTATTTCAATACGCGTGTAGAGATTTCGTCATATCCCGTACTAGATGTGTTTTTTAAGGATTGGATAATTCTAATTATGTCATGAGGAGTTGATGGATTCATAAATATAGAGTTGCTGTTTGGAACGAAACCCAAAGTAGATTTACTATTTAATGTTGAATTATTTTTTAATTTAAAATTACTTCGTGATGTCAAATTACTACTTAATGTCTGATTGCCGTTCAATGCGAAATTACCGTTTAATGTCAAGCTACTATTAAATCTACTATTTGATGTCAAGTTGTTTTCTATTGTCGAATTCCTATTTATTGTCAAACTATTCAGTGTCAAATTATTATTCAATGTCAAATTACTATTCAGTGTCGAATTTAAGTTACGTATAATATTGCTATTTAATTCCGTGAAATTATTTAATGTCGAATTACTATTCGATGTCAAGTTTCTATTTAAGGTGAGGTTATTATTTATAATTAACATTTCAATTTGATCGATAAAAAAGTTGTTAAAATGCTGAGCAATCTCATAGGGATCTGTAACAATTTGTCCATCTACATTTAATCTCTGGATACGATCTTTAGGCATATTTAATTTATTTTTGTTTATTATATTCCAGCTGGCCTTAGATTTATTTTTACTATTACTAATGTAGTAGCTGTTTTGAGCTTTTTTTGTAAGATTAATTATTTTATTTAATCTCACTGAATAGGTTTTAAAGGCAATCTTATCCAATTAATTTTTCGACTTTCTATATTTCCAAAGTAAATGCCTCTTGCGTTTTGTACATAGTTTTATCCCTTTACTAATCCATTTCTGGCGGGATTTGAAACATTGTTTATATTTTACGATAGGGAAACATAATTTATATAAGAGACAAAATAACTCGTGGAAGTCAGCAAATGCAGTCTCAGGATCACCATTATTAAATATTTCATCAAAACTAAGGCAGCTGAGATAGTTCTTAAATTTATAAAGATTTGCTTTGCTATATTGTCTCTTTTCTACAGTCCATTGATCAATCTGACAGATTATTTTAATAGGGCACTTCAGTAGTTGTGCTGTGTGGTCTGAAAGGGCAAAGTCCGTTGTATCCGTTTTACTACCACGAATATTATAGATCATGTGATCAAGACAGGTACCGCTGGACAAACGTGTTGGTGTTTTAGAGTCTAATTTGAGATTGTGCTCCGCAAGCAGATTTATAAACCGTTTTGATTCTTTGGTCCTTATTAAAGTGTTGATGTTGAAATCACCACATATTATTATCTTTTTAGATTTGTAGCAAAAATGTCGAAGGAGATTACTAAAATTGCCGAAGAACACGTCCATTTCACTTGGTTTATTGTGAGGCGGCCGGTATACACATATGATTATTATATTACTATCGATTAGTTCTACTGCACTGCACTCAAGTATGTTTAGCAATTGAAATTTTTTTATATCCTCTATGGCCCTAAATTTATGGCGCAAATGCACAAATATGCATGACCCGCCACGTCTATTATTTCTACAATATTTACTGGTAAGGGAGTAAGAAGGTATATGTATTGAATCGTGTTGTAACATATTATGTTCGGTAATGCAGATTATATCCACGTCTATATTTCCATCTTCTAGTTCATTTAAGTTTATAAGAAATTGGTCTAATTTACTAGAGAGGCCGTCAATGTTTTGATGAAGAACATAAAAATATTTACTCTCGAAAAAAAATATTATTTACCTCATCTGCTTTTTTTGCATCTATGTCAGTTTCATCACTCACTTTCAATACTGTAGTAGATTGACTCAATTTTAGAGCATGCTCTGTTTGGGTTCCCTTTTCACACTTATGAGCATTTTTTTTTTTCTTTTTTTTTTCGTAATACTTTATTAGACTTTATAGACAAACTGTACCTATACTCGGACGGAAATAAATATTAATGCAATATTATTGAGTCAATGTTATTGAAGGTGTTTATTCAAAACATAGTGATTAATAATATTGAACAATAAAAATAATGATCCTAAATGTATGGTTCCTTTAAAATAAAAAAAGTTATCACAGCCATAGACAAAGACAAGAACCTGTTTTTTTTATAATGACTGTCAATTTTAGTTTTGATTGCCGCTTGGCAAAAGTATTTTAGTGGCGATTTTACGGGAATTGTCGTTCGTTATTATTGTTATAACTCTGAACCAATTATTTAGTTATAAAAGAATTTGTGAGTTAACAGAGCCACAATGCCGAGCCAAGAAGTACTAACCACAAAAGTAGTGGTTCACCCTTTAGTACTATTGAGCGTGGTGGACCATTTCAACCGAATGGGCAAAATAGGAAATCAAAAAAGAGTTGTCGGTGTACTACTAGGGTGCTGGAGAGCTAAAGGTGTCCTGGATGTATCAAACAGTTTTGCAGGTAAACATTATTCAAAGTCATTTTATAACAAAGCCTGCATTTGAACCTTTTATATTTTTCTTGTTGTTTGTTAACTTTGGCTCAACATTATCAGACTTAGGATAGAGAGATTCAATTCAGAAGGTAATAAGACATCAATACATTATTCTAATAAAATATACAGATTGTAAAAATTCTAGCTTATCCTTTTTTGTTATGAACTATCCGTTACATCTGTACCCTAAATACATTTATATAAATAACCAGAAACTAGTTGTAGAAACGGCAATTTCTCTAGTTATTTTACGTATTGGTTGAATTATTAAGAACAAATACTTACAAATGAAATATCTTTGATTCATGAAATGTCAATCTACATGGCAATGAGATGACTGTTTTCTTTCAATGATGTATTGGTCCAGAAACTATCAAATGCCATGAATATTTTTCTAAAGTATTTGCTATTCAGATATTAGTGTCTGTTCTGCTTGTTAGGTTCCTGAGCATTTTGTCAGCCGTTGTAATTTGCAGCGATCAATAGTGATAACTAGTGTGCAACAATGCATAGTGCATGTCGAAAAATCTTAATACTTTTATACATGTTGGTCACAAAATAACACTTACTACCCGTTCGCTCTAACTTTGCCGCTGGCGTAGAGGCGTATACCCGAATTGTTAATTAGACGAAGTAAATTGACAGTAGCTAATGTCACTTCGTCATAGAAAATAGGCAACATTATAAGAAGTGACATTAGTTGCTGTCAATTTACTTTGTCTAATCAAAAATTAGACTTTAGTATGGAGCCGAACGGCAAAGTTAGAGCGAACGAGCAGTACGGCCATGAAACCAAGATTTTTGCTTCTAACTTTAATGCCAGGTTAAATATTATTTGTCTGTTTTTTTTTTCCATTGTAATCATGCGATCAGTCTCGTGGACTATGAGCAGATGTGTTAAAGTCTGGATGCCTTTGTAGTCGAGACATGTACTTTTCAGTGTGGCAGTCAATTACTTCCTTTACCATTGGCAGGTTTAGCATTTCATGAATCTCATTAACTTTTATAAACCATGGCGCATTCGAGATGTGTTTCAGGATATAGGTAGTTTTGTATTCTCTGTACCATCATAACATTGGAGTTGCATGCCGAACCCCACAGTTCTATGCCATATGTCCAGATAGGCTTCAGTATAGTATTGTAGATGAGTAACTTATTATCTATGGACAGTTTTGAATTCCTGGCGAGAAGCCAATACAGACCCCTAAACCTCAAGTTAATCTCATCCCTCTTTGCCTGTATATGCATTTTCCAAGTGAGTCTGCGGTCCAAGTGCATTCCCAAGTATCTAACACAGTTTTGGTGGGGAAGTTGAGAACCATTTAGGGTAACGGGAGCACAATTTTCTTTGCAGAGGGTGAAAGTCATGTGCAGAGATTTTGATACACTCGCTGTGATTCGCCATTTGTATAACCACTGCTCCAGTTTATCCAGTCCACTTTGTAGAAGCTCAGAGGCTTGAGATGGACATGGGCTCGATGCAAGTAGCGCCGTATCATCGGCAAAAGTAGCAACCGTGACGTTCTAACTTTGTGGTAGGTCGGATGTAAACAGGGTGTATAACACTGGCCCAAGGACCGATCCCTGGGGTACTCCCGCCGCAATCCTGTACAGCTTTGCGGTACAATCACTCTCCCTCACCTGAAATGTTCTGTTGGATAGGTACGATTTTAGTAGTCCATGATATGTATGTGGTAGTAATGATTTTATTTTATACAATAGGCCTTCGTGCCACACCCTATCGAAAGCCTGCTGTATGTCCAAGAAGGCTGCTGAACAGTATTCCTTTTTCTCAAACGACTTTCTAATTTTCCTGCACACTCTGTGGACCTGTTCAGTGGTGGCATGTTCCTGTCTAAAGCCGAATTGGTGGTCAGGTATTACAGACTTCTCTCTCAGGTCAATTGTAAGTCTGTGTAGTAGTATCTTCTCAAACAATTTAGACAAAGTTGGAAGCAGGCTAATGGGTCTGTATGAGGTGATTACGTGAGCTGGTTTACTTGGTTTCTGTACCATTATAATTTGCGAGACCTTCCACCGATCAGGATAGTAGCCCACTCGCAGAATAGCGTTAAACAAGGTTGTAAGATATACTATAGCCTTGAGTGGCAGTTCCTCCAAGACTTTCTTGTCGATGAGATCGAATCCCCTTCCCTTCCTGTTGTCCTTTATTTGTCTGTTAGAAAAAAAAATCTTGCAGCTTACCAAGGCTATAGGCAGGCTTTGAGAGAGTCTTCCAATATTTGATTGTTACATCACACTTATGTTATGTGTCAATTTATCATCCTAATAAGTGAATCCAAAGGATTTGTTTTCTTAAACTTTTAATCTCCTCAATTATTATAACATCATAAGTACTTACCTCAGTTTCCTAAATCGTCTTTTTTTGCTTTCAGTTCCGTTTGATGAAGATGACAAAGACAAGTCAGTATGGTTCCTTGACCATGATTACCTGGAAAACATGTATGGTATGTTCAAGAAAGTTAATGCTCGCGAAAAGGTAGTGGGCTGGTACCACACTGGGCCCAAACTACACCAGAATGATGTAGCCATCAATGAATTGATCAGACGATACTGCCCTAATTCAGTACTGGTCATCATTGATGCTAAACCAAAAGATCTTGGTCTTCCTACTGAAGCCTATCAGGCAGTTGAAGAGGTGCATGATGATGGAACACCTACTTCAAGAACTTTTGAACATGTTCCAAGTGAAATTGGTGCTGAAGAAGCTGAGGAAGTCGGTGTAGAGCATCTACTCAGAGATATTAAAGATACAACTGTCGGTAGTCTGTCACAAAGGATCACCAACCAATTACTGGGGCTGAAGGGCTTGCATTCTCAACTTAGTGAGATTAGAGACTACCTAGTCCAAGTGGGGCAAGGTTCTCTACCCATGAACCATCAGATTATTTACCAGCTCCAAGATATCTTCAACTTACTTCCTGATATTGCTAACGATAACTTTATTGATAATCTATACATTAAGACCAATGATCAGTCTCTTGTCGTGTATTTGGCAGCATTGGTGAGGTCTATCATTGCTTTACATAATTTAATCAACAATAAGATTACGAATAGAGATGCTGAGGAAGGAAAGAAGGATGATAAAGATAAGAAAGATAAAAAAGATTCAAAAGATAGCAAGGATGATGACAAGAAAGGTGATGATAAAGCGAAAGGTGATAAAAAGGAGAAAGATGAGAAAAAGAAGTAATTTAGAATGATTAAAGTAAGTTGTTTGTAATGCTGAATTATTTTTAAATAAATTGTATTTACTAATTCTATTATGGTATTTTGACTTCATACTTAAGTACATCAAATTATTCAAAAGAAATGAAAGAGATCCCACAAATTGCAGTGGATGTTTCAACATTGCTAAAAAAGCTATATATCACAGCTGTCCAGGTTTTAAATTCAAAAGTCACACTAGTATCACTTGAAGAGATGTTTGTAGTTTTTTAATTATACCAATTGAATATGTATAGAAAACATAGATTGATATCTCTATAGGCTAATTTTTATCTTGCTAGTCTTTGTTTGCTTAGTTCACAGAATGAAGAAGAAAAGCTTAATAATTTTGTTATTAATTTGACAATTCCACCAAGATCTCTAGGTCCTTCCCTACACCCTGGGCCTCCATATAAGTCGTGCACCTACTGACTGATAGAAAAAGATCTGAATCCAAAGGATATCCTAGTGGGCACCTTAAAGGATTTCAGTTGGGACAGACTCAGATCTAGGGCAGATCCATCCTTCAGCTTTTCAAAGCCCCTCAAGTAACTCAGTTACATAATGGTGGCTTGGACAGGAGTGGGTCCAGTAGACACAGAGAGAGAGATCCTAGGCGCTGGTCAAAATGCTGACCAGTTGAAAACGTCCCAGCTTACTACTCACAGGGAAATCTAGCAAATACGACTTGACAATCACTGCAGTAGCGCCGTCGTGAATGGCGCTGCGCCGCGCCGCGCGCCGTGCGGTACTCGCGATTATCTGTAGGTACTAATAAAGAGGAAATTTTATTCTTTGTTTGCAATGAATAGGCTCCGAAACTACTGGACTGATTTGAAAAATTCTTTCACTGTTGGGAAGCTACACTATCCCCGGGTAACATAGGCTATATTTTATTCCCATATTCCCACGGAAACGGGAGCTACGCGGGTGAAACCGCGTGACGTCCGCTAGTCCTTTTTATTTCAAAAACCTGATAGCAGAAAGGACCATAAACAGCAGGTGACTCAGACCCTATCAATAAAGCTACTTCTGACTAACGCCGTAGGTATCCCAGTAGTTCCATTGCGTAGTTCCAAGATGGAACTACTAGGATATTTTTATCCCAGTAGTTCCATGGAACTGCTAGCTCAGCGGGTCTTTCTTATAGAGGAAGATCCCAGAGCCCCCAGACGTCACTCATTTTCTGATGGACAAAATATGTACGAGTGATTAGTGGTGGGGTGTACTATGATCATATGACTAGTTGCTACCTTGGCCAGACGGCCAATTTTCTGGTAGCAATTAATCAAGGTACATAAAAACACTGCTCATGTCACTTAAATTCTGATAGCTGATTTTAACATATATTTTACACAATATCGTTAAAAATCAGTATTCGTTACTCCCAGACATATGCGGTCGGCGGTTTCACCTTACAGACGCTTCAAAGCTCTGAAAAAAATTTATTAAGGTCACTTATTTTCTGATGCTTGATTTTTATATATGTTATTCAGACAACGGTTTTAAAACGTTTTGCAAACGGACAGACCGATCCAAGGGGCCAAACATTCCCCAGACCCAATTTTAATGTCGCTGAGAGTATGGGCGCGGGCATTATCCGTGCGTATTATGCGTATATTTAGCATGTCTAATCGAAGTCGGAATTAATATTTAAATGTAAATAAAAATGCATAAGTACCTATTAGTAATTAACGCCTGTCATTTTAAAATTTACATTTTTGTATTTGTTTTATTTAATAAAGACTTAAGTTTTAAAGGTTATAATTTGAAAATAACGTAAATAATCAAAGACTAACTTTGAGAAAAGTGCTCGTCTGACCGCAATCCATACTATATACTATATATTATACTATATACAATATATACTATATATACTTATAGGCGATTCCACACTTATGTTAGGTTAGGATCGGCCAAAGCTTGCCACGTGGGTATTTGGACGAGTAACGGACAAAGCAATCACCAGATAACCATTATGAACATGTCACGGTACACTTACTTAATTAAACACTACTAAACCTATAACCGCGTGGCACAAGGAGGAACATTGCAACAGTGTCTGGGGCTTGCAACCCATACAAGCAGGTTTGAGGCGGCCGCCTTTACTATGATCATAAATGCTCACCATTCCACCGATAACAATATTCTCCATTGCCCATATACTTTCACGTTTCTATCTACTGACGTCTAGCTTAAGACTGAGCCTCGCAAAATGGCGTTGCCGGTATTTATAATCATTCCCCACTCGTTCATTATTCAACTACCGTCATTGCAATTACAAACGAAACCTTACAAATGGCAGGTGTCACTCTCGTTCCACTGTCAACGCGCCGTCATACTATATCCATACTAATATTATAAAGCTGAAGAGTTTGTTTGTTTGTTTGAACGCTAGGATCTCAGAAACTACTGGTGGGATTTCAAAAATTCTTTTACAGTTTGATAGTTCATTTATCGAGGATGGCTATAGGCTATATAACATCACGTTAAGACGAATAGGAGCGGAGCAGCAATCAAGAATGTTAAGAAAACGGGGAATATTTTTACCGTCTGAGAGCTTCCGAGGCGTACGCTGCCTAAATGGTTTAAGTTACGTAAAAATTGTATATTACAAAATTGTTTCTCTTAAAAAGTTCTATAAAAAAGTCCGCGACAGCATAATTATGTCTATCTTTTAAGGTTTGCTCACAATAAAATTATTTGTCTTTCTTTTAAGGTGAGCTCACAATATTATCAAACTGAAGAGTTTGTTTGTGCTAGGTTCTCAGAAACTACTGGTTGCATTACAAAAATAATTTCACAGTTTTTTAGTCCATTTATTGAGGCTGGCTAATGGCTATATAACATCACGCTTAGACAAATAGGAGCGGAGCAGCCATGAATAATGTTTTAAGAACGGGAAAAATGTATTTCTTTTCTGAGGTTTCATTGCGTACGTTGCGTAAATGGTTAAAGTTACGTAAAAATTGTGTACTACAAAATGTTTCCTCTTAAAAATTTACAAAAAAAAGTCCTGAACAGCAAATGCCCATCTTTTAAGGTTCACTTACAATAACCTTCACAATAATTTTTAAAATATGAGCGACGCAACTCGACTACGCGTCGGAAGTAAACGTTTTCTGCAGCAGTAGCCAATCAACTGAAAGATAATACCGGCCAAGTGCGAGTCGGACTCGCACACGATGAGTTCCGTACCAAAAAACGGACAAAAATAAATGTGACGGAAAACATTATATCACTTCAACAAATACATTATGAAAATTCACTTGTACTATTCCACTTTTATTTTAATTTAAAAATACCTGACCGGTTTCGCTTTTAAAGCATTATCAAAGGTTCTTACACTAATTTTGACATAACGTAATGACGTTTTACAAACATTTGTGCATGTGGGTAAACAAAAATAAACATAAAAATTAAGCAGGGTTGTGGCTGTGAAGAATTTTCCCCCAAAATGGGGAAACCTTTGAACATTCAAATTCAAATCTAAATTAGCATTCAAAATAAATAACAATATAATTAAATGTCCAATAAAATTTAAATTACAATAAAATGTCAAATAAAATAAATTAAATTTCTAAATAATGTAATGTCCACGTAAATTCAATTTTCATGAAATGTCAATTGTATAATAAGTCACATAAATAAAATAAAATTACAAAAATGTCAAATAAATGTTATAAAATATAAAATCATAAAAATTAAATGAACAATTCGAAATAGCTATTAATGTATAATTTTCAAGCGATCCTGTGGATGACACTACTGAAAATATTTTAATAATGGTGAATTATTTATGTCTAACTGTTGATTTAACAAAATGTCTCGGTTACCCTTTAATAATTTATTAATTTCTAAGACCTCAAGAGCATTCAGTTTTCGACCTTTATCGCAAATGTGTAAGGCCTTAAAGTCTAATTTTGGGTCAAAGGAATGGTTTTCCGTCAGCAGGTGTTCTGCAAAATTAGACTCGGTCTTTTTTAGTCGCCAGCCACTTGCATGTTCCGCGACTCTTGTCTGGAAAGGCCTTCCTGTCTGTCCTATATATTTTTTATTGCACCCTGCACAAGTCAATGCATACACTCCACTCTTTTGTGCTACAGGAGTCTTATCGGCATTATTACAGAGGTGATGTTTTAAACTGTGGATGGTATAAAAAGCCGGTTTGACTCTGTCTAGTGGTCTAGAGCATTTATACGATACCCTGCCTATGTATGGGATACGAGCCCACCTTTTCTTTTCGGTATCCATAGTAGTTGTGTCGGCTTGGTATGCCACTTCAACAAAGTTTTGCGGGTCAACTCTAAATGAATATAAGCGACGCGACGGGAAAATTATATCACTTTTTACACACATTATTAAAACCTACAACCCTCTATTAAATATACCTAAGACACGCGACGAGTGTAAAAGCGACGGGATTATATTACCTACTTAAAATATTAATACTATACCACTCTCTTTGTCACTATCATTTGACGCAAACGAAGTTGCGCGGGTCAGCTAGTAATTTATAGAATTGTGCCTTACAAACTGTTTTATGACTTTTTTTTTAATCGAATTAATTTTAATTTTTTAAAGTAAATATCAAGAGGTTTACAAAGTATTAATAATTTAATTAAATAACAGCAACCTTTTCAAATAATTATTTATTGGTAACGAACCTTAGCCCGAGGAAAACACTGATGTACAAGATGACGATTTAGATATTCGATATCAAGATTGACTCGATGATGAATTACCTGACTTCAACGACGATGACAATGAAACAAAATATTTGTCCTATTTTTTGTAGTTTTTTAAGGTTTGTTACCAATAAATAACTATTTGAAAAGGTTGCTGTTATTTAATTAAATTATTAATACTTTTTGAACCTCTTGATATTTACTTTAAAAAATTAAAATAAATTCGATTTAAAAAAAAATCATGAAACAGTTTGTAAGGCACAATTCTATATTTATTGCGGTCAGACGAGCACTTTTCTCAAAGTTAATCTTTGATTATTTACGTGATTTTCAAATTATTACCTTTAAAACTTAATTCTCTATTAAATAAAACAAATATGAAAAAGTAAATTTTAAAATGACAGGCGTTAATTACTAATACTTAATGCATTTTTATTTACATTTAAATATTAATTCCGACTTCGATTAGACATGCTACATATACGCATAATACGCACGGATAATGCCCGCGCCCATACTCTCAGCGACATTAAAATTGGGTCTGGGGAATGTTTGGCCCCTTGGATCGGTCTGTCCGTTTGCAAAACGTTTTAAAACAGTTGTCTGAATAACATATAATTATAAAAATCAAGCATCAGAAAATAAGTGACGTTAATAAATTTTTTTCAGAGCTTTGAAGCGTCTGTAAGGTGAAACCGCCGACCGCATATGTCTGGGAGTAATGAATATTGATTTTTAACGATATTGTGTAAAATATATGTTAAAATCAGCTATCAGAATTTAAGTGACATGAGCAGTGTTTTTATGTACCTTGATTAATTGCTACCAGAAAATTGGCCGTCTGGCCAAGGTAGCAACTAGTCATATGATCATAGTACACCCCACCACTAATCACTCGTACATATTTTGTCCATCAGAAAATGAGTGACGTCTGGGGGCTCTGGGATCTTGGACCATTAGTATCTACATACTTGAACGCTGTAATTTGGCATAACGAAAGTTTTGTTTCGATATTATTAAGCTTTTAAGTGTTAACCCCTCAACAGCAGAAAGCTGTTTACGGATAAAAAAAGCAGTAGTAGCATAATGACTAGGTAAATTAAAAGGACAGCTGTCACAGAAGTCTCTGAGTAGGCTTCGTGAGTTTAAAATAATAAATATAAGGAATTCAAGTAAGAATATCTTACAAATTATTCTAATGGAACCCTACATAGTGCGTAGCCAGACACCAGACACGCACTTGGCCGTTATTTTTAGCGCCAGGTAGGTACCTACGAGTGTACGATCAGGAACTTTAATTAGGGACCCATTTTCTCAAAAGTTTAGAACGTGCGGTAATGTCTTAAGTTTGCTTTACGATATTCCACTTTAGGCGGGTGTCAAATTAAAGTTCATGGCTGTACCTACTTATCAAGGATCAAGCAGCTACCTATCTATCTAGATTGTTGAAAGATATCAATAAACCTTTGTGTAATTAATGTATTATCACTTTAGTTGCGATAGTTATCGTCCTGTCAAATTGCAGTAACAATCTAGTAAACAACATAGCTAGCTACGTAAATAAATTGCATACATAGATATCTATCTACTATGATAACAATAATCAACCAACAGTAATTGTGATTTACAAAATAGATGATTTAAGTTCTGGGATCCCATAAGAAAGTTATTATGAGCAAACCTTAAAAAATATACCATGCCAACATGAAGGCCTTTTTAGGCGGCTTGAAAAAGTTAAAAAGCGGGCAGTCGCAACCTGTGCCTGTACATTTTCCATGTATTTACGGCTCACCCCCTATTACGTGGGTCAAAATCTAAAGGTGAAATGTGGCCATAATAACAAGCCTCTTCCTCTCTGTTATGTTATAATGAAGAAGCGCTCGTGACCCCGCGGATTCCATAGATTTAAAATGTGAAAAATTCTAAATCTATGGCGGACTGAGTGTTCTGCAAATGATCACTACAGTAAGCAATTTTCGCTATGGCCGATCCTTCAATGGGTGACCACTTTGTGACATTTATTTGCCAGCGTTTCCGTGCTAAGGAAGGCACGTTAGGCCGTTGGTCCCGGTTGTCATTAACATAAATCGTTAAGCCAAGTCGATGGACTTTAGGCGTTTTGAAAAGTTTCATCAGTGTGTAGTCACAACCTGCGGCTGTCCATTTTCAACACGGCAATAGGCACACCACTTAATACGTGGGACAAAAAAGCCAGCCGAGTGCGAGTCGGACTTTGGCCCGAAGGGTTCCCTTTATTTTTCTGATTTCAGTATTTGTTTTTATAACGGCACAAGCAACACATCTGTGAAAATTTCGCGTAGGTACTCTCTAGCTATCACAGTTCCTGAGATATAGACTCGGTGACGAACAGGCAGACAGACAGACGGACAGCGAAGTCTCATGAATAGGGTTCCGGTTTTACGCTTTGGGCACGGAACCCGGAACCCTAATAATATGGTGAAATGTGGGCCTAGACTAGGCATATGCCTCTGCTTATTCCCTCGGGTATAAGTGTCAGGTGTCTGTATAGAAAGAAAGTAAGAAAGAAATTTTAATTCAGCCCTTGAGACACACAACTTACTTAACTTACATAATAAATACAATAATGAACTAAGTAGTTCTATCAATTCATAGGTACCTATCTATATCTTCAAGCATGCCGAGGGTGTATATAAATGTATGTATATATACCTGCATATAATTATATAGGTACCTATATTTATTATAGCTGAAATTCAAAATACTTTGAAAGTGACTTGGCAGGATACTCGCGAAAAATCAATTTGAACCTTAGGAGTCAAAGATTTTTCAGTAATCATCAGTGTGAACCGGAAATCGAAGTAGGTAAGAATTTCAAAAGGTAAATAAAACACCTGTGTTTTAACGCTGCCAATAGAAAGCTCAAGAAATTGGGAGTCCTGGGACATCCTTCCGAGGGCTTACCCGAGGCTCCAAACCATAGGCTGTTGGGCGTTAGGTACGTGAGGTTTTTTAGTCGGTAGGAGTCCCGCATAGCATACATGATGGATTTTCCCTCACGTTTAAAAAAAAGTCAACAACAATAATACCTATTAGGTATGCATTTTTTAATTATTCTTACAAAGTGCTGTTGCAGTTTCTTCATTCTAGAAGAATGGAAAATCCGATCATCCTTCAGACTAGTAGAAACGGAATACCTGACTCTTCAAATTCAGCATTCAGATATTTTTCATGCGACTAGAGATTTCAAGTTGTGAATGATCTTACCTACTACTTTTCATGTAAGTGCTGAAGTCTTTATTTTCTAACGTACGTTTAATTTCTAAATATGTAAATATTTCGAAATTTCGTTTTTGCGCTCGTGGCCCTAGTGACTCAGTATTCTGTAAACGATCACTGCAGTAAGCAAGCTTCACTATGGCCAGTCCTGGGATGGTGACCGTCGATGTGACCACTTTGTGACATTTATTTAAGCGCTTCCGTGCTTCGGAAGGAACGTTAAGGCGTTGGTCCCGGTTGCCAGTAAAATGGCAGTCGTTAGGCCAAGTTGAAGGCCTTTTGAGGCGGCTTGAAAAATTTCAACAGCAGAGTCACAACCTGCGCCTGTCCATATCAACACGGGAATACGGCTCATCACCTATTACGTGGTACAAATTCTAAAAAGGTGAAATGTGGGCATATAATATGCCTCTGCCTACCCCTTCGGGGATAAAGGCGTGACCATATGTAGGTATGTATTGGACTTACATACCTCTGTAATTTCTTTTTCTTTAAATTCTGTATTGCTCGAAGGTTGTTCTAATTTTAGGAATCTGCTGACCTATCTAGGAGGGCTCTAATATAGAACTGGCCGAGGAAGTCCTGTGCTATTCCACATCAGAAACGAGGAGCGCTTTCTCCTGCTAGCCCATCCCCTTAAGTAAGTAGACACTCCTACTACACTACCTCACAGAATCAGATCCTGATTGAAGACAATCAGAGAAGATGATAATACCTAGTATAAATCGGTATAGGTAGGTGCTTTTTGCACTCGTATTGTAAGTAGGTAAGCTTTCATGATTCATGTCATCATTACGAATATCGTATGTAATCTATTTTTTATTGTTATAGCAGTGCTGCATTATATGATATATCTAAAATATTTAGATATGATAACACCTCTAGTTATCAGTGATAAGACAGACCTGAATTATTGATAAAGTTCGACAGTCTGAAGGCAGTCATGCGAAATTGTGAATGGAAAAAATGCGTGTGTTTTGTAATTTGTGAGGTGAATCTCAATCATTGAAGATGGCAGAACGCATACAATTAGCAGTAAGTTACCTAATATTTTGTCGACAAGCCCGCGTAGAATAAGTTCTGACAAATACCTACACCTGGAAATCTTAACGAATCTAATTTGTAATCTACATAATCTACAAAATCCTCTAGTTCCGTTCAATTGTTCTGGCGTGTGTGATGGTTATTGGTCTCGACACATTCCATATTATTAGCTACCTACCTTTATAGTAATAATCTTCCATCTATCTAAAATTTGGATTCTGAGGTAGAGAAACCCTTTTGTAATGTCCCACCTTTCATCCATCTGCCCGCAGTTTATCTCGGATTTGAATAATAATTGAATAAATGCTGCTTGGACATTAATAGATACCACTATGCATTCATAGATATAAAGTCTAAATAATCTAAGTACACATTGAAATGTTTTCTGGGCTAATACCAAACGTAGGTACTATTATTATTCGAGAGAGCCGAGTTTCTTGCTAGCCTATAGGCTATTTTCACTGCGACCATTACTGATCTATTGTGATCTATTCTATAATACCAAACATAACTAGGTACCTAGTCTTAATTTATGCGAAAATAACTGTAATAAAAACATAGGTGTACATCGCTATCTTCTTTTAAAATTGGGTTCTGGGGTGCAGTTGGATTGGAGCGACGCGAAGTCTTATAGTTAGCGACGTCTAATAGTTCTTTATAAGACGATAATAGTTGTGGATTAGAATCTCTAACTATTATCTCATTACTCCGAGCTATCGTACTACACGACTTACTGACACAAACATAGTATCCTTCACGTTACCGCGATAAACTCGCCACTTATTAGCTTATTATTGATATTTTATCAGTCAAGTCAAAATTATTTATTTCGTCTCGTAAAATCATTTTAAGACTCCTTTTGAAGTATATAGAGCTTCGGGAAAACCGAGACAGGAAGTTTACTCCGCAATCCAAGCGTGAGTGGAAGAAAGTTCCTATCGAACCTCGGAATTTAAGCGCTCCATACGAGAAGTAGATATATGCGGATGAACACACTGTCCGTGGCAAGTGACAAGACTACCTCTACGATACTAAGAGCGGTACTAATGAGTTTATTTTGTGTTGTTAGCTAGCTGAGGCTAGCATAAACCAAAACAGACACACACAGTTTGTTTTTTGACCAATACTTACCCAGTACCTGTACATGTCCATACGAGGCAGTATAATCAACCTAAAAACATAGGATACCTAGTGGACAAACTATTAACAAAGTTATTCTACTATGTTATAGGATTACATCTGGTTGAAACCGACAGGGACTTCAGAATTCAGCATACCCGTAGCTGTGAAGGTGCGAAAGAGTACAGGGGACAAACTTGAGGTCCAAGATGACGATGGAAACGTGTCGCACACTTCAATACAAAATGTTATGAAACCGCTGCACTCGACCTCCATAATGGGGGTCGAGGATATGATCACGCTGGGGGAGCTTCAGGAGTATACCATACTAAGGAATCTTCACATACGATACAACAAACAACATATCTACGTAAGTGATATTTTATTTTGCGTGGGTTTTCTCGTATCCGTTTTCCGCAGGAACTTGTTCAGAGATAAAATGGAGATACATTATTCTATATCTATACCAAATTTTATCGAAATCGATTCAGTGATGAAGTGAAGACGACATTCGAACAGAGTTAACTTCTTTCTCTGTAAAGAAAACTAGATAGCGACCGTAACGACCTAATTCCTGATACTTGAGACCCGCTGGCAGTCGAAATTCGAAGTGTTCCAACCAAATTTCAATGCTTCGTCGGAGAAACGATCTTTTGAATCGCTCTGTTTTGACGAAGATTCTCTCCACTGCACTGTTGAGAATGGCACCTTTGCCCGGCACGCAATTGGGTTATGTTGAAGAGCTCTTCAAAATACCAGTCGTGATAGATTCGGTAGGATGCAGCCAAAGACGCTATTGTTCTAAAATATCTAAAACTTTTATTTTAATTATATTTCAGACTTACACAGGATCAATGTTGATAGCAATAAACCCTTACGAAATTCTTCCAATTTACACAATGGACCAAATACATTTTTATCAAGAGAGAAGCATTGGTGAAATTCCTCCACACATATTTGCTATCGGTGACAATTCTTACAAAGAGCTCATGAACACGTCTTCGAATCAGTGCATTGTCATTAGGTAAGTAATAATCTCTGAAGCCCTAGGGACTTACCTACTAGTGGCGAACCTGCTGACTAATGAACGAGGCAACGACGCAGGCGCCCTAACGTGGTCAGACTGACATTAACAGCAATCCGTGACGTTCATACAAATAAAAATTATTTAAATGTCTTCTTACAGTGGTGAAAGTGGTGCTGGCAAAACAGAAAGTACAAAACTATTACTTCAGTATTTGGCTGCAGCTAGCGGCAAACATTCTTGGATTGAACAACAAATACAAGAAACCAATCCTATATTGGAAGCATTCGGGAACGCTAAAACAGTAAGAAATGATAACTCGTCGCGTTTCGGCAAATATGTTAACATTTACTTCAGCAGAAAAGGCGTCATTGAAGGAGGAAATATTGACCAATATCTTCTAGAAAAATCCCGTATAGTCTTTCAGAATAAGGGAGAAAGAAATTACCATATTTTCTACTCTCTCATTGCTGGGTTATCAGCTGAGGAAAGAAAGAGGTTGGAATTAGGACGAGCTCAAGATTACAACTATTTAAACTCCGGCAACATGTTGACCTGTGATGGTCGCAATGACGGTTTAGAATTTAACGATATTAGATCCGCTTTCAAGGTTCTAAATTTTCCTGACAACGACGTATGGGGCATTTTTAGCTTACTAGGAGCTATATTACATTTAGGAAACCTTAAATTTAAATCGTTTAATTTCAATAATATCGAATCCTCTGAAGTGGCTGATGTTATTAATGCTAACAGAATTGCAAGTCTTCTAGGAATCAGTAAAGCTTTATTGTGCGACGCGTTGACGAGAAAAACGATAGTAGCTCATGGTGACAGAGTAGTCTCTACTCTTACTCCAGCTTCTGCTGTTGAAGGCAGAGATGCACTAGTAAAAGCTATTTACGGTCACATTTTTGAATACATAGTGGAAATGATAAACAAAACTCTCTTCAAAGATCAACAGCTTTCCAGTGGTTCTATTGGAATTTTAGATATTTTTGGTTTTGAAAACTTTGATTTCAATAGTTTTGAGCAGTTGTGTATCAACTATGCAAACGAAAATTTACAACAATTTTTTGTGAAGCACATTTTTAAAATTGAGCAACAGCAGTACGAGAAGGAAGGAATAACATGGGACAATATCAATTATGTCGACAATCAAGAAAATCTGGACCTTATAGGTTTTAAGCCTATGAATTTGCTTTCACTTATCGATGAAGAGTCTAGGTTCCCTAAAGGCACAGATATAACTTTGTTGTCAAAGCTGAATAGCAACCATAGTACCAAAACTTGCTACATACATCCAAAGTCAAGTCACGAACATAGGTTTGGCGTGAAACATTTTGCTGGAGACGTTTACTATTCTGTACAAGGTATCTATAAAACTAACATTACGAAACAAAATCTGCAAGCAACAGTATTCATGACCACTTGTCTTTTCAGGTTTTCTTGATAAAAATAGAGACAAATTAACTACCGATGCCAAAGATATGGTACAGGAATCGAGTAATGAATTTCTCAAGAGACTTTTTTCGAACGACTTATCTGGAGAGCATACCGGTACTAGGAAACCATTTTCACTTAGTAATCAGTTTAAAACATCACTTGATTCACTGATGAAAACTTTATACGCTTGCCATCCATTTTTCGTGAGATGCATCAAGCCTAACGAGTTCAAAAAACCAAAGGTAATATATATTGTGCAAAATATATTCGCTTTATCTTTGCTCACTATTTATTCTAAATCAGTATACATAATACTTTTGTTTCAGCTATTTGATCGAGAGTTGTGTGTTCGTCAGTTGCGATACGCTGGCTTGATGGAAACAGCAAAGATCAGACAGGCTGGCTATCCTATACGTTTCTCGTATTCTGAGTTCGTACGTCGTTATCGGCTTGTAGTGCCAGATATACCACCAGCTGAGAAAACAGATTGCAAAAATGCTACCAAAAAGATATGCGATGGAGTTTTGAAAGATCAAGAATTTCGTTTAGGACACACGAAAGTTTTTCTTAAAGACCATCATGATACAATATTAGAGGAACTAAGACACAAAGTACTTATAACAGCTGTCATCAAAGTGCAAGCGAATGCAAGAAGATTTATTTATAGAAGAAGATTCTTGAGGTTACGTGCGGCTGCACTCTTGGTACAGAAAACTTACCGTGCTCGTGGATACAGAACCAGATATTTGGCTATGAAACGCGGCTACTCGCGACTCCAAGCTGCAATAAGATCCAGAGAATTAAGAAAGACCTTCCTGAATATGAAGAAGTTCTTCAGACAATTCCAAGCCCATTGTAGAGGATATCTTATAAGAAAGCTAGTCAAAGAGAAGGGTAACGTTATTAGAGCAACTCTGGTACAGTTGAGAAATGAAAAACAAGATCTTCAGAATTCCGGTAAACCAAAAGATGCTGCGGAGAATCAACATGAGAAGAAGTATACAGAATTAATGAGAACCATCTGGTTCATCAAAGATGTGCCAACTGAAACTAATGCTCAAAACGAGATCATTGATGATAGATATGTGGATGATGTATTTGGCTTCCTTAAGGATTCATCTACGCCTGGTGGTACCGTCAGGGGCTCTGGGTTCGGTGTGGTGAGTTTTTAAGTACCTATTTAATCTATAATACTTTCAGATTTCACCATCCTATACCTCGCCTTACCTTGCTGCTAAATACGTACATACTTATATACTTACATACATATAATCATGCCTTTATCCCCGAAGGGGTAAGTAAAGGCATAGTATACGCCCACATTTCACCTTATAGTTTTATGTCCCACGTAATAGGTGGTGAGCCAATTGCCTATTTAAATAATCACTTAGATGTTTATAATTCTTTTTTCAGTCATCAACAGCGAAACCTGAAGCTTCTAGTATAATCCCACTACCCCAAGACTTAGAGGAAGAAAATTTCGATGAATACAACTATAGGAAATTTGCTGCTACATACTTTTTGGGCAATACTACACATCAGTATTCTAGGAAGCCTTTGAAACAAAGTCTTTTAGATCTACCCTCACCTATAGACAAAATGGCGGCGCAAGCTTTATGGATTACTATTTTGAGATTTATGGGAGACATGGCTGAACCGAAGTATGTGGACGATAAACCTGACAATGTTCCAGTTATGACTAAATTATCTGATACGATTGGTCGCGCTTTCCAGAAGAGTAAAGAATTTGAAGTAAGTTTCCCTTTGCTTTAATTTAGATACAAGTTTCATTTGCACCAAGATTGTTAAAGCCAGACCTTTAAAACCTCTACAACTCATATATGTCTTGAAACGTTAAAACGTACGTTTAGTTCCTTCCTGTGATTTTTTTTTTCTTATTTATTTCTTATTTATTTATCTAAATATATATAACTCAAAGGTGACTGACTGACTGACATAGTGATCTATCAACGCACAGCCCAAACCACTGGTCGGATCGGGTTGAAATTTGGCATGCAGGTAGATGTTATGACGTAGGCATCTGCTAAGAAATGATTGTGATAAATTCTACCCCCAAGGGGAAAAAATACGGGAAGCGGGAACGGTAACAAATTTTACGCGGGCGAAGCTGCGGGCATCAGCTAGTCTAAATATATAGGTATAACTCAAAGGTGACTGACTGACTGACATAGTGATCTATCAACACACCACCCAAACCACTGGACGGATCGGGCTGAAATTTGGTATGCACGTAGATGTTATGACGTAGGCATCCGCTAAGAAAGGATTTTGATAAATTTACCCCCAAGAGGATAAAATACGGGAACGGGAAAAAATTTTACGCGGGCGAAGCTGCGGGCATCAGCTAGTTTATTTATATTTCACATCACAATTTTTACAGTCTTCGAAAAGTGCAGCAGATTTAGCTAAGAAATACAGTTTTATGCAATGAGTAGGTACTTGTGATGGTAGAAGACAATTTGCAATAATTGACTCTACCCTCTGAACTAGGCGGAGGCCTGTATCTCAGAGGGCAGTGTTCAGCCTGCGTTTAGTTCTAAAGCATAGGACAATATTCTTGTTACAAGCTATATATAATTAGAATAGCAAATGCATCAAGGCAGACGCAATGCTTATTTATTACTCATTGAACATTCTGCTACTTAGACCTTCAAGATCAGGAGGGGAAAATCTTGTCATGACATTGCGTCGTGATGAATCATTACCTACCGAAGACGCTATAGATTGTGAGAATTCGAAGCGGAATGGCAAGATGCGAAACCCAAGTTTGTATTTCAGAACACGATTGGAACGCTGATAACTGTTAACTATTTAGAATAACCAAAACATATAGGTACCTACCTATAGGTAGAGTAGAATAGTACAATTTTTTTTTAGCAAGACTATACTTTGCAAGCGGGCTTCAAACTCAGGATTGCCCGGCTTTGGCAAGAGCTTAGATTAGAGGATTCTTTGTATTATTTTTTCATTTGACGGAGTTTCGAACCATAAGGTTTAAAGACCAGGTTGCAGTTAAATCTAACACAAAAGTAAGTAAATAACCATAAGCTATACTTATTGCTTCCAGGAATTTCTCCAACTGGATAGTGATCATAGTAACAAGAAAGTATTATCAAGGACTTTAAAACAACAAACTAAATTAGATGAAGATTTGATGAGGAACCTGTTAAAAGATGAGGTAACCAACGAAATGTATAGTAACTGGCTCAATTCCAGACGAAGTACCAACTTAGAGAAATTACATTTTATCATTGGACACGGAATCATTCGGAAAGAGTTAAGGTATGATAAAGCCACTCACAAAATAATAACATACACAGATTTGAAAACATTTATTACAGAGACCCATTTTTGTTTATTTCAGAGATGAAATTTTCTGCCAAATATGCAAGCAACTCACCAATAATCCCTCTAAGGCTTCTCATGCTAAAGGTTGGATCCTATTATCACTCTGTGTGGGATGCTTCCCGCCTTCGGAACGGTTTGTCAAATACTTGCGTGCTTTCATACGCACTGGGCCACCGGGATATGCACCATATTGTGAAGGAAGACTTGTTAGAACATTTAAAAATGGTGCGAGAACTCAACCTCCTAGCTGGCTTGAACTTCAAGCTACAAAATCCAAGAAACCTATTCTACTCACAGTAACATTAATGGACGAATCAATGAAGACTGTTCAGTCTGATTCGGCGTCCAACTCTGAGGAGATTTGTCAGCAAATAGCAGACAGTATTGGGTTAAGTGATGTTTTCGGGTTTTCATTGTACATAACACTATACGACAAAGTGTTATCACTAGGAAGTGAAGGAGAGCACATCATGGATGCTATATCACAGTGCGAACAATTTGCTAAGGAGCAAGGGACAGCAGAAAAACATGCACCGTGGAGGTTGTTTTACCGTAAAGAAGTATTCACTCCCTGGCATGATCCGGCTATTGATCCTGTGGCTACTAATCTTATATATTATCAAGTAGCTAAAGGTGTGAAGTTTGGAGAGTACAGATGTAATTCTGAAAAGGATTTGGCTATGATTGCTGCTCAACAACATTATATTGAATACGGTTCTCGCATAGAGCCAAATATATTAAGAAAAGTTATAGCTAACTACATACCGAACCAATTCCTTCAATCCAATGATGCAGCGTTAACTAAATGGGAACATTTAGTTACAAAAGCGTTCGAGTCCTCAACAAGTATACAAAACAAAGTCGATCCCTTAAGAAGTAAAGAAGATATCGTTATTTTCTCAAAAATAAAATGGCCCATGCTATTTTCTAGATTCTTTGAAGCTCTTAAACTTAAAGGTGATACTATTAACAAAGACATTGTTATTGTGGCTGTAAACTGGACTGGTATTTATATAGTAGATCAACTAGAACAAATCCTCTTAGAAATTTCATATCCAGAAGTTACTTACGTAGCTTACGACATTGACAGCGATTATGACGATGTAGGAAGAGTAACGATTAGAACCATTCGGCAAGAAGAATTCGAGTTTAAAAGTGTCGATGCAAGTGAAATGAGTTCCCTAATAATATATATGATAGATGGTCTGAAAAAGCGTTCCACCTATGTCGTGGCACAATCTGATTCCCAAGGTTACGCTGATGCTTCATCTTTCTTACAGTTTAAGAAAGGTGACCTTATTGTACTCCTGCAAGATTGTACTGGAGAATCACTACTGAACTCGACTTGGGGGCATGGAATTTGTAATGGTGTAGAAGGATTATTCCCGACTGAACAAATTTATATCTTACCAACCTTAGAAACACCATCTAATGAAATAATTGAAATATTTAAAAAAGGCAATGTCAATTTAAATAAGAAACCCTCTAAGTACAATACTCTTCAAAGAAAAAGAATGCATACTTTAGAAAAATATGCAAAAGAATACTTCAGAGAGAGCTATGATATTAATGCTACAGTTTCTAAGCAGTCCACTTTAATGTCAGCTAAAAGAGTGATTGCGAGTGACCTTTGGGCCCATTCTAGAGAGCCTATCAGAAAACCTTTGTTAAGAAAATTGATAGATGATGAAGAACTCTCTAAAAGCTCAATATCTTCATTCTATGGAATTCTCAAATACATGGGTGATATGCCAGCGGCTAAAGCTCGCTCAGTCACAGAATACACAGACGAAATATTTAGAGCTGCTACAACTGAACTTTCATTGCGTGATGAAATTTATTGCCAAATAATGAAACAGTTAACGAATAACAAGATACAACTCAGTGAAGAAAGAGGGTGGGAACTGATGTGGCTTGTAACTGGTATTTTTGTTTGCGGGCAAGCGCTTCTGAAGGAACTGGTTGAGTTCCTCAAATCTCGACCTCACCCTATAGCCAAAGAGTGCTTGAAACGCGTTTTTAGGACACAAAAGAAAGGTTCTAGGTTATATGCTCCTTATGTAGTTGAAGTTGAAGCAATTCAGCATAGAAGTATGCAGATATATCATAAGGTTTACTTCCCTGATGATACAGATGAGGCTTTTGAGGTGGATTCTTCGACCAAAGCAAGAGACCTTTGTGAACAGATCACAGGCAGGTTGAGCCTGAAAAACAGTGATGGTTTTAGTTTATTCGTTAAAATAACGGATAAAGTTTTCTCAGTGCCTGATAACTATTACTTCTTTGATTTTATTCATGAACTTGTAGAGTGGATGAAGAAGACACGTCCTACGCGTGGTAAGTAAAGTTGATTGACTAATTTTAACAAAAAGGTAGGTAGGATGGTAAGTAAATTATGCCGGATGTGTAAAAATAATATAAGGGTTATAAGTACTCAGCGTGGGCACAACAGCAACAGCTCCTCGTGGCAAGTCTGGACGGATGTGGTCATTATCTCGCTGGGCAACCTTGGTGCAAGCCATGACATCCAGCGAAAATATGTGGGATGCCCCTGGATCTTTCTGCGAGCAAGTAATGCTCGTGAAAGAGGCGGCGGGAAGGGACCGAGAGATAACTCGCCAACCCGAGTTCTGCAGTCAAACAATGAGGGGGCCACAGATGCAAAGTCACGCGTAGATCCGGATGAGATCTCTGTGATCCACAAGCTCCCAAAATAGTCAGGTGAACTACCCTGGGGGGGTTTTATTTTTTCAAGAATATCGCATCAGCCGGGTAAAAAAAAATCCTGATGGAGACGAACATCTTACGTTCATCTCCATCAGGAAAAATAAGATCACCTGCAAATAGACAAAACAGGCAGTGGTACTCGTAGGTAGGTTGTTTCTATTGATGTTGCTGTATGTTTCAGTGATATTGCAAAAGTTCACATGATATTCATACTTACAGAATTCAGGACTTCACGCGAAATACTATTTACTTACATTCACCGACGGACTCAGTCTAACCGCGACCACGGGCGCTGCAACGTGCTCGAAACGGCGGTGAATGTAAGTAAATAGTATTTCGCGTGAAGTCCCGAATTCTATAAGTATGAGTGTTAGAAACCGCGATAGTTTAAAAATAACATTCACATGATATTGGTCAATAACGAATACGAAATCTTGTATGACTATCTCGCAAGATCCTTGCAACTTATGTGATTAGGTTATCTGTTCTCAAGTGTTCTCTGCACTCTATCATCTATGTTAACCTGTTTTTCTTTCAGGGGGTCCGCAACTGCAAATACAAATGAATTATCAAATCTTCTTTATGAAAAAACTTTGGATTAATACAATTCCCGGTAAAGATAAAAACGCAGACCAAATTTTCTACTACCCGCAAGAATTGCCAAAGTATTTGAGAGGATACCACAAAACTTCGAAACCAGATTTGATAGAATTAGCAGCGCTGATTTATAGAGCTAGATGTGGAAGTGATCAGTCACTGCTAACCCAAATCCCACAACTGCTCGAAGAATTTGTACCAATTGATATGGTGAAAATTCAAAGTAGTTCTCAGTGGAAGTCCGCAATTAGCGCAGCTTACTTACAACAGGGTTTTATGACGGAAGACGACGCAAAAGAAAGGTTTTTGAGGAAAATGTACCAGTTGCCGACATTTGGTACAGCCTTCTTTGAAGTTAAGCAGACTTCTGATCCCTCTTACCCAGAAATGGTTTTAATTGGCATCAATAAAAATGGCGTCAATGTGATTCATCCACAGAGTCGAGTTAGTATAATATGTGATACTAATGAATTTTTAAATCTACTTCACCGTTCTTATTTTCTTTCTTTATTAATAATTATTTCTTCTTTAGTTAGAGCTTTTATTAAAGGTGGTAACCAAAATCTTTTGCTTTCCAGGACATACTTGTTACGCATCCGTTTTCGCAGCTCTCTAACTGGTCGTCAGGAAATACATTCTTCCATATGACTATGGGTAACTTCCTACGAGGAACCAAAATATTATGTGAAACATCTTTGGGTTATAAAATGGATGACTTAATTTCGTCGTATATTGCAATCCTAAGACAATCTCTAAATCAGAAATCAGGCGCATAGTTAAATTTAGTACCTAACTACCTAATTATTGATTGAAAAATACTATCTTTTTAAAATTGTTTTTATTTAATACTTATTTATTTAATTTACTAGTGTTTTATTTACATTCCCAAGCAAATATAGAATTATGTATTTACGAATGAAACAAAACTAACACAAAAAGCCATCCTTGTTCTGTGTTGACGAACTTAACTTCGTTCCATGTTGTACTGTTTTTGACATGCGAGTATTTCAGGAAGCGGATACTGAATCAGAGGTGGATACAGTAGTTATTCACCGATTTTAGTAGTACTTTTGATAAAGTCAATCACATTATTCTGCTACAAAAGTTACATGCCTATGGCGTCGGAGGATCGTTGTTAAGCTGATTTGAATCTTACTGATGTGACTTCAAAGCGCAGCTATTGTATTGTAATGGATTTTACTCACAATCCTGTATGGCAACTTCCGGTGTCCCTCAGGGCTCGCCTTCAGGGCCGCTACTTTTTCTTTTAACTTAAATAAACGTCAAACTCTTACATTAAACACAGTAAAATACCACTATATGCCGATGATTTAAAAATGTACAACCCAATTAAAAATATCGGCGACTGCCAAACTCATTCAAGATAATCTTAATAATATTAGAACGGTATCATTGGTAATGGCGTTTATTGTATGATACTCAATGTTGACAAAATATGCTTTCTGCCTACTACTAGATACTTATTAATAGTAGTAGTAATACTGTATCTACGTTGTATTCTAGTACAATGGTTTGTCCTCTGTTCCGAAAAAGTAAAGGCACAAAACAAAAAACCTTTTCTAAATACCTAACGAGGATATTTGATCGAATCGTGTAAAGAAATGAACTTCGAGGAACGTGTCGGATGCTCGGAAGGAAGCGAAAGCACAAACGAACTTCAAGTAAGGGCATTCGGTCTGATCTTGCGAACTATCGTCTCGCCCATAGCCGTCACCTCTATTATCAGTATACGGTTTTCGAGCTGTTTATCAACAAGCAGCTCAGTCGTTACCTGAAAAATCGTTATTTAATGTTCGTCATTATGGCTCTAGGCGGAAACGATCAACCGGTCCATACGAAACGGTCAATCGATTACTTCGTTGGTTTTATGCCGCCAAAGAAAACTTCGAGTGACGCAGACGCCATCGCGCCACTCCGTATCATTTTCAAAAGTAGATAGTGTATTTTTTAGTGTTTACGTGTAAAATTAAGGGATTCATGTCTTAAATATAAAAAAAACGCGGTGAAACATGACTTTTTTGTTTTCCAAGAAATTGTATGGGTAGCTGCTGTAAAGTTTCCACCACTAACTGGGGCAAGCAGGCTGTATGCACTTGACTGACATGGACGTAGAAGCCAAGTGTACCTACTTGGCCTCTACGTCCATGTCAGTGTTGGCGTTAATAATGATCGAAAAATTTACCAATGACTAGGCAGCACGGTCTTCGTTACTAGAGCCAGTTACGTGCTATATACGTATGCATGTGGAACGAACGTGTAAAAACAGATATAAATACAACCAGTGTGGTGTGTCATGTTATGAATTTGCGCACGAAACTTACAGACAAGCGTTTGTCCTCAGTTGTATAATTTTTCAAAACTAGTGTATTTTTGAGTGTTTATGTATAATTTATGGTGGATTCTTAAACATAAAGGTTCGACAACGTGCACAAGTGTTGGAAAGTATTATAGCGCAGTGATACGCGACTTTTTAATAACGACAAATTCCACAGCAAGCTCTAGTAAAGTACCACCGCTTTACTAGAGAACTTAGCCCAACCCAACCCAAAGAACTTATTTAGAAGTATATGTTCCTAGGTCCAACCCTGGACATACTCGAATCTGCTGTTGTCGCTGATGATAATATAATGCTTCCTCCACATTACTCGCGAAGTTGAACGAAGTTCATCGGCGAAGTTGCCCGAGTCAAAGAAAAATTTTGACGAAGTAGGCCGAGGAGCCCCTCTACACTATCGTACTCGTCCAACTTCGTTCAACTTCGCGAGTAATGTGGAGGGAGCATTATGGAATCTAGATATGGCCATATGCTTAGACCATATAACACGGGACTAGCCTTTGCGAACCACCGCATACAAAAATGCCAGTTTTCATACAAGTGAAGGGGGAAACACAAAGACAGATAAAATTTCATTGCATTTAAAAATATATTAATCGACAAACGCGTAATGGCTGTTGAGTGTTAATTGTTATTGTACAGTCAACTACAATGTAATGTACTAGTTTAATCATATAAAATGATGTACTGATGTACAGGCTTTTCATAAAGCCAAAAGACCAAATGGTCATGTGCAATGGCAGAAAACAATGCTTAAGTAAGGCGCATCCTGTGGTTAGATGATCTAAGGGCCATATGGTCTAAGTAACCAAAGCCAGTATAAATTAATTAAAAGAAAAAAAAAATTGTGAGTGACACGTGCGTGTCTGCGTGACACTGACAAGACAAAGCAAAGCAAACGGTCTCTGTTTTGTTTGCAATTCGCAGATTACAAATAGTTTTTTGTATTTCTATGAATAGTGAGTTACGAGGAACCCAGCGAACGAATTTGTTACGAAGATTAAAATGTCGTCATTAAATTTCATGCTTGAAAGTAGTCTAAATTTGAGGTATGTTGACCATTATTTATTTGTTGACCATTATTTATAGCTTGTGCCGATTCGAGTGTATTTTAAAAACTGTATTATTCAGACAAAATTACTTATCATCTAAATTTTCGTGCCTCTAATTATAGTAGCTAACTACCATTTTCTGTTTGGAAAAACCCTAATACTTGATTTTGCAATTTTATTGCAGCGAAGTGGTAAACACAGGTTCTGTGCTGCACATCAACCAAGATTTTGATGATGGCGACTCTAAGATTGCACAGGAAGAATCTGAAATGCAGGCTGTTGATGTGTTTGGAAAGCCATTCTCGGATTTGGCAGCATTAAGTAAATCTATGGCGGTTGTTGATGAAAATGCATATGTTAAAAAGAAAATACTAGAGCAAGGAGGTGGTTTGAAGCTACATGATGGCTGTACTGTATCATTTGCTTATTCATGCTACTTTGAAGGACAGCTTGCTCCATTTGATTTAGTATCAGTAACTAAACCCATGGTAAGATTATTTCAAATTTTGTTTTGGTTTCATCGAATTATATTTTGCATTAATAAGAATCAAACATTTAGGAACTCAAGGAAGCATAGCTTGGATTTGTCTCCTGCATTAAAATTAATTTCCTTGCTCTTCCTAAGGCTAATATGGACTGATGGAAGCTGTAACTGCATAGTGAACCTATAGGCATGCAGTGCAACTGTTTGAGCAATTTGTGTATGTATGTAGTAGTCCTACAACTCAATCTGCAGTTACAGCTTGAAGTTGTTCATCATGACTGTTTCAAGCTGTCTCGGTGTGGCGACCCTTACTGTTTGATGTAGCTCAAAAATATGTTACATGTAATAATAAAATCTCGAATCCGACCCTGTAGTGAGATAAAAACATGGAAGACCAGTGACTTGTCAATACAGGTTGGGTTATAAGAGGCAGTCAAGGAAACTCAAGGTGTAGTGGTGCAATACAATGCCTGGAATAGGTTTTCACACCACAAACTCATACCTCTGGCTATGGAGGAGAAGGCAGTGCTTGCAAAACAAGAGTGGTATTTCTCTACGATGGATCTACTCTGCTGCAACCCTCAACAATAGCTTTCTTTGTAATTTCATGTCAGGCTTCTGATCATTTGACAGTCTGGTAGAGATCGTCAGATTAAAATGGACTGGGTATGTGGACATGGGAGATTGATATAAAAAATTGACAGACATACATTGATCACGCCTTTTATCCCCAAGGGGCACTTGAAAAACTTAACAGAGGTTTTAACTTATTAGTAAGATCTGCTTTGGCATGAATGATGTTCTTGCCATATGGGATGGTGATATCTATCAGATTTAGTTTAGATTGCATATCTTATTTTCTCTTGCTCCCCTTCTGACTCTTGTTGCAGCATACTGCAGCAGTTGATGTTATTTCTAGGAACATCCTTCGAAGGGCTTACCCTTACTTACTACTCCACTCATAAAAAAATGAAATTATAAAGCTGATACCTATAATACATTACCAAATACTTTTATGCAATCAATTATTCATGTTCCAGGTTCAGGACCTCAATGACAGTGGCTTGTTACCTGGTCTTCTAATGGCTTTAAAGTCTATGTTAGTTGGAGAAACAGCTGTATTCCTACTTTCATACAAGGTTATGTATGGTGAAATGGGTATACCTCCGAGAATTAAACCAAAAGTGGATTGTGTTGTTTATATGAAGCTTATAAAAAGCATTTTGACTCCTACAAATGGGTAAGTTATACATCTTTGTCCTAACCTTACACTCTGTTTATCTCTAACTCTATGATGAAGAAAAAGATGTAATTGTCTTTCCCTGTAGCTGAAGAACTGAAACATACTATACTGAGTTTTGTAAGAATATCTCAAACTAAAACAAAATCACTTGCATTGTGTTGAGAACATAATATACCTAGTATTTAATTCATTGTAGAACACAGCTTTTACACTGGTGCCTTCTTTTGAATGTTGTTTACTGCACTCATATTATTGTCAGAAAATGTAGTGTGTCATTGGCATACACAAAACCCACAACAATTATTAATTATCCAAAAAATCGGCTAAAAATATACCCACAAGTATTTAATTGACGTCGTAAGTAAATAAAATATTTTCTTTTCTTTACAGTAAAATAAATTTTTCTGAACCTAATATGTTCGAAAGAGTGAATCATGAAGTAAAATTGCTGTACGCCTCAGGAACAATTTTATTCAACAACAATAACTATATAGCAGCAGCACAGTTATTCAAGAAAGGGGTGAACATGCTCCATAAGTGCCGTCTTGCAGATGAAAAGGAAGAACATATGCAAGAGAAGATGCTTAAGAAATTATATATTAACTTAGCTATTTGTTATAATAAGACTAATAAACCTCTATTAGCATGTGTTGCATGCAACGAGCTCAACAGACTAGGAAATTTGTGGAATAATCCTAAAGTACTCTTTCAAAGTGCAAAAGCACTTAGATTAATCGGAGATTATGATGGAGCTCAAAAAAGATTGCTTAGAGCTAGAAATCTATCTGGAGCAACAGAGGTTTTAAAGGACGAATATAAAGCATTGATGGCTGCAAAAACAGCTCACAATCAAGCTAAAGTAAAAACAGAAAATATAAAAGATTTTGCAGCGATAGATCTTGTCAGTGCAGAGTTCAAAGCTGAAGTGGATGACATAATTAAGAATTACAAATCTAGTCCCGAACAGGGTGAGCTGTTGTTGCCCACAAACTTGAACAATGATGAAATGGAATATGTTAAAACAGCCTGTATTAGAGAAAATTTGTTTTGTAATAAACTTGTGCCTGATGAGCAGGAAAACGAGATTGAAGAAAGTGAAAGTGTTGTGGATATATTCAATTAAAGCAGTGACTGTTTGCAAAGACTGGTAAAAATATATTTTACTATAAGTAGAAATTGTATGTACACATTACCTACTTTTGTAAGAAGTAGAAGAGAAGCCAGCTAATGTGTACAATTTATATTATGCATTTATATCCATGTAGGTAAATATTCACGGACATCTCACACAACGCTATCTGATCCCAAAGTAAGCTAGGAATAACCTGCTTGTGTTATGGGTATCAGACCACGGATATTAATACTTATATACTTTTAAATGCATACATATTATACATAGAAACACCCAGACTCTTGAGACAAACATTTATGGGTCACACAAATATTTGTCTTCGGTGGGAATCGAACCCACGACCTCTAGCGCCACAGGCGGTATCACTACCGATTGCGCCACAGAGGCAGTCGAAATGTAGGTATATGTACTAATTATCTATCTACCAAGTACCTAGTTTTGTTGGCTTGAGAAGATCTTTTTTTGTTTATTTTTAAGCTCTGTGTGAGAACTTACAACCGTAGTGGCGACTCAACTACGGTGCCTTGACACAAATTAGAGATAGTACAGATGGAAAGCTCATGTATGTACTTTTTTCACGGCTACCCTCTGCTACGCACACTCACTCACAAATCAGTATCGAAAAATACTATGAAAGTCTTTTGAGCTGGTGTCTGTGAACTCTGTGAGAGGTGTCTATGTGTGCGTAGCCTCAGTGAATTTTGTATGTAGGTTTCCATCTGTACTAGCTATAATTTGTGGCCATGATTTGTAAATTCCAATCGCGTTTGTTAGATGCGTAGAAATACGCACCCTCATAAATACAATCATGTTGACAATAATTAAAACAGTATTATTATTTATACTAGTATATTTTTAAAAGTTATTATGCAATGACTTATTACAAGTGTTTCTTGTAAAATGAAATGAATAAAGGTTAATCTCTGAAGTATGAAGTAATTGAAATAGCGTATTTTAGTTATTATGAGTACGTGTTTTTTCGCGGACTGCAGAGATTTATGCATGTAAAAGCTGTCTGACTGTATGAAATTATTGATTAGAAATACTGAAGGTATAAGATCCTATCCCTATGCTAGTTCCTTTTCTATTTCATGCTTTTCCCTATACTCTTATCCGTTTCATACTAATGCCATCCACTTTCTGCCAAGCCAAGTTTTCCGTGCCAATGTGCTACGTAGTTAGAGGCAAACCTAGTGCCAACGTGCCTTATTGCACTGGGACCGGGCGACCTCAAAATAAGGCCAGGAAAAGCGGCGCTCGGTCTAAATGGACGTGTGTGTTTTCCATTATTTCTCATAGGATCGCTATTGTTGTTGAAAATGTAAAGTACCAGAATGACTGCGATTTAGTTCGACACACGTCTAGTCACCCATCAAGGCGAAAAGAGGGCTAAGGATAGCCACTTAGTCCATTGAAATGTTACATGAGCTTTGCATTTATTAGAGGACGCAATTTTATTTTCGTGACATGTGTGGGGGGGGTCAATAGAAGCTTAACCTCAAGTTTGTGGGGTCGCCACCCTTGTCCCCCGGCCGCCATCTTGAAAAGAGGGGTGAAAAAACACTTTTCTCGCAATATTTCGGAAACTATGAGTCTTACAAAAAAATTGTGGAGGCATAATTTGTAGCATATTGTTTTGCCTACAAATGTGTCTAAAACTTAACAAAAAAGATTACAAAATTTTTAGAATTTTTTTTTAAATTTCCTTTTTTGCTCCATAACTTTTTAAATACATTTTACAAAAAAAAATACCTCAGACTAATCTTTTACATCTAAAAGATTAGTCTGAGGTATTTTTTTTTGTAAAGGCGTTAGGCGTTTTTTTTAATTTCAGAGAAATTAAAAAAAACGCCACAGATCAAAACAGATTTTTTTTTATTTTTTGTTTATAACTTCTTTAATTTTTAATTTAGGGCAAAAATTTGTTTAACATATTTGTAGGCAAAACAATTTGCTACAAATTATGATTTCACAATTTTTTTGTAAGACTCCTAGTTTCCGAGATATTGGGAAAAAAGTGTTTTCACCCCTTTTTAAGATTGCGGCCGGGGGACAAGGGTGGCGACCCCACAAACTTGGGTTAAGCTTCTATTGACCCCCCACACATGTCCCAAAAATAAAATTGCATCCTCTAAGAAATGCAATATTCGGTCCTTAAATTGTAACATTTCAATGGACTAACTTTGCAACATTGAATGTTAGAAGAGGAATGAAAGATAAAATTGATGATGCGAGAGACACACCTACTTGATATTCTTTGTTTGAAATGAACCAGAAGAAATGATGTGACACCACTGACATGACACCACCTTTTTACCATATACTTATAAAACCTTACACTGCATAGTGAACATTGAAGGTATGTTTTATTTCGGCCTGCAATTTCATTTATAATTTAGATTGGTTAGTGTCCTTTTCTTTATTTATATAGCTTTACCTATTCTTTCTTTTTTAATAAATGTGAGTGAAGTAAACAAAGACTGAACTAGCAGTTAGATGACTGACGATGTATATAATCTTGCTGATAATTAAATTGTAATAAATTATACATTTACTTATTATTTTTGGCGAATCATTATTTCTTGTAAAATAGAATTAATAAAGCTTAGAATTTTTAATTCCTAGTTCTCTTTTACTTGCGTTAATTGGTTTAATGTTGAATTAGCTATAAGTTACCTAGTTTATGATATCAATTAATTATTGTTTTCGCTGTTACCCTGTCACTAAAGTAAAATAAAGTATTTTTTAAACTACTTGCTGTCGGTAAATTAATTGACGCCTCACGCCCCGAGAAGCGAAATTGCCTTCACCCGAACCAACCTCGTGAAGCGCTCGTGGCCCCGCGGACTCAGTTTTCTGTAAACGATCACTGCAGTAAGCACTTTCACTATGGCCGGTCCATGGACGGGTGACCATCCATATGATCACTTTGTGACATTTATTTGAGCGTTTCCGTGCTTCAGAAGGCACGTTAGCCGTTGGTCCTTGTTGCCAATAAAATGGCAGTTGTTAAGTTGAAGACTTTATTTCAACAGCAGGCAGTCACAACCTGCGCCTGTCCATTTAAACACGGCAATACGGCTCACCACCTATTAGGTATAACCCGGTTCATTAAAGAAAGGAATCTTAAATGGCGGTGCTTATCATGTTCTCTCGCTCGCACACAAGTGCCGTCTATACTCACTCTGGCGCGTACCGTGAACAGAAAAAGAAAATAATAATCTTAATTAGCTTCCACGCTGTCTTGACGCGATGTCCTTGTTATAGTTTTCTGTTATTTTTCCGTTGTTGCATGTTATTGTTGTTGAGTTTGTTTTATTGTTAAGTTTCGCTGTTTGGACGTGCGAAGATTGTAATTGTGTCTTCTCGAAATCGAGGGAAGATTATTCGTCACGACACGTCAAATAGTGTATAATGTCACCAAGTATTTTGAAGAAGAAAAAAATCTGGAGCGTTATCAAAATGTTGGGATTAGAACCCTAACCCTTTGAAGATCCTGGTGAAGGCCCGTCTCATAGACAGTATTAAAGAGTTAATAATAATGTTCGTCCTTTTTTTTAACCAACATCATGATCATCCATGATCCTCCTGATGTAATGTGATATACGTTGCCAGCTTATCTTTATACGTCTGTGGTTGCCCCAGGTACTTTTTTTCGGGATTAAGGAACTCTATGTTCGTTTCCGTACAAACGGACATACGAATCCTTTCATCCCGAAAAAAGTAGGTACCTACTGTTTCCGATGAAAACAAAAATAGATGCTGCCATGTGCTGCAATTTTTAACATTCACCCGGGCGAAGCCGCTGGCAAAAGCTAGTAAGAAATTAATTCGAGATATGTTACCGCGGTCAAGGTTTTTGTTAAAAAAAATTGCGTGTACTTAGTGTACACACGTAAGAAGTGAAACTTCTTCATAAACTTAATTTTCACCTCACCTTAAATTAAGTCAAAAAGTACAAAAGTCCAAAAGTCCAAAAGTCCAAAAGTCCAAAAGTCCAAAAGTCCAAAAGTCCAAAAGTCCAAAAGTCCAAAAGTCCAAAAGTCCAAAAGTCCAAAGTCCAAAGTCCAAAAGTCCAAAAGGCCAAAAGTCCAAAAGTCCCAAGGTCTCAAGGTCCCAAAATCCCAAAGTCCCAAAGTCCCAAAGTCCCAAAGTCCCAAAGTCCCAAAGTCCCAAAGTCCCAAAGTCCCAAAGGCCAAAAGTCCAAAAGTCCCAAAGTCCCAAAGTCCCAAAGTTCCAAAGTCCCAAAGACCCAAAGTACCAAGGTCCCATCTAAAAGTCCAAAAGTCCCAAAGGCCAAAAGTCCAAAAGTCCCAAAGTCCCAAAGTCCCAAAGTCCCAAAGTCCCAAAGTCCCAAAGTCCCAAAGTCCCAAAGTCCCAAAGTCCCAAAGTCCCAAAGTCCCAAAGTCCCAAAGTCCCAAAGTCCCAAAGTCCCAAAGTCCCAAAGTCCCAAACTCCCAAAGTTCCAAAGTCCCAAAGACCCAAAGTACCAAGGTCCCATCCAAAAGTCCAAAAGTCCCTAAGGCCAAAAGTCCAAAAGTCACAAAGTCCCAAAGTCCCAAAGTCCCAAAGTCCCAAAGTCCCAAAGTCCCAAAGTCCCAAAGTCCCAAAGTCCCAAAGTCCCAAAGTCCCAAAGTCCCAAAGTCCCAAAGTCCCAAAGTCCCAAAGTCCCAAAGTCCCAAAGTCCCAAAGTCCCAAAGTCCAAAAGTCCAAAAGTCCAAAAGTCCAAAAGTCCCAAAGTCCCAAAGCCCCAAAGTACCAAGGTCCCATCCAAAAGTCCAAAAGTCCAAAAGTCCCAAAGTCCCAAAGTCCCAAAGTCCCAAAGTCCCAAAGTCCCAAAGTTCCAACAAAGTCCCAAAGACCCAAAGTACCAAGGTCCCATCCAAAAGTCCAAAAGTCCAAAAGTCCAAAAGTCCAAAAGTTCAAAAGTTCAAAAGTTCAAAAGTTCAAAAGTTCAAAAGTCCCAAAGTCTCAAAGTTCCAAAGTCCCAAAGACCCAAAGTACCAATGTCCCATCCAAAAGTCCAAAAGTCCAAAAGTCCCAAAGTCCCAAAGTCCCAAAGTCCCAAAGTCCCAAAGTCCCAAAGTCCCAAAGTTCCAAAGTCCCAAAGACCCAAAGTACCAAGGTCCCATCCAAAAGTCCAAAAGTTCAAAAGTTCAAAAGTTCAAAAGTCCCAAAGTCTCAAAGTTCCAAAGTCCCAAAGACCCAAAGTACCAATGTCCCATCCAAAAGTCCAAAAGTCCAAAAGCCCAAAAGTCAAAAAGTCCAAAAACCCTTAAATGACATGCTATCCCTGGATAAAGTACTCTTAATTCGAATCCACCGTGGTGAGGAACAGAACAAAGATGGCGCGTAACCAAAAATCGTGACGTGACGTGACGTGACGTGACGCAAATTTTTTTCCAACGCCGATAAAGAAGTTTCACTTCAAAAATATTTATTTTCAAAAATACAAATGTTTACTCGAAGGAAGCGATACAAAGACTGACTTAAAACTACTTATAACTAAACAATGACAAATACGCGGTCAGCGGTTTGCGCCTGCGCTTCGTTGCAAGTATGCAGTGGTGTCAGCTTGAGAGCCATGGTTATGCCATGGTAACTCCTCCCTCCTTAAGACGGAAGCAGGGACTGCTTCTGGTAGCGTCCTCGCTACTTTTGGTGCCCTGTGATAGTCCTTTTGTAACTTTCAGGGTTGCTGCGGATCTCCATTTCCAGATTTTCCAGATTGCTACTGCTATCAACATGGCATACAGGAACAGTGTGGTCCAACTTGGTGTTGCGGCAATTAATGGCCAGTCAACATCTTCAGGTGTGGTAATCTCTGCAGCACGGTTGACTAGTTCATGGATGCTGTCTAAAGATACGTCGTTCAGCTGCAACTCGTATTTGATAGTTTCTCTCGGTAGCGACGGCTCCTTGGGCAGTGGGATGATCTCGTTGATTACTAGATTGCTCGTATGTGATGATAGGCTGGTGTTCATCACGAGGATCTTGCAGTCTTCGGTCAGTGACACTAAGAAGACTCCTGTTGCTTTTCTGTATTCTGTCTTGCTGTTGCATTGAGTTCTAATGACTTCTTCTTGTTTCAGGACGAGTAGCCAGTTGTTATCTGCAATCTTCTGTATCTTTCCGCTTGAGAGGTTCATCTTAGCGCGAGTGCAGTTTGCTGTTTTGTGTTGCACTAGGGATACGATGCAGTCTCCGTCGTTTTCTATTTTTCGTGTTTCCAGCATCTTGCATAGGTAAGTGTCGTCGGCAAGGGGTTCGCAGACTTCTTCCAGATAGGCGTACTCATCGTTACCAAGTGCAAGGTATTTGGACTTCGGGATTATGGTAAGGTTATTTTTATCTGGGATGGAATAGAGGTGTAAGAGATCATATATGTGAGATGACACGGATGGGATTTCTAATATAAAATTTATGGAGTGTACTGTACTATAGGCTTTTACTTTAATTGATTTCTCTAATTTATGTATATTACTAATATCTATTCCAGCTACTGCTTTTAAGGAATACAGCTTACTTAATTTGTTTAATTCAACTATAAGGTTCTGGGGGCTAATAATACTAGGATGCATTATACCTAACTGAGCGAACGTCATTGCGTCTTCTAACAACATTAATCTATCTATAATTATTTGTAAACTAAAATCTATTTGTACGTATACGTCTAAGAAGTGTAAACGACCCTCTATGCTATTGGCGTTTTTAGTGAGGTTACTGATAGCTTCAACTAAGTGTTTTTGATTTTCGCCTAATCTGCTTAACTGAAGGCTGAACTCGTTTATAACTTCTTCTGCTAGTACTAGGGATTTCTTTTGCGAGATGTTAATGCTGTTTACTTTATTGTTAAGATTTGAGATTTCTTGTTCATATTTAATCGCGTCCTCGTGGTCCAGATTCCCTGTAATGGCTTTAACTATGGAACCTAAGCCGTTAATAATTCCGCGTTTTCTCCTAACTTGCGGAGTTAGGAACGACAATTTTTTACTAATTAAGAAAAGATTATACTCTATCTGACTTTTGTAATTTTTATGTAGTTCTCTTAAGTGTATACTTTCGGCTGCCTAGTAGCTGCAAACATGGATGTTAATTTCATAGACGTAAGACGTAAATTAGTTATATTGTAACTACAAACTAAGCTTAAATAACTATCCTGCTTTAGGATTTGACCCTCTTTCAGCACAAGGATCCCGTTTTCGTTGCTTATGGGATCGATTTTTACTGTGGCGGATGCGTAGAGCACGATGGCTCCTGCGACGGTGGCCCTGTAACAAGATGAGGCCTTCGTAATAGTTTGAAGTGTACCCTGATAGACTTAGAGTTAGGGTGGTTACTATTATTTCGGCAATATTATTCGGGTGTAGATGAATAATTTTGTAGGGTCCTTTAAAGACGGGTTTCGTTTTGTCACTGCGTGCGGTCTTGGCTACCTGTTTATAGACAGTTTCACCTACCTTGAACTCGATGTCTCTGGCGTCCTGATTCCGCTTTGCTATGACTTGCTCCTTATTTTTAGACATGAATGCTGCAACGCATTCTTGTACTGCTTCTGCGTTCGACTTATGTTTGATGACATAATCCTGGTAAAATTCTTTTGGGTAGTAAAGTTCTAAAGGGTTCCTAGAGGCTGTGTGACCAAATAATAATTCATGTGGCGAATATCCTGTAGCTGAATGAATGGCATTGTTATAGGCTAGGACAGAGTATGTCATAATAGTCTGTATTGGGTCGTCTTTGTTGGTCATTCTTTGTATGCGGATTATTTCAGCTATTGTCGAGTGAAAACGTTCTACAGGTGAGTTAGAGTTCGGGTTATAAGGGGTAGTAAAATGTATGTGGATATTGTGTAGTGCACAGATCTCTTTTATAACGTCGTTGTCAAACTTACTATCGGAGTCTGTAGTAATCTTACAGGGAAGGCCTAGTACGGAAAATATTTTTATTAGTGCCTCTGCTATGTGCACACTGGTACATGCGCTCAAGGGAACCGCCTGGGCAAACTTGGAAAAATTGTCTAAGATAGTTAGGAAAGTTGCTCCTCCAGTGGAATATAGGTCCATAAATAGATGTTCCATTGGCTTTGTTGGAGTTTCGGTTAGTGCTAGAGAAGGTCTTAATGGATTACTTTCGTATTTAGCCTTCAAGCATGTGTCGCATTGGTTGATGTAGATCTGTATAGTTAAAAGCATGTTCGGCCAATGATAATTCCTATGAATTTGTTTGTAGGTCTCTTGGATACCGCGATGGACAGTTTTACCCTCGTGGTATTTTTTTATAATGTTATTTTGCTCCGACTTGTTTTCGACTAATGTAACCCGTGAAGTGCATTTCAACAATTTAGGTCCTCGATCGTTGAAGATTGTGGTGTATACTCTTGAAAAGGCAAGGTATAGTTCTTCGTTGTAAAAGTAGCAATGGAAGACACGATCTGCTATCGTATGTTCTTTTAGGAATCTAACTATCTCTGATTCTGTATTATTAATTGGTATGAATACGTCCTTAATAACGGTACGTGTGTTTGTGGATCTGTTATCGACTCTGTATGTTGACCCGGGAGTTGACCTAATGTGGAACTGTTTTAACTGTCTATCTATAGCATCAGTTTTTATGGGGATCCCTTGGGTTTCGTTGTCAGGTTGAGTATGGTTAGTGGAGATTAGTTCTTGATTTACTGTTACGATACTCATGCTGTCTGATATTGTGTCAGCTTGTGACTCGGGTATGCTGGGATTCATAGGTGGAGGTACATTTTGCGAGGTACTAGCTTGGATCTCAGCTTCCACTTCAGCCTCGATCTCGGCGTCGATACGTGCATTCTCAAAAATCCTGTTGATTATCTCGTCATCGTTGTTATTGTCTAAGTTAACGGCTAGTGAGTCTATGCTATGGTGGAATATCTTAGCGCGGGATAATGCGTCTGCGTTTGTGTTCTGTCTACCCTTTTTATAGATGACCGTATAGTCATATTCTGCCAGTTTTAATCGCCACCTCGTTAGCTTTGAGTTGGGATCTTTTAAGGACATCAACCATGTTAGGGGTCTGTGGTCAGTATAAATGGTAAACTTTCTACCATAAAGATAGGGTCTGAAGTATTTAACGGCCCAGACTATGGCCAATAATTCCTTCTCAATGGTAGAATAGCGTGACTCGGTTTCGGACAACGTTCGAGATGCAAACGCTACCGGTTTATCGGAACCGACAATGCCTTGAGACAGGACTGCGCCTAGGGCAACATCAGACGCATCTGTTGTGAGTATGAACGGTTCAGAGAAGTTCGGGTATTGTAGGATCGGTGCGTTGGTAAGTATGTGCTTGCATTTACTAAAAGATTCTAAAAATTCTGGGGAGTAGATTATTTTGCTATTTTTCTTTAAGCACATAGTCATTGGCTTTGTTAATTTTGCGAAGTCTTTGATAAATTTCCTGTAATACCCGACCAGACCAAGGAATGCTTTGATATCCTTCTGAGTTTTGGGTAGCGGGAAATTTAAGACTGCCTTGATTTTATCTTGGTTTGGTTTGAGTCCTTCGTCTGTTAGCTCATGGCCTAGGAAGGTTACATGTCTTTGAAGGAATTGGGACTTCTCTAATTGAATTTTAAGGCTGTGCGTCTTGAATCTCTCAAAGACTTGTCTTAATTTCAGCATATGGTCCTGTAAACTGGTGGAAACGATGATTACGTCATCGAGGTATGTATATACGTTATCTATGCCTCTCAGAATGTGGTCCATGAGGCGCTGGAACGTTCCTGGAGCATTTTTGAGCCCGAATGGCATCCGGAGGAATTCAAAATGGCCTCTTTCTGTGGTAAAAGCTGTTTTCTCAACATCGTTAGGGTGCATTTCAACTTGGTGAAAGCCACTAGCTAAGTCGAGGGTGGTGAAGTATTGTGCACGGCCTACTCTATCCAAGATGTCGTGAATGTTAGGCAAAGGATACTTGTCTTCAACTATGCGGTCATTCAATCGCCTATAGTCTATTACAAGTCTCCATTTAACCTTACCCGAGGCGTCTGCCTTCTTAGGTACGATATGCACGGGACACGACCAAGGGGATATGCTCTCTCGTATTATGCCTTGTTGTAGTAACTTATCCACCTGCTTGCGTATCTCATCACGCTGTTGAGGGGCCTGTCTGTAGCTACGAACGAAGATGGGGTTGTTATCAGTGAGCCTGAGTTCGTGTTTGACTGCGTGAGTAAATGTAAGTGGTAAATTTTCAGAATAAAATAAATCTCTATATTGATAACATACTTTGGTTAACTCGCGCTTCTCCTCTTCGTTTAAATGATCTATGCGCAATCTTTTCAGATTATCGCAGAGCTCTTTGTCGATGTCAATGTTATTAACCTGTAACTTATTTAATTTCGATTTATTTTCTGTTACAGGCTCTGAATAGGTTTCTAACTCTATTAGCGACTTGTTGGGGATGTATTTTCTTTCGCTACAAAGGTTAATCACGGAAGTTTTGAACAGGCCGTTAGTAACTGTAACCATTGCTGCCGGGGAAACTAAGCGATAAGACCATAGGAAGTCCTCGTGAAGATATTGCCCGTCAGCATAGTGAGTTTTTAGCGTTACAATCTGTTCGCATGCGGGTTCAACGCGAATTCTCTTTACGGGGTAATTAAAGTGGAGAGGTATCTCGGTGTCGGCTGTTCGTAAGACGTTGTTGTTGAGATCTACGTTACATCTAAGCAATTTTAATAAATCGCATCCTATTAGGCCTTTATATTTAGGGTCGAAATCGAAGAGTAAGAATTTATGATTTATTTGGCAGTTGAATATCGGTGGCAACGGGAGATACACTACGTGATTATGAGTGGAGGTACCGTGAGCTGTTAGTATTTCAAACGGCTCTTCTTGTACGCGGCTTTCAAAAGACGTACCCATTATGACGTCGGGTGCTATGGATGATCGGCTGGCTCCCGTATCGATGAGAAACTTACCGTTGAACTCGGGTATTTCGATATAGGGCAGATGGTCTATTACATGCAGGTTAATTTTGACTAACTCTGGTCGTTCTGGTCGGCGCCTGGCGTAAAATCCTGGCTGTATACGTCTGGTTCACTTACGTCCTGGTCCGGCTCTACTGGGTCTTCATTTATGTTTGAGTCGTCGAAATACTGACCTCCGTCGTAGTAAGGCTGGTTTTGGTCTAGGGGGCCTGGTGTGTAAAACATCTGTTGGGGTGAGAACGGTTGTGGTGTAGGTCTATCGACAGACCTCATGGTGATGTCGGATGATACCTTCGGAGTAGGGTTTGCTTGAGGCTTGGGAATGTTCTGTTGGTTTCTAAAATTGCCACTATTGTTCCTAGATTGGTTAGGCCTAAAATTACCTGAGCCTGGATGACTCCTCCAGGGTTGCATTTGTTGTAGCCACGGCGGACGCTGGTTAGGTACGAAGGTATCTTGCGGGTTAAAGTTGTTCGCACCGTAGGACTGACGGAAGCTGTTGGGTACCATATTAAAACTAGGTGGTTCCCTAGGTGCGTTGGTCATGAATTGGCGATAGTGGTTGCCATTAGTATTACTTTGCCTGGGTAAATCTCTGGGTTTTACCTGAGACGTAGAAGGCATGCTAGCAGCTAACGATCGATTATACGCTAACTTATTTTCCTCCTGCCTGGCGGCTATTATAGCTAATTCTAAAGTTTCTGGCCTAGCGATCCTAACGCCTAGGGAAACCTGGAACTCGAGTTGGTTAATATATTGTTCAATGACCATCTTTTCGTAATAAATTTTGTTAGAGTGTTCACCTACTGAATACAACGTGTCGAGGACGTCCCTCAAACGCTTACCGAAGCTTTCGGCATCCTCCGCCTTTTGACGCCTCGTTCTAGTGAGCTCCTGCATAACCTGGATCTCGTTACGCGGCTCCCTAAGTCGTCTAATTAAGGCGTCCTTAATTAAAACCCAAGTACTTAAATTTTCGTCATACGCGACCGCATCGATTGCTGAACCACTTAACCTACTTTTAATCAAACATATCAAAGCTGGATGGGCGCGATCCGTCTCCTCCATCAGATTTAAAATGTTATCTACTTCTCTAATATAATAATTCAATCGCTTCGGGTTGCCGTCATACTTCGGCATTAAACCCGTGAAGATTTTAAAATAAGCATTATCACAGTCCCTAAGAGACATGTTTGTAAGTACTAATTAAACAATGGATAGCTCGAGAACAATGGGAGTGTAATATTTCAGATAACTCCAAGTCGAGTGTGTCACTACGTTACTTTAATAATTATCTTATAAAACTTTAAATGTAATTTTACACCGCTATTGTTATGATCGAATGCCTAACGCGATTTTAGCTTATAGACAGACACATATAAGGTGCAAAACACACAGAAAAATAATGAGGCAGGAAATAGAGCAAGGAACTTGGTATTACGAGAGCACTTACCAGAATAATCCTTGCATCTCCTGTCGAGTCTTGTATGCTGGTCTCCTTTCGTTTCGGAAGCTCTGCTTGGTGCCCGACCGCGCGTAGGTTCTCAATTACGGATCGCGTGGGTACGATTTGAGAACCGTCACGATTTATCTCGAAGAGTTTTACCCGAAATAATCGTGTCGCGATCCTACCGACTGCGCCAGATATGTTACCGCGGTCAAGGTTTTTGTTAAAAAAAATATTTATTTTCAAAAATACAAATGTTTACTCGAAGGAAGCGATACAAAGACTGACTTAAAACTACTTATAACTAAACAATGACAAATACGCGGTCAGCGGTTTGCGCCTGCGCTTCGTTGCAAGTATGCAGTGGTGTCAGCTTGAGAGCCATGGTTATGCCATGGTAACTCACGGTCTTCTTTTTATTATTTTTAATTCGAAAAAATAACTGACTTTTAATTTTATATGCTAACCGTACTATCTGTCAACGCAAGTACAAGCCGCCATTTATGATTCCTTTCTTTAATGCATCGGCTTATACGTGGGACAAATTATATAAAAAAAAGGTGAAAGGTAATATGCCTCTGCCTACCCCTTCGGGGATAAAGGCGTGACCATATGTATATATGTATGTATGAATCAACCTCCAAAGACTGGTGGTAGCCAGTCTGTTGGGTATCAAAGTACATCCTTCCGAGGACTCACCCGGCCGTAGACAGTGGTAGGGCACCGTTTGGCTTTAGTCTGTAAGATCACAGAACAGAATACATTTGTATGAGAGGTAAGAGCGGCCATAGCATTCATGTTCCCACGGGAAGTGGGAACGGGTACAGAGTATCACGCGGGCGAAGCCGCGAGCATCAACTAGTAATCTAGAAGTACGACAGTTGAGATACCACCGCAGATGTTTACTGGGCACCGATATCGTGTAGATATAGATAGACGTATCACTAGTACGATACTCAACACGCTGCTATGGTTAATGATTGATAAAGCGTGGAGATCCATTTTACTAAAGTTAGAACTGAACGGCAATACGGCTCACCACTTATTACGTGGGACAAATTCTAAAAAGGTGAAATGTGGGCATTATATATGCCTCTGCCTACCTCTTCAAGCATAAAGGCGTGACCATATGTATGTATGTATTGTATGTGTATGTAGAACTCAATAAAACAACCAAATCAACAAAATTATAGTATAATGCGTAATTACAATTTTTCATAAAACTAATCGCGGACTACATTCTATGGCGCAATCACCGCACGACTCAACAAATGCAACTTTCTTATACATATTTAAGTTGTAAATACAAATGCATTTTACAAAACCAACCCCGTTAGTGTTTAAACTTTAAAGTCCAGTATGTGCGTTCACTAATAAAGTTATTGTTGTGTGGGCAAATTTAGAAGGACATTTTGGCCTGCCGGTAAGTAAGTAACATTGCGGGATTTAGATAGTTGATAGGCGATATCTTCTGCTGCTTCAATACGACGGAGTTCTACAAGACCTTCACCGGCAGTTCCGAAAGACTTCGCAAGGAGTATAGCGGCTTGTGCGTCACCCTCTGCAGCGATGACAGCGGCTTTTTTCTGTTGTTCAGCCTTTTCCACAAGGAATCTAGCTTTTTCAGCGTCTTGTTGTGCAACCTGCTTTAATTCGACGGCCTGCGTGAATTCCTTGCCGAAGGTTAAATGTGTGATTGAAATATCGTCCAGTATGAGACCGAACTGTGCTGCTCTCTCTGTCAGATCATCGTTGACTTTCTGTGACACCATCTGTGAAATGATCAAAGCAGGTATTCGTGTGGTCTGTATTTTACTAATAAACTAGCTGATGTGCTGTTGTTCTTGTTTTACCAGCATAGTTCCCGTTCCCGTGGGAATACGGGAATAAAATTAAGCACTTGGGGATATTGTAGCTTCTAAACAGTGAAAGAATGTTTCAAATCGGTTTAGTAGTTTCGAAACCTATTCAGTGCAAACAAATTATCATCTTTCCTCTTCTTAATCTTACGCAATATGCGAAATATAAATGCGAAAGTTTGCGAGTGGGGATGTGTAGATGTGAGGATGTTTGTTACTCTTTCACTATTTAGTGGCTGAATGGATCTGGCTGAAATTTGGTACCGGAGTAGATTGTAGTCTGGAATAACACATAGGCTACTTTTTATATCCGGGAATAAGTTCTGTTGGGAAGCGGGAAACAATATAAAGTTATACGCGACCAAAGCTGAAGCCATCAGCTACTAACATAACATATAGATTTCACCGGCGTAGTTATCGTTTCCGTGGGACGACGGGAATAAAATATAGTCTGTCACCTAGATATAGAGTAGCTTCCCAACAGTGAAAAATTTTTCAAATCAGTTTAGTAGTTTTGGAGCCTATTCGATCACAAAAAAACAATCAAATCTTTCCTCTTTTAATGTAAATATAGACATACCTCTCGCTGTGTGATAAGTTCTCCAGCATCAAACTGTGCAACAACAGCTTTGAGGACTTCAGATGTGATTGATGGTAGCACTCTCTCATCGTAGTCAACGCCAAGAATGGTGTAGATTCTGGGGAGCTGGTCGGGAATAGGTCTGAACAATATACGGAGTGTGATGTTTACATTCTGTAGATCTGGAATCAATAGTAATGTTTGAGTTTTAGTCAGGTATCTTCACGATTTTGATGCATCTTCCTAGTTTGTAAGTGACTTGTGGTGTGTATTAATATAATTACTATTAATAAGTGAATCCAAAAGAAAAATATCTTACTTTATTGTGAGTGTGGATGTTTATTACTCTTTCACATTCGAGGGGCTGAACGGAAATACCTAGGTCGGGAAAAGACATAAGACTATTTTTTATCCCGGGAATAAGTTCCCATGGGAAGCGGAAACGGGAACAAAACTTGACGTGGGCGGAGCTGCGGGCGTCAGCTAGTTAAAAATATATTTAATAGACAGCAAAAATTGAGGAGACAGCTCTAAAAATATGAATCAATACTAATTTTTGTGATAAAACTAATAAAATGGGTGTAATGTGAAGTAATAATAAAATCTCATAGTACTTAGTTCACATCTAGAGACTCATGGACACTACTCCATACTGGTACAAACATTGAGAAAGAAGTATCTGATTTTGTACTTGTGCTTGTCCAGTTCAATATCAAAAATTCTAATTTTCAAAGTTAAATTAGATTGAATAGGTTTGGATCTGGTTCTGCTCTCCAACTACATTTTTATCAATAATCGCCTCCTTATGCGTGTTCTACCGACTGTACAATGGTGTGTGCTCTGAGGAATTGTTTGATATGATGCCCACGGCTACGTTCTATCACCGCACCGCTCGCCACAGACAGGGAGTTCATCCTCACACTCTGCGTCCGGAGCGTTCCAGCACGGTTAGATCCGATAGGGGTTTTCTTCCGCGCACGCTTAGGTTGTGGAATGATCTCCCTGCCTCGGTTTTCCCAAACGCCTACAGTATGGGGTTCTTCAAAAGGGGTCTTAGAAGGTTTTTGCAGGGTCGGCAGCGCGAATGTGGCGCCTCTGGTGTTGCAAACGTTCATAGGCTGCGGTGACCACCGGTCCTTCTGGTAGGCCGTATGCTTGTCTGCCACCTTAGTGGTATAAAAAAAAAAAAAAAAAAATCTTTTACATTGCTTATATGCTTCACCTGCTAAGAATATGATATCTAAGATGCTTATTATTCAGCCAAAGATAAAAACCTAATAAGAAACAAGTTCTTTGGGCTCTCTTGATTTTACGCAAGTAAAGAAATTTCTTACCTTTACTACCAGTGACTGTAGGTACATTTCTGGGGCGCGACCTAATATCAAAAATAATAGGCCTTTGCACCCATGGGACAAAAAAGTGTGTCCCTTCACCCATGACCAAGCTCTTGACACCGGCAAATCTGTCGAAGATTACTGCTCTGTGTCCTCCGTCAACTGAAAAGTAATACAGTGGTTCTTGAATTGTAGAATAGAATATCATAATGTAAGTCTGGTTCCATGGAAATCTAAATTTGAGCACTTCTTACTAATATTATATCTGTGAAGATGTAATACTTAAATATGAAAAATTGTGAGTGTGGATGTTTGTTACAAATTGTCACACTCTAAAAGCCAAATGGATCTGGTTGAAGTTTGATACAGGGATAGATTAATTATAGTTTCGAATAACACAGGCTACTTTTATTCTCAAGAATGGGAACCTATCCCATGGGAAATGGAAACAAAATTCCACACCAGCAAGTATGACCATGAGTAACAGGTATTATACGTTCGTCACACTAGTGTGGTAAAATGGTGTGTCCACGAGTCTGAAATGGCTCCATCTAGTTGTCTATAATTTAATGACATCAACTTAAATCCCAGTCCAGAGATGTAGTTCTTGGTAGGGCCCAATTCCAAACTCCTGGTTGCATACAGTATTTCATACTTGGATGACATGGTCCACTTTATTAGCTGCTAGGCATTGTTATTCTTTGTTCATTTTGTCACAGCAATGTTGGAAGTTAATACAATCTGAAATCCCACCCCTCTATACCTCCACGCCGACTCAGTCAGTTAGCAGGGTCACTTGCTTGCTTGTGCCGCTGAGATGTCAATAAATTGGACATTGGCCTCATAATTATCATCTGGCACCTTCAGTATTCAGACATAGAGTTGTTGGACTATCTGACATAATCTGCTAACTCCTTTTGAGGATTGTTAGGTAAGATAAGAAAAGTCTTGGGATTCCTTCACAGTGTGACATTGCCAAGTAAACTAGGTAGTTTACTTGGCTATGTCACAATGTAGGTACATAATATGGGATTTTGATGTTTGTGCTGAAAACTAAAATGATGGTAGCTATAGGTAAGTACTTAATTCAGTTTACATTCTTGATAAGTAGTATTAGCTTATCAACAATTTATGGATGTAAAAATTAATGTACTTAAATGAGATGTTTAACTGAATGTTGTTTGTTCAATTCTAGCATGCCTACCTACATAAAATAATTATTAGGTACCATTATACAGCGCAGAGTTGACCACTCCACCGACAAGCGCCACTCCGAGGCCTAGTTGACCGATACGATTAAAGAGCTGAGCCATTTCTGTAAAAACAACAGTATTTAGTGTAACTTCTAAGATTATATGGATATCTATAAAACGCTATCAACATTGAGCTTATGTATTGCAGCATCTGAGCAAAAATGAAATCATGAACATACGTCACCCAGTTAGTGTAAATTATGGGGTAGAAAAAAGGTTTGTTCGATTTATCCTAACATCCAGTAAATATAATGTAAGAAAAGTGGATAACACAAGCAATAAATCTAAAAATTATCTAATTCACCGACATGTTATCTAACCTCAAAATATCGAATGCGGATATTCCTCATTTCTAGATGTTTATGTCAAGTGATAATATATTAATTACCTTGTTATATTGTCTCAAATAGTCCGAAAAGCCTTCGTATAGTATTTTATTTTCTAATAAGAATCCTATTGAATTCTTTAATCCGTCCGAAATCAGCAAAGTTAACCACAGATAAAATAGATAAAAAATATATTGTTGGTCGTAACTAAACGAAGTAGCGATATCTGTTGCGTTTAGTTACACCATTTCAAAACTTTATTAGAGCCGATATTAGAGGCCCCCGAGACGATCAATTTTTATTGTCATGCCTTTACGTGATTGAGATCTCACTTGAAGGATGAATTGACGATACTTGACGCCCATTGAAGGTGCCGTCAAGTGTGGCTCGCACACTTGCCTTTTGGCCCTATTCGCTAGTAGTTTGCATCGGAGCGGAATCTTGAGCTACGGTGAAATTCACCGGTGATTTTGCGATCGTGTTTTTATGTACCCTCTGTCCTGTCCTGTCTGATGTATGTCCCTCACCGGGAGCATTCGCGTGTAATGTAACATTACAGCGTCGAGCATTACAGCGGTGATGGAGGAGAACCGACCATTGCAATGCGCAACTTGTAATGATAAAAGACGAGGTTATATCAGTGAAGGAGGAGAACGAAGCATTACAATGCGCGCCTTGTAATGATACAATCTTTACTAATATTATAAAGAGGAAAGATTTGATTGTTTGTTTGTTTGTTTGCATCCAATAGGCTCCGGAACTACTTTGAAAAATTCTTTCACTGTTGGGAAGCTACACTCTTTGCGGTAAACATAGGCATAGGCATATTTTATTCCCGTACCTATTCCCACGGAAACGGGAACTACGCGGTTGAAACCGCGTGACGTCCGCTAGTGTGTAATGTTTTGATACAACTTGTAACATCAATGCACTTTTATTTGCGGCTGGCCGGCCGCACACTGGTCCGGATTTTAAAATAGGTCGACATACGACCTAAGATGTCAAATGCTATTGGGAATTTTTTGAAGTGAAACTTCTTTATCGGCGTTGGAAAAAAAATTGCGTCACGTCACGTCACGATTTTTGGTTACGCGCCATCTTTGTTCTGTTCCCCACCACGGTGGATTCGAATTATGAGTACTTTATCCAGGGATAGCATGTCATTTAAGGGTTTTTGGACTTTTGGACTTTTGGGCTTTTGGACTTTTTGACTTTTGGATGGGACATTGGTACTTTGGGTCTTTGGGACTTTGGAACTTTGAGACTTTGGGACTTTTGAACTTTTGAACTTTTGAACTTTTGGACTTTTGGACTTTTGGACTTTTGGATGGGACCTTGGTACTTTGGGTCTTTGGGACTTTGGAACTTTGGGACTTTGGGACTTTTGGACTTTTGGACTTTTGGACTTTTGGACTTTTGAATGGGACCTTGGTACTTTGGGTCTTTGGGACTTTGGGACTTTTGGACTTTTGGACTTTTGGACTTTTGGACTTTTGGACTTTTGGACTTTTGGACTTTTGGACTTTTGGACTTTTGAACTTTTGGACTTTTAGACTTTTGGACTTTTGGACTTTTGGACTTTTGGACTTTTGGACTTTTGGACTTTTGGACTTTTTGGACTTTTAGACTTTGGGACTTTGGGACTTTGGGACTTTGGGACTTTGGGACTTTGGGATTTTGGGACTTTGGGATTTTGGGACTTTGGGACTTTTGGACTTTTGGACTTTTGGACTTTTGGACTTTGGGACTTTGGGACTTTGGGACTTTTGGACTTTTGGCCTTTGGGACTTTGGGACTTTGGGACTTTGGGACTTTGGGACTTTGGGACTTTGGGACTTTGGGACTTTGGTACTTTGGGACTTTGGGACTTTGGGACTTTGGGACTTTGGGACTTTGGGACTTTGGGACTTTGGGACTTTGGGACTTTGGGACTTTGGGACTTTGGGACTTTGGGACTTTGGTACTTTGGGTCTTTGGAACTTTGGGACTTTGGAACTTTGGGACTTTGGGACTTTGGGACTTTGGGACTTTGGGACTTTGGGACTTTTGGACTTTTGGCCTTTGGGACTTTGGGACTTTGGGACTTTGGGACTTTGGGACTTTGGGACTTTGGGACTTTGGGACTTTGGGACTTTGGGACTTTGGGACTTTGGGACTTTGGGACTTTGGGACTTTGGGACTTTGGGACTTTGGGACTTTGGGACTTTGGGACTTTGGGACTTTGGGACTTTGGGACTTTGGGACTTTGGGACTTTGGGACTTTGGGACTTTGGGACTTTGGGACTTTGGGACTTTGGGACTTTGGGACCTTGAGACCTTGGGACTTTGGGACTTTGGGACTTTTGGACTTTTGGCCTTTTGGACATTGGACTTTGGACTTTGGACTTTTGGACTTTTGGACTTTTGGACTTTTGGACTTTTGTACTTTTGTACTTTTTGACTTAATTTAAGGTGAGGTGAAAATTAAGTTTATGAAGAAGTTTCACTTCTTACGTGTGTACACTAAGTACACGCAATTTTTTTTTGGATAGGTAGAAGCCGTGAGCCGGTGTAACCCGACGGCCCCTATTTAAAACGTTTAAAGTATTCAATCCGATTGACGTTGTCATTTTTGTTTTATTTCTAACTTTGAACAAATGATCCACGTGACCTAGTGACTTAGCAGATATAATGTCATGTTGGATATTTTTTTGAGGCTTTTTGGTATGCTGAGTACGAATTTTGGGTTAATTTTGCAATCCAAGATGGCCGCCACACCACCGTTGTAAAATTTCATGTTGGATATCATATAAGGGGTTTTTTGGTATGCTGAGTACGAATTTTGGGTTAATTTTGCAATACAAAATGGCCGCCTTGCCACTGTTGTAAAATTTCATGTTGGGTATCGTATAAGAGGTTTTTTGGAATGCTGAGTACGAATTTCAGGTTAATTTTGCAATCCAATATGGCCGCCGCGCCGTAATCACAACATTTCATGATGAGTATCGTTAAAGGGATTTTTTGAAATGCTGAGTACCATTTTCGCCTAACTAGTAAATTTTAATAATTTGCTTATTAAGTTTAGGCTTTCTAAACTAGCAATGCGAAAATACTATGACAAAAGGTCCTTATTGTAAAATTAAGGTCTATTACATTAAACCTTCCTACTACAGACCGCATCACCACCTTCATGGCTGCTGACTTCTGGCCGAGAGTGGTGAAGTATCGGCGCTTCAGAGGACGTCTGCTGACACGGGACACCCCGCCCCGCGACACGTCGACGTCAGTGCGTGTCAATTAGGTTAAGTTATACCTATATGTATTTTTAGTATTACGGTTTTTTTTTATACCACTAGAGTGGCAGACAAGCATACAGCCCCCCAAGATGTACCGGTGGTCAAGGCAGCCTATGGCGGTTCGCAACACTAGAGGCGCCACAATCGCGCTGCCTAAGGTATGTATCTATGAGCCGTAGAGTAAGTTAAAAATATCTGTAACTGTCTCTAATATTGCTTGAAAATAAAGATTTATTATTATTATTCCATTTATTTTTTATTCTTAACATATTGTCTTACATTTTTAAATAAATAATTCTTACAAAAATAAAAATCTATTTAAAAATATAAAAAAATAGTGTCCCACCGGCATCGGGTGCAGGGACCAAGCTACCGGTGGTTAGGGCTTCAGAGACAGGAACCTCCTCAAAATGCGTGCCGTGTCAAGAAGTACTGCCTTCTGTATCAGGCCCTTGAACCAGCCGTCTAACGAGAGCCTCTTCAGATGGTTATCGAGGCTCTTTGCCATCAAACCGTGGACCGAAACGATAATTGGAACAATAATTGCCGAATCAACATGCCACATGTCAACAACTTCATGAGCCAAATCCAAATATTTCATTTCTTTTTCCTTTTCTGCTTTAAAGAGGTTTAGTCCAGTCATTATATACATTTGGAAATGCAAATGAACCGAGAAAGCCAAATTTTGGATATTACGTGTGGAGGGGCTAGAAAAGCTTAAGTTCAAATTGTCGACCAAAATAACCTTGTGGGTTTTCCGCCATCTTGAAAAAAGGGTTATATTCAGTTTTTTCATCATAATTCGGTTCCCCGTTGAGATACGAAAATATTAATAAAAGTTTTTTGTTGCTCTTTGTACGATCTACAATTAATGTCTACACATTTTTCACGTATCGATCACCGTTATCGAAATATCGATCCAAAAAGCCGCAATTTGGGGAGCAAAAAATTGTTTGAAAAAATTGGAGATGCTAGCTTGCGCGGGAAAACTATTCCTTATCGCTCTGTATGGTGGTCGTAAGGAGCGACAATGATGGATAGTTTGCGATTCCACCGCTTTGCAAAATCAATGACGACAAATAAGACGAATAATCTTTCACTACTCCCACTAACGGAAAGCGCAGTCCGCCAACACGTTTTCCGGACATATCGACAGGTACAAACGTGGCTCGGAATTTTCAAAGATCCTCAGGAATGGGGTTGGCGACAGACGAATTACGGGTTTGAACCAATTTGCACCACAGCCGCACCCGCTCCACCTGAACTTTTAAAACTCATTTCGTGCAAATGTAAAGGAAAGTGTGGGGCTGCTTATGGGTGCAGGAAAGCAGGAATTAGTTGCTCCGTTATTTGCCTGCACTAAGTGGACAGACATGCAACAATGTCGCCAGAGTCGAGATTTTATTCAACGACGATCACGATGATGATGAATATGTTTTTTCAACCGTCCCAGCATCATTTACTGCGATTCAAGAGTTTTCACCACTCGAAGAGTCTACCGAGGAAGAACTTTTACAGCCCAGACCATCGAAACGGCGAAAAACATGTGAAAAAAATTACCGCCTGTAATTATTGTTTTTTGCCGCATAAAAATTATTTGATCAATAATTTTCATTTGTTTGATTTATAATTTGGCTGGTTTATTAATTTATTTTGTATTGCAATAATTGCTTGGACAACCATTCATCCATTTTGACGTATGGATAGAGCCGTGCGAGCGGCTAAATCAAAATCGGGCACAGTCTTAGTGACTTTGCGCCGCGCATAAAGGGTCGTAATTATTATCGAAAATAAAAAATAAAAAAACGAATTTGTAGGTCTGAACACGCTCACCAATTTTCATTACGAGCATTTTTCGATATCTTTCACGAGAAAGAAGGAAATAGCTAAAAACAATTTTTTCTCCCCAAATTTATGGCTTTTTGGATCGATATTTCGATAACGGTGATCGATACGTGAAAAATGTGTTGACCTTAATTGTAGATCGTACAAAGAGCAACATAAAACTTTTGTGTAAAATTTTCGTATCTCAACGGGGAACCGAATTATGATGAAAAAACTGAATATTACCCTTTTTTCAAGATGGCGGAAAACCCACCGGGTTATTTTGGTCGACAATTTGAACTTAAGCTTTTCTAGCCCCTCCCCACGTAGTATCCAAAATTTGGCTTTCTCGGTTCATTTGCATTTCTAACCCGATTTTTTCGACGTAATGACTGGACTAGTTGTCATCATGAGGAATGCTGATGTCGATAATTATTGCGAGGCGTTCCAATCGATCTATCACCACTATATCAGCTGCTGATGTATTATCTTGGCCACTTGGTTATGTCTGTGCAAATATTCTCCATTGGCAAGACGAGAACAACCAGAAACTATATGTCTAAGGGCGAGGCCGCACTTGTGGTTATCGCGGCGGTTTCTAACCTCAAAATATCAAAACATTGACTTGATTTCATTGATTTTGACAGTTTGATGACATTTTGAGGTTAGAAACCGCCGCGGAAAAACGCAAATGCTGCCTCGCACTAAGTGATTCTCCGGGACAATGACATGCCCGACAGATGTCAATGGTACCATCCTTCAGAATATGTTTCCGGTAGTTCTTCGTCATAACAACTTCGTCCATTATGGCAAAGAAAAAACCTTCGGTTTCTCCGAAAAGATTACCGAACTGTAGCCAAGATACGGACGCTTTTAAATCAATGTCAGGTCCATTTAAGGCCCGATAAAAACGTCCATGTAGCTGCTTGCTTTTCCATACCTCTTTGCGATCTTCAGTACTAAGTACTACAGTTTGCGCCAGTTCTCTCTGCCCATAGCAAGCGGGGTGAGTCCCGTGTCCACTGCGACCACATTACGGTGCATATTGGTGTCTGTTTTCAGAAAGAATTCCCTAAGATTGTATACCTCGCGGTTATGGAGGGTCTTAGCATTTAAAAAGCCTCGACCCCCACATTTCCCCGATCATCTGTAATGAGGTTGTACCTCATTACAGATGATCGGGGATGATGCATGCGGAATGCAGTCAACAGTGTTCTTACTCTTCTATCAATTTTATTGAGTTCAGTCTGAGTCCATCTGAGTATACCAAAAGAGTACATTAGGACTGGCATGACCACTGATCTGTAATATTACCACACTGGATAGGTGGCTGTCAAACTAAAGTTATGCCTTCTTAATTCTCGCCATTGTGGCGCTGAAATCAGCAGCGCTGGTTCAGAGAACTAAAATTAGTGATGTGCCAAACTTTCTTGAACTGACGCGTATCGATAGATTTAATTTGAAATGAAAACTTTTTTAGTATTTATATATTTTAAAATTAATTTTGTTTATAATTTGTTTAATATAAGAATATTACCAACCGAAATTACGAATATTCCCTTTAACTTCTCCAACTAAGCTAAATTGCTTGTGCTAGGAGTGGCCAGAATTCGAACCCGGGTCTTCTCGATCGCAAGACAGTCAGTCTTCTTAACCACTAAGCTATCGACGCTTTAATGAATATTGCTCTTAATAAGGGTGGTTTAAGTTGGTGTCTAGTATACCTACCTAAATGAAATAATATTTACCTGCAATTTGGCATACTCGTGACGCAAAATTGCAAGAAAATATTACTTTCGTTGAAGAGATTGAGAGAGGTATTAAGGCGCATCTCCACTTGAGCAGCCGCGGGGCGAGCTGCCTCAATCTGAGCGTGCCGCGTGCTGGGGAAATTACATGCATCTCCACTTGGGCCAAATTAATCAGCAACTCGGCAGCGTGCCTCAAGCTGAGCAACGAATTTCTATAGTTTCTTACTAGCTACCATGGGTGACGTATGCCAATTCGCTGCAGCTTTAGTAATAATGAATCCCTATAAAAAGAATAAAAGGCAGACAGACAAAGATCATTGTGCGGTGAACGTGGATCTCATAAGTGTATGTGGCTTTCATACACTTACTTCAGTTAATTTGATGCATTTATCATTGTCCATTTCACCACGAAGTGAGCGTTTATATATATCATGCGCCATAGAAATAGAAAGGGAGTTATGTGTAGAAAAAATAAAAATAAACGTGATTTTATTAATCATTCATTTATTTTACAGTTTATTGTAAAACTATGGTACACTAGCGGACGGTATACTATTTATTAACCGGAAGTTCTTGTGTTATGCATAGAATAACATTTAACATCAAAATGATTAGAACACAGACGATCGCTTGAATTTGGAGTCCAGTTATGGGCTCCCATGTTGCCAAGCCATGCACTTCAGATTTTTGGATCAGTTGGAAATCTGCAATAAAATAAACATACATCAATAGAGTAAAAAATATTATGTAGTAAGTATTACCCACACAAGTTAATGTCAGAAAATACGTTAAATAAATATTACTAATAAGATTTTGTTTGGTGACGTGATTTTGTTTGAAGGCGTGACCATATGTAATGTAAAATGATACCATTATTAGACATATTTCTTATAAAGAAAAGTTTTCGATCACATCAGACCATGATCAAGTTTATCGATACGACAACATGGACATCACTAAACGAAATTAAAATCCTATTTTTGTGCTTAAAAATAATGTAATCTTACCTATATATTATTCTTATACATATTTTGTAAATAATCAAGCATTTTACATGTAGGTCAGGCTGAATTAATGATAAAAATTACAAAAAATCAACTTACCTGTGAAATCTAATGTTGCTCCCTTTTTGAAGCTAATTTTGCAAAACACATTTCACCATGTCTATTGCTTTTTTGTAACCACACAAATCCTCACTAAACTACACAAAAGTCCTTAAATTACGAAATAATTCATAATTCGCGGCGCGATACGGGAAGTCATTTGCATGATACGTCAGATTTAGTTCCTTGAACCAACTCTAGAGGCGTTTCAAATCGGCACAAATAATTCGCTGTCATTTGTATGAGACAACCAATCCAGTGGTAATAATACAGATCAGTGGGCATGACCCACCCATTAAAGGCGTGCAGCTTGTTACCGCCTGACAAAAGTCTTTTTATTACTTTTTTCAGGCGGCCAAAGAAACGCTCCTGTAATGTATCTTTCATGCCAGTATCAGAAATTCCTAATGCTTGTGATATACCCAGATATTTGTAAGTTTCGGTTGCAGAAAGACAGTTTAGCTTAGTGGAATCTGAAAGTTCTACACCATCAGATTCCACTATCACACCTCTTTTAACATGCATGACTGCACACTTGTCCACCCCAAATTCCATCCTGATGGCTCTACTGAAAGTTTCTGTTACTACCAGTAAATCCATCAGTTGCAATTTAGTGTGGGCAAATAATTTGAGGTCATCCATGTAAAGGAGGTGCGATATAACCCCACCATCTTTGCGCAACCGATAGCCTAACCCAGAACTCTCTAGCATAGTACTGAGAGGATTTAGAGCTAGACAAAACCACAACGGACTCAGACTGTCCCCTTGAAATATTCCCCGCTTGATACTAATTGGTGCACCATTATTGCAAAACCGACGACACCCTGGATAGCAAAGGACTGTTTTCCACTGCCCCATACATGCCCTCAAGAAAGTACACAGACTTGTATCAGTTTTATACAGCTCAAGTACCTTCAGAAGCCATGTATGTGGCACTGAATCAAAGGCCTTCTTATAATCTATCCAACATGTCGCCAGATTTTTGCGATTACGACGCACCTGTTGGCTGATGGTCATATCGATTAAATGTTTTTCTATGTGTTTAGTAATTTTGACTTTCAAAATGGATGTTAAAAGTTTATATACTGTATTTCAATAGCTTTGCGCAAAAATGTAAACAAACACATTTGATCCTATAAATCCATAGTTACTTGCAATTGAGTATTCCAGTATCCAAGAGTCATGCAGTGTTTTTACAATCATTTTGACACCAAATAACTTCTATATGATAGTTTATTTTCATTTAAAATACCTTATTCAGGATATTAAAAAAAATAATGTTTTGTCATACTATATTTTTCTACTCATCTGTCTAAGTGCGAGGCCGCATTTGCGTTTTTCCTCGGCGGTTTCTAACCTCAAAATGTCATCAAACTGTCAAAATCAATGAAATCAAGTCAATGTTTTGACATTTTGAGGTTAGAAACCGCCGCGATAACCGCAAGTGCGGCCTCGCCCTTAGAGAACGCTTGTCAAAACATGACATGTTTACATTATTGCCAGATCGGGCAGGATTGGACTATAGACAGTTGGTAAACATGTAATGGGTTTATAATTTTAGGGGGTAGGGTTTGTAGTCATAAAATCGGGTAGTGAACCCATATCTAGCCGTTGAATGCCGCATGAAACCCGAGTTGCCAATCTCCCGAACAGTCGATTGCTTTGGCAACCATGGCGGCCAACTTTTTTCGTTTGGTTCTCTTCGCACATTTTTCGATATCTATGGCTGTATGGTCGCGGGTCTGTCTTTCTGTATAAATTAATGTGTAGAATTGGTTATGGTACTGAATGAGATAGCTTGCCGAGTGAATGTAATGAAAAAAAAAGTCGAAATCACGATTTGATCGCTGTCATTATTTATCCAGTCGCGCATCCGAACTGTCAAACGTCACGGGCCGCCGACGCTCAACACCTTCGCGAGCGTTGGCGGGAACAGCGGTTGCGCGCCGAGCTTCACAAAATTAATTCTTATTTCTTTTATAGGAGTCGCACTACAGAAATACTTACTGTTTCATCATGCTGGATAACTGACGAAAATAACTAAACTAAATCCGAGGATATCCGATGTGTAATGGATTAATGAAATGTCGCTGAAAATTACGATGGTTAAAATGAAGTAGTATTCTTATGTTTTACCATGTAATTCAAAATAAAACCAGTTTTAAGTCTTATATTTTTTTATTTACCAAATATACACACAAACACGTTACCCAAAAATAAAAAAAAAGAATTTGTAGATACAAAATCTCCGAAAATAAATTTATCAATATTAGCGTATTTTCATTGCCAAAAATTGTCATCTTCACATGCTATTATAATTAATTTTACCTCGATTTGGGACGGAAATATTTATAACAGCTGTTAAACAACACCTTTTAAATGCAAAACAAGAATAATTGAATCAAAATAAACAAAAATATTAATAAAATAAAAGTATTAAAGTTATACATTTTTTGCGTATTTACATTGGCCAATAAAAAAAACAATTAATAAATATACACTGAAATAAATAAGTATATATTATAAAATAATATATCATTCAATATATTAAATAAAACCATAAATAAAAGCAGAATAAACTAAAATATTAAATACTTCCCCGTAACTAATTGGAACGCTAAAATGGCGGCTCAACAGAAAATTTATTTATCACAATCAACTCGAAGTTTCTGATGTTTTTTCTTTTAATGTTACTCTGCAGGCTATGTTAATCATTATTATAAACTCATCCTGCATTATTTCCGGCCTGGATGAAAGAGGATAATACCGGATATAAACGGATATAAACTGGCATTATGATGACCGTGGGCGTCGGAGCCGATGACAGTTCTGTCACTATAGTGCACGTGGGCGCTTTCGTGGTTATTGTTTGTTTGGCGCCGTTCCTAGAAAGTATTATTACGATTAATTTTTGAATATTTTCGTTTATTCTGTTTCAAATATTGTTGTTTTGCATTTAAAAGTATCCTGTCATGTTGTTTAACAGCTGTGATAAATATTTTCAGTGTAATTCGAAGTTAAATTTGTAAAATTTGATAAAATAACACGCGAAGGTCACCATTATTTTTTGTTGTTGTTTTTGTTGTGCAGTGCTCGTATTTAACCGATATTTGTTGAGATTTTCTCAATAGAAACTATAATCTTTTGTCAAAATACCATTTAACATTTAACATATGAATAATTTATGTGAAAATCAATAATAAAAATGGGGGTTTTTTTTTTAATAATTTAAGATTACATAGCCTCGATATCCCCAAAATAAACAAAAAAATAAACAAATAAATAGGCGGTAATATTTTATTTTATTTTCGGAGATTTTATATCTACAGATTATTATTTTTTTGGTGAAAGTGAATTGTTGATGTGTATATTTTGTAAATAAAATAATTTATGTCAGAAAACTGTTTTTTATTTTGAATTACATGGTAAAATCTGAGAATACTCCTTCATTTTCCCCATCCTAATTTTCGGCCAAATATCATAAATCCATTACACATGGGGTGTTCTCGGATTTAGTGTAGTTATTTTCGTCAGTTATCCAGCATGATGAAACAGTAAGTATTTATGTAGTACGACTTCTGTAAAAGAAATAAGGATATATTGTGTGACGTCCGGCGTGCAGCCGCCGTTCCCGCCGGTGGCGTGGGCACCGCCTATGGATACGCCGGCGTGACCACGCCACCGGCGGGATTGAGCGGCTAGGGATGATTGAAATTGTGATGCTAAACGGCCATGTGAGCTGCGGAACCATTTTAACCAGAAATTATGCAGTCCGTCCGGTCCCGCTGATTTCCAATTCGGGAGCGAACGAACTGCACAAGCAACATCTTCTGCATCTATATAAACTGGTTCCATATCTGTTATATTCTCACATGACCGTTCAACATCTCTCATCCAATCACCCTCAGTATGATCAACAGGTCTTGACCAGAGGTTCCTCCAAAATGCATTAGTAGTATCATCATCTGGGTGAGTTACGTCATTAACCTCTGGAAGATATGGGGTTTCCCAGTTTCTGTAAACCCACTTCTCGTTTTTTTGGAACATACGATTCTGGTTAAATCGATCTACTCGCACTTTATAGCGTCTAACGCGATTTGCCCATGCATAAACCTTTTGTTTCAGAAGATCGATGCGCTCTGTGACACATGATGCGTATCTTTGAGGACTTATGTTAGTCCCAAAGAACGCTTGTTTCACAAAGCGCATCACCTTCGGACGGGCATTACCCGACCTGAAACATATAAGTTTCCCGATGAGTGCCCTGGCCTCGGAAATACGCCTCTCAATCCTACACTGCCAAGTAGGTTTTGCAGACCTAGGTCGAGTAGCAGTTTCATTTGTGTAAAATTTAACCTTAGCTACTCGACAAGCCGCAACCGCCGCACAGTACAGGATTGAGTGCGTATCACTAAGATCTTCACTATTGTCCAGATATTGGTGCAATAGTGAATCCAGGGCACACACCAGAGCCCGATTTCTTTTATGCATGGGCATACGAGGAAGACGTGGTCTACAATCTGCACTTGCAAACCGATATTCCACAATCGCATCTTCCAAAGCACTCCTTAATCGATTCTCACATTGGGTACTTACGGATATAGTCTCATCATCAACAACTTCCTCAGCAACTACAGGTGTACACACAACTTGCGACGAAGTAGTAGCCTCTCAAGTGTCGGACTATCAAGCTTATTACAACGCTGGATAGCCCGCACCTGATCCGATAATCGCTGTGCTGACACGTTGACAGCTGGTTCAAGTTCCTGAAATACAGAAAGTAAACGGCCACGGTACGCAGTGAGGTTAGCACCTAGCTCTGAAGCCGCAAAATATGCCCGCATGACGTTTTCATTAATTTCTTTAGTCCACTTCATGCGGTGCACATTACCACCGGCAGCGGGGGCCCTATTCGAGGCCGGTGGGCCTCGGGGTCCCAAGCTAGCTGGCGGCCGGCCTCTCCCCTGTCGACGTACAGGTAGTGGCGACGTCGGTGGGGAGAAATACTCGTCACTGCTACTGGTGGAGCTCGACATTTCGCAGGCAGGTAAAGCAGTATCAGTCCGGGGATGGTGTGAGTGCATTTTGTCTGCTTTTGGCCCTAGTCAACATGATTTTTCCATTTAATTTGTATCCATTTTCGTGTTATTTTCCAATTGACATTTGCAGCTGTCATGTCATTATAATATTGTAGTATTTTTCCAAAATTTCCATAGTATTTCCATTGAATATTGAAATTATAGGTTCTATTACTTCTATTCTTGATTTTCTGAAATATTTATAGTAAATATTCGCTGTTTTATGAATAAAATTTAATAAAAATATTTTAGTTGAAAAAATATCTGCTGACTATGGTAGTGTTATTATTATTATGTCTCTTCTTTTCTCGGGTATCTTCTTTTTTTTTATTGAAGATACCCGGTCTTTTGGTAGGCTTACATGGGGACATATTGGTCCAACACGCAGAGGCCCTTTGAGATTTTTAATGTATTGGGCAATGGGACCCCCACTGCAGACAATTCACAACCGCCTTATGTAGAAGAACGGCAATGGACTGCCTACAATGGGAGCTAAACTATTGTAAAATATGCTAAACTACAAATGGGCTATTGAATTGGGGGTTAAAATGGACTGGGTGATATGATCTATGGATGAAGACGGCGTCTATTATTATTATTATTACATTAAAATAGTACTCAGCCTAAAAAAGCTGATAAACGATACCCATCATGAAATTTTGTGATTACGGCGCGGCGGCCATATTGGATTGCAAAATTAACCTGAAATTCGTACTCAGCATACCAAAAAACCCCTTAAACGATATCCAACATGAAATTTCACAACAGTGGCACGGTGGCCATTTTGGATTGCAAAATTAACCCAAAATTCGTACTCAGCATACCAAAAAACCCCTTATACGGTATCCAACATGAAATTTTACAACAATGGCGCGGCAGCTATTTTGGATTGCAAAATTAACCCGAAATTCGTACTTAGCATACCAAAAAACCCCTTATACGGTATCCAATATGAAATTTCACAACAGTGGCACAGCGGCCATTTTGGATTGCAAAATTTACCTGAAATTCGTACTCAGCATACCATAAACCTCCTTATACGATAACCAACATGAAATTTTACAACGGTGGTGCAGCGGCCATATTGGATTGCAATATTAAAATGAAATTCGTACTCTGCATACCAAAAAACCCCTTAAACGATATCCAAAATGAAATTTCACAACAGCGGCACGGTAGCCATTTTGGATTGCAAAATTAACCCGAAATTCGTACTTAGCATACCAAAAAACCCTTTATACGATTTCCAACATGAAATTTCACAACAGTGGCACGGCGGCCTTTTTGGATTGCAAAATTAACCCGAAATTCGTACTTAGCATACCAAAAAACCCTTTATACGATTTCCAACATGAAATTTCACAACAGTGGCACGGCGGCCTTTTTGGGTTGCAAAATTAACCCGAAATTCGTACTCAGCATACCAAAAAACCCCTTATACGATATCCAATATGAAATTTCGCAACAGTGGCACAGCGGCCATTTTGGATTGCACAATTTACCTGAAATTCGTACTCAGCATACCAAAAACCTCCTTATACGATAATCAACATGAAATTTTACAACGGTGGTGCGGCGGCCATATTGGATTGCAATATTAACCTGAAATTCGTACTCAGCATACGAAAAAACCCCCTAAACGATATCCAACATGAAATTTCACAACAGTGGCACGGTAGCCATTTTGGATTGCAAAATTAACCCGAAATTCGTACTTAGCATACCAAAAAACCCCTTATACGATATCCAACATGAAATTTCACAACAGTGGCACGGCGGCCTTTTTGGATTGCAAAATTAACCCAAAATTCGTACTCAGCATACCAAAAACCCCTTATACGGTATCCAACATGAAATTTTACAACGGTGGCGCGGCAGTCATTTTGGATTGCAAAATTAACCCGAAATTCGTACTTAGCATACCAAAAAACCCCTTATATGATATCCAATATGAAATTTGACAACAGTGGCACGGCGGCCATATTGGATTGCAAAATAAACCTGAAATTCGTACTCAGCATACCAAAAATCTCCTTATACGATAACCAACATGAAATTTTACAACAGTGGTGCGGCGGCCATATTGGATTGCAATATTGTCCTGAAATTCGTACTCAGCATACCAAAAAACCCCAAAACGATATCCAACATGAAAATTTACAACGGTGGTGGGGCGGCCATTTTGGATTGCAAAATTAACCCGAAATTCGTGCTCAGCATACCAAAAACCCCCTTAAACGATACCCATCATGTAATTTTGTGATAATGGCGCGGCGGCCATATTGGATTGCAAAATTATCATGTGATTCGTACTCAGCGTACCAAAAAATCCCTTAAACGATACCCATCATGATATTATGTGAATACATCGCAGCGGCCATATTGGATTGCAAAATTATCATGTGATTCGTACGCAGCATACCAAAAAACCCCTTAAACGATACCCATCAGGAAATTTTGTGATGACGGCGCGGCGGCCATATTGGATTGCAGAATTATCAACTGATTCGTACTCAGCATACCAAAAATCCCCTTAAACGATACCCATCATGATATTTTGTGTTTACGGCGCAGCGGCCATATTGGATCGAAGCCGCGACCTCTTGATTAAAAGACAGTATTTTTGCCTCCGAACCAAACAGGTCGTCTAATATATATAGGTAAACTATTATCTAAATAATATTGAATACATTCTTGGACGCTGATCGATTCCGCAACTTTTTTGAATTTGACGTTTTGAAGTTTTCCGATTGCAAAATAAATAAAAACTTGTCATTCCGGGGGTGCTTTTAGCGCCCGCCCCGCGCTTGGCCGCTCTCTACCCCCTCTGCTTACAGAGGGGCATCCGAGAGCGGACCGACGGAATCAGCACTTCCAACTCCATTAGGATTTAAGGGGTGGGGGGGGGGGGCAGTCCATCAAGCCCCCCCGTGGAGAGTCCCGATGATGTAACGGGGCGACCCTTTGCCGGGCCGCAGTGATTTATCCACCGGCATATCCTGCGACCCGGTTAAGGCGAGGCGGAACACCGCGGGATTTAGTGGGTAGGACGGTACCATGTTGACGCGAGTCCCACACAAAGCCGCCTTGCTGCCCCGAAACAAGGCGGCGAAGTGCCTAATCTGCAGTCCCCGCGTTAAAAAAAAAAAAAAAAAAAACCTTGTCAAGTCCCGTCAGTTCACATCAATCGAAAGTGCATCAAGTGCCGTTTTTTTTTTAATACGCTCTTTTCTACTTCAATTCCCATCAAACCGTAGATTTATTGATGATAGCGTCAAGTCTACGTGGTAAACGGTCAATAACTTGACTCAAGCACGTAGACTTGTCATGCCCAATTGACCGTGTCGGGTGCCCTTTATACCTGTTCCTGAAGAATGAGCATGTTCTTATTCCTTGCTTTTTATGTTACGCGTTATATTTTATTAATAACCAGGGGTGTAGGAAAAACGTGAGCTGGTCAATGATGTTATAGTAAAAAAGAGTAAAAAAGAGTATTTAAATATCATTGGAGCTGGTAGAGAATGTTTAATTTTGTTGGTAGGTAGAAAATAAGTAGGTTCCGAGTTTCTTTGGAAAACTCAGGAAAACTACATACTTACTTACTTACTATCGGACCTGTTTTATTTTTTATTAGAAAGATGGTACATATACTTACACATTTAATTTGGTTAGCTGCTACATTAATTGAAAGAAAAGTAAAAGCAAGGAATATAATCGGTTAAGTAGCTCCGTTGGGGGTCGTTGTAATGTGGGTGGCTCAATTATGCAATAAGTAACAATGAGAAAATTAGTCACTTCATTTATGCAAAAAGTGCCCACCGTGTAGCGTATCGGCTAATGACATTGGAAGATTCTCATCTTAGCGAAATCCCAGGTCAGAATAAATATTAGTGTGATCCACAAAATGGTTGTTTCTTAGTTTGGAGGTTTCTATGTTATAATAAATACCTACTGTCGCCACACCAATTGATCCCGAGGGTGTCGTAAGAGGCGACTAAGGGAATACTTTCGCAAAACGATCCATTGCGTAGAGAAGGAAAACTCGAAATCAAAGCAAACTCCAAATGTCAGTAAAATGACAATCGTTAAGTCAAGTTAAGGCTCTATGGGCGACTTGACAAATTGCAACTGTGGGTCGTCACAGCCTGCGCCTGTCCATTTCTACACGGCAATACGCTCACCATCTACGTCGGACATAAAACTAACTAACTAGGTATATGGTGAAATGTATACTACGACTATTATACAAATGAGATAAATCAGACAGATTTATCTCATTGTTTTTTTTAACATGATATCTTACATAGTCACCATTAGTACAAGAATTATTTATAACTCAATTTTAAAAAGACTTGAAATGTGTCGACATTATTTACCTCTGCTTACCCCTTTTAGAGATAAAAGGATAAAGACGTGACTATATGCATGTATGTACCTATAGTCACGACTTTATCCCCGAAGGAGTAGGCAGAGGCATATTATATGCCCACATTTTACCTTTTTAGAATTTGTCCCACGTAATAGGTGGTGAGCTGTATTGCTGTTGCATGTATGTATGTAGGTACCTATTATAAAAGACATATTTGTTCAGATCCTGTAACACAACCTTATTGTTAAGTTTGGGGACAGTTAACATAATTATTCTGTTTTAGCCAGCGCTGTGTAAATGTTCTACAATATTATTTTTCCGCCTCTTGTCTTTGTCTAACATTCCATACCATTTTCTATACTTAAGGAAGCCAAGTAAGTCAGTCGTCATGACCTTTCAGTTGTTTTCAGCAGTAAAGTTTGCCGTGGCCCCCAGTTATTTTCGAGGGCATTTCTACATTAAGTAGGTACCTACGAAATGTAAAATATAATCAACTAGGTACAACTGTGTACATAGTATTACGAATTTGTTTATATTTAAACAGAGTCAATGAACTTATTGACATTGCTTGCATACAAAGATGTTACTGTTTATTTACTGGGCAGATAATGAATTAACAATAGTTGCATTTGTACAGCAGAAACGTATCGTGAGACAGCTTTTAATTACATAAATATATCGTTCAGGTAAATTGTTACAATATTGTTATGGTAATGAGGTTACCCGAAGTGAAAAGATGTTGCTTTTGTTTCCCTTTACGCCAGGGAGTTATTGTTTTTGGATTCTTAAATGTTGTAAGTGATTTTTTATTCTTATAAATAAATAATTAAAACTTCTGGGTAAATAGAGTGGCAGTGAGAGGCTTCCGTGGCTTTTAATCTGAAAAAATCTTGTTTGAAAGATTTTGTTAATCAATCATTACCTTCCTACCCTACCTATACCTAAGTATTAGGCTTATGTTTCCAAAACTCTAATTTTGTGCAGCGGGCTTATTTGTACCTAACTATTCATTATTTCGTGATCATGACTATGCAATCTGAAGGATAAATAACGTAAATAACGGCAGCTTTAGTAATAGAAATAAGTAAAAACAATCGAAATCGAACTGAGCAGCAGACGAGTTCTCGAGTGGAGAATTCGGCAATCGTCAGTGTGGTACTAGTGCCCAACCAGGTAGACCGATGAACTAGGGCAGGTCGTGAGATGGAACCGTATGTGGAAAGTAGAGGATAGGCTTACGGGGCAGGTGGGTTGGCAGGGAACTGCTCATTTGGTTGACTGCCTGCCTACTACTAATCCTGCTAATCCAACCATTTAATAGTTTCATTTTGAGTGAAAAAAATAGCGGTCTCTTGCAGAAAGATGATGGCATACCTACCAACTATTTTAGCTTTTCAAAATTACTTATCTCTAATTTAACAGTTTTGTCTAGAAAGATTCATTGATAGATCTATTGATTTTTTTCTATAACTGTATACCTATAAATACCAGAAAAATATAAGACTGTATTAAATTTGCGAAGGTGATAAGAATTTTTGAAGAGTAGTTTAAGGTTTCGTTCAGCGAGCTTTTCCAATAGCGACTTTGCTTGCAACTACAGCAGGGTACAATATTCTTTCCTTCAAGAGATCCCGATAGACATCTCTGTTCTAATGTATAGTTAGGTAGAAACAAAGCCAGAATGTTCGCGTCGTAATCAGCAGCTGTCCTCTTCCTAGTATCGGGTCAGTTGTAGTGATAGCCCAGTCATAGAATTATTATAGTTGACCTAGTTTTCAAAAACATTAACTAGGCACATATTTGATATAGCGAAGGTACCGAAGTAGTGAGTGAGAGTCTCCATTTCCAAATTGCCAAATTTCCTTTTCTGTGTTGCGTTCTACCTGCATTATGACCTAAGGTGCCGAGACGTGGTTACTCAAAGCGGGGCTAGTCCATGCTCTCAAAGTTGCGCAACGAAAGATTTCGAAACGAGTTATGCTTGGGGTGTATCTGAGGTATAAAATCCGAAACGATGTTATCCGTCAGGAAACCAAAGTGGGCCCGCCTGGGGGCGACACTCAGGGCTAGCTGTCGCCCTAGCAGAGACTGGCCTAGGGTGGTGACGCGTGACTTATTCTGGCACGCACCTCAATTACACAGAAGGAGCAATGTGTGGTCTCTCTTCACGCGGAGGGGTTGCCGGAGAATGGCGACCAGGGCTGGTCGGGTTCCCTGGGATTTCTTTTCGAGGGTGCACCAGGTACCCTGGCAACATACAGCCAGGATGGAGAAAGAAAAAAAAATAAACGGAACCAAAGTGGTTAATTTAGGTCGCAGAGTATGAGTTTTGAAGTGGCGATGGGCTGACCACATCTGTAGAAGAACCGATGGCCAATGGAGCAAACGAGTCCTAGAGTGGAGGTAGCGACTTGGTAAATGTGGGGTAGGACGACCCTTGCCAGATGGATCGACTACGACCTGAAATAGGTTGCAGGGAGCAACTGGATGCGGAAGGCGTAGGACCGTGTAGTGGCGTAAATTGGGGGAGGGCTTACGTCCAGCAGTGAATTGCCATAGGCTGATTTGATCGATGCTTCATGTTATATTTTCCTTTCAGATATTCTCATTTATTGCTGTTGCATGTCTAGTTATCACAACAGAGTTGAAGAAAACGAGCGCTAACGATGGCTCTCTTTTGGAAGCGGTGACAGCCACCATACTGTTCAGTATATTCGGAATGGGCGTTATTCTAAACATCGTGCTCCTTGTCGCGGGATTTCAGGTAGGTAGGTCACATGTGCACATATGTTAAGCAAAGCATTTAATACTAGTAGGGAAATCGTTGCGCTTATAGTTCAATCGTAAAATTCTTCGCTAGCTTAGGTTTTAAGAGTTTTTTAACCCTTGGATGTTTACAACTCCATACATACACACATATCGTCTTTATCTCCGAAAGGATAGGTAGAGGCATATATGCTTATACGCCCACATTTCACCATTTACATTTATGACCCACGTATTAGGTGGTGAGCCTATTGCTGTGTTGAAATGGACAGGCGCAGGTCGCCGCGTCCCGCAGTTGAATTTTTTCAAGCCGCCCATAAGGCCTTCAACTTGGCCAAGACGCCTTTGAAAGAACTCCTATTACCTAACCCGTAGACGTTCAGGAAAACAATATTCTAGCAATAAAGCTTCGTCCGAGGGTTTCTTTTCGGCCGTAGGCTGTTGTAGAGCACCGTGTGGTTTTAGCCGGCAAGAGTCCACGAAGATTTCCGCACAAAAAATAAGTCTTGCAACGACAGTCACAGTGCATGCAAAACTGCCAAGTTTCTTAAGTTTTTATTCTATTTTCGATGCAGAAAGACATAATGATGTTACGATTGTACCTGTACTACGGAGTAGTAACAACTTTGGCTGCATTGGTACCGACATTTATGTTGATCTCCAAAATGCATGTATTTGATGTCTGCGTGTCAGTATTGGCTATTTGTAAGTACTTACCTATTTAATTGTTTAACTATACACTTAAATAACCTTTCTTGACTGACTCATTCAAATCAGGCGTTACGTAGTGGAAATCCATTGCAGAGCAGTCATCTACTGCTACTGGAAGGTAGAGGGACCCACCAAAAGCCCTCGATTCGTAAATCCTTGCGCAACAGTCAAGCACCCTCAAGTCCTCAACTAATTGTGACGTTACAATATGATTAAATGAACTTCTCATAGAAACTGACGATATAGAGATTATATGTATAATTGAAATTGTCGTTTTAACATCCTACCGAGGACATACCCGAGGCTAGGTTATAGTCGGTAAGAGCCCAGCATGGCATCTATGAGAAATTTCCACACATAGAAAATAGAACATATTATGTACCTATACGATCGCTGTAATTATGTTATCCGGAGTAGTGCTCATTATTAGTACTGTACCTGGAGGGTACTGGATTGATAAATCGAGGGTGTGAGGTGGGTTCCTCTCACTTCTCACTTTTATTATCGTATAATTTTGAGTAGGTATCTACGTATTTTGGATATAATTGTCAATAACAATATTTACCGTTACCGAACCTATTCAATTTCAAGTAGTTAACCGTAAGGTTGTAAATGCCATTGAAACTGCTATCCGACTATTATAGTGTACAAATATTGGTTGTCACGAATAAGCGGTACTTGAGATGTACCTAACATGCTGTTTCATGACTTTATAGCCGCGAGCGCAAGCCGGCCACACACTCAGTACTAGCACCTGTAGATTAGAAGTCAGGTTGTGTGGCATTTCCTGAATTTTAAATTCCTCTTCGTGGATTGTCGTTTGCTAGTTTTCGTTTGGATATTTTATTTTATTGGAGATGGAGTTTTATTGAAGATAGCTTCAATATTTTTGTAATTTTTAATCGACTTCAAAAAGAAGGAGGACGTTCTCATTTCGACGTTTTTTAGGGTTCCGTACCCAAAGGGTAAAGAACGGGACCCTATTCATGAGACTTCGCTGTCCGTCTGTCTGTCTGTCTGTCTGTCTGTCTGTCTGTCTGTCCGTCAGGAGGCTGTATCTCATGAACGGTGATAGTTACAGAGTTGAAATTTTCACAGATTATGTGTTTTTGTTGCCGCTATAACAACAAATACTAAAAACAAAAACATAATAATATTTAAGGGGGCTTCCATACAACAAACGTGTTTTTTCGCGATTTTGTCTTATATATTAGGTAATATAAGGTATCCTTCTCAATTTAAATACGTTAGTTAATTTGAACATTTCATTAAGATCATTCATTCCCTTTACACCATGCAAATTAAATGAATACTTTAGGAGGTATAGCACAATCAAATGTTGCTGAATGAAATTATTTTCGTGTCGCCATGATTGAACATTATACGGGTCACATACTAACTTATTTTTCGACTTTCATCGTAAGTATTTTTTCTTTAAAAGTGAACAACGCTTTCAGCAGGCTACTTTAGGTAGGTGTAATATTTCAAAGATAGATATTTCATAGGAAATAGTAAACAAATAGTCCTTATTTTAGATTTTTCTCCAGTATAAACAATTTACGTACAAACACACAATTTATATTGTAGACAGTAGTTGTATATCGTGTTTAAAATGTCATTATTAAAATGTCATCAATATTCTGAAAAAGAAATTAAACATAGAGTTCGCAAACTCTTTTTGAAATATTATACTGTACCTACAGTAGCGAAAAATTCTAAATCTATGGTACCTACCTACCTTCACAAGGATAGTTAACACTTTATAGCAACGCGAACTGTGTAAAGACGCGCGTTGTATAACACTATAGAGCAACGCGAACTGTCGAAAGACGCGCGTTGTATAACACTATAGAGCAACGCGAACTGTGTAAGGCGTGTTTTAGTCGGTAGGAGTCATCCATTAAGGATTTTCCCTCTCGTTAAATAAAAAGAAAAAAGGTGGGCTCCCATGCAACAAATACGACTTTTCGTTGTTTTTTGGTGCGGAACCCTCCGTGCGGGAGCCCGACTCGCACTTGGCCGGTTATTTTATGTTCGTTACCTCATTACTTTCGATCAGGTCAACTGATTTCGCTAATTATTTTTTTTGTTTGAACCCTAGTGCTTCCCATGTGGTCTCATTATTATGGTTCTATATCCAAAGTTTAATTAACTGAGCCCTATTAGTGATATAACCATGTCCGTCAGTCAGTCACCAGGCGATATATGATGAACCGTGATAAGTATTCCGTTGCGGCTGCCACTATAACATAAAGACCGGTCAAGTGTGAATCGAACTGAAAATCGAACGCACAGAGGGTTCCGTACAAAAACGGCAAAAAAAGCTAAAAAATATGACGTATCTATGTTGTATGGGAGCGGAAACCCTCCTTCCGAGTTTACAGATTTTAGTATTTGCTGTTATAGCGACCACAGAGACATATTAGGTATCATCTGTGAAAATGTCAGCTCTCTAGACATCACGGTTCCTGAGATACATCCTCGTGACGAACAGACAGACTTTGTTTAGTTAGTAGACAGACAGACAGACGGCAAAGTCTCATGAATAGTGTCCCATTCTTATCTTTTCTTTTGGGTACGGAACATTGCAATCAAAAACAGTGCAAAATTGATATTGAAGGGGCTTTCATACGACAAACGTGTCTTTTTAAAGCTAAAAATCATTAAATGTTATTTTATACCATAATCTATCCATGTATCCAAGTTCAGCCAGATTCGTTCAGCAATTAGAGCGTGATTAGATAACAAACATCACAATACATATACAAACATTTTCACAAACTTTTAAATTTATAGTTGAAGTAGAATGCGTTGTTACCTAACATTTCTAATAATTTGATGCAGTGTTGACCAATGAGCGCTTATCTTTGCTTATTCTTGCGAAAGTCTATTAACCTTTACTGAGAATAATAAATTAACCTTGTAGTAAAATCAATAATCGTATCCGAACACATTCCACATTTTCGTAGAAGTGTATTTACGATTTTAAAACGAATGTTGTGAATTGTGGAATGCGTGAACGTGATCTCACATAACATTAACAAATTGTTTTCGCGGTTTACACAAGGTCTGTGTGTAAACTAATATTTTCTTCTATATATTAAACCTTCTATATAGTAGGTAATTCTGTGACTGATTTTTTTATACCACTAAGGTGGCAGACAAGCATACGGCCCACCAGAAGGACCGGTGGTCACCGCAGCCTATGAACGTTTGCAACACCAGTAGTGCCACACTCGCGCTGCCGACCCTGTAAAAACCTTCTAAGACTGTGTGATCTATCTATCAATATAAATACCCTGAACTCGATAGGTAATATTTATAGCTCTGGAGCACATGTCCTGTCCTTATGTTCGTGGTCTGCCATAATAATATTGTAGTAGCCCTCTTGTCCACTTATTGTTTCTTTAACACGTTATTTTTCTGCTAAATCGTGCTGTTGAGTGACAAACGCAAAATGAATAAATCAGTAAATATACTTACCATTTAAATACTCATAACTTAGATACTTATTGGCAAAGTTAGATATAGGTAGGTACTTACTCGATGTCCCTATGCCTTTTTTATTTTTACGTGAGGGAAATTCCTAAGTGGATGCAATGCTGGACTCCTACCGACTAAAAAATCTCACGTATCCTGCCTAACAGCCTACGGTTGAGAGCATCGGGTGTCACTATGCCTATCTTATGATCTACTCTATGTAAATATGTTAAGATATCCCTTCATTCCCAGTAGTTCCGCGACGTAACTAGTGAGACTTTATGTCCCCCGTGCCGGAACTAGTGAGACGTTTTTTCCCAGTAGTATCGATGATAAAATGATTAACCTACCTCACTTAGGTATCAGTATATGCCAAGAATGACCCGAAAGTCATTCCAATTCTAATTCTAGCATGCTCCTTGTTGGAAGCTCGTGCAGACGGGCAACACATAGCAACAAAAGGTTCCAAAAATATTGCTATTAATGTTTTCGCAGGCATGCAGTGGTATGTTATTGTGATGGTAAGGAGCGAGATTATCAAGTTGGAACAAGCACAATTGAGAGAACGATCTGAAGAAGCGGTTATCGTTGATATACCAGACAGGGAAACTTTACTTTGAATATTATAAATGAGATTTGAGTACATATTATTGTATTTATTGATACCTATTATGACCTAACTTTACTCCATAAGTTACAGTTGCTCTGACTAGTTTGTTGGAGCCCAGAGTCCGTTTTGAATTGATTGACTAAAAGGAGCTGAAACTGTGATTTTTTCCAGACACGATTGACATGGAAATATTTTTGTGATTGGTATGAAGGAAAAAAATTCATGTCATTGTTTAATGGATATTGCCAGGTCCACGCTATAAACAGTACCTACTACCTACCTATATAACGTTTCAAAATACAATGAACATTACTTGGTTTTATGAATGAACCAGTCTTACTTACGGCGTAGTTAACTATAAACAATCTGAGTATTTCATAATGAGTTCAAAGCAACCGCTTTTGTGCAAAGATCACGCTCACACTAATGGCGCCAAATTACAAAATAAAATATGGCGGAAAGATATTGCCGAATTTTCATGCGATGCACAGGTGGGTGCCCTTAGGATATCGAGTCGTGACTTACTCCAGCCGGACCTTTGTCAGGAATTCAATGGAGTAAAGATAAGGTTGGGTTGAAAACGGCACCACATATTGTATTGTGACTACTCCAAATTGGCAATTTACACCAATCATGTCGAGCAAAGGACACCGCAACACGCAGTGTACAGTTTTGGGTTACGGAAGCACCTACTTACTGGGTGGTTCAGGCATGCATCCATCTTTAGATGTCTTTGTTTAAAGATAGTGTAGTTTATCACAGTCAACTGTTGGATAAAGGCCTTTCCCAATTTTCGCCCATTTTGGGAGGACGATTGATCTTTACTATTTTGGCCAGCCCGGCTGGTACCGAGTTGTGTTGACTGTGTCTGTCTACCAATACTAGGCAGGAAGGGCCAGCGGCTTTGCATACTGGTAGTTGCTGTTCCGGCTTAAGCTATGTGCAATTAGATCTCAATCCACTCCGAACTCTGGCTTCAGAGGTACCTCACTGGGTACCTCTGAAGACAGAGTGCGGAGTAGGAACTCTCTACTATCTAATACTATCGACTGTGTTGGGCAGCTAGTCTGTAGCGGGTAATCTGGTGTAGGCACTAAATGTCTGCGGCTATGAAGGATAAGCACTGCATGATGTGTAGAACGTCCAGTATTATCGGGATTTCGGGAGTTTCAACATGGTGGGTGTTGGACCATTCAACATGGTGAGTTGAGTTCCTAACTGCATCTGTGCGGAATTGAAACCTTATTGTGGTCGACCAACTCCATCCACATTAGACTCCACGCTTATGCTTATCCTTCTAAATGCGTAGTGCAACGTTAGAGGATTGAGCATGACACGATGGTGCCCAGATCAGCATACCATTCGCATTAAAGTCAATATAATCATCTATACTAATATTATAAAGAGGAAAGATTTGTTTTTTTGTTTGTTTATTTGTTTGTAACGAATAGGCTCCGGAACTACTGGACCGATTTGAAAACTTCTTTCACTGTTGGGAAGCTACACTCTTTGCGGTGAACATAGGCTATATTTTATTTTTTTCCTGTATACCCACGGGAACGGGAACTACGCGGGTGAAACCACGTGACGTCCGCTAGTACAACATAAATGTCTTATTTTTTAACGTTAGGACAATCCTGCAGTGATGCTATGCCGGACTCCTACCGACTAAAAACCACACGTATTCTACCTAACAGCCTATGGTTGAGAGCATCGGGTGTCACTATGCCGGTTTTGCCCTTGGAAGAATACTACGGGACTCTCAATAGACCTACCTACCACCAGAGATATCGCCAGAGTTTCACAGAGACCTAGGTGGGCGCCGTAGATCCTAAATAATATTTGTATGTACTACCCGTTCGCTCTAACTTTGCCGCTGGCGTAGAGGCGTATATTGTTAATTAGACGAAGTAAATTGACAGTAGCTAATGTCACTTGGTCATAGAAAATAAGCAACATTGTATGAAGAAGTGACATTAGTTGCTGTCAATTTACTTCGTCTGATTAAAAATTCGACTTTAGTATAGTGCCGAGCGGCAAAGTTAGAGCGAACGGGCAGTAGATAAAGTCACACAAGCAAAACCGCAATAACAAGGGGATAGAACTTATAAACTATCTAGGATCAACGTTCTGTAAGGTAGGTCAACAAAATAAGTAAGTATTTTTATATCTATATAAATATAATTTACTAGCTGATGCCCGAGCTTTGTCTGCGTAAATTCCCGCTTCCCGTGGGAACTTATTCCCGGGATAATAAGTAGCCTATGTGTTATTCCAGACTATAATGTATCCCTGTACCAAATTTCAGCCAGATCCGTTCAGCCGTTCGAGCGTGAAAGAGTAACAAACATCCACACTCACAAACATTCGCATTTATAATATTAGTAAGATATACCTACATAATGAATAGTTATTACAGTAATTGGCTATATCTGTTACATTACACAAGATACATAATATTTAAACGTCATCTGGTATTCGGCTGAGAAAAACATGGCGGCCGCAAATGGGCGGTACTTTTGCGACTGTTACTTTTTACCAGAGACAAGTTTAAGGACAAAGTAACAATGGATAGCAATAATAATTAACGACCTATTTCAGGCAAACACAATATTACTTCTAGAAATTATTTTCCTGATGTTAATGGTCAGAAGGTACTTACATATTTATTTTTTCGGGGATAACCGCGTTTATGATTCAGACCTTGATCATCACTGTAGTAACCTGATCGTCAAGGTACAGTGATCATCAAAGTACTTTCATTATGGCCATGTATGGATGGGTGACCATAACTTGTGCACTTTGTGACATTTATTTTTGAGCGCTTCCGTGCTTCAGAAGGCACGTTAAGCCGTTGTTCCCGGTTGCCAGTATAATGGCTGTCGTTAAAATAAGTTGAAAGCCTTTATGGGCGGCTTGAAAAATTTTAGCAGCATGCAGTCACAATCTGCGCCTGTCAATATCAACACGGCAATACAGCTCATCTATTACGTGGGACAATTTCTAAAAAAAGGGGAAATGTGGGCATAATGGGCATATAATTTGCATATACCTCTGCCTACCCCTTCGGGGAAAAAGTAGTGACTATATGTATGTGATGTACCTTGATGCTTGATGTTTCGACCAGGTTGCACCGGGGTCGTAGTTAATATACCTATAATAGGCCTCTTGGATATCGTGCCGAAGCTACGGCAACGCCAACTGTCGGTTGGCGGCGACAACTCGAGGTCGTTCTTCACATAACAGTGAACATATGATTTGCATATAAGTCGCTACAAATTTAAAATTATTGTTTTAATTGATGTAAAAAGAAATTGTTTTCGTAATATTATGAGCCGAATTATAATCAAGTGTGGATTCCAGAATATTTATGCAGAATTCTTTCGCGAAAAATCTGTATCGAAAGTTCGTAGTTAGTTAGTTCGTAGTCGTTAGTAAATACACGAAACAATGAGATATTCTTTCAGTTTCATTGTAATTTTTTGTACGTAAATATTTGTAGGATTATCGCATTACTAATAACACGATGATCAAATCAATTAATTATTAATTAAGGGCATAAATTATATCAAAATGCTCAGGAGGTCGTCGAAATTCATGATGCAGCAAGTGGAGAACAAATCATCAGTGGAAATAATCCACCGTACGATGTGAAAGTAGAGGTATCTATGTATTAATTATTAAATCAATCAATAGTTGAATAATAATCTGAAAAAATCTATTTACAGCAACTTTTCAACCAAATACATGCAAAGCAGAAATGGAAAATGAAGATGTATCTCCTTATCAAAGAAATATAAATAGGTTTCGAAGGAATAAGTATTGGTCATTGAAATTAGATTTTCAGTAAACTGCATTTTTCATATCGGTATAAAGGAACATTTCCATTTTCTTGCATTATTAATGTTAAATTAGTAATATATAATCATTGGTGAAGAATATTTCATAAGAATAAGCATGAAATATCGAATCAATACTAATATAATATATTATAGATAATAAAACAAGGAAATAAAAAATAACTTGCACGTGATTCTCTAAAAATATCCATGCGAGATTAAAAATTAAACATGATTAACATTGTGCATGTTTGTTTCGATATTTATTTGTGCTAGTAAAATAAAACAATTTAAATAATAATTAAATAAAACATACAACACACGAGCAGAAAATTTGGCGTCTGTAATGTTCGATACGTTATAATTATCAAATCGTTATATTATTTATACTTACATTCTTCTGATGGCTTTTATCCACCCATCTCTTTTTTTAATTTCCCAATTTCGTCTCGGAAACGAATAAAAAGTCAATTCCCGATTCCGAGATTGGGAATTCTTGCATCTCACAACACAACAGTATCTCATACCACCCATTTTTCGTTTTTTGAGAACGTTTCTGAGAGAATTACAAACGTAAACCGTACAGCTGACCGGACTCTAACGTCCGCGTGTTGCCTAAATCGGCCACAACGCGGCGCCACTAGAGTTGTCCAAGAGGCGTATACTATCTGTGGTAGTACTAGTTAGGTACAGGCTTAAGGTCATAGCCCACTTAAACGACTCTGCTCCAACACCGCTCCCACCCAACACTGCCCTAAAAGAAGACTACTGCTCGCAGTCTACTCGGCGACAGCTAGCACGCACCCAGCAGTCCACACGGCGACAGCTAGCAGACGGCCAGCTGTCCACCCGCCGACCGCTCTCGCTTTTCGCAATAGACACAGTTCGCGATCGGTGCTGTAAGCGCGCGGGCACCGAGCCAACCGCTCGTCTACAACGCACGCCCTGCGAGGCGTCAACTCCCGAGCAGTCTGACGGCGGTAAGCTCGCTGAAAGCGAGCTGTCTGCTAATTGATGATGGCAATGTAAAATATATCTAAAGAGCAATATTTAAAGCCTATATTTAAATTATATTATTTTTGCCGGGTGGGAGCAGAGTCGTGTAATGACCTTAAGTTATCGTAGCACCAAGCTTTCAGGGTTTGAGGCCTAACGTTGTAGATGAGTAACGAAAAATATCTCCAAATACTAATAAATGCAACTCATTATTAATTAAAGAAATTACATAACAACGGCAGCAATATTCAGCTGAATTTAAAAAGTCGTAGCAGCCATCTTTAAAAAAGTAGAGGATTTAACTATGGCACTAAGGAGTTCTATAAAGGAAAAATGCACTTATTAGCCGAGGAGGGCGCATGGAGGGTTCTGCCTAATGGTTGCTATTCACGGCTTGAATGGAGACGCGAAATTGCCAACAATTATATACTCCTGCAATGATAACTGGTAGATGTTCTGCAGTAAATTCTCTTTTGGAGTGGTGTATCGCTTAGTGAAGACTCATCAGCTTGTAGTACATTTTGTTAGTTCTACAATGAATTTTCTCCAAAAAGTTTTTTAATGCAATATAAAGAACTTTTTTTTTTAAATTAAGGTGAAATGCATTTTTTAAAGGCATGTGTTTAAATCGATATCTGTATATTCCTTTTTTCTGAACTAAATATTTCAAAGGTATACCAAAAATACTGACTTGCACGCTAATTATGCACACTAAATAAATCAAATTGATTATACTGACTAATGGAATTTGTATAACTGTTTTACTGAACGAATAACTATTAATCAAAATAGTATATCTTACAATGATATTAAAACTAATATCTTACGATTCCTTAGTTCAACAAAAAATATTCAAACTTTTTTAGGGAAAACCATCGTCTAATTTACTTTTAGGAACATCGTTTATTATAAGTAAAACCCAATTTAATCAGTCACTACTATAAAATTAAATTTTATTGATCAAGAAAATAAAAGTCTGACCTAACCTAACCTATTCCGTTATATGATTGTACAATTTAGAGTGCAAGTTAGTATTTTTGATATACTATTCGTATTTCTGTTTTACAAATCATATATTCGATGTACGAACCATATTTTTGATGTGAATTCGACTAAAAAGTTCATCTCGTTCTGAATATTATTTAAGTTTTTTAAGTAGTACTTACATGTTTAGTTAATCAAGTGGTTTTTTTGCACAGCATTAAATTTTCTGGTTTGCATTCAGTAAATTAGTGGAGTTAAATAGTGTGCAGAAAAATTAAACAGATGTGCATTTAAAAATATCCTTTTTTTCAAATGCTACAAGTACTTACCTATTGCAGATCTTGACTTGAAAATTATTTCGAGTCGTTTAGAGCCAGTAGCAACAGTAGACCCTTATAGATACCCATCCTGTTTCTTATTATATTTCAAACATTTTATATAGGTTCCAGTTGACAGTGACATTGTTTTCAGCATAGTGTGGTAGAAATGACACAGTGTGTTTACAATGTGTCATTTGGTTTTGTACTATACTTTCGTGAAAATTATACTAATACCAATTATAATATAACTAGTTGACGCCCGCAGCTCCGCCTGCGTTAAGTTTTGTTCCCGTTTCCGCTTCCCATCGGAACTTATTCTCGGAATTAAAAGTAGCCTATGTGTTATTTCAGACCTATATCTACCCCTGTACCGAATTTCAGCATGATCCGTTCAACCGTTAGAGCGTGAAAGAATAACAAACATCCACACTCACAAACTTTCGCATTTATAATATTAGAAGATAGTAAGATATGTTATTAGTGCTAATACAGCACTGTTTTATTGATGTATTTCTATGTCTTACCCTTATTGTATTATCTCTTATCCGAACAGCTGCTAGTTGGTGCCACTCCAGAAGTGTGCTAGTAAACACTATCGATAACTGATAAAGTCTTGGCAGTCTTTTGGACATATGACTTGGCGATAAATAAAACATTTAAAACAAGTGTTCAAAGTTTTAATTTATTTCTATTATTATTTTCCTATGAATAAAAAAAAACTTACAAACTAAAGATGTGAATAGAGATGTACAAAATACAATTCGAAAAGTGTCAGGAAACAGAAGATTCTGAGTGACAGAACAATTTCGGAATCTAACTATTCTGATGGCTGCGGGCTGTACCGGGGCGAGGTGACGTCACAACATGGCCGGTGGGTAGGCAGGAGCCGAGCGGAGATAGGATCCGGTCATCCTGCCCATTTCCGGTCTTCACGCGGCCGTGACGCTTCCGGACACGCGTCGTCGGCGCTGCGACGCTCACGTTGATACTGCCACACTGGAAGTGATGATATTTAGTGTTATTATTAATTTAAATATATAGGTACTAGGTAATGAGAGTAGGAGATACTAAGGGTACTGTGATGCTATTAATTACGTTACATTTAGCTTTAAACAACGTGAGTAAATTAACATACAAGTTTTGTCTCTTGAAGTAAGTTTGTGGAAGTGGAGTTCTAAAAGTATTAAGTACTTATAGAAATTTGACAGGACAGGACATTAGAATAAAGGCTGCTCATGAGTACACCGGCGCTCATCAGGTACTGCAAGGTTTAAGGGGTGTTCAACTAAAGTACCAACAAATAGAGAAATGATAAATAGGAATTATTACAAACTAGCTGAACCCGCAACTTCGTTTACGTCACATAAGGTGTATGAAAGGAGAGGTATTTCTTCATCAGACTCATCAAGCAGCGTGTGAAACTGCCCTTTGCTAAATCATAAAAGAGCTTAAAGATTAAGTCTATTCTAAATTTAAGCCGACTAAGCCAACACGCCAGTTTAGATTTATCCATTTTTAGATTCATGTCTATGAATGCTTCTTTAAAGTGATATAACTTTTTTATTTATAAACCGATTGACATGAAGTTTACACTAAATGTTAAGTGGAATAAACTTCAACACAATAAAGAAAACCGCATTGCAATCGGTTAAGTGGTTACTGAGATTAGCGTGCACAAAGGTACAGACAAACAGATATACAGACAAACAGACAAAAATTCTAAAAATTATTGTTTTGGGTTCTATTGCGTTCATAAAGCCCCCCTATAATATTTTTTCTTATTTATCTTCCATGTACAGACAGCGACCTGCTACGATTTTATTATATGTATCTATCTATTGATTGATATTGATTTTTATTCTTCTATTCTGGCTAAGATTGTTGAAATGGAACATCTACACTTTGCAGCCAGAGGTCTGCTAGTTGGATAGGCTGTTAAGGATAGGCTGTGTAAGCAACTGCCGTCTGACCTACTGAGGACATCCGTTCATCATTCAACTGATTGTTGCTACTTGGAAATTTAGAATAAAAAAAAAACTGACACTTCCAAACTCGAAAGTTTGACCGCTCAGCGTCTGTGTCATGACGTCACACGACGTCTGCAAGAGTTTTGTAGAATGAATTCGTTTGTAGCTAGAATTGAACACGCCTGTTGTCATCCCCTCGGCAGTGTGAGTGCGCTATCTTCAATCTACAAGTTTTCGAGTGAGTAGGTACCCTGGGAGTTCCCGGCACGTTGCTACCGGGGTTTTAATGAAATTATATAATATTCTTTATTCATTCATATCATAGTTGTGTACGTGCCAAATCTCTTCCAACTACACAGTAGCAGTAGTTTTTTTTTAAATTATATTTTGAAGGATTTTTATATTTTGAAGGCGTGAATTGGGAGCAATTCACGCCACAGTACGCGGTCCTTCGCCTTTCGCATCCAGTCCCGACCTTTACCAGGTCTTCGGTATATCTGGCGGGTGAACGTCCTACCCTACGCTTACAGAGTCGCGGTCTCCACTCTAGAACTCGTTTGTTTATTTAACAACAATAATCTAAGAATCATCTGGATTATATTTAACTAACACACCTAAAAAAAAAAACCAGAGTAACACTATGATTTTACGAATGTATGGCCATGAGTGTCTCTATAAGTCCATGCCTCTATAAGGCCATGAGTGTCTCGTCTTGAAGTCACTGGGTGAAAAAAAAACTCATAATTATCAACAAAATTCTATCAAGTAGTTGGACGTCATTGGACGTCGGACTGAGGCCTTCTTCGATATAATTTCAAAATATTGACAGGTGCCTGTGGGCCACCTGACAGCGGTCGCCCCATATGTCGGTATAGTGGTGGCTACGAAGGCGCACGCGACCTACGCCCTTACTAATACACATTTTATATATTTTGTAGACATCCATTGAGAGTTATGTTACGAACACAATCAATATTGAAGACAAAATCCAGTAAGGTATATCGTCTTCGAATAAAACGTAGCTATATCATTGATAAGCAAATATAGTCCTTAAAGTATTAAATAGCTTAAGGAATAACGAATAAAAGGTATAAGTAAAACAGTAAGAGATTGTTAAGTGTAATTAAAGTCGTATTTTGAGCAACGCCCTCTCAATTTGCTTCCCCTTTTCTTGTGGGTGTCGCGACATGTGCGAAGTGCCACTGTTCACTAGTTTTTAATCATCTGACGGATAATTTTAGCTGGTGCACTTAATTATTTTAATTAATGTGGTTTCTTACTCATCATCATCATCGGAGCATTATTGCCAGTTGATCCGACGCTGTTACTTTTTCAGCGTCTGGTATTCGATATCTACACATTTATTTAGTTACTAGCGGACGTCACGCGATTTCACCCCGTGGGGATACAGCAATAAAATATAGCCTATGTTCACCGGGAAGAGTGTAGCTTCCCAACAGTGAAGGTATTTTTCAAATTGGTTCAATAGTTTCGGAGCCTATCGATGCAAATAAACAAACTATCAAATATTTCCTATTTATAATGTAAAGTAAGAAAATCTGTCTTTGTTGTTCTGGTAGGTATTATTAGTTGTTTCTATATTGTCCGATGCTAATTACTGTATTTTTTGTAAAACAGACTGTTGTTGGCTATCTGATATGTTATCTGAAAAATGGTTTTTCCACTTTATTTTTTTTTACTTTTCTCGCCTCCGACTGTCGTCCTAAACTATTGCATACAAAAAAGAAAAAGAAAGAATGAGAGAAAATTATCTTTATTTTAAATGCAACAACACTGTATGATCTGAAACAAAAAAAAGCGCCTTGTGGAGTCAACTGGTGACCCAAGGGCTGGCAGTTTTCTCGCTCAACGAATAGGTATTGCTATTCAAAGGGGGAATGCTGCTATTCTTTTGGACACAATGCCACGGGGGCCTTATTTAGGTTTAGTTTAGATAGTAATAATGTAAATATATAATGTAATTATGTTTCACTGTAATTTTTTACAATAAATGTTATCTAAAGCAACATAAATACGTAATAGATCATCACTGCTATCATCCCATACGGGGATTTCGACCCTATCACAGTTGGTGTTGAAAGGCACCATATTTCATATTTATTTCTCAAAAACTAGCAGAAACTAATTTATTAGAAATTCAAAATTAAATAGCGAGTATGGCGTGGACGGGCGTGACGAAAAATAATATTTTGTTTTTACGTCATTTTTGGACGTGATACGACTGACAAAAGGGTGACGACGCCGTTTTACTCTGAGACAAAAAGGTTGAGAGCGAGACGAATTTACGTATTTCGATGTAGGTACGCGTCGTACAAATTTCAGGTAAAATCGATGTAAGTATCATATAAAACGATATTTGAATGGCATTTACATAGTCTAGATAGGACGTTTTATAATAGTCACTAATAAGATAATTCTCGTCGCATTTTAAGTTACTATCGTAGTAGGTACCTACTCGATTTTCTCCTTGCTTCCTTTATCTAAGTCTACCATATCTTAAGCCTTTATAAGCCATTCAGCTTCTTGGAATTTTTTTTTTTTTTTTTTTTTTTTATACTACTTAGGTGGCAGACAAGCTAACGGCCCACCGGAAGGTTGGTAACCGTAGCCTATAGACGTTTGCAACACCAGAGGCGTTACACACGCGCTGCCGACCCGGGCGCAGGTTGTGACGACCCACAGTTGAAATTTTTCAAGCCGCCCGTAAGGCCTTCAACTTGGCTTAACGACTGTCATTTTACTGACAACCGGGACCAACGGCTTATCGTGCCTTCCGAAGCACGGAAACGCTCGTAAATAAATGTCACAAAGTGGTCCACGTGGTGGTCACCCATCCATATCCGGCCATAGTAAATGTTGCTTACTGCAGTGATCGTTTACAGAACACTGAGTCCGCGGGGCCACGAGCGCTCTTTTTGATTCACGGATCTTCATCACGGAATTGATAAATGTTGAACAACCAACAAGAAAGGAACCAAGGAGATCCTGCCTACCCCTTACCCTTGTGGTAGGGAAGAGTTTGTATCGTGTCCTAACTCCTAATGGTTAGAAAAATTCATTTTTTTGATTAATGTGAGGGAAATTCTTTCATGGATGCTATGCCGAACTCCTACCGACTAAAAAAACCTCACGTAACGCCCAACAGGCTACAGTCGGGAGAGGGTAAGCACTTGGAAGGAGGTTCCAGGACTGCGTATTTCAACATGATATTTATCTTCTGTAGTTTACTGATTGGATTTATAAATATTTTTTTAATTTGAACTTTAAACACTTGAAATGTATGGTGTTCCTCGGCTTACCTCTTTTCGGGGTAAAGGGGGGACTATACTTATTTATGTATAATTATATAATTATTATGTACTAGCTGTGCCCGCGACTTCGTCCACGTGGAATGTAAAAAAAACGTAGCCTAAGTTACTCCTTATTACATAAGCTATCTGCCAGTGAAAGTCCCGTCCAAATCGGTCCAGCCGTTCCAGAGATTAGCCGGAACAAACAGACAGTCAGACAGACAGCCAAAATTTTAAAAATATTTATTTTGGTATGTGTACCGTATATACATTCATATGCATGTAGTAGAAAGCGGTTATTTTAATATTACAAACAGACACTCCAATTTTATTTATCTGCATGTATGTATGTATAGATGTAGTGATTTTGACACCCTTTTACTTTTCTTTGTTAATTAAAACCAGTGGCCCATTTATATTAATTAGACGATCTTACTCTATACTACAGTGACCATGTGTGCGTGTGGTAATTTCGATGTCGTGATGAGGATAGCAACCCCGGAATACAGGTAACACCTAAACGTATCAGCAATTCCTTTCCTTGGGTCGATTAATATCGCCATATGTTTTAGTGGGCCACCGATTTCTGTTCCAAATACGTTCTAATTTGACGTATCTAACACGATCCTTTGAGGGTTAATGCGATTGGTGTGGTTTCCAAAACAATTCTTTTGAAAATAACACTTAATAGATTGTATCAAGACAACATATTTATAACGCATAATTTTCAAATTTAAAAAAAGGATAAGGTTCTGTTTTAGGTGTGTTCAAAACTGTGATTATAGGTAGGTATGTTTTAGTATCACAATCAACTCGCTGTGATAGATCATATTGGTTAGGATACTTTTTGTACTGGGAGTACTATCTAAGAACTACTAAAGCAACAAACACACACACACACACACACACACACACATACACACACACACACAATAGAAAACTAGACCAAAGCACACTAGAAAGTCTGCATTCGACAAAAATCAGTATGACCAAATTTAAACATTTACCACAAAGAATTCCACGTTCAAAATCGTGACACCAGCTTCACATATTTCGCATAACAAATGGTTAAAGAGCATTTAAACAATTTTTGTTGTCTCCGTGTACTATTAGCAGTAATGAGACATAATGACAATATGTTCGTATAATCAGGACATCAAATGATGCTCAATGCCCCTGGCTGGCGACACCACTACTACGGGTAACGAAAGCTGTAGTATTCGAACCATTGTCGAAATAAACAAAATTTCGTTTTCTTGATTACGTTTGGTAGAGTTTAAGGACGCTTGCTAATAAGATCTCCTAGGTCCACCTAGATTAAGTCCCATACTAAATTAAGAGACAAAGAAAGCCAATCAATTCAGCCTATAACAGTCCACTGTAGGACATAGGCCTACCCAAATTTCGCCACCACACACGCTTTGTGCATCCAGTCAATCCCTGCAACCTTCTTTAGGTCGTCGGTTCATCTGGCAGGGATTCGTCCTACCCCTCGTTTACCAAGACGCGGTCTCCACCCCAGAACTCGCTTGCTCTATCAGCCATCAGTTCTTCTACAAAGAAAGTAGGAGTTTGGATAAAAGTTTTCTATTAATTTAAGAGGTCTGATCAGCAGTTTGGTGCTTGCCAGTAGTTTACAGGCAGAAAAGGTATAGTATGAGATACTAGATAGTTAGTATGTATGATTTAGTATAGTAGATATGTAACGCTACCGAGAGGCGAGAGGTCACTTCTCAAATACTACTAAGATCACTTACTTGCGATTGCTTGCTTGTGATCTCTTACAGAGGCACACCGACAAGGCTTTAGAATAACACTGCCAGGCATTCCACAGGACATATTCGCCGAAAAAAATGGCAATAAGTAATGTTGTAATGCCATTATCTGTGTTTTCATTGCATTTGTAGACAAATTAGAGGAGTCGCCTGCATCAGTAAACTAAAACCCCTGGCACGTAATACCTCACAGTTTGTACGCGCCAGGGGTTGTACCTTTGTGAATTAGGTTAGTAAAAACCGTTCGTGATGTCACACTGGGAGGAATATGGTACACCGCAGGGGTTTTACATTTAAACCCACACCACACGTAACCGTGCGAATTCATCGCGTCACACTGTAATTCATACGGCATTCACAAATTTATTGTAATTTCTACTAGTACTTACTCACTAGAAATCCGGGTTAATGATGACTAATTTCCGAATTATATTGTAAGTAGATGTATAAGGTATATAAAAAGATAGAGTAGATAATACAAGAATTAGTCGGTTGGGATCTCAACGGTCAAGCTTCAGAAGACGCAGGTTCGAGTCTAGCTTGAGAGCGATAAGTTTTTCACATTAAATTTGTGATTTTGATAGCATATCAAACTTTACAAAGTTTTTTGTAAATATTTTGTGTTTACAAGAGAGAAAGAAAAAGTTTCGAGTATTAGGAAATATAGGTACTAATTCGTTCATTTCTTAGTAGTGGTCTCAAGTTCGCGTGAGTCAGTCAATTCACTTGCTGAGATGCCTTAAGCTTACGTTTAGTGTGACTGAACCGTGCCAAATGAGTGTAAATCGTGATCGGAACACTGCAGAAATATTTAACTGTCATTTGCGGTGACGTGTCTTTCAATTTTGTCTCATCCTTAGGGTACAGGCCACGCTTTGTAAAACGCGTATCTGATAAAGTATTTAAGTTTCAGCTTGCAGCGCTGTATGACAGCTTTTTACGAATTTCTCTAGGTGAAATAATTGTGTAGAGCTTGTTTCTGTAGTGATTTCAGCCTGGTGACAGTATGTCACGGCTAACCGGCTTCGGCTAAACGAAGCTTATTCTCCAAGCAACACCCGAACAAACCCCCCAAAAACACGGGTTAGCACCCGAATCCCCCTAGTTTGTTGGAATCCTGGGAACATCCTTCAGAGGGCTAACTTGGGGCTCCCAATTGTGTAGGCAGGAGGTAGGGAACTTGTGGTTTTCAGTCGGTAAGAGTCTGGCATAGCATCCATGACGGATTTTTCACATGTAAAGAAAAACTCGTAGCTTCCTCAGTGTTCAAGGTTCTCTAGTGGTTTCGTCTTGAAAGAGAGAGATAAAGTTAATTTCCACGATGAAATTCATACTAAGTATGCAGTATAAAGCATAGTTTATCTACATAGAACATGGCAGAGGTCTAACTTCACATTACTGTTGCAGCATTTGGAATCTATAATTACAGCGAAACATACTAAGTGATTATTGAATATTTCGAGTTAAATAGTTTCTGGATAGACAACCTCGGAATGTGAAGAGAGTTTTGTATCCACGAACGTCAGCCTGCGCGTCGGGCGATGGTGTCTCAAAGGGTAAGCGAGTTTAATGAGCCTTGCGAGTGCATCGTCACGTCTTGTAACGAGCAGAGCATACCGTAACTCCATGTTTAACTGTTATTGCAAATATACTGAGAAAATTACGAAGAAGTTTCTAATTAATATTATTATGATGGGTCGTTTTATGGTAAACGCGTGGATACCCAGAAAGATGATGAAGTTATGACGCTAGAAGTCTTAAATGTTCATGATCTTACTTACTGATGCTCGCTAATTTCTGCCATCCGTTACCAGACCACCCGAGAAGATTTCTTTATAAATTAACAAAAGTACCTACAGCAACTATACAGTTTGCGTCTTGCCTGCAAAGTGATTGTGGGTGCAAATGTTCAGGAACTATGTACCTATAAGCAAAAACTGGCAAACTTCTTGGAAAACCTGAGGGACCATCTTCTGCGTTAGCTACAATATATGTTCCACCAACTTAAATCATAATATGATTTCTCCACAAAAAGTCGTCAAGAAGAACAATAATTATGGTTGTATGTTTGACCAAGGAACAACCAAGCACAAGAAGTTGAAACAACGCGGGTGAAACCGCATGACATCGACTAGTATTAGATACAAAGGTCCGCCAAAACTTGAGTTTTCCACAGAAACATTAGCCTTCACTGTAAGAAACGGAAGCTCTACATCAATTTTGTATCGAGAGTAGACCCAATGCCTATATATTTTCATTAACAATTTTAGCTATTTGTAGGTTATTGTGTCAATACAGTAGCTTTTCTGACCAAAAGACAGACAAAGATTACAACGGAGACCCACCATTAATATCAGTAAGAAACAATAAAAAGCTGCAGTTTGAATAATAACTGTACACTCGATACCCGGTGCGCGCGCGCATATCGTCCAACCACATCTCACACCAACCTGCGCCTCGTATCGCATTACACATAAAATATTTATTATTTATAGTGCATAATTAATAAAAACACACGGGAGCTACAAAAACAAGTAGCCCAAGATCTCGAAGCCAGGAAGCTGTAATAACTCAATCGCGAGAACATCGCTCGGCTCGATTTGTTTCAGTCCAGATTGGATCTCCGGCGACTCTCGCGCACAATGTAAACACTATTTTATGCGCTTGCAGTATAGTAGCATAATGTATAACATGATACTACTGTATACTCCTAACAAAATTGTTTACGGGAAAATTTTACGACTTGCTGTGTGGAGACGAATATGTGCGTATTATGTAACCCGTCTTGGCGTACAGTTGTTAATAAGCTTTCTTGTTACGTGAACGAGCCGCGAGGAACTTTCTTTAATTATAATGTAATTAAAGTTATTACAGTTATCTAATAAAATAAATTAACTTGCCTTTGATGGATGAGTGTGGAAATATTAAACAGCGAATTATGTTATGTTAAAAGATTTGCATGGTATGACATGCAACTTTTTGGAGCTAGTTACTTGAAGATGAAGATATTGATGAGTATCTTATACTTGAAGATATTATATCTTTTTGGAATATGTCAGTACACCACTAAGCCATATTCCGGGTATGCACTGGAAAGTAGAAAAAATACACATAGGTACCTAAATCCAATCATAAATGATAAGAGCCTCGTCTTCATTCGAGATGCAGAATGGTGAAAATTCCTCCAGGAAAAGTCTGGAATAGCAATATTCGTCTTATGAATTGAAAGAGGGACATTTACTTGTCTTTATTATTATTACTCTTCATCAGAAAGGGCAAAACCTGAGACGACAGTAATTTCAACAGTAATTCTTCCTGTAGACTTTCCAAACGTTTGGGCGAGAAACGGGCGGTCTGGATTGTCTAAATCCATTTATAACTTGATATATTATTTTTGACGAATGGTGAAACTTCCTCAAGAAACCGTCTGGACAGCAATGTTTAACCTACGAAATAAAAAGTAGGTACTTGAGAAATATTATTCGTCTTAAATAACTTATATACAAAGAGAAAGATTTACGACTGATGTCCGTAGGTATAAACCTACGGACATCAGTCGTAAATCTTTCTCTACACTTTCTAGTTGTATCTATATTTGACGTTTAAATATTATCTGGATTATTTTCTCCACAAAGTTCAGTAGATCCCAATTACTTGCGTACAGTATACAGTAGCACATCAAGCCAATATCATTGTTTTAAATATATGCCTGAACAGTAGCGTTATATCTCCATAAACTATTCTCATATAAAGCATATTCTAGATTTATTAAAATATATTCATATTTAATGTAAGCAACATTTCACAGTAGCCGTAAGAAATGCAGTTTATATTCTTGACGGAGGAGTATGGGCGATAGGCCCCCGCATGGCCGGCAGTCGCGTGGGCTTGAAATATGACTATTGTATGTGTAGAAGACTTTATTAAGAGCCTACCAGACGCCAAATTGTTAAAAGAAGATAGAAGATATATAGTTTAGCGTGCAAGAAAGAGTGAGATGCGATCTGGTTTTGTGCGCTTTTAACGAAATAAATTAATTATAAAAAAACTATAACCAATATGAAAAAAATGCTCTAGTGCAAATGAAGATTTTACTATTGTCTTTCTTATAAATATTTTATATTATAAAAACAACTTATAACATACGAGATATAGGTTAAAATTTCAAGAAATCGAGGTATTTTCAACACAAAAATCTATCGAGGATTTTTTCAGTAATCGTGTTTCGAGCCTAGAGCGTTTTTAGTTCATGAACTGAAGTTGTCTGTGTTCAAATTTTAATTCAGCAGACCTCACGAGTCCTGAGATCTAGATCAAAGTAATAGTCTATTTGGCGTCATATGGACTCTTAAAGTACTCGTGGAAATGCAACAATGACCCCGGTGGTCGCGCTAACTTAATCTAAGAGAAGGAATCCGCAATGGGAATTTTTGTGCCAGCGGATTATCTAGATCGAATCTAGTTTAGTTTGAGATTTTTTTTTAAATATTGGAGTAAGTATTTGCTTTTTAACCAGACTTTTTGGATTACATATTTGTGATGTATTTCTTCCAACATTACAATACCACCTGGAAGACCCTACGCTCATACCAACTCGGACGGTTTCTGGTGAGGGGGTGTCATGCTCGACCATACAAGTGGGAGAGTAGGGCAGCGCCTCCCAGGGACTAGCATTCTTCCCATGCTACCGAGCGGGTGGTCAGGTTGCGGATAGACCGCCCCGTACCTGTTACAGGGTGCGGGGACGCCCTTAATGGGCCCCGGACAAGGGAAGGGCGGCGTCTACGAATCCAGGTAGACGACGTTGATCCCCTAACCCTCGATCCCATGATCCATAACATCCACTCCCTCCCGACCCTCCCCGCCCAAACCCTAGCTCCATCTCCCTGACGGACTGGCGGGTCCCCGACTGTCGGAAGCGTGAGAGCAGAAGTGGTCGGGCTGATGCGCACGTCAGGGAAAATACCCCATCCTGATAGTCCTTTCCCACCCACACCACACCTGGGCCAGGGGCGTTGGCTGGTCGATTATCACTAAGTTGTGAGAGTCGGCAGGGCGGCGTGACTGGCGGGTACAAATCCTCTCCAACATCCTCACCCCTCCACTCCTACCCCTCCCCCCCAAACAATCACCGGCAGCCCCGGTAAAACCAAAATAATTATGAGCGCTGGTAAAAAGTTTAATGTACCACAAGAGGGTACCGGCGGAGCCGGAGAATCCCTCCCTGAGCCATTGAGTGGCATGGGCAGCTCCGACGTATTTGTGGAGGAGCAATTGGCGCGACAAACGACAACAAACAGTAACACCACAGAAACACAGAGGGGACATGTGCGTGCCGGAAGGACTATATCTGAGTCTCTCGGGGACGACATGTCCAGAGTTAGGTTAAACGAGGAGGGCTGGATCCCGAATTCAAGGTGGAAGCGCCTCAAAAAAAGGAAGAAGAAGGCTCAGGGACAAGCAGGCCAGGGAGCTGCCACAGCCAACACGGCTGAAGCGGCGGAAGGGCAAGCAGTCCCCAGGGCCAAAAAGGTCAGGAGGCAAGGCACCGACCCGGGTGAGCAGACAGCGCAGCTTCCACCGAAGCGCCCAAAGCGTCAGCCCGATGAGGGGGCCGAGGTGCCGCGAAGATCTATAGCAGGTCCAAGCGACTTCTCGGTCATCGTTCATCGGGACGACGGGGCGCCGATGGATGGTGCGATGGCTGCGGACGTCAGGCGGAAGCTTACGAGCCACATAGGAAGAGCCATAAACGCCGGAACGCGTGGGCTGAGCCTAAATTTTGTGGCCTCAGGCCTGGTGGCCGAGGGCTTCTACCTAGTCACACCGGGGAATGAGGAAACCATGGAGTGGCTGCTTGGTTGCGACTTCGGCGACCAAGATGGAGTTCCCCTGAAGGCCAAGAGAATCCAGAAGCATAGGATCACAATTTGGCTCCCTGGAAGCGCGGAGGACCACATCATGGATCCCATGGTGTTTATCAGGGCCCAAAACGATTTCAGGGAGGAGGAACTTAAGATATCACAGTGGGTGCCTATCCGCAGGGATACACTTCCTCTGGGAATGCGACTGGTGGTGGGCGTCCCAGAGGAGGTAGTGGGGCTGGGACCCGTGTGGATAAACTACCAAGCCACACGAGTCCTAGCCCGGCCGCTCCCACTGAAAGGCTCTGGAGACGGCAGAGAGGAGGAGAGCCTACAGCAGGGAATCGCACCTGCTGGCAGTAGCGACATCGCCCAGCCGGGGACCTCTACAGGAGGTTACACTGGGATATGGAGACCAAGCCAGCAAAGGGCCACTCCCAATACAGCATCCTCTAGCACGGGAAGGGGGGCGACTCCAGGCAGCACGGGCGAAGGGCAAAAGGAAGTTCCTAGGGAAACACCTTATGCGAATCGCGAAGCTGCTGAAACCCAGCAGGCAACCCCCAACCTCAATACACCTACAAACACACCACGCCACCACTCCCCTGCTCTGCGGAATGACATCACTCCCCCGCCGAGTGTAGCGCGGCTGCAACCGAGCTGGTGTGGGGAGCGGGCCGCAGGACCCGACAGCAAGTAGGGGACACATTAACACACTAACACACACACCAACACTCACCTACACACACACCAACATTCACACACGTACACTCTCAAGCACAAAACAAACATGAACACACACACAAACACAAAACAAAATAAAATATAAAATAGTACAACTAAACCTACACCACTGTCGCGAGGCTATGACTGAGTTCAGCCGCTATGTGGTGGGTGAGGCAATAGATATCGCCCTACTGCAAGAGCCATACGTATCGAAAGGTCGTATAACTGGGCTCGGATCTCTGGGAGGAGACATCTACTACCATGAGGATGGTGAGTCAACTCCTAGAGCATGCATCTATGCAAGCAGTAGGACGAGAACCATAGGACTAATAAAGGCGGATTGTTACAGTGACCTAGCCAGCGTCGAAATAACACTGGAGACGCGCAGGGAAAAAGAAAGGGTGCTCCTCGTCTCAGCATATCTACCGAGTGAGAGAGACTTCGAGCCGCCAACGCCAGAACTACAAGAAGTCGTTGAAAAGTACCAAGGTAAGAACATCCCCATTGTTGTAGGCTGTGATGCCAACGCACATCACATGGCCTGGGGCAGCACAGACTGCAACAAGAAGGGAGAACTACTTTTAGAATTTCTAAGCTCCTCTGATCTAGGGATAGTAAATGTGGGCAACACACCCACCTTTATCACTCGCACGAGGAACGAGGTGTTGGATATCACAGTCGCCAATGACAAGATAATCCAACACATCACAGACTGGAGGGTGGACGAAAGTGACTCCATGTCGGACCACAGAAGAATCACCTTCAGTCTGGAAGGCAGAATCGAAAGACTAATGATTAGGAATGCGAGGAAAACAAACTGGGCGGTTTTCGAAGACGAGATAAAGGAAATATGGAGCCCAGTACACGAAACCTCCATTCAAAGCAACATAGATTTAGAAAGGGTATCGAACAAGCTGGACGAAACTCTTCGGGAAGCGTACCATAGGGCATGTCCCCTTAGAGAAATCAAACCAGGCAAAGGACAACCCTGGTGGACGAAGGCACTGGGGAAAAGCAGGAAGAAGACAAGGCGAGCTCTCAGACAAGCCCTCAAGAAAGGGGACAACGAGAGCTGGCAATCGTATATGCAGACTAGAAATGCATTCAAAGACGAATGTAGAAAGGAGAGTAGGCAAAGCTGGAGGGCGTTCTGCGAAGGGGTTGAGAAGCAACCAGACGCAGCAAGACTGGTCAAAACGCTATCAAAGGCTCATGCCTGCAAACTAGGCAGCATAAGACAGGGGGATGAACTCATCACCGAACCTGCAAAGATTCTGGAAACTATGCTCAAAACGCACTTTCCAGAATGTAAAGAACACAAAGACGACACCGTATCGGCTGCACCGTTCATCGAGATCGGTGAAAGAAGGCCGAATAGTATTATAACTGAGGAACACCTACAATGGAGTGTTAGGTCCTTTCAGCCGTACAAGGCGGCAGGACCAGACGGTATATTCCCAAAGATGCTACAGACAGTGATAAGCTACATAGCTCAGGACCTTCTTGCTATGTACAACTGCAGCATTGAGTTAAAATACATCCCAAGAGCATGGAGGGAGGTAAGAGCAGTATTTATACCAAAGCCAGGAAAACCCTCTTACCAGGAGGCAAAGGCCTTCCGGTGCATAAGTCTCTCCTCCTTCCTGCTCAAGATATTAGAAAAAATACTAGACCGACTGATTAGGGAACAAATAGATAAGAGCGGAAATCCTCTGCACGCAAATCAACATGCTTACATGGAGGGCAGATCAACGGACACTGCCCTCCATAGCCTGGTCAGTAGGGTGCAGAGGTCAATAAACGCGAGACAGTACGCATTAGGATGCTTCTTTGATGTAGAAGGGGCCTTTGACATGGCCACCCCTGAATCAATAGAGGCCACCCTAAATCGCGAAGGAATTGACAGAGATATATCAGAATGGGTGAAACACATGCTGAAACACCGACTGATACAGGCAGAGATGGCAGGCATCACGATTAAAGCACGGGCCAGTAGAGGATTCCCACAAGGGGGATGCCTATCACCGCTACTATGGTGCCTGCTAATAGATGAGCTAATCAGCAAACTTAATAGAATGCATATATACGCACAGGCATACTCTGACGACGGGGTAATTCTTGTCACAGGCCAAGTGCTAAGCGTTATAAGCGACATTATGAACAGGGGCCTGAAGGTGGCCCTGGCATGGTGCAAAAGCAAAGGTCTTAATCTAAACCCAGATACGACTAAAGTAGTACTGTTCACTAACAAAAGAAAGATTAATAGCGCTGATCCGGTGAGACTGAATGACCAGGTTTTGGAAGTGGTAAACGAAATAAAATACCTGGGAGTCACGCTGGACAGCAAACTAACCTTTAAGAAGCACATTGAAAGCACATGCTTAAGGGCCAAAATGGCACTAATGCAGTGTAAAAGTGCAATAGGAAAAACGTGGGGGATAAAACCTGCGACAGTAATATGGATATACAAAGCTATAATCCTACCGAGAATCCTACACGGAGCAATAGTATGGTGGCACAAAGCCGCCAACAAGACAAAACTAGATAAGGTACAGAGGCTAGCGACCCTGATGACCACGGGTGCGATGAGGACCACACCAACAGCCGCGCTAGAGATCATCCTGGGGCTGCATCCCCTGGACTTAGAAATAAAGAAAAAAGCTGTTGAACAGTGGTTCAAGCTAAAGAGCATGGGCCTATGGAGGGTGACCCCAGCAGACGGCGGACATGCAAATATTAGCAAGGCATATGAGGACAAAATGTCAATGATCCTAATCAACAATGATCTTATCAGAAAAGAGAGGATCTTTGACAAAAAATATAGAGTTCACATAGGAACAAAGGAAAACTGGCAGATAGATGACAGCAGGGGCGCTATCTGCTACACAGATGGCTCCAGAATGGAGTCAATAAAGCAATCCGGTTCTGGAGTGTACATTAAATGCGAAAACGGAACTGAGATCAATAGACATATAAGCCTAGGCAAATACGCTAGCGTCTTTCAGGCGGAGATCAGCGCCATCACGGAGTGTGCGCAAATGGTCTCCCGTCACAAGACCAGAAAGGCAACCATATATAGCGATAGCCAGGCGGCACTGAAAGCACTGAATAAAGAAGAGATAATGTCAGCAATTGTCAAAGAGTGCAGAGAGTCACTCGACAGGCTGGCGGAAAGCACTCAAGTGAGTCTAGCCTGGGTGCCCGGGCACGCGGGAGTCCCGGGCAACGAAACAGCAGACAATCTAGCCCGAAAGGGAGCAGAAGAAAGCTTGGTGGGACCTGAGCCTGGGATTCCCATCGCTCACAAAATCACCAAGGGAGTAATCAGCAGGAGCATAACAGTAGAAACCAACCGCCGATGGAGATCATCGACTGGAATGAGACAGTCAAAGATCTTCATCAAAGGCATGGATGCGAAAAGAACCAGCCAACTGGTTAAATTGACCAGAGCAAATATGAGGCTGGTTATTGAGATAATAACAGGACACTGTCGCCTAAATAGGCACTTGACAGTGATAGGAGTTAAAGACGACCCCATATGCCCAGAATGCTTGGAGGAAGAAGAGACCAGTCTCCACCTACTGGCTGAGTGCCCAATGTACTCTCTAAGCAGATGGGAGACTATGGGCACGGACAGACTGAACAAAGAGGATCTGGAACTTTTGAAGGTGGATCAGATAGTCCGATTCTGCAAGGACACTAGAAGATTTGACGGGGCGCCGTGAAGAAAGCTGGGATACCCAATCTAATCCCAGAGAGGTGGATGGGGAAATGGACGAAATGGGCAGCAGAATAGGCGGTCGGATCGTCCGCTCGGCATGGCCGGCGTCCCCCACAAGAAAATAATAATAATACCTACGCTGTCTCTTCCGGTATACAGTACAGATTGTGGTAATAATACATTCTAACAGGACCACAGGGCAAGCTCCACAGATCTTTTCCAATTTAGAGCACTGCAAAAAATAAACCAATTACTGGCTTATCGAATAACAACATCATAGTTAATCTAATAGGTAAGTGGAACCCGCTAACGTTCAGATCGTTCGTTTTGATATCAATCGAGTGTATCAATTTGTATTTCATTACACTGTTCATAACGGGAAACAGCTCAGGAGTCAATTAAAATATAAAATTATATTAAATAGACGTAAGTGAGATTCTATATAATTGCAGATAAGTACAATCGGTGCGAAAATCTGTTCAGTATTATTTTCGTTAGTCCTAAAAGAAACGTCTGCACTGGCTTACGTACTTGTTTCAAGTTCTCGCGATTAAGTTATATGCAAAGCATAAGTTATTATCAATCTTCCTCAAATCTTCTATATACTATACTAGCGGACGTCACGCGGTTTCACCCGTGTAGTTCTCGTTCCCGTGGGAATATGGGAATAAAATATAGCCTATGTTCAAGAATTATTCAAATCGGTCCAGTAGTTCCGGAGCCTATTCGTTACAAACAAACAAACAAACAAAAAAACAATTTTTTCCTCTTTATAATATTAGTAAAGATAATCTTTCCTTACTTTTGTTTTGCAATAGTTTTCAAGTCGTCTTTCCATTTGGTGTGGTCGTCCTACTTCACATGTTTACCAAGTAGTGGTCTCCACTTCAGAACTCATTTGCTTGATCGGCCATCGTTTCTTCTACAGATGTGGCCGGGCCAGCCCACTGCCAATTCAAACTCTTCGGGCTATGTCGGTCTCCCTGGTTCTCTGACGGATACTCGTAACATCATTTCGGAATTTATCCCTCAGAGACACCCCAAGGCCCAAGTATCTCAGTTTCGACACCGTAGGTTATAACTGGTAGAGAACTCACTGGACTTTTGTCTTCATAGACGAATAGAAAACCCAAAGCAGTTTGCTAAATGCTGCCAAGCCCAAGCGAACCCATTTGCTATTTCTGATCCAACTTCAGGCCTCGATCCTTCGGCGTCCGACGGCCATATACGTCCCGACACGACATGGATGGACAAATGAGTGTTTTTATCAAAGTTCGTATCGATGGGATTGGTCTTCTTATTTTTTAATATCCATATAGTCACGCTTTTATTCCCGAGTCACCTTATAGTTTTATGTCCCACGTAATAGGTGGTGTGCCTATTGCCATGTTGAAATGGACAGGCGTAGGTTGCAACGATCTACGGTTGAATGTTCTCAATGTTACAATCGTTAAGCCAAGTTGAATGCCTAATGGGTGCCTTGAAAATTTCTACTGAAGGCAGTCCCAACCTTCGCCTGTCAATATCAACACGGTAATACGGCTCACCACCTATTACGTGGAACAAAAGCTCAAAGGTGAAATGTGCTCTGCCTACCCCCTCGGGGGTAAAAGGCGTGATCATATGTATGTATGTAGGAGCGATGTGAATTGTTTGGTCTCACAGTGGTATAAAAGTTGTATGCTGGGTGTGTGATGATTTCACTAAGGTCTTAAATGGTCCTGGCTCACCACGCAAAGGTCCCAAAAAATAAAACAAGTTCCAAATAAAAGAAGTTCTGAAAGCCAGCGCCAGACTCGAGTTTTCACTTTTACATACAAAAAACCAGTCTTATTAATAAGAAATTACATTAATTAATTACTCCACTTTTTATACGATCGTGTGAGATGGTATTTCAATTCTTTGATAGAGTATCTTCAAGGTTAATTTTCTACTTAATGCCTCTTTTATTACAAACGCAATGAAATATCACTTATATCAAGTTGATGTATATTTCATTGTAATGTATTTCAGTACTTGACTGTACAATTATTGTAAAGATGGCACGAGTTCATCGGATTGCGGCAATGGATGCAAATTAGCTGGGATGATAATACATTTTTTTCCTTCCCACTTACTATTGACTTATTAATAGCTGATTATGGACAAATTAGTGAAGAGGTCGTGTGAAGTGATCTCATAATTGTTGAATAGTAGAGGATTTGATTACTCTGAACGGTGATAATTGTATTTCTTATGCTATTATATGTTTTTAAATTATATTTTCTCACACGTTCGCATTCGTGTATCAAATAGTTTGTAGGAACCATAGACTATGAAATTTTAATTGTCTCTCGATAGTTCTTGTCTGGTAAAAAAAGGCTTTATGTTGTGAAGAGGAGCACTTGTAGTCGTATAACTGCTTTAAGCAACTTGTTCCTGCTCGTTTTCATACGGCAATAGGCTCAATATCTATTACGTGGGACTAAATGTACAACTTGTGAAATGTGGGTGTATAGTTATATCTCATCCTACTCGTTCGTGGAAAAAGACGACTATATTTAAAATTTTCGGCCAAGAAATTACAATTAAATAGTATTTTGATCTCCATTTGTTATCCATTTGTTCTGTCTCAGGGAAAAAATCATCACATACCTGATAAATTAAATAAAATCTTACACGAAAAAAGTAAAACTGTCTCTGGCACCAAAATACAAAACAAATAGTTTGCTGAAAATAAGAAAATATGTTTTCCTTTTTGCTGTTCCCCTTTTTATGAGCTTTAGTGCCACAAACATATATATGCATAAACAAACTTATAACACCACTCTTTTTGCGCCGGTAGCTAATAAATAAAGAATAACAAGCAATGATAATATTAAAACGTCTACATAAATTTCACTTAAATTAAACTGTGGTGTGCTTACAGCAGAAGCCGTTCAATAAATCTTCGCCCCCACATTAAGTAAACGATGCTCCTAGGTCATGTCTTGCGGACAGCGGTCACCATTCAAGGTGAACCGAACCTCGCAGGTGTACTACAGTGCGAGATTTTGTTCAAACAATCATGTGAAACAGGCTGACGTGACCTCTGCACGGCGTCCATTATAATTTACTGGTATTTTTTAATGTAATCACTTGCTTATTGAACCGTAGAATTAAAGTCTTTACGTGCCTATTAACTTGTTAATTTTGAAGTGAAGATTACGAATATAATGAAGCCTAGATTTAATTTTTTTGACTATTCACGTGAGAAATAGCCGCGACACGGTATGCATAGTACTTTATCTCTCTCCTATCCTACACATTATGTCACGCTTTTATCCCTGGAGGGGTACGCAGCGGTATATTTTTTGCCCACGTTTGATCGTTTTAGAATTGGTCCCACGTAACAGGTGGCAAGTAATTTCAGCACAGCAATACGTAGTTATTGCTGTGTTGAAATGGACACTGTTTAACAGCAGGTTGTAACTGCATGCTGTTGAATTTTTTTTAACTTTGCTTAACGACTGTCATTTTACGTGCAACCGGAACCAGCGGTTTAAAGTGCCTTTCAAACCACGGAATCTCTCTCATACTACCTACTGATTATTATATCTACTTCTTTGCTGCTTCAGGACAACAGAAACAGTAGGTTGTGCGCTATTTATTTAGACGCAAATACACTCGAGAGCAATGAATCCGGGTCACTTAAAGAATGTTAAAAATCTCGGAAACTAAAAATGATAGGTTAATGCAATAAATTGTATTTAATAGACAATGTAATACTCCTTAAATGAAAGCAAAAAAAATATGAGTCACCATACATTTTATTAACACAAAATTACATAAAGAAAAAACTGCCGATCTCTCCTTAAAACAAAAATAGGAAACATGAAATTTTTGAACTTTATTACGATTTTCTTGAATTTTAATACTTCGTATTGCCTCCTCGTGCTTCCATTACTGCGTTTACGCGGTTTGGCATGCTGTACACCAAGTTCCTTATACGATTTTGGGGAATATTCTCCCATTCCTCTGTGAGAGCAATTTTGAGCTCACGAAGCGTGATTGGGGGAGGGTTTCGTTGTTTTACGCATCTGCCTAGCTCGTCCCAAGCATGCTCGATCGGGTTGATATCCGGGCTGCGCGCTGGCCACTCCATACGAGTAATGTTCATCTCTTGAAGGTAGTCATTCACAATCCTACCTGTATGAGGTCGGGCATTGTCATGCATAAATATAGCATCCTCACCTAAATTGACCATAAATGGACCAACGTGATCATTGAGGATTTCTTCCACATATCTTACGCTAGTTAAAGAGCCGTTTTCTATGATCACCAGCTCTGTGCGACTTTCAGAAGAAATTCCGGCCCACACAAGTACAGACCCACCACCGCAGGCTACTTTTTCTTCGATGCATGCTTGCTTGAATCTTTCCCCTGGTCTTCGATACACTCTGTGTCTTCCATCGTGCTTGTAGAGCATAAATTTTGATTCGTCGGAGAACATAACTTTTGACCAATCTTCAATACTCCAATTTACGTGGCTCTGGGCATACCTTAGTCTCGAAATACGATGCCCACGCTCCAGTTTAGGGCCGTTTGCAGGTCTAAGGGGTTTTAAGTTAGATTCAGCAAGCCGACGTCTTACTGTCCATGCACTTGGGTTACTTCCTCCGAGGCGTCGAAACTGATTGGTGAGTTCAGTTCCTGTGAGAAAGCGATTTCGAAGCATGGTGTTCACCAAGTATCGGTCTTCTCGTGCTGTGGTACACCTGGTTCTGCCCGTTCCTGGTCTGCGTAGGTTAGAACCAGTTTCTTCGTAACGTCGGAGAACTCTTTGTACTGTTGACAGCGACACACCGACAGTCCTGGCTGTATCGCGCTGACTCCGGCCGGTTTCCAGCATTGTAAGTATTCTGGTGCATTCTTCAGGCGTAAGCGACATAATTTCAGCTTGATTAATGAATATAGAGCACTATCAACATGGTTTATGTACCCACATAAATGACAGATTACAAACAAAAGCAACACCAAATGCTGTAATTTCGTAGTTCCATCTTCGAAAGTGGCCCTTTTTCAAATTTGATTTTTTTATGATATAACTTTACAATAACTAAGAAGTTTTAATACCTTCATTTAAGGAGTATTACATTGTCTATTAAATACAATTTATTGCATTAACCTAGCATTTTTAGTTTCCGAGATTTTTAGGATTCTTTAAGTGACCCGGATTCATTGCTCTCGAGTGTAGTAAAGTCGATAAAGAATTTTCGATGACGCAGTAGCGTAGAGCATCATCACACCAGATGGGTATTTTTCTATGGTATGTGGTACTTATAGCCAAAAGTCAAACGGCAGTCATTGATGATTTTGTTTGCAATTAAGTGAGATGCGTGGTTGCTCTAGCATAGACAGGCCTCTAAATTTCTTCACAAAACGTCTTTCCCACAATTTAGAAATTTTATCCATGCCTATGTTAATGTAGGCTTCGTCATTTCAATGTGCAATCATTGGGACATGGTCGAGACTTATTCTGTGTAGGAAACTAATATCGTGCTCAAGTTTAATTGTAGGTATTTAAGCATTACAATCCATATGGTACCAGTACATAAAAGTAATAAAAGCTGTTTGTAAAACTAATTAAACGACCCGAGATTGAAAGAGCTGAGAAAAGTATTAGATGAATACGCGAAAAAGATCCGAAATTTATAATGTTATACACACTACTCGAATCAAATTACACCCATTACCATAATGGTCGTTGACTTAAGGAACTATGCTTGTTCGTAAACCCATTTATGATCCATCCTCCCATCAGTTTATTCTCTAATATGATTAAAAGCTTCAAGATTATTACTTTCAGTTCATTAATAGGTAGTATAAATAAGTAGCTCAGTAAAGGCTTCATATTATCTTCCTAGGAGGCAGTTTGGTGGTGTTTACTTGAAGCAGATTTATTTATTTATTTATTTATTTATTTATTTATGTACACTTTATTGTACGCCAAGTAAATAAAATTATGGTACACAAATACAGTGCAAGAAGATGTACAATGGGCGGCCTTATCGCTAAAAAGCAATTTCTACCAGGCAACCTTTGGATGGAGAAAGTTGATTGAAGGTAATGAGTGATAGTTCTTAGGCGTACTCTTAGATCGATTATAACTTTATAATAAAAGATACAAAAATTTCTACATAATATAACACAAAACACATAAATTTTGAGAATAAATACATCATAATAAGTATATATAAACACAACATACATAAACACGAATATAAATATGTACATACGAATACATACACACATATCTATATATACATCCGAATATAAATATATACATATATACATATACACACATATACACATTACATACCTATTATAGAGATAGATAGTGATCCTTCACAATTTTTTTAAATTGGATTATCGTCTGCGCTCGTCTTACCTCTACTGGAAGTTTATTCCATAGACGTATAGCCGTAACTGTGTAAGATTTGTCATAGAATGTTGATGAGTGAGACGGCATTTTTAATATTAGGTTTTCCGATGACCTCAGACATTTCGAATGCGTATTGTGGAGGAACTCGAAACGTTCCTTTAAATAGGAAGGAGTAGAAGGGTTAAATAAGATACTATACAGTTGTGAAAGAACATGAGCATCCCGGCGAAGTCGTATTGATAACCACCCAAGCTGCGTTCTGAATTGAGAAACATGGTCATATTTGCGTAAACCAAAAATGAACCTTATGCAAACATTTTGAAGACGCTCGAGTTTGTCTAACTGGTTTTCGGCAAGATCAGGATAGCTGACATCTGCATAATCGAGTATGGGCAACAGTAGCGCCTTTGCAAGCGCAATTTTGGTGGTCATAGGCAGAAGACTTTGTAGCTTCCGTAAAGAGCCCACCGATGCAAACATCTTACGGCTTAATTCCTGCATCTGTGGCTCCCATGACAACGTAGAGTCCATGTATACTCCCAAGTTTTTAACCTTGTCACTAATTGCAATTGTAATGTTGTCAAATGTTACCGGAGAAATACTTGTCCACACAATTTTCGATTTCATTTGGGAACTGCCCAAGACTGCGACTTGTGTCTTGCTGGGGTTTACTTTGAGACCATAAGATCTACTCCACTCGCTGATATGACTCAAATCCTTATTTATAGACTCCACAGCATCATTTAGCTGCAGAACTGGTGTCTGACAGTATATTTGCAAATCATCTGCATATAGGTGGTAAGAAGAAGATATATGAGTTGAGATGGAATTTATGAAAATTGAGAAAAGTAAAGGAGAGAGAACGCCGCCCTGGGGTACGCCAACAGTAGTATTACACCAATTTGATAAAGTGTTGTCAACACATACACGTTGCCGGCGACCGCACAGGTAACTTTGAAGCCAATCGATCACTGTTGGAGATATATTCAGAGAGCGGCAAACATATAGCAATACATCAAAGTCAACGGTATTGAAAGCATTGCTAAAATCCAGCAAAGCAAGAATTGTTAACTTTCCAGCTTCCATACCAGACCTAATGTCATCAGTAATATTGATCAGAGCTGTGGCCGTACTATGACCAGGACGGAAGCCGGATTGAAAGGCATTAAGAACATTATGTTTACAGAGGAATCTACTGATTTGTGAGTGTACCAGACGCTCAAGGACTTTGGATAGGAATGGGAGTATAGATATTGGCCGGTAGTCCGTGAAAGTTTGGGGCTTAGGTTTTTTAGGTATAGGAATTATGTGACTGCTTTTCCAAGAAGTTGGGAAGACACCGCTGGAGATGGAATAGTTAAAAATGTAACATATAATGGGAAGGAGTTCATTGAGGATAGGAAGGATCATATTACGACTGATGCAGTCAACACCTGTTGCATTCGATGAAATTGATGTAATAGCTCTCCGAACATCACATGCAGTGAAGAGATCAAAGACGAGTGGTGGATAGTCGGGTTTTGGAAGAGATGAAAGAAAATCAATTGTTTGTGCCTTTGTTCTCCCATCAAAGTTGGAAGAGGCCGCGAAGTGTTGATTTAGCAAATCAACATTTATATCCTTTGGAATTGTGTCTTGTTGTTTACTTCCAACCCCCAGAGATTTAAGAAATTTCCACACTTTACCTGTGTCTCCATTTTGAATATTATTGTGAATGTGTTGGCGTTGCGCTTTCTTACACACCTTATTGCAGTGATTTCGTATGGAGACATATCTGTTGTAGTTCTTTTCGTTGGGTCTTATTTTATATTTAAATTTAGCAGCTGCTTTTTTATGTATAAGATCTTTGATGTCAGCAGTGAGCCATGGGGCAGGAGGGTGCTTAATTTTAACAGCTCGAACAGGCGCATGATTATCATAGACTCGAATAATGTTGGTGCTGAATATATGAACTTGTTCATCTGTTGACCCCGAGGTGGTAAGAGGACTCCAGTCAATGTTATCGATATCCTGACGAAGGCTTTCGAGATTCATGCCACCAAAATTGCGCTGCAAGAGGACTTTTCGCTTAGCTCTAGGGACACGGATTTTGTAGGAAAGGAATATCAAATCGTGGAGAGAGAATGCGTCAGCTGGATATTGACCATGCTTAGCGACGTGTTGACGGGAGGAAACTAATATAACGTCAATTAAGCTTGGTTTGCAATTTGGGACGTGATGCGTTGTATTTGAGGGAAGAATGGATAGGTTACAGGAGTTGGCAAGGGCATGAAAGGCAAAAGTACGGGAGTCATTTCTAACTAAACAAGCGTTAAAGTCACCCATAAGGATCACATGACTGTAAGAGGGCATTAGATTTACCAGTAAGGTTTCGAGAGAAGGAAAGAAATGTACAGTTGATAAGTTACAATAGTAAACGCCGAGAAGGACTTTAGAGTGATTGAGTTCAACTTCCAGAAAAATATGCTCGCCAGCATGGGCTGGGGGTGGTTGTGCTGACATGCTAATAATTTTAAAAGGAATATATGTTCGCAGATATATAGCTACACCACCCCCTCGCCTATCTCCGCATTGCCAGCGGTCATTTCTGATAAGATGAAACCCGGGAAGGGAGAATAGAGCGGAAGAGTGGGTCGATTTAAGCCACGTCTCTGAAACTAAAACGGCATGGATGTTCTTACAGTCAAACGTTGTCAGCATATCTGGGAAGTGAGCCGAGATGCTTTGGGCGTTGAAGTGAACTGCATTGAAATTCTTCGGTACATCAGAAAACTGTGAATCTACGAACTGTGCAAGAGACGGCACACTAGTGAAGATGTCTTGGCCGGAGAGGGCCGAGTGAAAACTTTCGGAATCACTTTCGGAATCACTTTCGGAGTCATTTTCTACATCACTCATAAACATAAATATATATTTATAAATAGATAAATAATAATATTAATCGATAAATAGAAAAAAAAAAAAAAAAAAAAAAAAAAAATATAAATAAATATGTACTAAGTACCTACTTTATAATACTTACTTACATATTGAAGTCGGCGCCAAGTAAACCCATAGGTTTATGTAGGTATTATTCATGGCACCAACTTCAATACTATATTGAATAAAATCTGATAAATCAAAATACATTTTACTTTGTGCTAAGTAAATTTTATTTTTCAGGATTTGTTGGAAGTCGGTTTTATTTTTTATTGAAAAATAGATTCCCATGTTTGTAAAATTTGGTGGTACTCCTTTAATGGTATTATATAAATTCATTGCTAAACTGCAAATACGATGCTCGATTTGTGTTTCAGATTTCAGTGTAGTGTAAGAAAGCCAAAGATATCCCTTAAGTTTCAGATATCTCACTTCCTGAGTCCTCGCCGACTTCTTCGTTATGAAACCTCGAATATGACTCTCCAGTTTTTGCTCTGCTCAGTCAGCTCAGTAGAATTTGCATCCGCAGTCTGGCATATAAGACGTGCTGTAGTGTCTAGTACTATGCGTTTCAAATGAGTTGATAACTGTCAGAATGACATTTCGATTCGTGGTGCTAACTTCATTATATAATATAGGGTCAGCAAACCCATTTTTTTGTTTCACTATTGCTTGACACTAATAATGGTAGGTACTTCTAAATTTCCTCCTCTAAATTCGCTTCGTCGAAATAGGTAATACTATCAGGTATTTATTTAAAAAAGTCTAGCCATGATTATTTGTGGAATTTCGATAGTTTTGATTGATAATGAAGTATGGGTAAGTACCTACTTGTACAACGCGAACTTCTTTATGAGTAAAGAGGCGGCCAAGGCCAGATAGAACAGGAATGTATTGTATGTATATACCTAAATGAATGTAAAAACCAGCCAAGTGCGAGTCCGACTCGCGCACGGAGGGCTCCGTACCAAAAAACGACAAAAATCACGTTTACCGTATGGGAGCCCCCTTAAAAATAAATATTTTGTTGTAATTTAATTATATTTATATTTAATGAAAATACACAGCTCCATATTCTGTGAGCATTTCAAGCGTCTACTCGTTGTCCTTATTAAGGTATTTAAAATAAAAAAGCAAAAAAATTTTTCAATAAAAAATAAAACCGACTTCCAACAAATCCTGAAAAATAAAATTTACTTAGCACAAAGTAAAATGTATTTTGATTTATCAGATTTTATTCAATATCATATTGAAGTCGGCGCCAAGTAAACCCATAGGTTTATGTAGGTATTATTCATGGCACCAACTTCAATACTATATTGAATAAAATCTGATAAATCAAAATACATTTTACTTTGTGCTAAGTAAATTTTATTTTTCAGGATTTGTTGGAAGTCGGTTTTATTTTTTATTGAAAAATTTTTTTTCATTATTTTAAGTGACGGGTGAACCGAAAAATATATCTATTACGTTTAATTACGTAAAAGTTTTCATCAATACAAATCAATCAAGCCCAAACACAAGGTAGCTGCTGTAAAGCGTTAAGGATTTCCCTCGACTGTCTTTCGGTTCCATAATCAGATCGACTCCAGATTTTCATTAAATTGTAGTACATTAAAGCACTGAATTAAAAAGTTAACAAATGCACTGGTTGTCCCTACAATTTTCGATGGTTGCCCTGGATTTCTCCTGGATCCCATCATCAGATCCTGATCTGATTAAATAGGACCACCTCATAAGTAAACCCTATTCAAGAAAGAAAACAATTTAAATCCGTTTATAATTGACGGAAATATCGGTGAACATACATAAAACATTGAGAACTTCCTTTTTTTTTGAAGGCGGATCTATCAATCTAGGTGCAAAGTTCTCATCAATACAAATCAATCAAGCCCAAACACAAGGTAACTGCTGTAAATTGTTAAGGAATGCCCTCGACTGTCTTTCGGCTCTATCATCAGGTCGACTCCAGACCTTCATTAAAGTGTAGAACATTAAAGCACTTAATTAAAAAGTTAACAAGTGCACTAGTTGTCCCTACAATTTTCGGTGGTTGCCCTCGTTTTCTCCTGGATCCCATCATCAGATCCTGACCTGGTGAAAATGGGACCACCTCAGAAGTAAACCCTATTCAACAAAAAAATAAATTTTGAAATCCGTTCATAATTGACGGAAATATCGCTTGACATACATAAAAAAAAATACATACAGACGAATTGAGAACCTCCTCCTTTTTTTGAAGTCGGTTAAAAAATCACGTTTGTTGTATGCGTAATGCCCCTTTAATTATTATTTTTTTGTTTTTAGTACCTATTTGTTGTTATATCGGCAACTGAGCGGCACTGTCAATGAGATACAACCTTGTGACGGACAGACAGACGGACGGCTAAGTCTTATGAATAGGGTCTCGTTTTTTTACCTACTAAAAGTATTTTTGCACTTTTTGTCTAAAACCAAAATAGTCGCGATTCACTTCGTTTTATCACTTTTCAACTCTAGTGCACGTAGTCGAACATTTATGTTTAATAATCTGCCGTTGATACACACAAAACACTCGAAAATATACAAATTTTGTAAAATTATACAACGGAACGATAACTGCCCTTGTTTACTTTCCATCAAAAAGTCATGGTAGCCGACCAGCAGCCAAGGTTGCCATTTTTTATGTATTGATAAAAAAATCTAATAATATAATTACTAAAAATATGCTAAGTAAGTACTTATTGAAAAGATAATAATGTAAGTAGGTACATGAACCTATCCGACAATGAAAATTTTGTTGCTAGCTGTACAATTTTGATGAGTACGGAGTGAAGTTGCCGCGATCGCGATTATCTTCTCATTTGAATCGCATAGTAGTTTAGTGCCTATTTCAGTCTAACATCGAATTCATACAGCTCGTAATCACTTAACAAGTTTTGCAAAGCAAATCTGATACTAATCTACAAGGTCAATTGTCAAAAAGGTAGGTCCTATGTGCTTCTATCGCAGTGTCACGAATTCCTACTATTCTAACTCCCCCAAACCGGATCCTATGAGCTCGATGTAATAAATAATAAGTCAAACGTGTTACTTTAAAATAAATATATTAAATGTGAGAATTTCCTTCCTGTCCAATAAAAATGGCACCGACGTGTATCGTATCTCTCAGGAAACACGGCAGGTCGTAATAAGTCTAAGAAATAAAATAATTCCTGGATAAAATATACACTCTAATGTGACTAATATTATAATACCTTACGGTAAGGATATCTACTAGAAACGCTGGAAGATTTAGGTGCAGTTTTGGACGTCAGAATGAAAGATGTCGCCAAACATATGAATATATTTTAAAATATATGTTTAATATAAACATATACCTATAGTTAGTCGATTTAACGAAAGTAATAAGAAATTCAACACGTAGGTAACAATGACACTTTATTTAAGTAAAAAGTATCATTTAATCGAACAGTGTGGGCAAGGATACTCCAAGATCACATAGGTCTAAGACAGCCATACTTGGAAACTAGACTTGCCTATCGTTAGCACTTGCTCACGATAAGCTAAGGAGCTGTTCTATTATTCATAGTGCTGTAGAGAGATCGGACAGAAAATGCCCTGAAAATTCTTATCTAATAGTGTTATTAAATACAATTTTAATTAGGAGGAGCAAAGAAAATGCTATGAAGCAGTGAGTTAAGTTGAAAAGTTTGTTACAATTTTTGCAATACACATAGAGTTGTAGATGTTCATGACCACGTTTTTGAAAGACCAATTGACCTACTCGGTAACAGGAAGTACGAGGCAAGTGTAAATGCATAATGATGAAATGCAAGCGGAACCAATTGACAGACTCTTTTTGCTTTCCACCCATGCTATATTGCATTCATACTGTTACATCCTGTAACTATGAAAAATTGTCATGTCTGAATAATTTTATGGTATCATAAAATATATTCCTATTGGTTCATTAATGCATAAAGCTCAAAGCGCACGCGCAGCAGCCCGAGCAGGCTCGTAAACCGCGGGACCACACGCGGGTGGAGGTGTGAAGGCATACCCGCGCGCCCCGGGGGCCTGCGCATAACTCACTAGCAGCGGGGCGCCGGCCATTCATGCCTACCTGGACTCACATCCACATACAGACACACTGTCTACAGATCTCGTTACCGAATTGCTGCCACCTGATGTTCTCAAAATCTGGCGGCGTCCCTTATGATGCCTCCCGGGAAGATGTCCCTAAATTCCAGATAATACGTCATTTGTGAAATATATTTGTGCTAATCATATCATTTCGTATCTAAATAATGACACTCATATCATTCAGTATCTAACACTCTTACGTCATGGCAATTCTTATAAGCAAGGGTAGCATTTTAGAAGCTCATGTCATCATGTCTTCAGCCCAACGAGTTCCTGATTTTTATGTAAAACGTAGTTTTTCTTGTTGCTCATAGACATAAGCAAATCAATATGGAATAGATATGCTTAGCTATGAATTGTTGAATTTACATTAAAAGCAGTCCGTGTTTTCAAAGTATAACCCCGAACCCCAAGGTGTTCAGCAAATTTTGCAAGCCGTTTTGAATATAGACTTCTAAGCCGAAAAGATCCGAACGGTAAACATTCTCGTCTCTGTCTTGACACTGTATTTTTCAAAAAAGTGTAACAGGGACAAGATACCTTGCTGTCATATTGGCGTTATCAAATACAACCTGGTGTTGCCTGATTAATATACAACAAGTCACGAAGATATTGCCGATGATATCAGAATTAAATCAAACGGCCAGAAATGCCTCGGCGAACAGTAAAAAAAGTTTCACATCATCACTCACTGTTATTGTCAAAGTCGATGGCAAACATCGAGTCGGTCGCTGTCCTCTGAGAGAGATATTCGAATTCACACATTATATGGGACAGATATTAATGACGAAGCATAGCCTTTCAACTTTTAATCATAGCGTGAAGTCCTTGTTGCGTGATAAGTTAAAAGGAAGAGTCTGCGGTTCTTTTTTGTCTCATTATTATTTTGCTCTAAAGCGCTCGTGGCCTCGCTGACTGTGTTCTGTAAACGATCACTGCAGTAAGCAACATTTACAATGACGAGTCCTTGGATGGGTCACCACCACGTTACCACATCGCCCGTCGGCGTCGTGACATTTATTTGCGAGCGTTTCTGTGCTTCGGAAAGCACATTAAGCCGTTGGTCTCGTTTGCCAATAAAATGGCAGTCTATATTCAAGTTTTGGACCTTTAACGGCAGCTTAAAAAATTTCAGCAGCGGGCTGTCACAACCTGCGCCTGTCCATATCAACACGGCAATACGGCTCACCACCTATTAAGTAGGAAAAATCTAAAAAGGTGAAATGCGGGCTTATAATAATATGTTTGCCTACCCCTTTGGAGATATAAAGCACCATATGTATGTATTTAGCTCCTGTTTTGCTCTAAAGGATAAGACTTTAGCGAAGGCACCTCTTACTTGCTTGTTCCTTAAGATTACTTAATTGACTATAATTGTCATGTTATGATTTCAGGGGCTTAAGTCAACTTAAACTGCAAAATGGAGTATCTGACGTTGGCACCTATACAGCGAAAAATGAAAAAAAAATAGAAAAAAATGGGGCATGAAAATGTCCGAAGATAGTTGAGTTCCAGCCCTTTAGAAACGTATTCAGATGCGTGAGAATACTGCACGAAACGTTGCCCAATTCTTATGTGACGACGTTAATAATTTATTGATGGAGATTTATATTTTAAAGTCCTTCTGCCTACCCGTCAGTGCGTAGGCGATGACGAATGTTATATGGACCACACATTTTATTTAGTCCATAGATATATATTTTTACCATTTTTTAATAAAAGTTATAATGAATAATGATGATAAAATGGTTCGTGGTTGTGTAGCTTAATTTTTGTTGCAGATGCTGGTATGGGTCTTGAAAGAGCGCTAAAGGTACAGATTTAAAAATCAGAGGTATTATTAGTTCAGTAGTTCTATTTGACCTGAACACACACCTTGTGTGTCAGGTCTTTTATGTGTGTTGTGTAACTCTTGCATTAAGCAAATTAACAGCAGTCACGATGTATACAATACAATACAAGTCACAACTGGACGTAGCCCTCTCGCAATTTCATTTTGGAAAGGTAGATGTGGGCTCTTTTCTTTTTTTTTCTTTTTTAGGTATGAAATCTCCGTCATGGATGCTATGCTGTACTCTTACCGGCTAAAAACCAAAACGTTCTCTACCTACTGCCTACGGTTAGGAGCCCCGGGTAAGCCCTTGGAAGGATATCCCCAGAGAAGATGAGGACTACAATGCATCAAAGGAACATATTTTAGTTATTGCTTCCTATTTATTCAGAGTCGGGGAAAGAAACTGGCATAACATCGTAAAGGATGAATTGCTTGCCAATGATATCAAGGAAGCTGAAGACTAAGAGAAGGACAGAAAAGCAGACACTGGGCTCTGAACTGGCGGCATTAGCGCGAGGACACTTGAGAAAAGCTCAGATGAGGTTGCTCTATTTATTCTTGATGAAAAACTGAGTACCTCGGTCTTTATCAAAGTAAACATTATTTATAATACAGCTGATAAATTACATTATCACCTGTTGTTAATGCTCAATACAACAACAACGCACTTCCGTTTTATTGAACTGGTTCACTAATACATATAATCATTCTTGAACAAACTTAACCAAACATGATTATAATTCAAGTGATGTAAGCGAAGCCCTCTTGCCTCTAATGACATATCTCTAACGTGAGGCATCCTACAATTTCCTTCCTACAAATTAAACGTAACCCGTTATTTTAGTATCGGTAGCGGAATAGCGTGCATCGTTATTGTAATTTGATTTCTTTCACGAATCGCTCCTACCCACCCTGCCGTATGCCATTTGGCCGCTAATAGGGCTGTTGCGGCTCATCGCTTAAAGAGCGTTGTAATTTGACTTAAAACATAAAAAGTTGAGTTAAAACCATAAATTTACATGCGTAACGTCGATTTGACGTGAGCTTCGTGCAATTGGTTATTGCTCATTATGATAATTCGGCCTGTTTAGTGTCGGGGCTATTACTTGGAGCTGAAGTCTTCAAGTTCGCAGACAACGAGAGATATTACGTGTTGCTTATGGACAATTATGGGGAGTACAATACAGGAATTAGCTAAAGAGAAGTCGGTATGATTTTGATGAATAAGCGCGTTGGTGGAAACAAACGAAATTGTATCATTACGTTTTTGAACAACCAGTAATTATATAGACAATGGCTTTGATCAGTTTAAATGTAGAACAATAAGTTTGTAGCGTAGGAGTGAACTTCACGTACTTAGCAAACTGATTGATAGATTACGATGAAACCTTTGTCTAAAATTTCTTTATGGTCTATGTTCTGTAAGTAAACTAATGCTTTTTGCATACCACCTACCTTTATCAAGTGTTCCAAAAACCGTTGATCCGATTGTGCCTTCCAAAACCACGTAAAGTTTAAACAAGGTAAAAATTATGGTAATTTTTGACTATAACCGTAAAGTTACGTAGGCGCATCGCGGATTGTAGTAATATTTTGTAACCTATGACAATTTTGTTCTGATTAATTTCTTGCATCTTTCATGTGGGTGCAATGTACTCGTATGCATCTGGAATAACAGATGTAGAATATACGTAAAGTAAAAATTGTAGGAGGATAAAAGAGAAAAATTCAACGCCCAATGCCAAACGCCAAAGAAATTAAAATATGTCCTAAATGAAATAATACTCGTAGTCTCATCATAACAAAAGAATAATAAAATTAGTAATTGAATATACTTCAAATGGTATACAGCTAGTACTTCTAGGAAATACAATAGTTAGCTTGTATAAACTCATCTATCCAGGACATAATGATCCAGAAGGGGTTCTTTTGGCTCAGTCCACAGGATAGGACATTCCCGACGAAAACCGGAGTGAGATCAAATTTTGGCGTGCATTTTTACAAATTTTCAATTTATATGGAATGAACGTAAAGACCTCAAATAAGGCCGTGTCGTATTTATGTGTGGGCTAAACTGTTAATAATGCTGTGATTGTGAATGTCTGCAAATATTATATTTACCTAATTTTGAAGATTAGCGTCATATTAAGTTGACTTAACTTTCTAGCATCATTCTTATTAACGTTTGAGAACTATCAATTTATGTAGTGATGAATGATAAGCCGGTATAAATATTGACGAAAATTTATTTGGCTATTAGCGGAGAGTGCGTGGGGCTTCGCCCACTAGATAGATCAACGATCTGGTTATATATTAAAATACCAGAAATCAAAATGCCTTTACTTAAAATGCATTAGACCAAAATACCCGAATTCGAAATACCTTAACATTCAAAATACCTTATTTCAGTTCACCTTACCCTAAAATGTCTAAACTTAAAATACAAATAATTATTATACCAAAATTCAGAATGCAAATTTTCAAATATCCTTAATTTAAAATACCGAAAATAGAATACAATGTGAATATAAAAAAAAAAACCATAACCTACCCAGTTTATCGCTATAACCTCGCAGTTATAGCCGTAGGGTAGCCGTCCTTGGGTATCTTTCTGAGGGCTTACCCGGGGCTCCCAACTGTAGGCTGTTATATTGGATACGTGTGGTTTTTAGTCGGTAGGAGTCCGTCATAGTATCCATGTAGGATTTACCTCATGTTAAAACACTTTGATTCAGAGTTACAAAAGTACTACAGTGGGCTAACGAAAAATAAAAAAAAATAACCACGAAGGCTAAGGCGGGAGCTCCGCTTCGCTTCGCTCCCGCCTTAGTCTTCTAACCTAACCTATCCGAGTCGGGATACTGAGTCGGAGTGTTAACTATTCACAGATAATATAGCATCCATGTAGGATTTAAATCATGTTAAAAAAAAGGTATTTTGTGTTTGAACATTTTAGGATAAGGTATTTGATAAATTTATTTTTTGGGTTTCGGTTATTCGACCGTAAGGCATTTTAAATTATTTATATTATAAATATTTGCCTTTTGAATATTGATATTTTGATTTCGGGTATTTTGGGCTACGATATTTTGAGTTAAGGCATTATAATTTCTGGTATTGTGACGGTATACCCAACGATCTATATACCGATATAGAAGAATATATCAGAAAAGGAACAATATTTAGCGTTATGACATTTTGTTGTACTGTTTTATTTTTGTCGCTGTTTCATTAAAAATTCGAATGAAGAAAGAAATTTAGCTTGTAGGTAAATTTCAATGTGTTTGTGACATAGAAGTGATGATTTTCAAGAGGTTTAATATCAGGGGCGCATATTGACGTTGTTTCCTCCCTGTATCTGGAGATCTCTCTGTGGATCTCAATGTTCAAATTTATAGCGAATAATCATTTCACCTGCATATTATTATACCTATGTGGATTCTGACAGGTGGAATTATATTGGGACTTTTGTTCACTGACCGGTGCAATGATTGTCATTCAAGTACTATTCATTGGAGATATAAAGAAGATTGCGAATACTATAAGAACTATCTTCTGCTACTTCTACCTCGTGAAATAGAAGGATTAGATTTAAGTAGTTGGGAATTAGGGTTTCTGGATCAGAGGAGATCCATAAACCGCTAATTCCCAACCATTCAACTATTCAATCTAGTATTCAAATATTTATCTGTCATGCATGATAGACTTTCTGGATCCGTCAACGCCCAATCCCATCTATTCAGTCAGTATGTATGGGTTCGCTAATTCCCAACCATTCAACCATTCAACTATTCAATCTAGTATTCAAATATTTATCTGTCATGCATGATAGACTTTCTGGATCCGTCAACGCCCAATCCCATCTATTCAGTCAGTATGTATGGGTTCGCTAATTCCCAACCATTCAACCATTCAACTATTCAATCTAGTATTCAAATAATTATCTGTCATGCATGATAGACTTTCTGGATCCGTCAACGCCCAATCCCATCTATTCAGTCAGTATGTATGGGTTCTATGATTCTCATTCAAGCTCGGGTTAGGTCTACAAAACCTAGACTATTATCTATTCTAATTATTCGAGTCCATACCGTAAAACCTTTACCATTCAATCATTCAGCCTAGTATTCTAATATCAATTACTATTTGAAATAAAGTGAAAGCCAAAAACATTGAACAGATCGTTTAATGAAGAAATCGATCATTAAATCACTTCAAGTTTCGAAGATAAAATTAGTCTTTAAGTTATCTATAGCAATATAGGTGATATAACTCAATGGATTATGTGATTGAACTATCGAGAATGGCATGCGCTCAGATTACCTCTCTCAGCTTTATACCTGTATAAGTACTAAAGTATGCGTTTAGTTACATTGTAGTTACACATATTGAGTGAAATAAAAAGACATATATTTTATAGAACGTTTATTATTATTAATTCTTGATTATTAGAATATACAAATATATTTATTTAGTATTTAAGTACAAATCTTCATCCAAATATATCCAAAGCCATAACAATAAATTACTAGATATTAGTAGGTAAGTACTTATTATTATGGTTTTGGATCAATTTCGTCCTGAATTTTATTTATTAGTTGTCTGGCACAATTGTATATATCATCATATAAAACAGTTTTAACCACATGTTGCGCACAAACATCCGCATCACACTCACATAACAGTTCTCCTAATTTGGGGGCACTGTGCACATCATATATCTCAATTTTTATTACTTTTATTCCTCGTGTCACCGGTTTTTTTATAAATTGATACATTTTCTGCTCCGAATTTGGTCTCTTATGTGTAAGACCCAACGTTTTTTGCATAGATTTTTGTGGTGGTTGGTTGGCTGGTATAAAATTGAATAATTCTTCACTGTCCTGTAAAGAAACGTTTACTTAAATTACCTTGTACTGAAAAACCTTCTGATTATGTACAATTGTAATACGAAATACTACGGCTACTACCACACTCGTCTAGCGGTTAAGGCGTCAGACTTGTGATCAAGACCTTGCGTATTCGTATCACAGTAATTACACTACCAGCTTGGACTTATTTCTAACACATAATATTTAGATTATCTCGCTAGAATACTTCTAATTTTGGTACTTATTAATCTTAAAACACTAATAGCGATCCATCTTCAACGTGAGAGTTACCAACCCTTGTATTGCTAGCATCCATTTTCTACAGTTACCAGTTTCTGTTGGATGGTTAGTATTAGCCAACATTTAACTATCTATTAAAGAAAGATAATATCTTAACTTACCGACATTATGCTGCACTTATAACGCACTGTTCAAGACTATAGCAAATGATGGAATAACATTAAATGTAAGCATAACAATATATTTGTTTGAGAAGTATAGATGTTGGAATGTCGCCATAAATGGATGAAATTGATACCACCCAACATCGCGTCGCGACATGTTAACGAAGTCAATATTATAAATATATTATGTATGATTGTACTTTTATTCATTGTTTTTTTCCATACAACTCGCTGAGAAAATATAACAAGCTTAGTCGCGGTACATTATTAGTATGTCCTCATTCACAATATAGCTATGTCAGCGGTTTTTATTCGTTGACTTCTTAATATTTATCAAAATTTGAACCCGTGTCACATACTATCATTAAACACGGGTTTATCTGCATTTATTATATCTCCTAATTTTAAGAAAACCAATCAACACTAACATTTTTCTAAGCATATTTTCGACAAACAGAAGAGAGGATAATAATATTTTATGGTCTACTAGCAAGCTATAAGCTTGTGCTATGCGATCTAGACAACTGATAAACAAACTTATATATTTCTCAATACATAGGTACATAGATAATATACATAGGAAAGACCAAAATTAAGAAAATATTCATTCATGGATCACATTAACATTTGTTCCGATCCGGGAATCGAACCAAACACCTCAATGGCAGTCGCATACTACTTACGCAATATAATATTAACATTAAATCATCTCTTTGAGGTGTTGCTTAAAATATAAGGTAAACTACACACTAGGAGCATTGGCGTATATTATATAATTACGAATTTTGCTCTCGCATATGGTAAGTACATATGGTCACATGTTAGTTTTACAGTTCAACGTAAATTTTAATTCAGCGTTTTTCTTTTATCGCTATATTAATTTAGTTTATAATTTATGCAGTTTAGATAGCTTTAATTGAAGAGTTTATGTACCTAATGTAGTAAGTTTGAACTGAATGACTAAACAAAATAAATATAAATTCGTTTTCAAATGATTTACCTACTCTGAAACAAAGTTGAATACAAACTATTGAACTTGAACAGTCATAGTGAGAATCAACCCTAACCGCAGCGATGTGTAGCAGAGGTAAGTAATTCAATATTGTATAAAACACAAATCTATTTGGGTGCAGTATTCTTGACACAGCATTTTAGCAACACGTGGCCAGCACCATATTCGGGATAATATGCGGAGTAAGTAATTCTATATTGTTTAAAAGACAATCGTATTTGGATGCAGGGATCTGACATAGCATTTTAGAAACACGTGCCCGTTACCATATTCGGGATGATATGACGTAGATTTACCATTATTTAAGAGACTGCCTCTCAAAGCTATGCCGCAGATACTCTACCGGAGCTGAAGTGATTACCACAACGAGCTTACGTATACCTGCCTATCGGATCCTGTACCTACAAAATGTAAGTCACTATTATATTATTTATTAATACGTGATTAAAAAGCACTCGTGCTATCATTCAGCAATCCTATTATTCAATCGTTCAACTATTCAATCGTTCCACTATTCAATCGTTCCACTATTCAATCGTTCCACTATTCAATCGTTCCACTATTCAATCGTTCCACTATTCAATCGTTCCACTATTCAATCGTTCCACTATTAATTCATTCTAATTTGCAATCATTCATGATATACATAGTATCTAAATTCTATCAACCTGTTATTCAAATATTTCATATTTTATTGATAGATACTACAAATTATTGTTATAAGTTATTTATATGAATGTCTTTGTTTTCAGGTCCAAACAAATGGCTGACCAATTATTCCCGTCTTCAGACGAGTCAGAAGTTAACATCCCGGTGAAGACCAAGAATAAGAAGCGAAAGTTTGCAGAAAAAGCATCAACCAGCCAGCCTGTGAGCAGTTCAGCTACAGGCAGTCAGCCATCAACTAGTCAACCAACCAGTAAGAAACAGAAGTCGAGGGCTACGATCCGCGATCTCTTCGGAGCCGATAGCGATGATTGCAGCACCCCCACTGGTAAAAATCCTGCACCTATTTATTCATATCTAACACGTAGGTTGGCTAATGGATTCTCGCGTCAAATAGATGAAGGAAAATCTGGAAACTTTTTCATTGAATTAAAAATTTATGATTGTGAGGAAATTGAACGAGTGCCACCAATGAACCGATGGAGACACGCTATAATAACTGTTAAAAATAAAACAAGTTTAGATTCAAAGTCCTGGAAGCATTTAAGTGAATTTGTGAAAGAGACAGGGAATGAATTTAAAAATTGTGCAGCCACGTTTATAAACTCTTATCAGTAAATAGGTAAAGAGAAATCTGATTATTCATTAATCATTATATACCTATTGCTATACACATTAAACTGTATTTAATCCCTAGCATAAGACTACTATGTATATGAATCAGACCATGCATTGTTTCTCTTTTCAGTGCTACCACTCACCTCTTATTCATCAGGCAGTTATATTAATTGTGATAAATGTAAAATTGGAATACCTATTCATGAATACAGATATCATAAACGAACTAATATTCATAAATCTAACTGTTTAATAAAATCGAAATTTGAACATATAGACATAATAGCTACAGCCTTTAAGAACAGAATAATGACATATCGCTTAAACCCATCGAAAGAAGACGAGTACCTCTTCCTAGAGGCGTTCTTAGATGACAAGCGAGATGATGTATACAAAGTAATTGAGTTATCGCTTATTAAACATACTTGTATTAAAGTAAACTTTGAGTTGTTTGCATACTTTGTTTTACCTAAATATGGTGAACAGCAGCAGCAGCTGAAGTCATTTAATACAAAATATGAAGTTTTGTATAAAAGTACTGATTTGAATAATATTTATCTGAATTTAAAAGAGATTTTTAAAATGAAATTACCCGAATTCGAGCACTGTGAATCTGGATGGTCATTTAGAGACACGCTATAATAACTGTTAAAAATAAAACAAGTTTAGATTCAAAGTCCTGGAAGCATTTAAGTGAATTTGTGAAAGAGACAGGGAATGAATTTAAAAATTGTGCAGCCACGTTTATAAACTCTTATCAGTAAATAGGTAAAGAGAAATCTGATTATTCATTAATCATTATATACCTATTGCTATACACATTAAACTGTATTTAATCCCTAGCATAAGACTACTATGTATATGAATCAGACCATGCATTGTTTCTCTTTTCAGTGCTACCACTCACCTCTTATTCATCAGGCAGTTATATTAATTGTGATAAATGTAAAATTGGAATACCGATTCATGAATACAGATATCATAAACGAACTAATATTCATAAATCTAACTGTTTAATAAAATCGAAATTTGAACATATAGACATAATAGCTACAGCCTTTAAGAACAGAATAATGACATATCGCTTAAACCCATCGAAAGAAGACGAGTACCTCTTCCTAGAGGCGTTCTTAGATGACAAGCGAGATGATGTATACAAAGTAATTGAGTTATCGCTTATTAAACATACTTGTATTAAAGTAAACTTTGAGTTGTTTGCATACTTTGTTTTACCTAAATATGGTGAACAGCAGCAGCAGCTGAAGTCATTTAATACAAAATATGAAGTTTTGTATAAAAGTACTGATTTGAATAATATTTATCTGAATTTAAAAGAGATTTTTAAAACGAAATTAACCATATTACTGATAACGAGTATTCACATGCACAGACCATTTGGAATACATTTGCCAGTAGTCTTGGTGAATATACTGATTTATATTTAAAGTCTGATGTGCTATTATTATGCGATATATTTGAAAACTTTAGAAAAATATGTCTTCAACATTATAATCTAGATCCTGCATATTATGTAAGTTCACCCGGCTTAAGTTGGGATGCTATGCTCCTTTACACTGGTGTACAATTAGAGTTAATTCATGATCTAGAAATGTATAACATGATTGAAAAAGGAATACGCGGTGGATTAGCACAGTGCTCTCATCGGTATGCTCAAGCAAATAATATTTACACACCTAATTTCGAGGATGTAATCACTGAGTTTGTTGGCTTGAGAGCAAAACTTTATTGTATTGAGTCAATAAAAGCATGCATTAATAAAGCTAAAGGTGTATCAAAGCCCATTACTAAGAATTTGAGAATGACTGACTATAAGAGAGTTTTATTTCAGAACATTACTTTAAAATGTAAAATGCAAATGATTAAATCAAACAAACATGTAATTTATTCGCAGGAAGTGAATAAAGTAATGTTAAATAGATTAGATGATAAACGACTAGTTCGACCAAATCAAATAGATACATTCTCTTGGGGTCACTGTGATGGCATATGATTGTGTAAATTTATATGGATACGCAATGATTTATGTATATATTAGACATTTAATAAATGGTATTATGTTCAATCATTGTTTTTTATTTTTCATATACCTAAGTTACATGATAAGATTCCTGGCTTATTTAAAGATGAGTTGGGTGGTGATGTAATCACTGAGTTTGTTGGCTTGAGAGCAAAACTTTATTGTATTGAGTCAATAAAAGCATGCATTAATAAAGCTAAAGGTGTATCAAAGCCCATTACTAAGAATTTGAGAATGACTGACTATAAGAGAGTTTTATTTCAGAACATTACTTTAAAATGTAAAATGCAAATGATTAAATCAAACAAACATGTAATTTATTCGCAGGAAGTTAATAAAGTAATGTTAAATAGATTAGATGATAAACGACTAGTTCGACCAAATCAAATAGATACATTCTCTTGGGGTCACTGTGATGGCATATGATTGTGTAAATTTATATGGATACGCAATGATTTATGTATATTAGACATTTAATAAATGGTATTATGTTCAATCATTGTTTTTTATTTTTCATTTTAATTTCACCTTGGGTAGGAAATAGTATGAAAAACAAACACACTATAGAAATAAAACATTTATTAAGTTAATTAAAATTATGAAATACAAAAGTTATTTTTTAAACACCATCGCTTAATACACAATACATTCCTTAAAGCACAATAGTTCTTATGAGCAAAACAATTATACAAAGATAGATCTTTACAGTAAAGATCACTAAGAGTTTCTAAATTAGGAACACTTTTATTTTCACATATGTCAGAAACATTATTATGACCACATAGCTCTTGAACCCACTTTATTTTCTCACTACCTTTAACAAGAACCTTTTTTTCCTTCAAATAGGGTTTGATTATTTTAGAAAATTCTCTGTAATCAATATATCCTTCGCTCCAGCGGTAACCTCTATTCCTTTCAATCCACCAAATGCGTCTTTTTTCTTCATCAGTCAGCGAGGAGAACGGATAAGGAGGTTTTATTAAGAATATGTGAGTATATTCCAACGTAGCTATAGCTAATTCCTTGACTATGAAGTTATTATAAAGATCTTTAAAACCTTGAACATCTACTATAATAGTATTTTTGTTCATGATATCTTTCTCACGGTGCTACTTAACGGTTTATACTCGATTATACAGTCGTTCAATATAAGACAATATGCTGAAGTTTGATCTGGTATATCAATGTCACTTTCAATTTCCACTCTGACATCGACAACAGGTCCTGACTTAAGATTATCTGGTTGTCTAGAACAATCTACGACAAATAACGGAGCAATATTTTTAAATTGTTTCTCACTTAATAACGGTTCACCGCGACGACCTCCGTAATACGAGTGTTGGAATCTGGTGTATTGTTCATATATTAAAGCAATTCTGTTATTTGAGAAACTTGAATTTAAATTTTCGTAAGGGAAGTAGGTTGAATTTAGGTATACTCTAACATCACGAACGGTACAGTGATCAAACTGAGACATATCCAATTTTGAATTATTTTTTCTATTTGTTTGCAGACCAATAATAACAAATCTTGGTTTCTCTATTTGCGATGATGTTTTTATGGACCAAGTATGTTTAGTAGTTTTTGGTAGAGCTGGATATTCATATAAATCCCAATTCCTGAATATCATCTGGAGTGCTCGATCTTTTTCTAACAGTTTTAACATATTTATTTTTTCTTTATCGGATACTTTGACATGTGGTACACGCCATATTATTTTATTTATAATAATTTCTTCTACCGTTTCACCATCGTTAAGTTTTAGGGCGTTCAGATTAGTATTACTTCGCAACAATATTAATTCATGTTTGCTGTTTATCACTACTTTCTTGAAATCTTCTGCAAAACCAAGAATGTTACAGAGGGGTATAGAAGCAGAAAAGTTACCCCCATTTGTACTATTTATGCCATCGATATTCCAACCCCAAGCATTAGATACTTTAGCCTCGTTTTCGTTCATTGATATTAATGATTTCATTGTGGTAGTTATACCAGCGTTTTTTATTTTATCTATTTCCACTCCATTTATCTCATACCTTATATCTTGAAACAAGTAAAGTAAACTATTGTTTGTGAAATGAACGCTACTGACTCTCTCTTTCGAATTTCCACCCTTGTTTACAACAACAGTTCCTTCCAAAAACAAAGTGCTTGCTGATGGTAATATATACAAGTCTTGTTGATTAATAGGTATCCTGATTTCATCGCTTCTATTGAAACTTGTTACGTAAGGCTTGTAAGAGTGAAATTCAATTCCTTCCACAGAGTTGTTGTATGCAGGAGTGGATAAAACATCTAGTATATTCATTTTAACAAACCAATCGCTTTAAGAAATGCTTTATTATTGTTATTCAATTTTATGACCTTTTTGGAGCGACCTCTTATTGGTTTGATAGTTTGAGTAGGACTGTTATTTTTAGTTGGACGAACCACATATTTATTATAATCTATCATTGTTTTCTTCTGATATGTAGATACAACTGCACTTCTTCACCTCGCAAATTTATTAAGTTATTATTTATATCTAACAGCCGTATCTGTATGCAGCTTATATTGGTTTGGTTTATTGGAAAGTAGATTGCGTTTTTAGGAATTTCTATAATCCTGTATCCAGGTGGAACATTAAGTGCAAATTCGTGCAAGATGTGACTGGATTGACCGTTTATATAAGAACCGCTAACTATGTCACATTCAATCCTTATGACAGTCGTAGGCAAAATGTTAACTGGAAACTCTGATACATGATATTTATTTGCTTCTAAGATCTGTTTTTCAAATCCCAATAAACTTCCGAATGTACCTTCTTTAGTAAAATCTATAGTTGATGTACAAAATAACATAGTTTTTAAGGTGTTGTTATTACAATGGAGTTTTATGGATGCATCTTTTATCTCAGTTTTTAAATAGTCACCAATATCTTGCAATTCATAAGTTCCTTCAGGTATCTCATGAACATTTTTAGAACCATAATATAATTTATTGTTTGTATTATCAAAATTTGGAATAGAATTATATGTAGAGAAATGTAATAATGCACATTCATACTCCCCAACTAATGGCAACGTGTTTGGATAATAGGTAGATAATACTGATGAGTTTCCAGTTATCGATAAGGTGAGTGACATCTTCCAAATGATGGAAATGAAAGAGTGATATAAAATTTATAGTATTTATTCCAAAAAGTTTGCAAATAACTTAAACACATATGTCCACAAACTATTGTGTTGAATTGTTGATATCTATTATAGTTATAATGAACATCACAGTTCTTAAAATATAGCATCAATTCTCTTGGCGGTTTTAAATCACCAAAGCTATCAAAATATTCACAATAATTGTTTATTTTAACATAAGCTACCCAATGCGTTCCATCATTTCTCGAATTATCTAGGTTAACTATAGCACATTCAATTCGTTTAGGTATTTTTGGTAATTGATCCTTCATATAAACTCCTCGAAAGTAGGGAATACAATAGCCATACTTCTGAATATCGATATTAGTTAAAGCGCGATTAGGTAGCTGATCAATTAGTTTTTTGATGGATTTATAAACAATCCCTGACCTTGCTTATGTGGTTTAATGTATAGACCTTTACCTATTGCTATAGCCTCCATAGTTTTATTATGACGTTCAGTTTCTTGTAATTTTTTCTGACCGTGTTTATAATCATTCACAGTTTTTGCAATACCAGCTGCACCACCAGCTAATGCTCCTAAAGCAGATAAACCAGCAAAAATTGGGATTAAAGGTAGAATGCCTCCAGTTTTTGGTATAGGTATCATTCGAGGTACTCGAACTTTTGGAATGCATGGAACTAATTTTCTGGCAACCATATAAGCTATATTTATTAATGACTTATTATCTTTAGGTGAGAGTTTTTTGATTTTTCTTTTTATTTTTCTAACAAAGTTATTAAAAGTCTTAACACCAGCACCAGACTTCAATTTAGCTTTCATAACTTTGTTTACTATCCACGAACTAATCTTTTCCCCTGTTCGAGCATCTTTTGCTTTAAGTCTTTGTTTAGCCATATCTATAAGACGTAAGTCGGCTTTGTGACGGTTAGGTAGGTCTGTGTAGTTTGCGTATGCAATATCGTGATGCATACAAGCTTCGTCTAACTTGTTTACACCTTTATCACCACGTAGTAATCGTTTTGAAAGCTTTGTTCCTGGTCCACAATAGTTATAACCGGGTATGTGTAGTTCGAATGGTAAATGATTAATGATACTGTTTATTAGTCCACCACCTTGCATCGTCCAAAGAATAATGAATATACTTTTAAATTATATACCACTTATATAATTAACTTATTCTACTATTGCAGTCTTATCAATCCAACTGTTCTCTTTGTTATTTAAACCCAACCATTTTACAAACAGTTTGTTTCCTTTCTTTTTTAATACTTTTTCTATCAAATAGACACCAGGGCAGGACGACTTTTGAAGCTCTTGTTCGTAAAAAGTACCCAATATGACTTGTTTCTGATTATCTTCAATGCGATACGTTATTGGTACAGTGTTATTTATCTTTTTTATAGTAAATAATTCTGTTGACCAGTTAGGAGTGTATCCTTTCTCAAATATATGTTTGTACTTACTAATTCGAACTTTGTCACCAATTATAAACTTTGGACGAGATTTTTGGGTTGCCTTTATCATGAAATTCGTAATATTATTTTTAATGTCCGTTTCATTAAACTTATTGACATTAACAGGTGCAAATTTAATAGTACGATGTTTTGTGTTGTTATATGTCTTCACAACATCGTTCAAGCCACCATCTATCCACTTATAGTGTCCGTTCAAGCTAAAGTATTTGTACAATTTATTTTTAATAGTTTTAATAACTCGTTCTACAATTGAAGCCTTTTTGGTTGAAAATGTAGAGTAGTGATTAATATTATAGTTCTGTAAAAGCTTTTGAAATGTAGAATTATAGAACTCAGTACCCATATCAGTTTGCAGATGAGTTGGTATCCTGTGATTAGTAGAAAGTAATTTTTCAAATGCATGAGAGACATCATGTTTGGATTTAGTTTTTAATGGTTCCACCCAAACGTACTTTGAGAAGCAGTCAATAACTATTAAAATATAGTTATATCCTTTATTAAAGGTTTTTAGGTTTTGCATATCAGCTAAATCTGCTTGCCACAAATCATCAATACCTTTTAAAATTACAGATCGTCGAGGAAAATTTTTTCGTGCTGCTTTATGTATTTCATTGACGATTTGTTGTTTTGTCATTTTAACAAAATTTAAGGTCTATGTTTTTCGATCTTTTAATATAGATTGAATTGCGTCTTGAACTAGTCTATCAACTGCTTTCCTTGTGTAAAATTTGCTTTCCAAATGAGTCTCTATCTCAGACATTATTGTTTTTAAAGTTTTCTCTATGTGGTTTTGAACACTATTTGGAATAGAACTTTGCAATTTTCGTAAGTCATTGATTAGTACACCTTTCAATTCATCTACATAGGCTTTATTTACTGCATCGTCTGCGTCTTGTGGAGGTTTGACACCTTTTAGCCTCGATGTCTTCAAGTCATAATCTCCATAATCAGATTTTATTAATGCGTTATCATTAAAATCAAGTATTTCCGATATACGCATTCGCTTATGAATATAATGTCCAAATTTGTCTACATTCATATTAAAGGTGTGTTATGTTGAACGGTATATAGTAAAATGACACACATATAATATTAGTTGATTTATTTATTTAATAATTTTGCTTTCACGTAGTTCTTCAATGATAGATATTATTTCATTATCTAGTCCTGTGTTACCAGCATCTCGAGAAGCAATTAATAACTTTAATCTATCAACCAATTCATTGGGATCATCCCAATATACAAAATCTGTGTTTTTTTTCCACATTTTTGTTAAAGGTAATCCTTTTCCTACTTTCTGTCTACAACTTGGACTTCTACTTTCTTGATCGAAAAGTGGTTTAATAACTTGCAAATATTTTTGTCCTTTATTACTTTTAATTGGTTTTTTTGAATCGAAATCACGACGATGTGCATTCGTTACAAGTAACATTGCCTTATAATTTTGCTTGTCATGCTCATTAACCAAGCTCAGATCAATGTCTTTTTTTAACAGTAACTCTCGCAACCCAGGTGTACTTTCGTACTTGCGTCCGGCTACAGTAATAACTTTATCCCCAATAGTTATGTTAGAGGAACCCAACATTAACTTTCCACGTTCATTTCTTATACCAAATGGTACATCTGATAGTACTTGTGAAGATAACGACCAAGATGATGCATCTGGATTAGTACCGACTAATGACTGAAATGAAGAGTCCGATGAGGGTTCCGATTCATTACTAGCAATACTGCTATCATCTGTTTCTTTCATATCTTGGTCTTGTGGTAATTGGGGTTCTACTTTTTCCTCCTTTTTTGTTAGAGCTAAGTGGTTATTAGTGTTGGCTATTAAATTGAGAGAGTCTGTAACAGGCTTAAAAACTGTATCAAGAGCATACTTATTACTATCTTCAAAATCCTTCATTTTACGTATTTTTTTCTTGACAGCTTCTGTCGCATCAACAATTTGTTTTTTCAATGATTTATCCATTATGTAAAATATGTGGTAATCGAATAAGAACCAATTACAGAATAACAATAAAGTGACTGCAGTCTACTTAAATATTCAAATATCATCTAATAATACAAAAGTGTCAAACGTTTTTCTATAGCAACCGTTGTTTCTAGAACAATCTTTATTAATTACCACATAATCAAAAGGCTCTTTCCATATTAGGGAACACATTTCTCGAAATTTCAACCATGACATATCGGTGTTAACATGTTCTTCGTAAACATGTTTCAAATTAACTTCATCTTGCTTAAAAAGCACAATTAAGTTAGCATTATCTCTTACAAGTTGTTTAGGTATTTTGGTGTAAGTTTGATTTAAATAAAAACTGTCAATTAATTTATGTCTTCCCATGGCAAAATAATCACGCATATTACTTTGATTTTCACATGCTACATCATCAAAAATAATCACAGAATTAGGTTTTGCATCTGCAACCTTTAAAACGTCATCATTTGCTTGGTATGTCTGGAGAGTGATACCTGGTACTCGTCGTAAAACCTTTTCTAAAAAGATGTACTTTGGTTGAAGTAGCGTTTTAGAATATACATAAACATTCTGAAATGTCAATCCATTTTCGTGCAATAGAAGACCAATTAATAAGTTAGTTTTTCCACAACTTGATGGTCCGCATATGATGCAGCGTACTGTATTTGGTAATAATTCTCCATGGCGTAACTTATTTTTTGTTAAATCGTCACAGATTGTATTGACCTGCAACGATTGTGTTTGTTTAACGAATTTCATGTTTGCTATGCAATACTGATCGACTCGTAATGAAAAGATGAATTTATAACATAAATATTTATAACTACAAGTAGTCGAACCAAACTGGTTACAGAAAACCTGTAGGTTATAAAGGAACGGAAGGTGGTGAAAATGCGACTGTAATAAATCGAATTTCAATCGAAAGTCATAAACGCGTTATACGGAGTGAACGGTAAGTCATTTTATGATATTGGGCACGCTAGATCACTTTTGTGACGAAGACGAACGAAGTGAGTCGTAGGAACGATAAAAGTGGTCTAGAATGGCACAAAATAATACACTACTTACATACTGACTGAATAGATGGGATTGTGTGTTAAGGGATCCAGAAAGTCTATCATGATGGATCATTATTAGAATACTATATTGAATAGTTGAATGGTTGGGAATTAGTGGTTTATGGATCTCCTCTGATCCAGAAACCCTAATTCCCAACTACTGATTTATTAACTAAACGTTATCTATCCACCTCTTACAATCCCGTATTCTTCAAGCGGAGTGTGAGAAGTCACATCGTCATGCTGCCAAGTTTAGAGCCACTGTCAATAAATTCAGGGCTCAATCCCTGTCGCTATGTGTCCAATTCGCTAGATCTTTCCTTTAGGTGGGTGTCATTTTGACAAGCTAAAAAATGCTACTAAAATGACAGATGAACCGTTAGTTAGCTCACTCTCAGGGCTAGAACGGAAGTGACGTCACAGATGCAGATCAGTAGGCGTGTGCGCAAACCGTAACACAAGTGCGGCCCGCTCCCCGCGTGTGGGAGCAGTTTCCGCTTCCGATGTCGCACATTTATTACTAACCTGATCGGTTATGGTGCTTGACCGTGGAATGGACATCAGGTGCAGTGGTTTAGCTACGTTATGATTATCAAAGTTATGGTTGTTTTTAAAAGGCCCTCCAATTGTTGAATGGATGAGACACTGGCGCAAGAATCCTCATAAAGGGATCTTCATCTCCTCTAGAAAGACGAGATCAGCCAAACAGCAGTCACTTTCTGCCTAAAGCCTCTCCTAGACTCTATTGCTAATTGCATGCAACTGTATGTTCGATTGAGAATTTCTGTATTCTCGAATTTCTATTATAGGACTATGTTAGATCAATGTTGCTAAAATTGAGGGCCCCAAGTAAAACACATGAGAACGAGATGATATAAAAGTACGGAAACGTGGTGCTTGTAAACATTAGCAACTCTCGAGGAAAGCCTTATTGCAGTGATGGCACGTATTGGTAAGGCCAAGGCGGATTGTATCAGACTGTTGGTAGCCTAGAGCTGCATGCACATTGGCATCGGCAGACTAGCTTCTGGAGGAGGTGCATCGACAGATAATTAGATATTAGCTGGCAGATTCGGAATATCCCTCAATTGAAGTTTATAACTCTTACAGAAAGATATACAATCAGGCGCCTGGATTTTTATCTTTCTGTCAGTTCTTTTTTCTTAATTCTAAATCAAAATCTCTAGATAGAACTTTACTTGTAAGAGTCGTATCCTCCACCGCTATGCCACCTAGACTACATTTCATCTCAAGTGGCAGTTCAAAACGTCAAACAATGGAATGCTAATTGAACTCATTTATTAACCAAGTGTACGGACAGGTGTCGCAAAAAAAGCGATCGGATCAAACCAGACTGGCTCCGGATACAATTAACAACATTCGGAACTAGGATCCGTGTTTTGACGTCACGGCCCGCCGGTCGCAAGGTCAACAACCTCGTGTAATTGTTCCAAATATGTGACAGGTACCGTGGGTGCGCCAAACAGATTTGTTTTTTAAAATTAGTCTCCGGAATATTGGTAGCGTTTCTTTTTTTTAATTCTTTTGGCGCCAACGCCATTGCAGTTACGTCATGGAGGCTGGTAAAAGAGGTATAAGATTCAGTTAAATTTGTATCAACTAACATAACTGAATTGAACTTTTTTGACAATAAAGATAGATAGAGCAATACGGAACTAGAAAGGTTAGCGAAACTCTGAACAGGTGTTATAAATTATGCCAGACTATTAAATGTCTGTGGTTCAAATCTATACCGGACAATTGAGTATTATAGATCTCAAACGGTTGATGATTGTTTTTTTTTGTAGTAAAATCTATGTGGATTTTCTGATACTGTGACATGTCTAGTACAGGAGTTTTTGTTTAGAGTAAAATAAATGTATACGGTTTGTAATGTTGTACTTGGGTATAATTGTTTTTTAAAAATACAATAGGATTCAAATATACAACGATATATTTATGTCGTAGCCGTTTAAGAATAACCAATCATTATGTTCAAGATACATACACATAATGAGTAGTGTTAGCTTGAAGAAAGCGTTGAAATAAATAGTAGTAGGTAGTAGTATCTACAGGTTCCATCTTATATTCCTCATATATAGTAATTATGTTCTTTAACTTATTTGGCAGACATAGTTTTGCACTAATTCTGAATTAGGTATATGTAGACTACTTCCACCCCGGCAACCCGAACTAAACGGATCAACTATGTGCATTAACTATTTATGAAACAATTTTTTTATATTGATAATTTCCACCCTTTATATTCACGCCCATCCATCCGTCCAACGGCTTGAAGACGTTCTCAAGCGCATTATTAAAGAGATTAGGTGATATGACATCTCCCTGTCTCACACCTCTGCGCAGCGCTAGGAGATGGATCTTCTTATACTCCAACTGAACGGTCATGGTAGCGGTATCATACAAGCACCTCAACACCTCGATATATCATCAATCAATACGACACCGTTGCAGAGCATCTAGAACTGCTCAGGTTTCGATAGAGTTGAAGGCTTTTTCGTCGTCCATGAAAGTCATAAACGGTGAATATATCTCACACCTTTGGTTTGCCGACGACATCGTAATAGTAGCGAAAACCGGGATGCCGCGTAGTCTAAGTTAAGAGTCTCTACGTGTTGGCCTCGGCAGGAACTTGGACACAAACAAGGTCATGTTCAATTAGCATGTCATGTCGGGATCAATCTACGTTGAAGGATCGAGGCTTGAAGTAGTCTATGAATACACCTACCTGGGGCAGGTTATCACACTTTGAACGTGTAACCTTGATAAAGAAATAGCTAGAAGTATTCGCTTGGTCTGAGCAGCATTCAGCAAACTGCGTCGGGTTTTCTAGATTTTCTATTCGCCGATACTGCAATGTTTGAAGACGAAAGTCTTCAACCAGTGCGTTCTACCAGTTATGACCTACGGTGCCAAGACGTGGACACTTACAGAGGGGCTAGTCCATGCCCTTAAAGTTGCGCAACGAGCGATGGAACGAGCTATGCTTGGGGTGTCTCTGAGGGATAAGATCCGAAACGATGTTATCCGTCAGAGAACAAGAGTGGTCGACATAGCTCGCAGAGTATGCATTTTTAATTGGCAGTGGGCTGGCCACATCTGTAGAACAGATGGCCGATGGAGCAAGCGAGTTCTGGAGTGGAGACCGCGACTTGGTAAACGTGGGGTAGGACGACCCCCTGCCAGATGGAGCGAATGTTGCAGGGATTGACTGGATGCGCAAAGCGTAGAACCGTGTGTTGTGGCAAAATTTGGGAGAGGCCTATGTCCATCAGTGAACTGTTAAAGGCTGAATTGATGACAATCTCCAATACTTCTTTTAAACAAAGTAATAGGCACTTCGTTAGAAGCAAATTTCCCATTAAGAACTCAATCTAAGTACAAACGTTTCAACTCTGTGTGGCAGTTGCCTCTACGTTTTTATGGGTAAAATAGTTGATGCCCGCAGCTTCACTCGCGTAAAATTTGTTCCCGCGGGAACTTATTCCCGGGATAAAAAGTAGCCTATGTGTTATTCCAGACTATAATGTATCTCTGCACCAAATTTCAGCCCGATCCGTTCAGCGGTTTGAGCGTGAAAGAGTAACAAACATCCACACTCACAAACTTTCGCATTTATAATATTAGTAAGATATGATCATTTATCAAAAAAACCGGCCAAGTGCGAGTTGGACTCGCCCATGAAGGGTTTCGTAGCAGCAAGTAACATAATATAAAAGTTCTTATAGCTCGTTGTAACTTTGATTGATGTTTTAACACATTCGCAGTGGTAGTGATTTTTCTAACCGAAAATTGCGGTTTATGACGTATTAAAAAAGAACTACCAGCTCTATCTCGTTCGAACCAATTTTCGTTGATAGTTTTTATGGCAATGTACATCATATATTTTTTTTAGATTTATCATTCTCTTAGTTTAGAAGTTAGAGGGGGGGGGGGGGGGGACACATTTTTCCACTTTGGAAGTGTCTCTTGCGCAAACTATTCTTTTTAGAAAAAAATGATGTTAGGAACCTCGATAGCATTTTTGAAGACCTATCTATAGGTACCCCACACGTATGGGGTTGATGAAAAAAAAAATTGAGTTTCAGTTCTGAGTATGGGGACCCCCAAAATTTACAACTTTTTTTCTAGTTTTATATAAGAATCTTAATGCGGTTCACAGAATACATCTAGTTACCAAGTTTCAATGGCATAGGCCTTATACTTTCGGAGAAAAATGGCTGTGACACACGGACGGACAGACAGACAGACATGACGAATCTATAAGGGTTCCGTTTTTGCCATTTGACTACGAAACCCTAAAAAAGATTCATCTAGACTTTTATCATTCGTCAAAATATGAAATAAGTTTTTTGTTTTTTTTTTGCGTCTTCAACATGTATCCAATATGACCACAGATGAGTCTGTTATGGTAGTTTTACTCACCAAAGCTGACCATAAAAAGTCGTAAAACGTATTTTAACATCCATCCGATAATCAATCTAACACGTCATAACTTTGACATCCAACTCGCCTGGACCTAAGCTGTATATTAAGTCTATTTTATACAAAAATAGCCTGTAATCCACTATAATAAAACATATTTTTTTATGACAGAGTAGAAAATGTGAAAGAAAAACTATCCAAAGGCCTTCGACCAAATGAGTCTCTATATAAACATGTTAATTCATAATAAAAATGTGCTTTTTGACGGACAAAAGATCTTAATATTTACCAACAAATTGGTAACTTATGTCTAACCGTATTATTCCTTTTTTCAATTTCAAATTGTTTGTAAAAGATAAGATGAGTGAGTATCACTATAAAGCATATTTATTTGAAAAAAGATTTCGGAAATTTTTGTTTAAGTATACCATAACACACTCGACTTTTCAAAATAACGTAAGTAGGTAAATGAAATTTTTACAAACACGGAACTAATTTTACTTACAATCCACATGTATAGTTAAAGTTTGTTTTTGTTTATAACTCAATGCCCATAAATCAAAAATGTGTGCAAATTCGCAAATAGAGAAGTCAAAACACGGACTCTATTTTAAGAATTAACCCAATTACTATCGATTCAACATCGATGTGGAATGTACCTATAATAAAAATATTTATCGATTTAAAAAAAGGTATAAAGTAAGTGTTGGACAGGGTTTTTAAATGAGATCGACATAAAGTACAAATCGCCACATCATCGTGTTGTGTGGCATGCGCTTGCGTCGCATAGCGCCTGACTAACCACCGCACTAACCACAGGCGAACATTACGAATTTGTATTAAGTGATTTAGAAAGTAATTAAATGTTACTAAAAAAAGATTAAGGCTTTTGCGGTTAGTAAAAGTAATGCTCTTTTTGGGGTTTTAATAGTCATGAAAATGTATGATTTATTTTATGTTTAACTAGCGGATATCACGCGGTTGTACCCGCGTAGCTTCCGTATGGGAATAAAATATAGCCTATGTTACTCAGGATAAATGTAGCTTTCTAATGGTGAAAGAATTTTTGAATTTGGCATAGTAGTTTTTGAGTTTAATCATTACAAACACACAAAATTACATATTTTTCCTCTTAAAATTATTAGTACAGATAAAATGCATTACAGATATGTTTCTCGAAGTAGAAATTGAGACATAGATCTTTAATATAATTTAATTAATTTGATGATCGCCGCTTTGTACATATTATGCCTACCTGGTTATTCGTAATATTTGCGAGGCAAGTAATCGTGTTCTTTGCATCTATATATAGCGGCTGTGATCCATATTTTATTGACTCGAGAAAAATAATCTATTATCGTCTTTATCATCTGTTTTTATAGGCACCAAATTTCATTCAAATCATAGAGGTCTTAGAAGGTTTTTACAGGGTCGGCAGCGCGAGAGTGGCGCCTCTGGTGTTGCAAACGTTCATAGGCTGCGGTGACCACCGGTCCTTTTGGTAGACCGTATGTTTGTCTGCCACCTTAGTGGTATAAAAAAAATCGGTTCACTTTCGTAGCCCGGAAAATGTAACAAACAAAGTTACGTACATTCGAATAGCATTTTGTTTGATGGTATGGATAAAGATACATATTACGAGTATTATCGTACCTAACTGACAGGTATAGGTAAATATGAAGCCTCAAGGTATTTTCTTGGGTCTGTTTGATTAATCACATCCACAAATGTTTTGATTTATGGTCGTTCGACGTCGGCTTAGTCCGGTTGGGGCAGCGCAGGGCTTTCTTGTTGCGGATGACGAGAGGACTGATTAAACTCGCAGTAGGTAACTTAATAAACTACATAAATAAAAATGAATCGAAGAAATGGCGTGCACAGCTTAGAACGACTGCATCAAGTGTGATGTGATTTCATTAATTTTATTGGGTTCGTTATTGTTAGAGCGAAGTTTGTAGGTATGAAAGAAAATGTTTTAAAATTGACACACAATTATTTAATTTTTGGTTTATTACTAAATTTATAACTAATTTGGCTTTTAAAAATTTGGTACACAGGTAAATTTTGATGTACCTATACTTTTTATCCCAGAATCCTGTAGGAAATGGGCAAGGTAAACCTTCAACCCACTTTCGAAGTCAAGGGCATTCAAAAATCAGCACGTGGTCAAATGTCATATAATTCACCTAAGAACATTGGAGATGGCTGGATTTACTGACTTGGTTACCTTTAGTACATATAGTGACACCTTTATCCCCGAAGGGATGGCATAGCAGACGCCCACATTTCACTATATAGTTTTATGTCCCATGGGTGGTGAGCCTATTGCCGCATTGAACTGGACAGGCGCAGGTTGTGACAATCCACTGTCGAAATTTTAAAGCCGCGCATAAGGCCTGCAACATGACTTAACGATTGTCATTTTACTGACAACCTGGTTCCGTTTCGAGTTTTCCTTCTCTATCTCTTATCTCTTTCTTAAAGTTATGTATATTTGAGAACTCTTAAATTCAAGTTCAATAGGTTCGTGCTTTTGTATGATTGCGACGCCTCGCGTCGCAATCATACATCATAAAAACGCAACTACATGATTTTATGAAAAAACAAGTGCCTGCAAGGTTTCGAAAAAATCAGAGGTCTTAAAAATGTCTACATTTGAAATCGGTTAGGTGGCTGTAGCGTCCTAAGGAGCTTCGGTGGTAGTTGCTTTTGATTTCGCTGAAGAGGCTGCGTTAGCTGGCGTCAGTAGATACCCAATGAAGGCAGACTCCGTACGAAGTGGGGATTTTGAGAGCCACCGAACCGTTATGATAAGATATACGAGACGATATGACAGACTTGATTTAAAGCACCCTGCTGCCAAGTCTGTTTTTATTTTGTTTATGATCTTAAGAACTAGATCTAGAAAGATCTTTTAAAAATAGTAAATACTAGCTGAGCCCGCAACTTCGTTTACGTCACATAAGGTGTATGAAAGGAAAGGTATTTCTTCATCAGAGTCATCAAGCAGCGTCTGAAACTGCCCTGTTTGCTTAATCATAAAAGAGCTTAATGATTAAGCTCTTTTATGATTAAGCCAACACGCCAGTTTAGGTTCACTCACATTCAAAGAAAACCCTACAATTAAAATTTTCAAAATATCTGATTCTTAAAAGTGTTATAACTCTTTTATTTCTAAACCGATTTACATAAAACAAACGCTAAATGTTAACTGGAGCAAACCTCAACACAATAAAAAAAACCGCATTGCAATCGGTTGAGCGGTTACTGAGATTAGCGTGCACAACCGTACAGACAAACAGATATACAGACATACAGACAAACAGACAAAAAATCTAAAAATCATTGTTTTGGGTTCTATTGCGTTCATAAAGCCCCCCTATAATATTTTTTCTTATTTATCTTCCATGTACAGACAGCGACCTGTTACGATTTTATTATATGTATTGATAGTGTAGCTATTTTCTCGAATATGAATATTCAAACAGTTCCCGCATTAAATCCAACGCACAGCAGGTCTAGAAACTAATCCCGCCATAATTTCCTTCGCAAGGTCTTAACGTCTCGATTCTTGGAAACCATATATCATCTGTGAGAGCAATGTGCATACGAATATTTTAGCGCAATAACGTTGACGGTAGCTATCGCGTCAGTTGTAAATCTCGTTGACGTAGTCGGCCCATCTCAAAGAGATCCAATCAGTGCTAAATCATAGTAAAGTGACACACATCGATATCTCGGCGTACTTCCATAAAAATCTGTGAGGCGCGAATGTGAAAAAGATGCCGATGCTAGATCGCGTTTGAGTTTAACCCTTGACTCTGAACACGTAAGCTGAGTCATTTATCAATACACGCATTGACCATAAACATTAATAAAAAAGATGGATATTACAATAAAAACTTTTACTTTTTCTTTTAAAATCCTATTACGTCTAACAATAATTTTAATGCTTACGATTATTTTATGAATGTAATATAAATATAATGGACAGTAAACTAACGAAACGGGTATAGTAGACAGTCCATAAAATCACGGAAATCTTGGTCCTATTAACATTAATAAATATAAATCTCTTCATCTGGGTATATGTATATCGCGGTCGTGATGCTGAGTGATGGCGGTTGGCGGCGCGTTTGAGAGGGGTTGTGGGGAGGGGGGTTAGAATGTCAGGTGCGTGCGCGCAACGACCGACGCACATTTGTCACTGTTGCCGGCGATTATTCATCTCATTGAAACATTTACTCTCTCGAGAACTAATCACGCTGACTAATGGAGCCCCCCGTCGACACTTCCTTAGTTTCATACTCGCATTGGTCCGTGTGAAACGCCGACACTAAGGATTGACGCCTCCGTGTCAGTTTTGATTTAGTTGACGAGAACGAATGATTTGGAATGATCAATGAGCTTACCAATTAAAGTGGTCGTAATCAGACGGGTTAGGTAGGTTAGGGTCAAGTTACGTTTTAAGGTGGTATCTAACAACAAACGCAGTTAACACAGATACCGCACTCGTCGCATTTTAGTATGAAAATCTTAAAGACCCGAGCACATATTGCACTATGAAAATGTGTTGAGGGAGTGATAGATGTGCGTTCACCATTAAACATGTTCTAAATGAGTTTCCATCGTTTTAGAAACTCGGGTCCTTCAAGCTGAGCGTAAAGAGGCATATTATTGGGCCGCCAACTTGAGGACCAGAGGCAGTAGTCTTGTTAACTGGCTGTGTCTCTGGCTGTGACCTTGATTTTCCATCAGGGAGGCTGCGTCATTTTGGCATTTATATATAAAACTAGAAGATTCCTCGCGGCTTCACCCGCGTGAAGCTCGTTACCCGTTCCAGATTCCCATGGGAACAAATTCCCGGGATCAAAAGTAGCCTATGTGTTATTCCAAGCTATCTATCCTTGTACCAAAATATTTCACCTTAATCAGTTCAGCCATAAGAGTTAGAGCATAATTGAGTATCAAACATGCAAACATTCAAACATCTTCACAAACTATCACATTATTAGAATAAAAAAAACCAGCTAAGTATGAGTCGGACTCAAGCACGTTGGATTTCGAACCAAACAGCATACAGACAGATAGACAGATAGACAGACAAACAGACGGACAACGGAGTCTTAGTAATAAGGTTCCAATTTTACCCTTTGGGTACGGAACCCTATAAAACCGCAAAATTGAACTGTGCCGAAAGAAGAAAAGTAAACTTATAGGTCATACAGTTTGGGCTGTTGTAGAATGACTCAGCATAAACATGCTCTCACCTGCACCTGTACTTTCGTATCGCATTAAAAAAAAACTAGTATGTAATTATGTTCAAACTAGCTATTGCTTGTGGGTTCGCCTGGGTTATGAAATTTTCCCGCAGGTACCCCATTTCTAGGATAATAAAATACAGCTAAAAATGCATTGGATTGACACGATTTTCTGCATCGTATATTTTTAAATTTGATTCATTTGGAATAACATATTTTCAAGTAACAAGTGTGATTAATTTATTACATTGGTCCTAGAAATAAAAATAATAATAATTACAGTATGGAATTCTTCAAAAGGGGTCTTAGAAGGTTTTTACAGGGTCGGCAGCGCGAGTGTAGCGCCTCTGGTGTTGCAAAGGCAAACGTTCATAGGCTGCGGTGACCACCAGTCCTTCTGGTGGGCCGCAAGCTTGTCTGCCACCATTGGGGTACAAAAAAATTGTAGCCGGGTCCATCAATAGGTACAGACATAAAAATGGATGCCAGTGCAAGGCGGCTTGGAAATTTTAAAATTTGGTCTTTTCCAAGTTTATGTTTTACCTGAACAAACACCGAAAACTTTCAATCCTTTTCAACATGAATTTGTTATATGATAGATATTTAGCTCGAATGGATGCAGCTGTCCGCCGCATGGGAGACCATGGCAATGATTACCATGGCAATATCCATCTTACGACGATCAAAACAAGGCACGGTCATTATCAGCAGTAGTTCCAAGTTGATGGCCTAAATGCTCTTTCACGCTTGCCTTGCTCAACTTAGGGTTGAACGAGGCTCACCTAAATTTATGGAATAGCGTCTGCTTTTAGCCCCTCTCTATAAAATTGAGTGCAGAGGGGCTTATGGCGAGACTTTGTCTGTAGCTGTGGCTCTGTCGCATTAAACTCCGTTACTAGGTCACGTGGATCATCTGTTCAAAGTTTGAAATAAAACAAAAATGACAACGTCAGTCGGATTGAACTTTCACTTTCACAATAAACGTGTTAGAGAGGGGAAGTCTGGTGAGAACGATCTCACGGCTTTCTTGTTTATTTGAAACTGCATGATGACCTACATTGCAGAACCTCCACGCCACCTTATTACATAGTGAATTTAATAGAACATACATATGGTCGCGCCTTTATCACCGAAGGGGTAGGCAGAGGCATATTATAATGACCACGTTTCACTTTTTTGAATTTGTCCCACGTAATAGGTGGTGACCCGTATTGCCGTGTTGAGATGGACAGGCGCAGGTTGTGACTGCCTGCTGTTGAAATTTTCAAGCCGCCCAAAAAGGCCTTCAAATCGGGACCAACCTGCTTTCCGAAGCACGGAAACGCTCAAATAAATGGCAACAGTGGTCACATGAATGGTCACCCATCCAAGAACTGGCCATAGTGAAAGTTGCTTACTGCAGTGATCGTTTACAGAACACTGAATCCGCATGGCCACGAGCGCTTCCGTGAATTTAAGGGTTGTATGTTCGAAAGAGACTCATCTTGGAGTGAACTTTATACTAGGAAATATTCTTCGATTTGATCTGATAAAACTATATTATTGTAGTTTTTTAGATACTCTTGCCTTTTTAACGTATCAAAACACGATTAGGAATACTTTGTTCTATCGAAATCGCTCTCGAAAAATGAGAAATATTGCAAAAATCTTAACAAGTAATGTACTTTTTTTATCTAAATAACTGAGTTTAATTCTCATAAAAACTTGTCATAAAATAGATATAGGTCTTTAGAACAATATTTTACGTATAGATTTTTTCTTAAAACCCCTCAGATTTTATAACAGTAATATAATGTATTAGAATCAAACGAAATCCAGCAAAAGCGTACGCTGCAATCGTTCGAATTGCCTTAGGATTTGTCGATGTCGAACATTGCAGCCTTAATAAGAAAAGGAAATGATATGCACAAGAAAATAATTCGAAGTTTTTAGGGCACGACAGTGAAAAGACTTATTGGGATGCAGTGCATAGCGGAATAACACCCGAACCATCCCCACAGACGCGGGATAGCACCCGAACCCCCTAGGCGAGGCCGCGGTAGTAGCCAACGTCTGCTGAAAACCTTGGAAAGCCTTCCTCAGGCTTACCCGTGAGTCCCTATTACTTATATTACTTGCTATTTAGAAGACAATGGCAGCGATTATAAGTAGGCACGTCTACGCGATTTTACAATATAGCATTTTCAGTACAATGTAACACTCTACATGTAAATACTCGAAAGACTGATGCCTATGTTTAACATTCAACGAACAGCTATAACAACGCTAATTTTAATGTCTTCCAATTACAGTGTTCACTTGGTTAACGATTTCGCTGGGCATTAACTATTCAAATTTTATGTTTAAAGTCGATTGCGACGTGAAATACTTGGCCGGTTAAGGTCAATATATTGCTGTCATATTAACAGCCAAATGGGGCAGTAAATAATGTAATATCACCTCGTTTATATTGCTAAAGTAGGTACGATTTCATTTCAGAACAGAATTATAGGCAATATGTACATAATAAATACAGCATAATTTGATATACGGAGGTGTAGTTAAAAGATAGGAAATTGAAAATTGTGTAGTGCTAATTTGAATTACATTTGGTTGAATGTATTATTAATAATTAATAGTTTAAAAAACCAAATAACACGCTTTTAGCACGCACTATTTTTTTTTATTTTATACTTTTTTCGTATTCCATTCAGCAAACCCTTTCATTTAATACCCATATCATGGGGTGCATTTTAAATAGCCAATCCGCCATCTTGGACGTCCGCCATATTGGATTTAAGTCACGTGACTACTTTTTTCGTATTCCTGACAGCAAACCCTTTTATTCGATACACATATCATGGGAGTGGATTTCAAACAGCTAGACCGCCATTTTGGGGAGGCCGCCATATTGGATTTGTAATGACGTTTTTTAGCTAGTCATGTATTGTCATCGGAACTCAGAGCGTGTGCAAAATTTCAGCCTGATCGAAGGACGGGAAGTGGGTCAAATTAACATTCCAAGATTTTCTTACATACATAGTTACAAGTGAAGCTAATAGAAGCGTGTTAAAAAAACTAATGTACGTTACTAAACCTGAACTGAAATATAAAGACTGAAATTGGATAGTAGAATATAAAAGTTGCTAGCCTCTTTTGCGTAGAACCATTGTTCACTTGACCAACAAACCTTACGTAGCGTAGGTTTGCTGACACATTTAATCCGAGCGGGTCACAGCCAGCTTCCCGTTTCTGCAGTATCCTCCGGCTTGGTGACTTACGAATTTTATTATCTATGGCTTAAAATGATATACGGCCGCTCTTAACTGGAGAATCATAAAATATTTTTTGTTTGTGAAATATTTCTGAAGCAATAAAGCAATAATTCACTACGCGACTACAGGGAAGACGACGGCCTTTATTTGCCGTCATAAACGTTGTGTTTATGGTGTACTTTTTTGCTGGGCGTGTTGGCCATGGCCTGGCACACGGCCGTACATAAACCTCCAGTTTATCATTACACTCTCGAACCTGTCCTCGGCTTCAGCTCTTAAAGCACATCAGTGTAAAATAACACAAATGCGCGTATCTAATCTTACTTGCGGTTATCGCTTTATTTTCCAATATTTTATAGTTTTCAATAACTGCGTTTTCTCATAACTCGGGAATCGTTCGCTAAGATGTATGTGTGGTCACGCTCTCCACTTTACGGGGCGAACTGAACTCGTAATTAGATAACAAGGCGTAATAAAACGTTGGAATAAACGATTAGGGGTTTATAATTAAAACATGAGTACCATATAAGGCATTACTTCAATAGGCTTTCAAAATTATGCTAGACGTATTACATTAGGAAAGATTTTGTCTATTGTCTTGTGACGAAATACTTGGTAAGACCGTTTCGATTGAAATTCAATAGTAATGTTACTTTTGTGACATATCGTTTCCAGAATCAAAGGTTAGATGATAGTTAATTCATAATAATTTACACGTAAAAGCTTTTATCATTACATAAGTCACATTCTGTAAATAATTTCTGATAGATAATGCTGTAGACCGAGAGATAAAATAGAAAATGTACATACAAAAGCAGACTTTAGAGCCCGAAACGCCGCGCTACGTTTTCAGAGACAATCAGACACAATACATTATTGAAAAACACACTTGCACTTACATTCCACAATTTAATTCTTTGTTTCACAGTTAAATTGTAGAATGTATGTGCATGTGTGTGTTTCAATAATGTATTACAACAAGTTCCATCAAGTGCCGATAAACGAGAGTAAGTATAAATGATCAGATACGACTCTACAATTCTGTTAGTATCGGGGTACTCCAGTTAGACATAGTACTACATGTTTGGACTATATCTCTATCCGTAGATTTTTTACGTAAGTGAAAATCCTACATGGATGCCTTGCCGGACTCCTACTGGCTAAAAACCTCACTTATCCCGCCTAACAGCCTACGGTTAGGAGCCCCGGGTAAGCCCTCGATAGGATACCTTGGGACTAATTACGAAACTTGAACTTATTCTCAGTCATGAAAATGGTATAGAGCAACATGTCTGTCATTGGAATTTATTATCAATCAATATCAATCAATACATATAATAAAATCGTAACAGGTCGCTGTCTGTACATGGAAGATAAATGAGAAAAAATATTATAGGGGGGCTTTATGAACGCAATAGAAGCCAAAACAATGATTTTTAGAATTTTTGTCTGTTTGTCTGTATGTCTGTATGTCTGTATATCTGTATATCTGTTTGTCTGTACGGTTGTGCACGCTAATCTCAGTAACCGCTCAACCGATTGCAATGCGGTTTTTTTTATTGTGTTGAGGTTTGCTCCAGTTAACATTTAGCGTTTGTTTTATGTAAATCGGTTCAGAAATAAAAGAGTTATAACACTTTTAATAATCAGATATTTCGAAAATTTTAATTGTAGGGGTTTCTTTGAATGTGAGTGAACCTAAACTGGCGTGTTGGCTTAATCATAAAAGAGCTTAATGATTAAGACTATTTTTAAACAATTCAGTCCGCGCCGAAGGCGTGGACTGAATTGTTTTAAAATAGACCTAATCATTAAGCTCTTTTATGATTAAGCAAACAGGGCAGTTTCAGACGCTGCTTTATAACTCTGATGAAGAAATACCTTTCCTTTCATACACCTTATGTGACGTAAACGAAGTTGCGGGCTCAGCTAGTACATATAATAAAATCGTAACAGGTCGCTGTCTGTACATGGAAGATAAATAAGAAAAAATATTATAGGGGGGCTTTATGAACGCAATAGAACCCAAAACAATGATTTTTAGAATTTTTGTCTGTTTGTCTGTATGTCTGTATGTCTGTATATCTGTTTGTCTGTACGGTTGTGCACGCTAATCTCAGTAACCGCTCAACCGATTGCAATGCGGTTTTTTTTATTGTGTTGAGGTTTGCTCCAGTTAACATTTAGCGTTTGTTTTATGTAAATCGGTTTAGAAATAAAAGAGTTATAACACTTTTAAGAATCAGATATTTTGAAAATTTTAATTGTAGCGGTTTCTTTGAATGTGAGTGAACCTAAACTGGCGTGTTGGCTATGACTATTTTTAAACAATTCAGTCCACGCCTTCGGCGCGGACTGAATTGTTTAAAAATAGTCTTAATCATTAAGCTCTTTTATGATTAAGCAAACAGGGCAGTTTCAGACGCTGCTTGATGACTCTGATGAAGAAATACCTATCCTTTCATACACCTTATGTGACGTAAACGAAGTTGCGGGCTCAGCTAGTTGTACAATATTTACGTTATCTATGATATGAATGATAATAGAATAACTAATAAGTTACTCATCTCAGTCAGTTTAAGTTTGGTTTGAAAGCGAACAAGTGGGAATGAAACGTGGGTGAGAAAAAGATAAAATGAGGGACGCTTATAGGCAACCTCAGACAACCTCTATGTTTGTTCATGTAAGTTCAGAGTATCACACTGACAGACATTGGTGACATCAGATTTTTGCGATGCTTTAATGGCGAAGGTAGTCCATCGATATTAAGTCGCTCTTTTGGTTCCCGAGAGTGACCTATTTCAGGACGTTTCGACTTTTAACCACTGACCTATGCTGCAGCTCGGCAGACGTGAGGAAGAGCTTTGTTAAGCGAGCGAGTACTGTGGTCCTTTCCATAGCTGGGGGTTCCATATAAAACTATTTGGCTGCCCTGGTATTGTAGTGCCAAATATATTCAAAGAGGACAATCTGAGTCCTCAAAGAGAGCACCTTCCCGTACCCTCACCGTTCCAGGTCACAGTGACGTAACCTCTGGCCGATCCTGCGGCGGGTTGAGGCCAGGCTGAACAGCGTAGTCGCATAATGGGTAGTCTGGCCTCACCATTAGCGGCCGGGAGCACTCATTATATAGATACCGGGAGTCTCACACAAAGCTTTCGCAGCAGGGTACCAAAGTGCCTTAACGCTTTCCCCACATTAACCAATAAACCTACCTAATAATGACGCATATCTTATATTTTTTTAGTATTTTGCTTCGTGAGAATTACCACAATACCTTGAAAAGAAGAGTTTGTGTGTTTACAGGAAGTAGATACCAATAAATCAATAAAAAGCTTACAAAGTCTTTGAAAAAAAGTGTACCTAGGATAATTCTGTCGTCGCTATTTGTTTCGCCCCAGGAAATAAAAAAATATACATTGTTTCATTCCTTGAAAGTAAACTGTTATACACGTTCGGGGAAGAAACAATGCATTTATGACATCCAAACTTGTAATTGTTGAATTTTTTCCAAGCCATGAGCCTTTTTGAAAAGGTTTGACAGCCTCCTAAGGTGTGTCGTAATTACAAAAAAAGATTTTCAATTTGCACGTTTATTTTTGTAGTGAAGATAATTATGCATTTTAGGACGGTTTGGTCACGCCTTAAAAGTAAACATTAAGTAAGTTTCAACTAACTGGTTTAGTTGCTAATAATATTGTGTTATTGTTTATCATTTTAGCTGGAGTCCCACCGTTTGGTAAAGAAAGAATATCTATCATCACGCTTTTTGCCCTGAAAGGATAGGCGCAGGGATATTATGCCTTCACATTTCATCGATTGATTATACTTTTTTTGTTCAAGGAAAGTTACAGCGAAAGTGAAATAAAAGTAAAAACCTCCTTATTGTACACTAGTAAATGCTTTTGAGCAGGCTTATTGGTATGACCTTATTGCGTAAGGCAATCTCTTAAAGAACACTTATGGATGGATAAGTGTGGAAATAAAGGAATAATTTAGTTCCTGTTTTAAAAACAAGCTGTACGAATATACTTTTCTCCTCCTTGATATTTGTAATTCATTTTGTTTAAACTGTGTGTGTAACTGTAGGCCCATAAATGTTAAAAAAATAAATTCCAAAAATATATTGTAACAGTGTGGACGCTTCTAATCTACTCAATCACGCCCTAAACCCATAACACATTTTAAAAATGGTTAAGGGTTTATATAGGCTTCTTATCCCGGGAACAAAATGGGAAGTAGTACTGAAAAACTTCACGCGTCAACCAGCTAGATGATTATAGAGAAGTTGAGATTAAACTAATAAACACAGTCTTGCTTTTCTGAACATGTGACAACATATTAAAAAGTCGAATCTATTGTTTACCAAAGTACAGCCAGATCCACGACCAAAAAGGAAGGTAGTCGATAAAATTAGAATTTTAAAAAGAGAACATGTTAACCCGACTAGCGCAGGCAGCACTCGTAATATATTAACCTGCCTTGTTCGGGGTTGTTCATGTAATTTTTCAGCGTTGGCAGTGCAATCGGAAACGACCGGCGGCGTCTACCTTTTTGTTTCTGCTGCAGTCGACATTGTGATGGTTTTCGGAAGCCAGGTCGCCACTCATAGCTATTCGAATATCGAACAATATTTCACTTCTGACTTATTAACGATGTCACAGTCGCAATTCACTTGGCTCTGAGAAAATATTTTCGTAATTTGTTTAATATTTTCTTTTAAATAGTAAAATAGAATTGTAAAAAGATCCGTACAGTAAAAACTACTTATCTATGTAATACATTATTCTTGTGGGTAATGTGTTGAAAGCTGCATTATAAAGCACTCTATTGGGATGGACACGATACAGTTAATTCTGGGATGATTTCTCCAGTCAACAATGTCTCCAAGAAATTATTGAACAAAACAGTTATGGATTATCTTCCACTAGCCAGAATAGTCTGAACTACTTTCTAGACCAGGGGTCGGCAACCCGCGGCTCGCGAGCCACTTGCGGCTCTTTGGGTCTGAAACTGCGGCTCTTTGGTTCCTGACACAATTACTTGATAAATTTTAAATAAATTCCTTGTATTTTATTTGATAAAAACATTTAACATTGCTTTACAACTTTACTAACAATGATCAAAGAAGATGTGATCTAAGAAGTCCTTCATTTAACGTGAATCGATAACGAGGGCATAAAAAATGATTAACAAGCAGATTTGTTAATGTTACTTTGATAACTCTGTAAACAGCTACAGTATTATCCTACTATTTTAGTATTAATTTTTAATGTTGGCTGCCACAATTAAGAACTTTTGTAGTAGAAATGTTGGTTCCTTCGAGTTGTCATAGCTTGATTGATAGTTATCAATTGAAAACCTTGTACCAGGAATCCTAGTACAGTCGTCTGATAAAACTACCAAATGACTGTACTTACTAGGACCCCATTATCAAAACTTCCGGAAAAAATCCAGGTACCTAAAAAACTTTACGGAAGTTTTCAAAATAAGCATTTTATAGATTCTGATAAAATCTCTTACAATTATTTTAACTTTTCTTCGTATATTTGCCGCTCGTGCAACTATTTTGTCTAATGATGTCTTAGAGCAGTTTCTTGACATGAGATTAAGAAGATTTGGTGCAGTTAATTTCTCTATATTTTTCATTAAATTAATAGTTTCAGCGCTCAAACGCCTCAGCTAGATTCCATACCATGTTGATGCATTGCAATTTTTTAACTTGATTACCCCAGTAATAATATTATGTAGATGTCTAAAATTCTAAAATCTTTCTAAACCATCGTGTGCATGTTCTTGATGTGATTGGTGTTGCCAGTTCATGGTTTTCACTAATGATTCAGAAAAATATAAGAAAAGACATCCTTTTATTATATTATGCTTCGCCGAATTTCAAAAACACCACAATAGCCTTATTAGCAGTAAACAAACAACCACGTCTATTGGCGGTGTGCTGCACTCGCAATTTCGTTTTGCACCAGTTTGGGCGGACGCTCTCATTCTTCCCAATAGGATTCTACCGTAACTTCCGCAGCCAGCCATAGCCCAGAGAATGGCTCGAGCGTATCCCACCGTATTATATGAGGCGGCGGCGTGTCTAATTGCTAGCAGTCTCCCGTGGAACCTCGAGGCCGCAGTTTTGGCAGAAGTTTACCAGCGGCACGGTGCTCCGACGTACCACTTCACAAAGCTACTCACGGGGCACGGATCCTTTGGTGAGTATCTGTGCAAGATAGTAGATAAAAGTAGATAGACATTTGAGGCTTAGCCTATTTGGCCCAGTCGTTTCACTGTCGCTACCGAAGTTTCCGCTATGTTGGACAGCGTAGAAAATTGCTTCGCCGTCGCCGAAGCGGGATAGCACCCGAACATCCCTCCAAAGACGCGGGATAGCACCCGAACCCCCTGGGTGAGGTCGCATTGGTAGCCCAGGCCTGTTGGGAATCCTGGGGTCATCCTTCCGAGGGTTTACTCGGGGCTCTCAATCGTAGGCATTAGGTATGGAACGTTTGGTTATTAGTCGGTAGGAGTCCGGCATAGCATTCATGTAGAATTATCCTCACGTTAAAAAAAAGAGACTTTTGCGTTCGTACCTACTCTAATAAATTTCCCAGCGACGTGTTTAGTATAACGGAATTATTAGTTACCTATTTATGTTTACACACACATGTGGGAAAAATTGACTTTCACGTAGTACAATGTGTCTGAATATCATTATATTATTACGTACATGTCCAAAATTCACGTTCATTACTCGTGAGAACAATTGTTTCACTGGCCACCATGTATAATCGGACGGAATGTCACTTATTAAATTGTCTATTCTGTCATATTTGTTTCTCTTTTGTTACAAAACAGTCAAAGATTTGAAAGTTTATCGTTTGTAGAAATTATATTATCGGAATTATAGTCTGGCCATAACTGCTGTGCACTCTCTCGAGGTATGCGCGGCGAGGTGGGAGCCGGGGAAAAAAGAGCATGAGTACACATGCGATTAATACACGTCGGACAAATCTTACGATATCAGTTTACATTTTTAAAACTGATGAATTTTTATTCTGATAACTCCAAGATAATCAACAACATGGAGTGCACAGCAGTTATTGCCAGACTATAAGTAAATTATTGTGATTAGTAACCTAAAAAAAATAATACGCGAGGAAGGTCTTCATTTGTCGCCTAAATACACTCTGTATTTAATATTTCTGCTTTGAAACCTTGGATTTTCGTGAATAGACTAGTTTTTAAGGTTTCGTACCCAAAGGGTAAAAACGATACCCTATTATCGAAACTCAGCTGTTCGTCTGTCACGAGGTTTTACCTCTGATACCGTGATGATTAGACAGTTGAAATTTGCACAAATTATGATATTTCTGTTGCCACTATAACAAAAAAAAATAGACGCGACTCACCTACATACAACAAATGTGTTTTTTCTGTAGCTATTATAGCTTTGGTATAGTATCTTCCATGCGCGAATGCAACTCGCACTTGGCGGTTTTTAGTTTCGTTATTAGAGATTGCAGTCTTATCCCCTTAAGTCCTTGAACCTTTGCGTGGGAGTTATAGTGTTTTCTATGTTTATAACTTTTCTAGAACCGATATCACACACAATCTTATATTAACCTAATTTGAGCAAAATGACGCTTCTTTTTTTTTAATGTGACGTAAATCCTACATGGATGCTATGCCGGACTCCTACCGGATGAAAACACTTCCATCCCTTCTAACAGCCTAAGGTCCCTAAGAATTCATAATAAGCACATAGTCCACTCAACAAAGGAGTGTAGCGTGAGTTTGCTGGCACCTAAGAAACTGCAGAAAGTTGTTCAGGGTGCTTAGGGAGTAAACATACTAAAAGTCCCCGCGCCTAGGGGGGGAGCCGGAGGAGGGAGAGGGGTTTAAAGTTCCCATTTTTAGGTTTTTCGCTAATATCTTCAAATCGGTGAGTCGTAGAGAAAAAGTAGCTCCTGTGCAATTAAAGCTTATAAAATTACCTACAACTTTTGTTAAACACTTTTGCCGAAATCCTACCCATTTTCGAGGTAAACGTTCCGAAAAAGTGAACATTTTCGAAAAAACGATTTTTATCGATCATCAGCTTCTGCCTGCTATTTGGTTCTTTTCGGATTAAAAGTAGCCTATATGTTAATACAGGTCCTAATTTATCTACCTACCAAATTTCATCCAAATCGGTTTAGCCATTGAGTTATCAAACATTTTTATCTATTTATATATATTTTTTACATATGATACGCTATCGTTTGGCCTTAATCGCGCTTAATGGCAAGCGACGATAAGGACTAAAGTGGTACCTGCTCGTCTAGAAGGTGCCTGATATTATATATATGCAATTTAAGTCTTCATTCGTTTAGTTTAGTTCATCCTGTTCCTGTCCTGAAGTAGCGTAATTTTTCTGCAGTTATTTCACGAAATGTAAGTACTCTGGGTATAAACACAGTTTGGGGTTAAATGGAGTTATGTGTATCATGTCCCCCTTATTCAACTCCGTATAAGTTCCTGCAAGATTTGGTAGATGGCACTGTAAGTTATTAAAATTGATATCTTTACTGATACTAGAAAGAGGAAAGATTTGATTGTTTCTTTGCATCGAAGAGGCTCCGAAACCACTGGACCGATTAAAATAAGAGTGTGTGCCTTTACGCGCGATTGAAGCAAAACTTCTTTGCCATTGACGGTATCTATCACTGAATTTCATAATTTTAATTAAATAATAAATATCATATTATAATTTAATTATATTTATTATTCATGTATTTTACAAAGATTATTCAAATGTTAAATTAATATCATTCATTCGAATTTTGAATAGCGGAAACTACACATAGTCTGGGTAGTTTCCGCTATTCAAAATTCGAATAATAACTGTTGCTTCCGTCATCGTCAGAAAAAAAATCAGAGTTACTCCCTAGTCGCGCCTAAAGAAGTATTACTTAAAAAAATCTTGCACTTTTGGGAAGCTACACTGTCCCTAGGTAACATACCTCAAGCGATGTCGGTTATATTTTATTCATATCCCGTGGGAATACGGGAACGGGAGCTACGCAGGTGAAACCACGTGACGTTCGCTAGTATATATACATAAGTAGATGTATTTTGACTGTATGTTTATTGAATTTTGAATTACGTAGTAGATGGCGGGTGAGCTTATTGCCACGTTGATATGGTTAAGGTTACATTGTGGCTTCCTGCAGTTGATTTTTTTTAAGCCACCATCCAGGACCTTATAGTGCAGACATAAGCACAATACACATTTATAGCCTTCCACAGAAATGAGAAAAAATAATTGGAAGGGCATTTAAGTACCCGGGAGGCCTAGAGCCAACTCGAGTCATGGGAATAATCACAATTCGTTCATATTTTTATTACTCGATTCCAAGTTATTTATTAAGTGTTGACGAGGCAAAGAATTAGCGTGTAATATAATTCATAGTGTAACGTGTTAAAGCCAATTAATTTAGACCCATAAAACGGTTGTATTGTGGTAAGAAATATTACGGCATTTAATAGGCATAACACTGGCCGTAACTCAATTAAAACAAGAGTTTATTATAAATCATCTTTGTAACTCGATGACCGCTTGTGCTACTTAATTTTTGTGAGTAAACGTTGGTCCTATTTGGATTGGAAAAAAAAGGAGATTAATTCGATATTTTAAGAGATTTAAAAAGATAGTTTTGTACATTAGAACCCTTCTTCTTCTTCTTCGACTTAGCAAATTTCCAAATTTAAACTTAATTTGGAACTTAGAATCTGTAATAAATGTAAATCTGCATACGACTGCAGGTTTTGCCTATACAAGGCATACCTGGTTTCCTAGCCACATACAGCCATGAAAGAGCATTGTCTGGTTTTAATCGTCCCTATGCCAATATCACAATATGCTCCGGTGGAAGCTTACAGTAATATCGGAGAGGCCTACGTCCAGCAATGGACTGCCATAGGTTTATTTGATTGTTTAATCGATTGGAAGTTTTCACGAAAGCCAGGATTGATATGTACCTATATACAAAGTAAATGTCATCTTTTCACAGTAACAGTGGGATGACTGTGACTTGTGCTAGCATGACATAGTGTACCCATGACGGCAGCGTGACGTGAGAGATTCGCGCACGCCCCCCCCCCCCCCCTCCAAGAAGCGTGATCACACTCGAAAACTCGACAAAGACGCGGGATAGCACCCGAAACACCCTCTAGGCGAGGCCGCAGTGGTAGCCGTAGGTCTGTTGGGAGTCCTGGGACATCCTTCCGAGGGCTTACCCGGGGCTCCCAACTGTAGGCTGTTGGTCGTTACGTGAGGTTTTTAGTCGGTAGGAGTCCGGTATAGCATTCATGAAGGATTTTACCTCACGTTAATAAAAAAAAGCATGACTTAGTGTAATTGAGAGTTTCTTATTTACATAGAAGATAGGCGGTCTTATATACAAATAAATATTTGGCAGGATCTTGACTGAAAAACATTTTAATAGTCATAAATACAACATAGGTACGGCTTGTCTAGAATAAATAATGAAAAATCGTACCTAATGTGGTTTGAGTCGACACCGTGGTTGGCAATTAGTCATGTCATCCATCACGGTGCTGCCACGATTAGTTCCTGCCAGAATTAGTATTGTAACGGGTTAGCGGTAATCTCACTTCAACTGTAATGTTTGTCGCTTAGTCACAATGTATTTTGTATACTAGGAAATGAATAAATTCAAGAATTTAAAACAGAATTTTGAGATACATATCAACGTTTTTTAAATGTACCTAAGTATAGCTTGTTCGCTCTGAGTTTGACGCTGACGTAGAGGCTGGTGTAGAGGCGTAGTATGGGAGGCGACCAGCAAACTTAGAGCGAACGGGTAGTACGATTGTGTTACACTGTTAAGTCTAATATTATAGATACCTAAATATAGTTATAAACGAAGATAGATACACCTTATCAGCGAAGGGCTAGACAGAAGCACTATACCTATTAGTATTTTGTCTCAAGAATTAAGTAGATGCTATATCTAGAATCGAACTGGATAGCTACATGCTACAAGCCGCATTTGACTTAATGACATATTATCGGCAGCTCTAATCCCATCTGATTATAAAATCTCGCTGATTATAAAAGAATATTCTTTGGCTATGGATAAACTTTTAAACTCAACATCTCATTATGCTGACCGTTTTAGCTCTTTAGCAGATAAAACAGAATGTAACTGCAGCCAACCCGAACCAGGGCCGAGCCCGAGCCGGCCACTTACCCTGTCTGGTCACCAGATGCATAGGATACAAAAACAGGTCAATCTAGGTCTTATAAAAGATAACAGCGAAAATAGTCGATGGATCATGTTCAGTGATGAAATTGGAAGAGACATGGGGTCAAAATTAAATTTTTGTACACAGGGGCAGTCCTTTATAAATCACTGCATGCCTTCTTCATCCTATACACAAATAATGAAGTCCATATGTAGTTATAAATTTCAACAGAAAGACAATCTGGTCATTTTCATAGGAAACAGGATAGGTATAACCAAACAAAAACTTATTAAATATTATAATAAATTAAACTCCTTAGATTTAAATAATATTATTATTTACACACTGCCTTACTGTAAGCTTATGCCAGCTGCAGAAAATAGGATTAGATACCATTTAAATTTGTCATTGGACACAATAACATGTCATAATATTAAGTTTCATATAATTGACACTAACACTATTGTTAGAAAAAATTATTATTTTTATTTGACTAAAGGAAAGCATAAGCTTCTGGATTATTTTAAAAGACAGGTAGCAATGTCGCTACATTATTTTATAGATATGTCAGCCAAAAATCTGGCTATACCTGCTCCTTTTGAGCAAAAAATTGACATTGATATTAGAACCCTGGATAGCTGTTTATATCCAAGTAATTTAAATTAGTATATAAGACAAAAGAGCAACGTTCTTGCACTAAACTTGACACAATGTATAAATCAAGGAATGTTAAATCTAGCCATTTAGTTCTACAACAGCCACATCAAAATTTTATATCTGATTGCTCTCAGGCCGTTGAATCTATTAATCTTAAATATAATACTTTAAACCTGGTGCACCAAAATGTTGAGGGCCTGATTGGTGGAAGAGAGTTGGAGTTGGAGTTGTACATGGACTTGAATGGCATTGATATTTTTTGTGTAACAGAACATTGGTTAAGGCCTTATCAAGTCATGTTCAATTTCAAAAATCACCGGGTTGCTAGCTCGTTCTGTAGAATAAAATATAAACGGGGAGGCTCTTTCATTATTATTAATAAGTCAATAAAGTGTAAAGAACGTAAAGACATAGTAGACCTCTCTGTTGAACGAGTTATTGAGATAGCCAGTATAGAGTTTGAGCGGTTCATTGTACTAAGCGTATACAGTCCCCCGGATGCTCCATATGCACAGTTCGAAGAGAAACTTGAAGAAGCATTGTTTAAATGCCAAAGTACAAAAAAACCGTCCTATTTTGTGGGGACTTCAATGTAGACATTTTAGAAACTGCACGGGAACCTTTACAGAGAGAGAAAATGTTAAATTTGTTCAAGTCATTTGGTTTGTATAATATATTTTTGGAACCTACTCGTATAACTGCAACTAGTGCTACTTGTATTGATAATATTTTTACTAATATAAATCCCATTAAAAAATGTATAGTGGACCCTGTAAAATCAGATCATCGTGGCCAGTCTGTTTCTTATCTGAGAAATAGTAGGGAAACTAAGAAGATTATTAGTTTTGTCCCAGTTAACACACATCGCTTGGAAACCTTTAGAAGAAACTTAGTCAAGAAAATAACAGAATTGCCTGATTACATTAGCGTAGAAGAATCCTACTCTGATTTATTTAATTTGATACATACTGTGTTTGGGAAAATCTTTACCCCGAAAACATTATCAATCGGAGGCAGTTCTGCTTTCAGTGACTGGGCTACACCCGGAATTTATAAAAGTCGCCATAAACTATATGAACTGTATTCTGAAAAATCATATAATTTCAACCCAGAGTTTCAGGAATATGTTAAGAAATACTCAAAGATATTTAAGCAAGCCTGTACCTTAGCCAAGTCTAATTTCATTAGAAATAAAATTTATGATTCTGCGAATGTAATTAAAACTACTTGGAACATTATCAATGCGGAATGTGGTAGGTGTACAACGAATGAAAGAAAGTTTCATTTAAATATAAACAATCGCCACGTATCGGGGGATTTGGAAGTGGCGACCGAGTTTGAAAAATTTTTCAGTAATGTTCCAATAGAGATAACTGACACTCTCCAGTCGTCTTCCACCTCCGCCGAGCTATTATTAGCAGAATCTGTAGCTGCCTGTGAAGGCGCGTTCGAATTCACCGTTGTCAACTGCAACGACATCATAAAAGCTTTTAGATCTATTAATGTTAAAAAAACCGCTGACCTTTGGGGGTTATCAGTAAAATCCATATCAAGTATTATAGATGTCATTGCCCCCCACTTGGCAACTGTGTTTAACGATTGCGTCTCTAGTGGTGTATTTCCTGATTTGATGAAACACAGTAAAGTTATACCACTATTCAAGGCTGGCACCGCTTCAGATCCGGGTAATTTCAGACCTATCTCGGTGTTGCCGACCTTGAGCAAGGTATTTGAAAAATTGATACTAGAGCAGATGCTGATCTATTTTAACAGTCACAAATTATTTCATGAGAAACAATTTGGCTTCACTAAAGGACGTTCGACTACCGATGCTGGTGTAGAGTTATTGAAATGTATTTATGACGCCTGGGAGGATAAACAAGATGCAATTGGTGTGATTTGTGATCTGTCTAAGGCATTTGATTGCGTCCAACATAAAACATTAATCAGGAAATTACACCATTATGGCATAAGAAGCAAGGCTCTCGACCTTCTGACTTCATATTTGAACAATAGAATTCAGCGGGTCGATGTTAATGGTACACGCTCAGAGGGATCTTTAGTTACTATGGGCGTCCCGCAGGGTTCAATACTCGGACCATTTTTATTCCTTATATATTTTAATGACCTACCCTTTTACGTGGGGGACAACAACAGGATTGTTTTGTTTGCAGATGACACTTCTTTGATTTTCAAAGTTAAAAGACAAATAGATAACTATGACGATGTCAACAACGCAATCTTGAAAGTGGTTCATTGGTTTAACACTAACAATCTTAAACTAAATGATAATAAAACTAAATGTATTAAATTTACCTTGCCTAATGTTGCACAGTCAGAAACCAATGTTCAACTTAATGGTCGAGAGTTGGAACTTGTGGAACAAACCACATTCCTAGGGTTAACGGTTGATGCTGGTTTACAATGGGGTCCACATATTGTAAAACTAGCTAGTAGATTAAGTTCAGCAGCATTTGCTGTACAAAAAATAAGGCACTTGACTGATGTAGATACGGCTAGAATAGTTTATTTCAGTTACTTTCACAGTATAATGTCATATGGTATTCTACTGTGGGGCAATGCTGCAGATATAAATAAAATTTTTATTTTACAAAAGCGGGCCATAAGAGCTATATATAGACTAGGTCCAAGGGTCTCTCTGCGCGAAAAATTCAAAGAGGTTAATATTCTTACTGTAGCATCACAATATATTTTTGAAAACCTTATGTATGTACAAAGAAATCTACATAGTTTCGCTAAGTTAAGTGATAGACACAATGTCAACACTAGAAATAAAAATAACCTTGCTGTTTTTCATAGCAGATTGCACAAAACCAGCAATTCTTTCATGGGTAACTGTATACGCTTTTACAACAGGCTTCCAGACGAAATTAAAAGTATGTCCCTTAATAAGTTTAAAAGATCTGTTAAAAGTAAATTGAACTGCAGGGGCTACTATACAATCAATGATTATTTGTTGGATAAGGAAGCCTGGAAATGACCTGCTCTGCTGGATTCTCAAAAAAATTGTTAAAATGCCTAGTTTTTAGATTCTTTAAAATTGTAAATAGAGCAAAAAAAAGAACAACCCGCTGAGTTTCTTGCCAGTTCTTCTCAGGTGGGTCGCGTTGTGAACTGGTGGTAGAGTTTTTGTTTTGTATTCTGGACGTTTTGCAAGCGCATCTGTATAATGCCTATGTGAAATAAATATATTTTTGATTTTTGATTTTCATTTACACCATCGTCGGAATAACGAAAACACTCGTAAATCGAAATACCACAAGTGTTCATCTATTTCAGCCGTAAGATGCTTATGTCAGAGATCATTTACAGGATACTGAGAACTAAGAGAGAGCAGTAGGTCTGTTGGAAGTCCTGGGATTTTCGAGGGCTTACCCGGGGCTCCCATCCGTAGTCTGTTAGGTAGGATCCGTGTGGTTATCAGTCGGTAGGAGTCCGGCATAGCATCCATGTAGGATTTGCCTGACGTTAAAAAAAAGGATACTGAGAAAACGGGACTAATGTCTATATTGGTACTGTTGAGGTACCATACAAGCATAAGGCCCGATGGAAAGTAATAGTTACTGCAGCCTATAACATCAGTTCATAACATCAGTAGATTCAGTAGTATTTAGTTGTATTAAGATATTAGTCACACATAACTTATTTTTAGCTTGAAATCACCGCCGCCTCATACGAAACCACACATTATAATTTCCATTAAAAACCATAAGAAGAAAAATAAACACGTTGAAGAGCCGTAACTGGTAAACAGCATTGTCAGTCTTCAGTCGAGTGATGACGCAACGTAAAAAAGTATTTACACCTAATTAAATCTACCCACGCCGCGTGGCGCAACGACACGCCTCCATCGTCCCACCGTATTAATTAGAGAAAGGATTAGATTATCTTATTATCTTTAAATCTAATACAGTTACAGGTTTTTTTATTATTACTTTTTTGCAGCTAGATCAACTTTTTAATGAGATTAAGGCCACCCACGCTTGCACTACTATTTCTATGACCAAAATCAATACCAAATCTCCGATAATATTATGTAGTATCGAAGGTAAAACTCTGCTGACTTGGGAACCTGTAGTAATTAGGATATTAGGAATGCCTTCCGTTTTTTTTAATATTTGACGTCGCTACCAGCCTGATGGAAAGACGTGGCGCATCTAGCAATTGGGGGCCACTTCCGACAATGATCTACAAGTTGGCGGCCTTGTTTCTTTACTATACTTAGAGACTACTTAGTATACTACTAGACTACTAGACTGTGCACTTGGCACTGCCTAGAAAACTAGGCTAGGTACCTACCTACTCAGAATATTTCAACAGATATCTAAAGATAAACAAACGGATACAGATCCTCTAGCTTGATATTATAATTTATCTATCTTAAGGTTTTGTAAACTCTCATTTCAAGATTTCAAGTGTCAAATGTATACTATACGACCCTATTTCATCAGTTGTCACACGTCAAAGATGACTGGCATATTATCATATTGAATAGTGACAAGTAATTTGTATCAATTCAAGCCGCCAAGCAAACATTCAAAGTAAGTTGATAACGACCGTCACATTACTGGTAGCTAGGAAAAGCGAGTTTTAAAAAATCTTTCTCCAGTATATAAAGCTACATTACCTTATTATCGAATAACATATTGTAGGCTATTTTACATAACGCTGCGCTGTAATGAAAACGTGAGTGCAAAACGCTACGATAAAAAATACATTTTTCTAAACCTGATAATGCGTCTTTGGGTCAGCCATCGTACCTACTTTATTTCATAGAGATTACAATACGAACTAAGTAGGTATCAGTTGTTCTGTTGTGTAAATAGTTACATATTAAATGAGGCCCTCATTCGTTTGAATAATACATTTTGATCTGTTGTATAATAGATCCTTCACGTATACATCAACAGTGAGGATGGTGAAGAAACCTGTCACTGTGAGATACTGTGACCTTTACATTAAGCAGTAGCGGCATTTAGCTCTTTAAGTTGCCTCGTGTCCATTACAGACTGAGTATTCAATTAATGCCTTTGAAAGGATTCCAAGAGACGATGATGATATGTATAAAGAATTAGTTGTATAATATAAAAAAGGTTAATAGTATCAGTTTCAAATTGTATGTTACTTCACACTTTTTGGTGTGGACTAGTCGAAATATTTGAAAACCAATATCAACACTGTTATTTGCCCTAGCTTGGCATATAACCGGGGGAGAGATTCACGTACGCAAGCAGCGGGATAACACTCGAACCCCCCTGTCTGTTGGGCGTCTTGGGGACATCCGTAGGCTGTTAGGTAGAATACGTGAGGTTTTAGTCGGAAGGAGTCCGGCATAGCATCCCTGTAGGATTTTCCTAAGGTTAAAAAGAAGCGCTCGTGGCCACGCGCACTCAGTGTTCTGTAAACGATCACTGCTGTAAGCAACTTTCACTATGGCCGGTCCATAGATGGGTGACCATACATGTGATCACTTTGTGACATTTATTTGAGCGTTTCCGTGCTTCGGAAGGCACGTTAAGCCGTTGGTCCCGGTTGCCAGTAAAATGGCAGTCGTTAAGTCAAGTTGAAGGCTTTATTTTCAACAGCAGGCAGTCGCAACCTGCGCCTGTCCATTTAAACACGGCAATACGGCTCACCACCTATTACGTGGGACAAATATACAAAGGTGAAATGTGGGCATCTAATATGCCTCTGCCTACCCCTTCGGGGATAAAGGCGTGACCGTATGTATGTAAAACTTATGCTCTTATAACATAGAAAGGCACTTGAGACAGCTTGAGGAATGGTTATCTCAGGGTGTGAATGTTCATAAGTCCTTAATAAATCTTGGGTTGCCTATTACAGCTTTCACGTTTTGAGACAGAATGCAGACCTTACGATGACATTAATTGACAAATTTAGTTCTAGATCTTGAATAAAAGCAAAAAGCTTCGAAATTTCATCTCATGCTCCTAGCATTAGAACACTTTTTCAAGTTTTCTCTTTTTGACTTCGAAGACCCATACCCCACACTAACTTTATATAAGTATAACCGTACTATGAGTAGCATTATCTTTAACAACAAACACGTGATCGGTCTTGCGTAAACCACTGTTCTGATCATTTGGAATTCGACTATATTGACCGATTAGGTACTGTGCGTATAGCTCATCTTATCTTTTGCATACAGATTCGTACATTGTAAATTGGCAAATAGGAAGGACAGTTCCTTCACAACCCTTGTTCTACACAACAGGCTAGGATTTTCAGATAGGATACCAACATGAAGTTTCTCTCCACGTCAACAAAATGTAGGTCATTGTCGTAGTGCAAGGTAGGTACTGTTGTAAGCGTTTATTGGTAAACAAATAAAAGTTCAGTTAATTGACCTCTAATGGTCAGAACAAATGTCTTATTATCAGAAAATCGCAATTTCCACTAAAATAGCGATTTCTGTGCGTGCGCGTAACGAGTGCCCGTCGACACCTACTGATAGCATCGCTATGACTGGCTGGAAATTATTCCGAATCGTAATTACGACGATTATTCACGGCGGGCCGGGGGCGGCGGCCATTTTTCAACAGTCACCGTTCTTAATTATGAGCCGTGCTGGACGCCTGTCGAAGCTTTGAGCCGCGCCGTCACCTCGGGCCGACTTCGCGCCGTGCGTATGACGGTGTCTTGACAGTTACTCGACTGAGGAATATGTATCTAGGAAAATATGTGGTTGTGCTAGAAGCTAGAAGATAAGACTGACTTGAGTGAGAGTAGCGTGTAAGAGTCAGCTATAAATATTATAGACGACGATTTCTTTATATAAAAAGCTCATAAAAAAGAAATTAAATGTAAGTAGGTCATTATTCATATAAGTTTGAACTTACTTGAAAGACTTTACAATGTATTCAGGGAAATAAAACGCAAATAAAATTAACTTAAAACACTGCTGTTAAAACCTACATTGGCTATAATTAGCGATACGGATACTCTCAGAAAATAAAATAAAAATTATAGTATCTCTTATGAAATTAACCAAAAATAAAAAGATCCAAATTCTTGACTCGACATTTTTTGAAATCAAAACAAAATATCGGTGTATCGCTCGACATCAAAGCCAGCACTTCAATAATAGCAGTCGAACGTAGCTTGATGCGCAAGTTCGACTAGTGTTTATTTATCGCTTTGGACAGCTTAGAGAAGACAGATGGAATGTTGTGTTTTTTACTCAGCGATGAGGTGTAAAGTCGAAATAATGTTTTTTATTTACAGTAAACCGTGTAAACAAAGTTCCACTGCTATTAATTTCGTGACGTATGGCTGTGAGTTCTTCAGCGTGGAGGCTTTTTGTAGTGCCTTGTTAACGACCCAGTCGTAACATGTTGCCATTTTTTTGTCAATTGTTTGCTTATTTATGTCTCCGTCGAAACTGCGGTAAAATAAGTATTCTGTTTTCTGGAAAATAAGCTGTTATGAACACCATGCAACGATGCCCGTTCTTATTAAACGTAGAATAAGAGAATGATTAAAAATGCTGCAGTGCGAGCTCGTGAAACGACTTGTAGATAATAGAAATTGCAGTCTGGTCACGACTATTGCACGTCCACTCAATGACAAAACGGATTGACTTTTTTTTTGTTTTACGAGTAGTAGTTTGGTAGGGTCACGTATAGACACAGTAGTTTGAATCAATGCAATATGCATTATGATGTGATTCGTGAACACAGGAGGATAAATAAAAGTGGTGTGAATTGGGATGTTAGTCTGACGGCAACGGGCTTCAAACTAAATCAAAGACGATGTGAAATGACAGATACAGCATCTTCATATGTTAGGAATCCTCTTAGAACTCTATCTTTCCCTGAATCCCCTTAACTCTATCTGATGCATCTAGCAGCTGTTCTGTTCGGTAATTAATTGCCACAACGTAATTTTAACAGTTCCTTGGGGAGGATTTCATTTCTGTTTACATTCCGTAATAGGTCATAGATATTCATAAAGTGACAATGATGCTAGGTATTATTTTGATTGATGCAGGTACAACTGTACTAGTCACATTACTCGTCAGAAATGATGTTGAAGTTCTGATAAATACGCGTGTCAGGTATCGCAAAGCGATAAAAGAAGAAAAGTCTATAAAAGCCAGCTGATTCCATGTTAATTAAAATACTAGAAGTGTCATCTCTGCTATGAACATTTCCTTCAAATATTCAAAGTCAAGGGTACCTTCTACACCAGAATTGTATTTTATTGGAAAACAACATCACAAATAATGGGTGCTCTTGTGATTCAAGCTCTCCCTGTAAATTTATTTAATTCACTTTGTTTTGTGTATGGTGGTTTTTTCATTTTTTAGGGTTTCGTAGCCAAATGGCAAAAACGGAACCCTTATAGATTCGTCATGTCTGTCTGTCCGTCTGTCTGTCCGTCCGTGTGTCACAGCCACTTTTCTCCGAAACTGTAAGGCCTATGCTATTGAAACTTGGTAACTAGATGTATTCTGTAAACCGCATCAAGATTCTTATATAAAACTAGAAAAAAAGCAGTAAATTTTGGGGGTCCCCATACTCAGAACTAAACCTCAAAAATGTTTTTTTCATCAGACCCATACGTGTGGGGTATTTTTAGATAGGTCTATAAAAATGCTATTGAGGTTCCTAATGTCATTTTTTTCTAAAGTGAATAGTTTGCGCAAGAGACACTTCCAAAGTGGAAAAATGTGTGTCCCCCCCCTCTAACTTCTAAACTAAGAGAATGATAAATCTAAAAAAAATATATGATGTACATTGCCATAAAAACTACCAACGAAAATTGGTTTGAACGAGATAGAGCTGGTAGTTTTTTTTTAGTACGTCATAAACCGCAATTTTCGGTTAGAAAAACACTACCACTGCGAACGTGTTAAAACATCAATCAAAGTTTCAACGAACTATAAGAACTTTTATATTATGTTACTTGTGGCTACGAAACCCTTCATGGGCGAGTCCAACTCGCACTTGGTCGGTTATTTATTTTTTCTATTCTTGTAAACACAACAATATTTATTCCTTCAGAGTAGCATTAACAGTTTTATGAATTTAACTAGTTCAATAGGGGAGTATGAGTCATCTGCTCCCACCTATTCTGTTGGCAGAACTTATCTTTATTAAAAAAAGACGTGTGGCACTCGGGGACTGCCGCGGTAAAGCTATTACATAGCATTTTTTACCAACTATGCTAGTATAATTATTTCTATATAAGAATACTAGCTGATGCCCGCAGCTTCGCCTGCGTAAAATTTGTTACCGCGGGAAGTTATTCCCGGGATAAAAGGTAGCCTATGTGTTATTCCAGACTATAATGTATCTCCGTACCAAATTTCAGCCCGATCCGTTCAGCGGTTTGAGCGTGAAAGAGTAACAAACATCCACACTCACAAACTTTCGCATTTATAATATTAGTAAGAAGTAAGATTTTAAGGCCTATGTTCAACAAAGTAAAGTACCAAGTGCCTACTTGACTGTGGACATTTGGGCTTTTGGAATTTTGTTTTAGAACTTTTTAAGAAGAACAATTATTTTGTAATAAATTATTTTTATGTAACTTCAACCATTTACGCAGAGGCGCAACGGATACTCTTTTAACGATTAAATGTTTTCCGTTTTCGAAACATTCCTCATTGCTGCACCACTCCTATTAATCTTCGCATTATGTTATGTAGCCTATAGCCACTATCAATAAATGTACCTGTAATGTTTTTGAAAGCCTACCAGTAGTTTCAGTAAGGCTTGCCTTGGTATGATGTGATTCATGGTCCCTTTGCAGCGTGTGTCCAATCCAGCGCAGCAGCTACACTTCCGACGTTTGATCTGTTGGGGTCTCACTGCAGCGTTCCAATAGTCTTACGTTCGTGATGTTCTCGGGCCCATATGTACCGAGGATCTATTGGAGGCAGCGTTTGACGAAGACTTATAGCTGGTAGCTGGTGCGAAATGTCTTTACTTTAGTGACCTTCCATGTCTCGCATCCGTATAGCAGTTAGCAGTACAGTTTTAACGTTTACTTTGTTTTGAGTTTCACTCTTCGTGTCTATTTTCGCAACTGCCTACGGGGCGCAGCTGTGTAAAGGTTATTCTGGCCTTGGCGAGACTCGAAATGATGTAGGGTACTCTTCTATTCCATCAGTTTCTGACACGACACTCCCGAGGTACGTGAATTAGTGCCTCCACCACATCTCTTGCGTCTGTCGATTTTAATTTCAGTCCAGCCATTCGCTGCCTCATCCTGCTCGTTGTCCTGCACGTTGTCCTGCAGACATGCATGACGGATGCATGTCTGCAGGACATCACATCCTGCACGTCCTGCAGACATGATGCAGACATGATGTCCTGTGCCTCAGCAGGCACAGGACATCGGCATCATTAATATCCTCCAGGATATCAGTATAGGCCCCATTCTATGCCGCGCCGATTGTTCTTTGCGGTATTCAGCATTATACTATCTATTTTCTATGGATGGTTGTTAACTATCCTGTTATCTTCATAGCGATCCTCTAAGGTAGGTACAGTATGTATTTTCAAAAGAGTTTGTGAACTCTATTTTTAATTTCTTTTTCAGAATATTGATGACATTTGATTGATGTCATTTTATACACGTTACGTCTACTACATTGATACATGTAATAAAATTCTAACACGCCGGTGTTTGTATGTAAATTGTTTATACTGAGGAAAATTCTATACTGAGGAATAGTTTTAACCATTAAGCTCTATTTTGATATAGCATACAGGGCAGATTTACACGCTACTTGATGAGTATGATTAATAAATACCTCTAATTTCATAGACCTTGTGTGACGTAAACAAAGTTGCGAGGGTCAGCTAGTTAAAAGATAAAACAATAGGTTTCTTCTTTCTACTTAAAAACTATTTTTACAAATTTTATGGTAATAATAGACATTCTTTGAAATATGCATGTATGGTATTGTTGTGACTTTTATGACACGTTTAAAGTACATAGGTATGGGATAGATGGCGCTCGCGGCTACGTCAGCGTGAAATTTTCGTCCCGCTTCCCATGGGAACGTACTCCCGGGTTTGGTTATCTTTATAGCAGTATTAAGTATATATAAATTAACAAAACAAAAAATGATACTGCATTGGTGATAATAATAATAAAATGTATGTATATAGAGTACTCACTCATTTTCTTTCACTATTTTTCGTGACTTTCTACATTAATAAATGCACTTTGTTTATTTATATTTAAAACACTTTTTACACAAATTATACGAGTACAGTTCACTGTTGTACATAGATGATGAATACCTATACACCTATAGTCGAATTTTTATTTAGACGAAGTAAATTGACAGCAACTAATGTAATTGACAGCATCGAAATAGTCATTTCACATTAAGAACTCTAAATTCGACCAACACTCTTAATTCAACTTTGGTCGAGTGGTTAAGACGCGGATCGGTACGCAGAAGGCGCAAGATCGATTCTGGGTACAAGCATCAATTTTTGGATTATTTGACATAATAATAATAATATATAACGACTGCAGAGTTCATAATTGACGTAAACAAAAAAATTATGAATTGCTAGACTAGATACACGAACGTGGCCGAAGGTAGCTGAGAGTGTGACTCGTTTTCGTGACACAATTTCTGGATTCGGTCTCCACGCAAGGCCCGCGATAGAAGCTATGCAATAGCTTAATTAAAAATAATTACTGCAATTTGTGTTGTTTCTGAATTAGCTTTTTCTGGCAAAATTATATGTTAAATTATTTTCCTCTGGATATTGCATACCAATTATAATAATATGCATAATGCTGTAAGTATTAAATATAAGAACGAACTATTATTCAAAATTCTCATACAAATTTAATCCTCTCAAAATCCTGTAGCACTGGCAGTATCGTTCAAGCCCGTCCGTTGCTGACGCCAGCGCGTCTAATCGGCGTTTATTGGAGAAAACCGATTACTGGCAACTCTACGGTCCAAACCGTTTCAACATGTCATTGCTACATCGACTCGAGTACAACAGCACAACGAATTTTGACATCGAGTGGGTAACTTTAGGTTTAGGTACAAAAAGGGATTATTCTCAAAACGTCAATTGTATATTCGTAATACACTTGACATTTTAAGAAGATTCCCTAGTTTCTAACAAATTGCATTCTGATAATCATATAATCTCAGAGATATGCAATAGAACACCAGATTTTGGAATTTTGTATTTAATAATTCATGTAAGATAATACATATCTAGAGCAGGAAAAGTGTACGAGTACAATAAGCTTAGGAAGTTTCTATGAATAATTGTGTTTTGGCAATTCTGTTTGAACTCAAACTAAGAATATAATTTTAGTAAGTATCATAGCAGCACCTTACCATGTAAATATGTCATGCTCATGATATTATAACAACCTTATTCGTATTATATGTTTTAATCCTTTTCGTGCCTATATTACTTGGAAATCCTAATGTGCAACTGCATGTTCAATGTTCAAGTGTCTGAGTAAGGTATTTTTTTCCGATAAGTAATTAGTAATGACATGTGGCAAGAGATATATGAGACTGCAGTAAATAATAATGACCATTTTTTCAACAACCTTTAGTAATAATGTGCTTACGCACAACCATAAAATATTAAGTGCAGTTTTGACATAAACGAAAACGGTTGAGCCAGACGTTCTGTCTGGAAAAAAAAAATATAAATTCATCATTTGAATGACTACAAGCAAAAACAAAACCTTATACCAACTTCTGGTCAGCGTGGTTTAATGAGGCCAAATACCCTCAATTGAGGCTTGGACGATGACGATCGAATAAATAACGAAAATATTAATAAAATAATGTTTTGCAAAATATTTATAAAAATAAACATATTTGGATTATAAGCGTATGCGATCTAGAAAATTTGATAAACGTAATCATAAATGACAAAATACACTCAACCTCCAAAGCAAACAAACACAAATATTACAAAGATTTGTTCTGACTCATGGTTCAAACCTGAAACCTCTGAAACAACAGTCTCATACATTACCACTGCGCCACAGCTTGTCTGGTGATGATTAGGTATGTTCCAATTTATGTCTTAATACTTACAAATGTTGCATTTAGAATAATTACAGTTCACCAAGTTTTGCTCATAAATCGTAAATCAAACCGAAACCCACTAAAAGCGTTAAAAAATTACAAATAAATAAATGATTACAGGTTTCACTTTCGAATTGTAATAGAAATCAATTACAGAAATGGATTGTAGGTTGTATTTGTACTCGCTAGTGGAACTTATTATTAGAGAGATAGTACACAGTAGGTACCTGGCAGAGCCGTAACTTGCTAGTCACTGAGGGCGCTTTCGGGTAAAAACTACAAAAAGTAAATTATATTGATGGAATCGAGCCCGTTTGATTGATGATGAGTGAGCATTTTTTAATTTATTTCGAGGATTCGACCGCACCGTTTGTTGAGGTCACAGCGGATTATAAAGCCAGCTCGTTTTAAAAGTTCGAAGGTTCCTTACAAAATATGTGAAACCAATTAAATTTCCTATCAATATGTAGGTTCCTATGCAATGTACAATTGAGATTTCAAGGTTCTTAGCCTTATTAAAAGTTTTATTGATATTTAAGTTAAGTGGATACTGATTTGAACGTATTCTAATGTTATGTAAGCATCATCATGATGATTAGATGATCTAAGAATGTTTTTACGAACCCTTAATTTAAAATGTAGAAAAAAATGTTATGGCTGTCAGGCGGTCCCGCGGTGTATTCCCATCAAACTTTTGACTAAGGTGTCTATTAATATTAATTGACGTTTGTGAAATTCTGTATCTGCCGTACGCAGAACAATGACTGTGCAATGTTGTGGATGGATTCTATAAAGTCTACCGTTTTCTCTTGCAAATTGTTATTTAAATAGCTGCTGTGGTGTTAATATTGTTTTTTGTATTGAGAAAAATCATTAAAAATATTAACACAAACAAGACCGATGGTGTGGCGATTTTTGGGGGCGGGTTATGCCTAGCTGTGGGCGTCAATCGTTTAAGATGATGATAAACTACATTTTTTTTCTGGTTTAGAAAATAATATGTATGATTTCAGGTACTTACCTGATTGGGATAAGGCTTAATGCAGCTCTGTCTATTCAGATCAGTTCTAACGTGTTAGATTTCTATAATTTTTTTTCCTACTTTTCAATGTTCTTCTTTGCTGGTCTCAGCATCATCCTATCTTCGAAGAACTGGCATCAAGTACAATTTTTTTTTTAAATCTTGCAAATCTTCCATTGTAGCGTTCGGTTTCAATTCAACTGCCTATAAAACACCTGTTGTTACATATTCTTGGTACACATACTCGTACATGTTTTTAGACCACAGCTGAACAAATGCGCGTCATTTGGAGGACATCGCTATGTTTGTATGGCTAAGGTAACTGAACGTAGTTTTAAACCGGAGCTTGGGATTTTCAGGTCATAATTGGGGAACTACGTCTAGTCCAAAGCGGAACCTTTTGGGGTTATTGGCAGGGCAGAGCGCGTTTCAAATTGTTTATGATATAATGGCATTTACCAATCAAGAGGGTTTACCTACAAGTTTTAAGGGACTCGAGCCAATCTGCAAGTAGTGCACCTGTTAGATCAGACCCAGGGCTCCAGGTTTAGATTTTAAATGCAAATAGGACTTTTTGCTCAGATAAAGACGAATATATACTTATTTTACTCTATGCAGTTTCACAATTTATAAGCTGAATAAGTAGCTAGTTTAACCCTCTTATTTTTTTCATTAATTACGAAATCTTTTGAGTACGTGTAGATCAACAAATTTCAACAAAGCACCTAATACATACATACATCAGAGATGCTATTGGTATAATGCAATAGAACGTTTGTCTACAAGCTTGAAAAACAGTATATCATTACTAAGCCCATTATTTTTGATCATATAGATCGAATATGGCACTTACGCCTAGTGTCATCAAATGAGCAGTTATTACAAAATTATAGGTTAGCGGTAAACGTTCAAGAAAACGATTCTGTCAGATCGAATGCCTTTTAAAACCAACCGTTTCTTTGACATGACACTGCCAGTTTTTTTTTCAATGTCTTCCAAGTGAAGAATCACTTTGATAAATTGTTAAAATTGAACCGATAAAAAGAGTCGTATTTATTTAGTGTGACCCTTAAATTCACACTAGTAGGTGCGGTCAATAGAAAGTCCTGCGAATCCTTTTAAGTCGATATATATAGAACACGACATTATGTCGAGTAACAAAGGCGATTAACAAGCCGTTTGTCAGTTACTACACTAGTTTTGATTTCAAAAGCACTGGTTACGATTTATCTACGTGTCCAGGGTTCATAAACTGGTTTGGTTTTTGTATTGAACTTGCGTCAGGATAAAGACGGCAAGTCGAGCTCCGAGTTTTGTTTGAATAACTGTACAATATATTGCGTAGATTTATCTAGTACTGTCCTTCCGTGTTCGCTTCTAAAATATTTACTCTGATGTTATTGATAGTTATTAAAATTTAAATGCATTTTGCTGTCTCAAATCCATCTTTATCAGTTCAATGCTGCACGTTGCTCTCAATTATTTTGGGAGTATGATTTTTTCTTCTCTTCGTCATGCCCTCGTCCTTTGCCCCAATTCGTTCTCTGCCAGTAAGTAGTAGGGCCGCAATTCTTGACCATTATGACTTGAAAGTGGCGCCCATTGTCCCAAGACAGCAAACATGAGACAAAAGACGTTTGTCATAAAATTTTCGTCTAGGTCTTCGAGTCCTGTGGTTAAAATTTGACGTCCAGTTGAAAAATTAGTTTATTTAAATATAAAATAGAAAATATTACACTTCAAAATGGTACTTACGCCGATACTACTCATACATATTAGCGAGTTCAACAGAATTAGTAAACAAATTTAGCCATGTGCTTAAAAAGAATAAAGTAAGTAGACTTCATTAGTAGGCGCACCTCTGAACCTGAACGGAAATCTCCAAGTAAGGCAGAAAAAGGTACTATGTCGATCCAAGGCAAAGCAAAGACCTTCAACAAAACGGTAGCTAGTGTTTCACGTAGATGATATAATCATACTGACATAAAATTCACTGATGACGAAATATGTTTTGAAATTAATCGTACATTTCTGTTATTACGACCATTAATGATACGCAGTGAGTCAGCAATTTATACAAATAGCCGTGAAATATAAAAAATGGCGTCGACTCCTTCTTAATAAATTTTGTATAAAACGAATACTGTGTCGTAAAGTTTACGTTTAAAATAATTACTTACGTCACTATGTTTTGCGGGTCAGTAAAAATGAACAAACGAGGTTTTACGTGGTTTTTGTCTATGTCTGGGAGGACAACAGAAAAGAGCAGTTACTTTGAAATCATATTATATCATAATAATATTATAATATTTGTCATACTAGAAGACGCTCGAAGCTCGGCGCAAAGACCACGAGTTTCCGTGGAGAAAAAAAAAATATAATACTAGTATGGATTTTTGTTAGGTAAATATTTTATTCAATGTCCGAATACGTTCTTCTCCCTACTCTCCTCTTCTTTTCTCCCAACTGGTAAAATCTCATACGAGAATACCAGATAGGGAGAACGAGCAGAGTGCATTGCTGGACCTTCTGCTGACTACGCGGCCTGACGGATACACCACATCAGTGGATGCGCCACTTGGTTCATCGGACCACTGCCTCGTTCGGTCGCGAGTGCCTCTCGCAAGGCCTGAACCACCTCGGCCCAAGGAGTGGCGACATGTGTGGCACTACAAGTCAGCAGACTGGGATGGACTTCGAGAGTTCTTTGCGTCGTACCCGTGGAGGCGGCTTTGCTTCACTTCAGATGATTTGAACTCCTGCGCTGCAGCAGTAGTTGAGGGGATCTTGGCGGGCATGGAATGTTATATTCCTAACCGCTGGATCCCGGCAGGAGCTAGGAAACGACCGTGGTTTAATCGGCTTTGTAGAGAAACTAGGATGTTGAAAGAAACTGCCTACAGAGCTTGGACCACGGCTCGCGCTAACTCAGATCCTAGCATCTCTGAAGTGAAACGCAAACTGAATGCCGCCTCGAGGGCCAGTAAAAGAGCGGTTGCCAGGGCAAAGTTTGATTTCGTCGGCAGAATTGGTCAGCGACTAGCCGGCTACCCTTCTGGAAGTCGTGAATTCTGGTCGCTCGCCAAAGCTGCCGAGGGAAACTTTTGTCGGTCGGGATTACCACCTCTACATAGACTGGATGGTAGTCTGGCCCAGAGTGCCAAGGAGAAGGCCGACCTTTTGGGTTCTCTCTTTGCCTCCAACTCGACCATGAACGATGGAGGTGCGCTTCCGCCTGATATCCCTTGGTGTGGCACTTCCATGCCAGAAATTAAATTCAAGCAACGGGACGTCAGGCGGGAGCTTCAATCCCTAGATATTCATAAGTCGAGTGGGCCGGACGGCATTCCCGCGGTGGTACTTAAGCGGTGTGGTCCGGAGTTGTGTCCGGTACTTACACATCTTTTCACGCTTTCATACTCCATGAAGCAAGTCCCGGCGTCGTGGAAGATCGCGTACGTGCATCCTGTGCCCAAGAAGGGTGACAGGACCGACCCGGCCAATTATAGGCCTATAGCCGTCACCTCCCTTTTATCTAAGGTGATGGAGCGTGTAATTAATACACAGCTCCTGAGGTACCTTGAGGAACATGACCTGCTCAGTGACCGGCAGTACGGTTTCCGTCACGGTCGCTCGACGGGCGATCTTCTTGTGTACCTCACACACCGCTGGGCGGCGGCTATCGAGAGTAAGGGTGAGGCTCTAGCAGTGAGCCTCGACATCTCGAAAGCCTTTGACCGGGTCTGGCACCGTGGTCTTCTTACGAAATTGCCCTCCTATGGACTGCCCGAGAGTTTATGCGGATGGGTGTCCAGCTTTCTGGCCGGTAGAAGCATCAGGGCCGTCGTTGACGGTAGCTGTTCTGACTGCATGGCCATAAACGCTGGAGTACCACAAGGCTCAGTGTTGTCCCCTACTTTGTTTCTGCTGCATATCAATGACATGTTGTCTATTGACGGCATTCATTGTTATGCGGACGACAGTACGGGCGACACTTATTACACGGGCCGTCCCGGTATCTCTCGGGATGCAGTGGAAGAAAGTCGTGAACAACTTGTGTCTGAAGTCGAGGCTACTCTCACTAGAGTGTCCGATTGGGGTCGACAAAATCTTGTCCAATTCAACCCTACCAAGACACAAGTTTGTGTTTTCACCGCAAAAAAGACCCCATTCACTGTGGCGCCACAATTTCAGGGCACATCTCTCACCATCTCTGAAAGTATAGGGATCCTTGGTGTTGACATCTCCAGTGATGTGCAGTTCCGCTGTCACTTGGAGGGCAAGGCCAAGCTGGCGTCCAGGAAGCTCGGTGTGCTCAGAAGGGCGCGGCGGTACTTTACTGCGGCGCAAGCACTGCTTCTCTATAAGTCGCAAGTGCGTCCGCATATGGAGTACTGCTGTCACCTCTGGGCGGGGGCACCCGAATACCAGCTTCGTCTATTTGACTCGGTGCAAAGGCGAGCTATGAGAGTTGTCAACGATCCCATACTTGCAGGTAGTGTGGAACCTCTTAGTGACAGGAGAGACTTTGCTTCTCTATGTGTGTTCTACCGCCTGTACAACGGTTTGTGCTCTGAAGAATTGTTTGATATGATGCCTACGGCTACATTCTATCATCGCACCGCTCGCCATAGACAGGGTGTTCATCCTCACACGTTGCGTCCTGAGCGCTCGAGCACGGTGAGATCTAATAGAGGCTTTCTTCCGCGTACGCTTAGGTTGTGGAATGATCTCCCTGCTTCGGTTTTCCCGGACGCCTACAGTATGGGGTTCTTCAAAAGGGGACTTAGAAGGTTTTTAAAGAGTCGGCAGCGCGCTTGTGGCGCCTCTGGTGTTGCAAACGTCCATAGGCTGCGGTGACCACCGGTACATCTGGGGGGGCCGTATGCTTGTCTGCCACTCTAGTGGTATAAAAAAAAAAAAAAAAAAACGTTCCCGTAATTCTCATTTTCTCTTCTTTGGCATTCTACAGCTGCTGCGTTATGATATCTCTTTTCATTTTAGCTGAAAGGTGTCGAATTCAAGGTCTAAGGCAACTGCTATTTTTGTCCTCAAACTGTCCTCGAAACATGCATTTTCATAAGTTACAAAATCATTGTTTCTATGATAAACGCAGTAATATTTCAGACATTTTTTTAAAATCCGTTTATTTATTATTTGGTTCTTCTACATCATCTGGCTCTCATTAGTTCAATACGAATTGGAGGTCAGTTATATTTGGCTGACAAAACAACTTAATATTATAATGAATAGGTACCCAGTTCATTATGTCTGAGCTTATTTAATATTAAAATGATGTAGCAGCAAAACATTTAATCACTATAAAATTATAATAATAAAGACCTCTCATTAAATTAAATGACAACTTTGTGCAATAAAAACATTTTTAAAATCAGTCCAATAGTTTTTGTGTGCTAATCAATCAAATACATACTCTATTATTGTTTTTATACCATTCATTATGCATAACAGCTTGTTTATTTACATAGCTTTTTTGCAGTGGTTGTAGCGTTGCGAGCTTAGTGTTCTGAAAACGTTTAGTGCGCACGGTACGGTCGGTGTTGAGATGGGTGAGAGTTGCAGTGCTCCTGAAGGCCGGTAAGCCGTTGATGCCGGCTGATGGTGATGGCAAAGTAATATTGGTAGTCGTTTAGTCAAGTTATTTCCATTATATATACTTATACTTACATTATAATTATGTTTCGAGTGAATTAAAAGTACGAACCATTCCAATATAAAATCGTTCAGGTCAAGGCCAAAAAACGGTATATCACTACTTTAATGATTGTGATGTATATAGTATCTGTATAACTATTGATCCAACCAGCTAGAACAATGCATCTTTAATTTTTATTTGACCCAACGAAGAGTACATCCAAGCATATGATACTCGTAATGCAATGATTTATATATTTCACTTAAATATACCGGATCCGCTCGAAGTAAATTTCATCGTCATTACAACAAAAACTATATTCACTCTTAATTTCTAAGAATGATTTACACAATTTGCGTTCAAAACAAAATCAAAGACACGTGTAGTATTTCTAAAAAACGTATAGTATGAGATCGAAAGTAGTAATTTGCATATAACAATGCAACACCTGTTTCATGGTGCTGGCATGTGGGCGCTTGTGTCCTCACAATGGCTCCCATTCAGAATAACAGTTGCAGTGTAAATGAACCTTTTTTATCATTATAAATCGTCAAGGTCACCACCTCCTTTATGTAGCATCATATGGTCGCCTATTGTGTATAACTCGTTGCTTTCAAATATTGTACTGTCGATATCTACAATGCTAACAAACTTTGAAGATATAAAAAGCGTACGATAACTGACCTAGTTATAACGGGTAAGTGAGAGTGATAAAGTTTTGGTGTGGTTTGTTTTGCGGATGGGTGGCTGTTCTACATAAGTTACGTATCTACTTGAGTACCCAGAGGAATGCAGAAAATGGTGTACGTATGACGGCTACGAACAACTGAGGCTTATTTTTGTAAACATCTTACGTAATTTTAAGCGTTGAAATTGTGTTCAAAAACATTGCATAATGGTACAATATTAATCAACTATTGAGTGTAGCAAGTAGGGTTTAGTGGGTGGGAGTTCCAGTCCATTGACAGTTCGGGCTTGATGCAGAATTTTGTTTCTGGTGATGACAATTTTGATGATTTGCAGACCAATGTCTGAGTTCATTACTAGCATAGAGATAGACGAATATATTTGGGTGAAGTTACTAACGTATAAAACAATAAAAACCAAGAATCTTGCTTCGTTTAACAATATTAGTAAGCCACATAGAATGTAGTTCAAACTAACTTCAAGTTCTCGACAACTTGATATTACATAAAAGCCAACATATTATACCTAGCGTATTACCTCAATAACGTAACACGGCTGCCTGCGGAAATTTCCAACACATTTAAACTTGGCATCAAGTTCTTCAATTGAAAAGCTTGCAAACAAGACAAGTTACCGCTTGGGGTTCAAATTATCTGTTCATCTACAATCTGAACCACCATTAGCAAGTTAAACAAATCGCTACATGATATTAGACACTCGTTATCTATACATCTGCTCGCTTAAATTATAACTACGCGATTTGATATCAATCTGAAAGAAGGTGTCCTATTCAAGTCTATTCAATCCAAGAATTTACGACCCAAAACATTTTCCACGGCGTAATAAAAGAATTTGCTGTTTAACAAGTGATCAATTGTGTTATTTTCGCGAATGAATGGCTTTTAATGGTGAAGGGTGACCGGTTCGAAGTGAAACGGACAGGGTTATTAAATTACAATAATTCTGGCAAGGAAGCGGTTGTGCGTGTCTGAGGGCAAGGGTTGGGGATGACCAACGGTCGTTGGAGATATATGAAACACAATGGTGGACTGTACCTTGGTGAAGGATAAAGGCATAATGTGCGTAGCAGAACAGGAAATTTGCAAGGTACTACTGTGATATATGCCTAGTTGGTATCAGGGTCATCTATAGGTAGTAAAAGCGGTTCATTTCTTTTTTATTTCATATTATTCAAACTATGCAATTATGGTAAGGCATACGAAGTAAATAATATTTCCTGTTTCGTAAATGGCTTTAGATCAAAAGAACTTTGGTTTTAATAGAACCTTCCCTTTATAACGTGTGTGTGTGTGTTCCATTCTCTTTATAGATGTTCTGTGGTAAATTTAGCTTCTTTTCTAGTCTAATACAGATTCCATCACAACTTTATCTCCAACCTAAGTGTCAAAATGCATACATTATCCACCATACCCTCAAAATCCTAAGCTTTAAAAAATCACCGACAAAATCCCAATTTTGTTATGAGTGCTCACAAGTATCGCCGTTAAATTCGTTATTACGTTACAACATGACGTTCGTAAATCGTTATACGTAAGTTACGCAACGCTGTATTATTTCGTTACATTTTATTTCACAGTTGATTACCTCTAGGTGAACTGAAACTGTCGCTTTAAAGTTAGTGGTACAATGAGAGTTTATTAAATATTCTATTCTGTTCTAACTTTGGTAGAAAATATAATGAAGAGATAGTTGATGGCTCGGAGAAATTGTGTTGTAAATTTTTAAATGGTATTAGAGCGAGAGTCATCTGACGTTTCAAAAGAAAACTATCAAAGGCAAGATCAAGTACATGAAAAATAGATCGAACACTACCGAGTGATGATATGGAAAATGTCGCAGGTAAGGATGGATGCGGATGGTTCAGGACCGTGAGGAGAGGCCTACGTCCAGCAGTGAACTACTAAGTATAGACTGATTTGATTCATGCACAAAATCTTTAAACATATTCTATGCGTTTCGTGTACCGCAACCTTAGGAGTGTCATTTATTTGTAGCGTATAATGACAAAACTAAATGTATAGTAATTGAAAAAAGGAATTATTGCGATAATACTTGGATTATTTTGTTATGTAAATGAAGCCATGCCTCGCCAATTACTAACCCCTTTGCATGTAATAATCATGCGTATTTTATGTGTATTATGAAAATGCTTTGCTTCGAACTAACATGAACTTAGACTATTGCTGCATAAAGACTTAGCAGGGTAAGGTGTGTACCTCGATGATGCAGTGATACGTGTATGTGACTGCAGTTTCATAATACACATAAAATACTTATTTAGATAAAAAGAGCATTTATCTATTATTTTACGTATATCATAAAAGTTCTTTGCTTTGAACTAGCATGAACTTAGACTATTGCTGCATAAAGACTTAGCAGGGTAAGGTGTGTGACTCGATGATGCAGTGGTACGTGTATGTGACTGCAGTTTCATAATACACATAAAATAATTATTTAGATAAAAAGAGCATTTATCTAAATTAGTATTTTACGTGTATTATGAAACTGCTTTGCTTTGAACTAGCAAGAACTTAAAGACTTAGCAGGGTAAGGTGTGTACCTCGATGATGCAGTGATACGTGTATGTGACTGCAGTTTCATAATACACATAAAATAATTATTTAGATAAAAAGAGCATTTATCTAAATTAGTATTTTACGTGTATTATGAAACTGCTTTGCTTTGAACTAGCAGGAACTTAAAGACTTAGCAGGGTAAGGTGTGTACCTCGATGATGCAGTGATACGTGTATGTGATTGCCGTGCTGATGTCTAGGGTTTGAATCCCGAGTCGAAACATTATGTTATTTGTAAGTATGAAGTAAATGTTTGTGCGATCCATCCAAATGTTTCGAAGTTTAGGTGTTGTCTGTGAATGTATTTAGAAATTTATAGGTACTGCTCGTTCGCTCTAACTTTGCCGCTCGGCTCCATACTAAAGTGGAATTTTTAATTAGACGAAGTAAATTGACAGCAACTAATGTCACTTCTTCATACAATGTTGCTAATTTTCTATGACGAAGTGACATTAGCTACTGTCAATTTACTTCGTCTAATTAACAATTCGGGTATACGCCTCTACGCCAGCGGCAAAGTTAGAGCGAACGGGTAGTATGTTCATTATTTGCTTAAGTTAGACTTGATGATGTAGTCGGAGACTGCACAAAATATTTAGTAAGTACCAGCTGGTGCCCGCGGCTCCACTTGAGTGGAAATCTTTTCCCATTTCCGCTTTCCAAAGGAACGTATACCAAAAATAAAAGCAGTTGTGTGTAGAATATATGTTTTACCAGCCTGAGAAATGACCAATTAATATATGTCGGCACACGCAAATAGATTCCGTTCTTTGTTTGGTCACCAGGTACTGAAAAGTGAGGATATCTTGGACCCCATAAATCTTGACGGGGACTCAGTACATACAGTGTGATGATTGATATATCTATTTACTAAAAAAGAAACGATATATTTCGGTCACTTTATTTTAATATTAGATTGAGAGTTGTCTACAATAAGTACTCAAAAGCCCAATTATCTGGCAAATATGGCCTCTTTGCAAACAGAACAACAGTTTCAAAGATTGTTATTTTTCCTGTAAAGTTTATTCCTGAAAAATCCTGTTGAAGTAAAATTCTAAATGTTTTCTCTATTCTTAGATAAGCTGCTTACTGAATGTAAGGTTATTATAGAACAGGTTGAAAAGACCGCGTTGAGAAGTGTTTGAAGAAAATTCTTTTACAATATAATTTCATATCACCATGATATTATCGTCATAAAGCTCAAGATATTTAATGATTATTTAATATTTCTAAATACATACATACATGCATACTATACATAGACCTTACAAACTTCGAAACCAACCTTTGCAAATCGTACTGATATTATGTGCGAAAGTTTGTACGCATAATTGGATGTTTGTTACCATTCCACGCTTTAATGGCTTAGCAGATTAAATTCGGTACAGGATTAGATTATAATCTAGATATTCCGCATCCCATGGAAATAAAAGTATTTCCATGGGATGCGGAACAGGATCAGAATAACACACAAGTGAAGGTACGGGCACCAGATAGTATATACTAATACTAATATTTATGAAGAGGAAAGATTTGATTGTTTGTATGTTTGTTTGCATCGAATAGGCTCCCAAATTACTGAATCGATTTTAAAAATTCTTTCACTGTTGGGAAGCTACACTATCCCCGGTGAACATAGGCTATATTTTATTCCCATATTCCCACGGGAACGGGAGCTACGCGGGTGAAACCGCGTGACGTCCGCTGGTCACATATAAATATATTTGTTCCAACCCGATATTTGAACCCAAGTCATCAACACGGCAGTCGTATAAACCTACTTACCAACGCGCTATCAAGGTAGTCAATGAACTTAGCTTCAACTTGTCATAAAGTACAAAAATTATATATATACGTGCTTATACAACTAATCACGACTCATTAAATAAATAAAAAATCGCTTTAAAAATCAAGTACAAAACATACCGACACATCGAAAGTAATTTACAAGTTGGTTCACGCGATGGGGTGCGTTTGCGTTACGAAGGGTAACTCGGTGGATGTTCCCACGGTGCGCTTGCGCATGAACCAGCTTTGCGGTTCTATCTAGACGTGATTTGAACTTTGCAATTATTTGTACAGAAGGTTTTGACTTCGAAGAGGTTTCAGTCTAGTTTTATTTCATCTAGTTTTATTTAATTATCGACTCGACTCAATTAGGCGTTTGAAGCATTACTGCTTATGTGAATCTACCATCACGCACTTTGGCGTTCAAACACTATCATTTCAGCAGGGACTTACTTTCCTCTCTTACATATCCTGAGGACATCCTTCCGAGGGTTAACCCGGCTGCTAAACCGTAGGCAGTAGTAGGGAACGTATGGTTTTTAGTCGGTAAGAGTCCTAAAGAAACTATAATTTCATAATGTTGTTCAGCAGATACTTTAAACTATTGATAAATTGTAAAGTTGTGTTTGTTTGTTACGAATTCACGCTTGACTGACCGAGCTGACTTAGATAAATTTTGATGATATCTGGAGACGATTGCACGCAGTGATAAAAAGTGTTGTATAAAAAATGCTTTAATACACCACTTTTTATGCCATAAAGCGTGAAGATGGAGAATTGGGGAATATTATGGATTCATATCAGCATTATTAATAATTAAACATCCAAAATAAAAAAAAAACAACAATAAAATACTACGAAAGCATCATTAAACAAACAATGTCTAATCCACTTGGGACACCAAATACAAATACAAATTCTTTTATTTGCTATAAATAGGGTACAAAGGTGTTACATAATATAAATTATTCCATGCCTATTTAGCCATCAAGACAGCATGCAAATTTCTTGGTGATATCGTGGATAATTAATGTTATATGTATAATAAATTGGACCAAATATTGGTAAAATGGACACAAGGAGTCCATAAATTTTTTTTTTTTTTTTTTTTTTTTTTATTGTTCAAAACATTACAAGTACATGCATATTTCATACTTTAAACCACCCGCTTAAACCACTAGGGTTTTCATGCGAGCGGGAGTTCGCTTATGTTAGATAATAGAAAATAATCATCTCATTTCAAAATACTATAAACCACTTACTTAACTATTTAAATTACCTATCTATATTGTTAAGACAATGACTACGCACACTTTTTAGGTAACGTTGCTTTGTTACATATCGCTTAACTATTTCGTCTGGTAGGCTGTTTAATATTTCTGGTAGTACATATTGACAAATTCTAGTTCCATATACATTTACTGATTTTGGTACAATATATTTCTTCGAATACGGCAACTGCCTTAAATTACTGTTTCGTGTTTGTGCACAGAGTTGATCCAAATTGGAGATTTCCTCTTTCATAATGGCAATTTTAGTTTTAGATTGAATCGGTAGCACCTTACAATATTTAAATAGTTCATTATAATTATCTTTATATTTATTTTTTACATTAGATGGAACAATAGTTTTTAACAACCTTAACTGCAGTCTATATATTTTTTCGATATATGTTTTGTAAGTTCGGCCATAACTACATAACCCGTAATTAACAACAGAGTCTGCCAATGCGAGATACAATAAACGTAATGATTTAAATGGCATTTTGTATTTTAATACGTATAGTCTGCTGAGTATAGCTCTTAATTTACTACAAACATGTTCTATATGGGCGGCCCAGTTAAAACGATTATCAATCATCAACCCTAAGTACATATGTTCCTTAACCATCTCTAATGTTGTACATAAGCTGTTATACCTACAATTAAGGTTGTTATGCAAACAGTCGTGGTCGTGCACTATTATACTAGGTGTGTATGTGCTGGTATTATGCGAAGATTCTATGCACATGAGCTTCGTTTTTTGAAAATTTATCACCAGACCAACATCGTGAGCCCATTGACACATTCTGTCAAAGTTTTGCTGCAACTTAAATTCAGCTGTTTTTATTTCCTTTTCTGCCACAACTAGACAAGTGTCGTCTGCAAACTGGTATACGGAACCGTGGGAAAATAGGTTGCACATTTGGTTTACATAAATAATATATTCATTTGGCCCAATTATTGAGCCCTGAGCCGTGCCTTTTTCGGTCTTTACGCTATTGCTATACTGATTTCCGACCTTTACTCTCGTGTTCCTGTTATGGTGGTAATTTTTGAAAAGTTGTAGCAGCGGGCCCCGTATACCAGTCTGCTCTAATCTCTCATACAACACTTTATACTGAAGCATATCGAAAGCTTTGCTGAAATCAACGAAAATATACAATCAATAGTCAATTTAGATGTCACTATATTACATTAATATTAAAATAATCCTAGTTGATACTCAAATTGGGTCACATAGAAAAACAATATAGATTAAATAATAATATTAATTAATTTAAATGTCTGCAATGTTAAAGTTTTTATTCAGAAAATTATAGTCAACAAAATATTGTAAGTCATCACCTGATTATCCTAACACATCACATGGCTCACGGCATAAATTCCGATACTGAGTAGAAACGTTTGTCCAAAAGCCATGCCCTCAGTTTTGACGAGAATTTATTATAATTCAAGTTTCTAATATTTCTTGGAATAGCGTTATAGATTCGCCCACACATAGCAAAAGAGCATTTGGAACCAAATCCGTATGGCAATACTTGTTTTATTAAGAGTTTTTACCTCGGCTGTAGAAAAGAATGGAGTAATTACAGTGGATACAGATTATTCGAAAAGTGCTAAAGCAATATCTCCTTAGGCTGGATTCAAGTGGGTAAAATGATTTTCAATTTTAACAACAACTCATATAACAAAGTAACTATGGTAACCATACTGAAGTAGACGTGACTATGGTAACCGTAGTTACATTGTTCTATTAGTTGTTGGTAAAATCACTGAGCTTTTAGAATAAGTGCGATCCGATTTTGGTCGAATCCGGCCTAGTTTAGGTGAAGTGGGAGTGTGTCTCGATAGATTCCGAGGGGGTGAAGCAGACGCACGATGTAAGGGGCACTCCCTGCGTTCGAGATGTTACCGCGCGCTCACCCGTTCAAACTAGACAATTTATACAACGAAATAATTGACAGAAGTTCAAGTTTACAGTATCCATTATGTCAAAATATCTCGTATTCGTTCCAGTGGAGATAAACCGTTTAGATCTTCCACTCGTAAGCTGCTATGTAATTGATTCTGATATCATTTTCATTACTATTATGTATGTAATGATCTGAAATTATTTTTCAGAAGAAGAATAGAATAAAATATATTAGAAGTACAACGCTATTTATTTATTACCTACTAGTTGATGCTCGCGCCTGCGCCCTATTGGAATTCTATTTTTGTGTCCGCATTCCATTGGAACATATTCTAGGGATAAAAGTAGCCTAAGTACGTGCTATCTATACTAATATTATCCAGAGGAAATATTTGATTGTTTGTTTGGCTCCGAAACTACGGAACCGATTTGAAAAATTCTTTCACTATTCCCGGGTTATCTAGGCTATATTTTATTCCTGTATTCCCACGGAAACGGAAGCTATGCGGGTGAAAACGCGTGACATCCGTGATCATAGATCTAGACTAAAGCAGCGAGCAATCCTAGTACAAATTGTAGCCGTTATAGCAAGTAAGAATAACAACTTTAGGAGTCCAGCATGGCATCCATAAGGGATTTCCACACGTAAAAAAAGCGGCAGGGACACGGCGTTACACATATTGATGGTGGGCGCAACAGCGCTAGGTCTGAACATGGATTGTTCCGGGAGGGGGGGCTGGTCGCCAACCTTACAGAAACGGCGGCCTCCCCTAGGGGGTGGTTTGGGTGCTATCCCGCGTCTTTGGGGGTTTCGGGTGTGATCCCGCTTCTACGGGGGGGCGTGCGTGATTCCCTTACGTCACGCTGCCGTAATAGGTCTGCTTCTGTATAACGGTGAGCAGCCCTCTCACCGTCCTCAGGCCCCTGGTCACAGAAGACACGTCGGCGGCGCAGCGAGGGTTTACCAGGGACTCCCGGCCGTGAGCAACTGAGCAGCGGTAGAGCAAAGTTTGGTTTTAGTAGGTAAGAGTTTGGCTTAGCATCCACGAAGAATTTCCACACGTAACAACGAAGATGGAAATTAATTGAAATGAGTAAATTACTTCTAACCAGCCGATTTCACGCGGTATCATCCGCGTAGTTTTCGTTTTCGTGGGAATACGGGAATTAAAATTTAGTCTATGTTACCCGGGATAGTGTAGCTTTCCAACAGTGAAAAATTTTTAATCCGTTTCGTAGTTTCGAAGATAAAAATCTCTTATCTCATGCATACCGGAAGAGATTTCTATAGAAATAACTAGTGCTTAAGTACTTTACTCTCTCTCGTCTCTCAGTGTGTTATTTCTTTTTCAAATTCTTTGTGTGGCTGTGTGTGTGTACATAAATTAAATAAATAAATATTTTAAAAGTTATACTGTTGAGAACTACCTACCTAGATGAACCACTACCCATCACCATACACCTAGGTGTTTGATAAATGAGTACAGAAACATGGAAATGGGAAAATGCTAAAATATAAACCTGAAAGACAAACTTAATTTTGAGACGGGTAAGAATAAATCTTCTGAACTTATTTATCATGTGGCATCAGCCGGTCTAAGCATTGGCAGACGTATGAAAAGAAACTATACATTTCGATAAGTTTATAGTTACTTTTTCATATAAACTCCAAAGAAATCACCCGAACAGATTCTACAATCGTAATCCTTTGAGTTTCTGCAATGATTACTTCTTTGCTTGTTGTTTTTATTCACCATTTACGTAAGCAAATTACGCCAGCGCACGCGACAAAGTTGTACACGGGTGTCCTCTACGAGGCCTATCGGCTGACTGAGCGATGCGCTGATTGCGCCGTGATGTGGCCGATCGCGGGAAAATGCACTCCTGCCAAACAAAACGTGTTCGTATATTGAAAATACGTTTATATTAAAAAAAGTAAGAGCATAAGGCCTCGAAGGTACTTATTAGGTACACGTAATGAAAATATTACGTTAGTACGTTATATAACTAAGGAATAAAATCTGCGGAAAAAATAGGCGGTCATAGGAAAACGAGCTAACTTTGAGAAGGTTTTCTATCGAGCCAAATTTACACAATCATGTTTTGGAAAACTCACGTCCCTAGTCAGTATAGTCAATAACCATTATACACAAAAAAATATATTAAAATTTTTGTTTAAGCCTTTGAAAAATTGATTCGAAAAACGTCAAAATGTGTATTTTTGAAACTCACTTCGCCTTAAACAATACCTAGACAAATCTTCAAATTAAACACATAAATGATTTGAGGATAATACTATTATAGCTTGATTACAGTATTCAATACTCATTTCTAGAACGATTATCACGTAACGTATTCAAACGGTTCCGGTTTGGTATAATAATAATTGGTGCAAAACAGACAGGACGTCCTGTATCGAATCATAGTGATCACATACCATTTTAAGGTTTACCGTTACTTATCAAAATACCAAACTAAAAACAACCTTAGTCTAGTTTAATAAGGTTTATTTTCTAAACACCTAAAAGAAAGTTTTCGCGTACAAATCTTGCTGCACATCCCTTGTACGCGTGACGGGTCAAAATCGCAATTTTATTTATAACATATTGTATTATCCAGCTGGGGTTTGTCAAGATTAAAAAAAAAATAAGTAAACGTATCCCGAGAACCCCTCGGTGATCTTGAGGCCCTCAAAAGGGCGGACCACCCTTCGAACGGGTTTCACCGTCGTAAATCCCACGTTCATCCTTCAAAAGACATTTTAAAATGCGTATAAAATTATTTAGGGCAGAAATAATTCGCTGTGAGGATTTATTTATATATTTATGATGTTGCTAAAGCTCTGCACGTGTTGTTTGTATGTGAAGTTCTTAGTTTAGAAAATAGTGAAACGTCAATTGGCGAACATACTTGCTTCGTGAATCATGGCAAGTCATAATATAAGACAAGGGTATATTATGTGACATGATTTTACGAAAATACATTTAGAATTTTTGTGAAAATCTCGAGTAGAATACATTACATTTATATGGGAACTACGATTTGAAAACATACGGGACGAAAATAGAACTACAATTTTGAATACATACGGTTCGAAAATAGAACTACGATTATGAAGTACATACCACCGGTTGAACTTACAGGCTATTCCAATTGCGACTCTCTGAAACAATCACGTAACTAAAAAAATATAGCTCTATACACATGTCTTTCGTGAATTTGCTCGTACGTACAACAACATTTGACTTATTCTATACTACACTCAAATATCATCTGAACTGCATTGCAGATGATAATGCTGCCATGCTGTCACTGTATCTACTAACTAGCGGACGTCACGCGGTTTCACCCGCGTGGTTCCCGTTCCCGTGGGAATACGGGAATAAAATATAGCCTATGTTCACCGCAAAGAGTGTAGCTTCCCAACAGTGAAAGAATTTTTCAAATCGGTCCAGTAGTTCCGGAGCCTATCCGTTACAAACAATTGTAACGAATAGGCTCCGGAACTACTGGACCGATTTGAAAAACAAACAAAAAACAAATCTTTCCTCTTTATAATATTAATATAGATGCAATGCATAGATGTGTGTCTGTAAATCTTATTATAATTCTAGTACCCTCACTTTTTTGCAAGAAAATAATCGCATTAATAAACTTAAACTCTATCCGCCAAGTAGATCTTAGTGCTAGAGATTATTTATTTATAGTTAGTGACCGACCGAAGTTTCGGTTTCGGTTTCGGTTTCGGCCAGTTTCGGCCAAAAAATAGAGTTTCGGCCGCAGTTTCGGTTTCGGCCAAAATGCGCCGAAACTTTCGGCCGGGTCGAAACTCACGTGTTCATGAATTTTGAGTGCCTGGCTCTGCTTGTGACGTAGTTGGGGTCAGCATAACCAGTTAATACCTATGTTAACAACCGAAGATTTAAAGATTTACAAAGGACTTTCAATCAATAGTACAGTTATAATAATACAATTTTTACGGAATGCTAAAAAGGTGATCTAGGACATTACATAACCCTACCCCTTTGTTGTGGGTTCCGTTAACTTTGTTGGTCGTCTATCTGTCTGTCAGCAGGCTGTAACTCATGCACCGTGATAGTTAGGCAGTTATTTTTTTTACAGATTATGTATTTCTGCTGACACTTTAGCAACAAATAATAAAAAAGACAAATTAATAATATTAAAGGGGGCCTCCCATACAACATGTGATTTTTTGCCGCTTTTCTTGTACGTAACCCTACGTGCGCTAGTCCGGCTCACTGTTGTCCAGTTTTAGTTGTATACTTCTAGAATGTAACCAAAACCAGCCAACACCTAGTAGCAGGGCACCGTCCGTGTGGTTTTAGTCGGTAGGACTTCGCAATAGCATCCATGAGTTGTTCCACACATAAATTAAAGAAACTCATCTTTAGGTGGAGATATTACTAAAATGAACACTTGAGAAAATTTATACCGTTGATTGGTGGCACTTGGATGAACTCGCTCGCTCACACCTATTGAAAAAATAATCGTCCAAGTGCTAGTCGAACTCTCGCACGGAGGGGTTAAAGCGGGACCTTATTAACGAGACATGAGGCCTAGCCGTCCGTCTTTCCGTCCGTCGTTAGTCACGAGGTTGTATCGCTGGAACCGTGCCAGATAGAGGCATAAAATTTTCACTGTACAGTAGTCCTAACAACTAAAAACAACGCGTATCCTGCCTAACAGCCTACGGTTGGGACCCCCGAGTATGCCCTCGGAACGCATACTGCGGCCGCGTCTTTGGGGGATTGTTCAGTTGTCATCCCGCTTCTTGAGGAGGGCGTGCATGAATCTTTCACGTCACGCTATCGTCTAAAGCCTGCTTCTGTAAGGACGGTGAGCAGCCCCGTCGCCGTCATCAAGCCCCCGGTCATGGAGGCTGATAGTATGGAGCGCCGCCACAGACTGTAGACCTCGGGTGGGAGAGTTCTCTCCCGCTTTCTCCCCGCCCGTCTCTTTCACGAGCATGACCTGCTCACAGGAAGAGGCCTATGGCCCCGCTTGTTGCGCCATTTAAACAATGTCACAAGGGCCCTCGCCTCTAGATCCCATAGAGGGGGCCCGGCTAGAAGACATGCCGCCTGAACTGAGATCGTGTGGTATCCCCTTATTACTCTGACAGCCGTCGCCTTCTGCGGGCTAAGCAATCTAGCCACATTGCTGGCCATCAGGATCTCCGCCCATACGGGGGCCTTGCATAGAGATATGACCCGCGCGATCCCAAGGTACAGTCTCCTGCAGGGAGCGTTGGGTCTCCTGATATTGGGCAACAACCGCAAGAGTGCGGCTGATGCCACCCTCCCTCAGCTATCGGGCAAACTTCGGAAGTGGTATCTAAAGTTCCACCGGCTATCGAATACGAGCCCCAGATACGTCATCGCGAGCTCGATGCCGATGCTGACGCACCCTATGTAAGCTGGATCCTGCAGGTGCCTTTAGGGCTGCGTCTCGGTGCGTTGCTCCTCACGCTGTAATGAGGGTGTCGTCGTAACACGTTACGCCGACACCTCTGAGCAACGGACCACGCAGCACCCCATCGTAACCGATGTTCCACAGAAGCGGTCCTAAGACCGATCCCTATATTGGAACACCGAACGACACATCTCGCCGACCCAGCCCTAGCCAGCTCGGGTAAGTTATGGACCTCTCGGAAAGATAGGCCTCGACAATTCGACGGAGGTATGGAGGCATTCCATGCTAAATAAGCGCCTCCCAAACGCAGGTCCAGGGCAAGGTGTTGAAGGCATTGGCGATGTCAAGAGACACTGCAACCACAACCTCGCCCTGTTCTGTTGCCGCTATAACAAAAATACCTACTACAATCTGAAAAAAATTTTAACAAAAAAAACCGACTTCTAACAAAAACTAAAAATTGAAAAATAAAATTAACTTAACACAAAGTAATAGGTAGTATATTTAGTTTTATCAGATTTTATTGAATGTAATACTGAAATCGGTGCCAATATTTCTATGAGAGATTAATAATATCTACCTATCTACCAGTGACGGGTAGACTGAAATTATATCTGTCTAGGGGTAATGTTCTCCCCAATACAAATTAATTAAGCCCAAACACAAGTTCGCTGCTAACTGCTGTAAATCGTTAAGGAATTCCCTCGATTCGAGGGATTTCTTCGATTTCTCCAGGATCCCCGCATCAGATTCTGACTTCCTGTTAGGGGACCACATGGGAAGCACCAGCTTTAAAGTAAAAAAAGAATCATTAAAATCGGATAACTCTTTCAAGCGATTTGCCGGTAACAAACATAAAAAAAAATACAGACGAATTGAGAACCTCCTCCTTTTTTGGAAGTCGGTTAAAAAAGCATCCACACAACAAACGTAATTTTTGTAACAGAACCCTCTGTGCGGGAATTCGACTCGCACTTGGCTGTTTTTTTTTTTTTTTTCAATATAAACACGTGAGTTTCGGTTTCGGTTTCGGCCGAAACTGACCCTGGGGCCGAAAGTTCGTTTTCGTTTTCGGTTTCGGCTGGAAAACCAGTTTCGGTCGGACATTATTTATAGTTAACAGTTACTATCTATTCTCTTTTAAATCATTTCAATCGTCTTATAACGATGTTTAAGTTATTTTAACAGTACTTACAAACTACTCTAAACTACCTAAGACATTAATAATAATAGAGAATCCGTGTATAACGACTTTTTAATTTATTTTGATTTATTATTTACTAAAAATAATTAATCATTATATATCTGTATAAGTTTATTATTATTGATAAATACTTAATTTTACGATCAAAAATTTTATGATTTATGAGATTGCTTTGCTTAGGTATTCTGTAATTGTTCCTTTTTTATACCACTACGGTGGCAGACAAGCATACGGCCCACCAAATGTATTGGTGGTCACCGTAGTCTGTGGACGTTTGCAACACAAGAAGCGCTACTCTCGCGCAGCCTACCCCGTCAAAACCTTGCAAGACCCCTTTGGAAGAACCCCATACTGTAGACGTTTGGGAAAACCGAGGCAGGGAGATCAAGAGTTCTGTTGAAATTTCTAATGAGATTACAGAAAACAATCTTTAATATCTAAGCCATCATCACATGCAAATGGTGCTACCACCTTCTATCGAATGGACTTAATACAGTTTTGACACAACACAAACACACTTTGATTATTGTGTTCATTTTAACGTAAGGAGAATCAGTTCTGGATGCTATGCCGGACTCTTACGGACTAAAAAATCAAACGTTCCCTAACTACTGCCTACGGTTAGGAGCCCCGGGTAAGCCCTCGGAAGTAATCCCCCCAGGATATTTAGTGTGTTTGCGAAATAAAACAATCAATTAAATTCAAAGAAATTTGTGTACAAACCTGTCGCGTTACAACATTCAACAACTTTCCATCTTTTGGACAAAATTCAACTACTGTCATAAAGTTTACAAGAACAACAGAGTGCAAGACGAACAAATAGTTTAATTGTTAAACAAAAGCTTAACTGAATAGCCACGCCCACTTTAACAAATAAAACTAAAGAGCATAATAATTAACTATACGGTGATAAAATGGCTGAGTATCATCTCATGATGAACACAATAGGGACCCATAATGCACTGTACGAACAAACATTATGTCTACAGTATACAGTAATAAATACTACGCCGTTTACAATACTACAATACTGTTGAAAGGAACTATATAGTAGGTACGTACATACAGCAACATAAGTGTTTCGCTAATAAGGTCGCTGACCTTTAGATACGGCGTTTTTTATTGTAATTGTTGCGTTCTGATTATACGGAGTAACTATTTCGAGATAATATCTTAATGATAATAAAATTTACCTATCTAAAATGTGTTTGCGCAATCGCAATTTCAGTTAATTCAAGATTACAAATTTATTTTTAGCAGCAGTTGCTTGTGCCATTTTGCGCGTCGATTTTTTTTATAAGTAAAAGTTTTTTCAGAATATTGCCAGGATAAGAAGTATCCTAAAGATTATTATTATATGGATGAGATCTATCTGTGTGTCAAGTTTCAATCAAAACTGTACTTTTCAGGTGTGATGACTAATTAAAGCCAAACGAACGGATAAAAAAACTCGTCTACACAAAACAAACAAACCATATTCTTATTTCTAAATTACAAGTTGACCAGATGTGCGAAACGAGCTGACCTCGAAAATTTAGGTTAAAAGGAACAGTTGAAAGTGTGTCATTGATTTTGGATTAAAATATAATTATATAGGTAGATATTTTCAATAAATAACATCAAAGTGTTGATGCCAATTATAAAATGAAAGGGTCAATAAATTACACAAATGATATCAATCGACGAATTTAAATATAAAAAGCCATTAATACGTAAAATCTAAATACACTTTACACTTCATGAATAACAAAAGATTATATTGAACTTGGCTTTCGCACTATTGTTGGCGACAGTACATCACAAAGGTCATCGTCCTCTATTATAAACCGATGATACAGATGAATGTTATAAAACGAATATAAAATTTTGCATATCTATAGAATGCATACTTTAATGTATTTTACTTTGTCTGATTCACGTGCTAGGAACTCATAGAAATAAACGTAACAAGCGCGTGCTTTGAAAAATTTACATAGATTCCCGCTTACGAGTCTTTGAACTCAATATATATTGATATATTGACACGAGCCAGTTCATCATTGTGAAAATTTGTTTGTGGTGCAAATTTTAATATTTTGTACCTTTAATTTTCGCTAAGTTATGTGGTTTCACCGTATTTATGACACAGATAAATTTTTGGATTTTCGAAAGTTAGGATGCACTTGTAAAAGACATCAACGAGGTGCAGTTTGAGATTTGCCTAATATTTCGTAAGCGTCAACGTGAATAACTTGTGGCAAGAGAATGCTCTTGACTTACTGTCAACTTGTTTATAATAATGGCTGAAATAGGTACTTCAATTACGTACCAAGATATGTTTTTATACCCTACGCCTGATCACTATAACATGCTTCTCATGTCAAATATAATATTTCTGTAAAAAGTGCATCTTGGAATTGCAACGGTTCGTAAAGTGTCTAGATCTTTTTACCTGTGGTAATTCTCGGCTAAATAAAACCACACAGTCCCCTGCAATTGCCTATGTTCGACAGCCGGGGTTGAGCCTCGAAAGCATCCTAAGGACATCCTTCCGACGGCTTGCCCGGGGCTCCCAACCGTAGAGACTGCGTAGTTTTTAGTCGGTAAGAGTCCGGCATAGCATGTATGACGGATTTTCCACACGTTAAAAAAGGCCCTCGAAAGTTTTTTCCAGGGTTCCTGACAGACCAGTCTCTGGTATGTCTAATACTACTAATCTGGTATGTCTAAAACTACTACTAATATTATAAAGAGGAAAGATTTGATTGTTTGTTTGTTTGCATCGAATAGGCTCCGAAACTACTAAACCGATTTGAAAAATTCTTTCACAGTTGGAAAGCTACACTATCCCCGGCAAACATATGCTATATTTTATTTCCGTTTCCGTGGAAATACCCACGGAAACGGGAGCTACGCGGGTGAAACCGCGTGACGTCCGCTAGTAAAATTATGATAATAGAATCATTATTCATAGCATTACACCGTACAAAGTAGATATTATATAGTTTAAACAAAATATCGTACGGCATAATGACACAGCTGATCGGTGGTAAGAGTGAATGACCTGTGCAAATTATACTTTTAGGTGGCAGTGAGTAGACATTGTATCAACCTATATTATCTGCGGGTAACTCGGTCGCTTGTTCGAAGTTACTGTTTTGGACGTAAAATGGCAAATATACAGAAGAATCATAATGTTTTATAGCTTTCCTGGGATTTTAGATGGTAAAAGTCCGGCAAACCGTTAATGATTTAAAATTTAAAAAAGGTACCCAGCCCTTAACAGTTGGTATAACATCATCAGACCTTTATACAGGTAATTTTTAGGATTCCGTACCTAAAGGGTAAAAACGGGACCCTTTTCATGAGATTTACCTGTCAATCTGTCTGTCATTCATGAGGCTGTATCTCAGGAACTGTAATAGCCGAAGAGCTGAAATATTCACAGGAGTTTCAATTTTTTAAAAAACTGTAAGAACATGGGGTATTAAGGGGGGTTACCACACAGCAAACGTGATTTTTTACCGTTTATTGAAACGGAACCCTTTGTACGGAAGTCCGACCCGCATGTGGCTGGATTATATTAAGTTCGTCAAAATGATCTTGGTGGCATATCTATAGCAACATCTAGCTATTGGAGGTGACTCTCACAGCCTACATGACTATTGACAGTGATCCTCAAATTGGAGCCTACGATTTGCTTCTTGACGCTCCGCTTGAAGAACCCGGGTACTCTTCCCAAAGGCTTTAGGTACCCCACCGGAGTTACTTCAAGGTTGTATGTAGTCAGAGAACTTGATACGAGTATAATATCTTCCTCAGACCTGAAATCCTGACCAGTTTTGTATTTTCCCAAGTTATTGCGGATGAACATGGAATTAGCCTATGTTCATGTTCCTGCAAGAAAAATGTTATAAGACCTTTTTTACAACGCAAAGATTTATTTGCTCGTAATCAAGATGAAAAATTCTTTCACCATTCAAAAGTCAAGTAACGTAGGTAATGTATAATTATGCTATCACGCTAGGAAGCGGAGCAGTAATATTAAATGTTGAAATAAATGAATAAATAAATATTCACGGACATTTTCACACAAAGCTATATGATCCCAAAGTTAGCTAGGAATAACCTGCTAGTATTATAGGTATCAGAGCACGGATATTAATACTTATAAAATATATGCTTAACTATCATACTGCACCCAGACTCTTGAGACAAAAATAAAAATCATGTTTCCATACGATATTGTAATACTGGCATGTATGGGTTAAATGGGTGCTACGGGGGTTCGTAGTAAGTCACAGGCGCAGCCGTGTGACACAGCTAGTTAATAATATGGAGATTAGAACAATATTTCGTTCTGCCAGTGTAACGTGCGATGTGGAAATAATAAATTAATAGATGACTGAGATTACGCAGTGAGCGCGCCATGTCCGGCCACTAACCGTAATATTACACTGATGTGTACTGCCCAGGGGACAGTTGACTCAATTGGACAAATTATTACAATTGCAATAAACCAGACCTCCTGAAATTGTATTTGTGAATCCATACCGTCTGTTCTGGTTCTTGGAATTTTGGTTTAGATAACAGAAAGATAATAAATGTGAATGTCCACAAATATTTATATATTAATAAAAGAAAATCTCCAGCATAAGCGCCCGGTGACATCTATAGGTGTAAAAAAAAATATCTCGAAAATATTTCGAAGTCCTCGTTGAGCTAATCTTGAGGTTGTATAGTGCGATTGCAAATCACGAAGTCGTATTCTATTCGGCTTCTATTCCAACACATTAAATTTGTGTGATCCATTAATATTTTTCTATCGGGGGTTTTTTTATGTATTATCTGTGCACAAACATATGACATTTCTATTAACTTACAAAAAAAAATATTAATACACATAAGACCTACTTACAGGTCGGATAGAGCTATGTAAAAATATATTATTTTTTATCAGGGTCACAAGACACTAGGTCTTAGTGTGGTGTGACCCCAGTCTCCCCGTCGCGCTCAACAGCGCGTGCAACCGCGCTCGCGCAGGAAGGTGCGTCTCATCTCGCGCAGGATGCGGCGCGCGCTGTGACCTACCGATCGTAAGCCGATCTATGCCACCGCTAGATCCTTTCTGTAAGTGAGCTTAGATTTATGCGGTTTTGGTCTCTTTCCTTTTGTATTTAGCTGTGTACTGTCTTTTCTATTTTAATGGATGTTTTACTAATTAGAATAGTTTGTTAAATAACTTTGGTTGGCAAAGTTTGATAAATATATTCTTGATAAGATTCTGACTGTTGATGGACTTTCTTTTAATTTTCTATATTTCGCCATGAATTGACGTCCATTTTTTCAGCGCATATTAGCACATGCATAGCCTTTAAAGTTTGCTTATCTTGCTATCGTGCACTAACTGATGATGAGATGTAATCTTGATTTTACGTTAAAGATGTCGAAGGAGTCTCATGAGACACTTTATTGGAATCTCTTCTCTGCTTATTTATTGACCTTTTCTTTTGATTATAAAATTAGTCATCTCTGTTTCTTTTTTCTTTTTAGATGGCAGTCATATCATTCTTCGGAGATTCATCGCACGTTTCTGGAAGTATGATTTAGGACCTTGGTGTAAGCCATAATATCCGGCTGGAGTAAGTGGATTAATGCCGTGTCTTTCGGCGAACAGGTCGTTCTTGCGAAAGAAGCGGTAGAGAGAAAGCAGTAGACAAGTCTCCCACTCGGGTTTCGCAGTTCACGTCCAAGAATATTTGACTCCATCACCGAAGGCCTGAGGAGTCCTCAGGCTTTAGTCCATCCGCTGTCCTCAGTGAAGACAGAGTGGACATAAGTGAGAGTCAAACACATCCTCGCTCCCCTAGATGGACCGTCAACTTGAGGACCACTGTCGGAAGTGGCCCCCAATCGCTAGATGCGCCACGGCTTTCCATCAGGCTGGTGGCAACGTCAATTTGGCGTGCTAAATAGAAAAAAAAAAGATGCAGAATAACACTGACACCGCCCAAAGTAGTTTCAGGCGTAAGGGCACCAATTGTTGGGACATGAGATTATAAATAAAAGAAAGTTTCTCAGTAATAGAAAAATACTCACACCTTAAACTAAAAATTTTGTAGTGCAATGTGATGATCGCTTACCAGTTTTTTTACGTCAGGAAAATACGCATGGTTGCTATGGCTCCTACCGACTAAAAACCACACGTTTCCTACCTAATAACTACGGTTGGGAGCCCCGGGTAAGCCCTTGGAAGGATGAGCCCAGGATTCCCAACAGACCTAGACTATCACTGCGACCTGACCACAGGGGGTCGGGTGCTATCCCGCCCGCGTCTTTGAGGGGTTTTTCAATGTTATACCGCTTCTTGGGGTGATCGCTTACCCTACGCCCCTACAGTTACCCTAACATACATCTCTTCTTCGTGACAATCTTTGATTAGATTGTCAATATCAAAATAAAAGAAGTACAAATTCTCAACATATGCAAAAAAAATTTGCTCCCATAAACTACTATAAATATGAACTACTTTTGAAATATTAATACGAGAGAACATTGTTTTTCTGTCAGCCTGTATGCCGGATGCGTCAGTCCTCGGACGGGCTAATGGGCTGGCTTCCGACTGGTGACGATGACGACACGCCAGCATTGTGACGCATTCGCTTGACGTCTTGCATGCAACAAAAGTGCAAGATTGAAGCAACTATTGTTTCTATGCAGGTTATCATTTCCTTCGCTTATCCATCCAAAGTATGAATGAATGTGTGTTACTCATTCACGAAAAATTGGAAAGAATTTGAAAATAACGTTTGTATTATCTCATCTTTCACAGGAATTTAATTAAAGGAAACGAGATTTCGTGGATTTTGTTGATTTTTCACCTCATACGTTATTTAATGTATTTCCAGTAGCATCCAAAGCCTACTCGTAATGTTATAAATTTTCTAGAGCAATAGGAATTTCCCTGCCATCATTAAGTATAATGTATATTTAAGAACCTCCAAAACGTAAAAATCGTGGAGCAAACCTTGAATGCAGTGCAGGACTAACCGGCCGCATACACGTACAATATTATTGACTCAATAATAATACATCAATATTTATTTCCGTCCGAATATAGTCTGTTCAAACCTCATTTTTACCCAATTAAATGTCAATTTATTGCTACATTGATCAATATTATTGTACGTGTATGGGGCCGGTAATACAAATACCAATAAAATTCCAATACCGTTGCTAACAGCTTTTTTTTTAATTTCGGGGTACTTCTCATCAGGCTTAGGTTCCAATGCCTCAAGTTTCAAGACTCAAATCACAATAAACAGCAAGTATTATACATACCCAGTACTGAGCCGCGTCGGTCTGGTGGCCACGCGGATGCTGCGCAGGCGCGCCGCCGGAAACGGAAGTCACGGGCGCGTTCGCCCGCTCATCTGTGGCAACATCGGAATCACTAGGTTGGTCACACTCGCATATACCACATGTAATTAAGTCATGATTTGATGTCAAAACATTTCCTCTTTAATGGTTGCATTTACGTTTCTTTTGTTCATGATGGGCAATGATATTATAATAAAACAAGAGGCAGATATGTTATCAGAACGCGCCAGGTGAAGACGCGAAAACGTACCAATTGGAACGTAGCGTATTAATTAGTACATGTCTTGCAAACGCCAAGTTGTCACGTTTGTAAGCGCATAATAAAATTGCAGTTTGTCTCGTCGGGGACCGCTCACCTAATCATAACCAATTGTACATCTGCCTCTGTTTAGGTATAGAGCGGTCCCTCGACGAGACTAACTGTTAGTTAAAAATATGAATACGTAAATAAAATAGCTACCTATAATAATAATAAAGGTTCTATACTTAGGGTAGATAGGTCATTATATAATAGTTATTTTTTACTTTTTACAGGTATTTTTATTGTTCTTTTTTTGTGAGTCGGGGGTTTTTTAAATTTTTAATTTAATTTTTTATTAATTTTTTTTTCATTATTTTAAGTGACGGGTGGACTGAAAAATATATCTATCTAGCTGTAAAGTTCTCATAAATACAAATCAATCAAGCCCAAACACAAAGCAACTGCTGCAAATAGTTTAGGAATTCGCTCAACTGTCTTTCGGTTTCATCATCAGATCGACTTCAGATTTTCATTAAATTGTAGTACATTAAAGCACTTATTAAAAAGTTAAAAAACGCACTAGTTGTCCCTACAATTTTCGGTGGTTGCCCTCGATTTCTCCTAGATTCCATCATTACATCCTGACCTGGTGAAAATGGGACCACCATAGAAGTAAACCCTATTCAACAAAAGAAAAAAAATTAAAATTCAGCTATAATTGACGGAAATATCGGTGAACATACATAAAAAAAACATACAGACGAATTGAGAACCTCCTTCTCTTTTGAAGTCGGTTAAAAATGATGCAACGAGGTTCAAAGTGTTTCACAAAATAAATGAAGCCATGGGGATAGATATTGAACACTAAATCATTTCTGTTAGCGTTCTACGGAGATTTCTAATGTGTGAGTCTCATCCCTAGCCTGGAATGTTCTTATACTATACTATACTATCTTCACGCCAAATCCCTTGCGGGGTAGGCAGAAAGAACCGAGCGCCACACGGCACGGTCCATACACACCTCACTCGCCTCTTCAACTTTCATTTTTCTTTTCATGCATGCACGTCGGTTCCTACGGCTCTTGACACCACCCTCCACTAACACATGATTAATTTGGTCGTGGTAGGTGTGTCGTGGCCTTCCCCGACTCCTACGTCCATCCACTTTCGCGTTGTATATCTGTTTTGTCATTCTTTCATCTCCCATTCGTTCCACATGCCCGAACCATCGTAGCATGCCCTTCCTTACTTTAACACCGACATATGTGCAGCAAGTTCCACCAAGTGCTGTCAATCAACAGTATAAATAATCTTAACACCGACACTCTCTTTCAGACCAACTCTCTTTCTTACATCTTCATTCCGAACGCGATCTGCGAGCGTTACTCCGCAGATTTTGCGTAGCGCGCGCATCTCGACCGCGTTAATTCTACTTTCATGAGTTTCCTGCCATACCCAACTCTCGCTTCCATAAGTTAGCGTAGATATCAGCACCGCATTGTGTACTGCGAGCTGGGCCTTTTGGCTTAAGGCCTTGGTACCTAAAAGTTTGCCTAACGCTCCATTCACACTATTGCCCGCAGTTACCCTCTTTTCTACATCAGCAGTGTACCGTCCATCCCTGCTAAATGCACATCCAAGATATACAAACTCATCCACTTGTTCCAGCACTACATCATTTACAGTTATCCTGGCATTCGTTCTGCCCTCTTCTGTTTCGAATAGGGGAGACCGGGGCTGGTTGACTAGGTTTCAGCTTAAAGGCTTATATTTTTATTTCTTTATAGAATATTAATTCAAAAACAGATTTATTTCATAGGTTAACTATTAAGCTTTGGAAAAATATAGCAAAAAGCACTTAATTCATTATAATATAGGGTACAGGCTAGATCTTATACAGTAAGAAAAATTGGTCAACCTGCCCCATGCTTGGGGTAGGTTGACTATTCGCCTGGGGTAAGTTGACCTATGGACTTGTAAAGGCAAAATCTACGAGGAAATAGGATAAAGGGCAACATACATAAACAATTATTATTTTTATTATTTTTTATTGAAAATAAAACACACATACAATAAATCACCGAGAGCTCGACGTCGCGCGCGCACATCGTTTGAGTGAAGGAATTTAAAGTTGAAAAATAACGTATGTAAGTAATTATTTTCATCGTCATGTTTTTGTAATAATGCCTTTATATTCATGGTTACTGGTTGTCAAAGAATTTATAATGAATGTTTGATTCATGTTCTTTCTTTTGTGTATGATTATTGGTCATCCAGCCCCGTTATACATTAGTCTACTAGCCCCGAACCACATTTTTATTTTTAATCACATGATATAACCACAAAACTGCTAAGAAATCAAATAGAACCATACAAAAAAGAAAGAACATGAATCCAACATCCATTCTAAATTCTTTGACAATCAGTAACCATGAAAGTATAGGCATTATTACAAAAAACATTACGATGAAATAATTACTTATATGTTATTTTTCAAATTTAATTTCCTTCACTCAAACGATGTGCGTGCGGGAGTCCTCGCTCCCGGTGACTGAGCGGGGAGAAGTAGCGGACTCTCGGGTGTCATCGGTTGGCTCATAGCCATTGCTTTGGCCGAGTTATTGATAGTTAGTCTACCTACCCCTTAGTCAACCAGCCCCGGTCTCCCCTACCATCACTTTCGTTTTAGTCGCGTTCAATTAAGAGGGCTAACATATTTCGCGCCACATATTGCTCAGAAACCATACTTTTCATTGCATTTAAAGTCATTAAATATTTATCGTACAAACATGGTATTCACTAACATACTTAGTAAATTTAGCTCTCTAAACGTTTATTAAAACATATTCTACCTAACAACGGATTACATGTGGTTAATATCAACGAAAGTGAAACTGGTTTTTCAAATCATACGATTTGCATAGATTTCGATGCTTAAATTCATGTCAAATTACTGATAAATTTAATAAACAAGGGATACGAAGCAATTGCAAAGGACGTTGGCTATCTGTTTGTAGAATAACCTGATATCAGGTAGGTTCCTTTTTTTAGAGAAAAATGACTGTAAAGTTTGCTCAAATACTGAGAAATTTCACCAAAATAAAGTAGTCTTTTCACCAGCTTCTGTAGTTTAAATCATTATGATAATTATGTAATATTAGGTCAGAACTTCTCCTTTGACAATAAAAATATTTATTTTTAAGTAACTAGATACAGATTTTTTTTTACAAAGTATTTTGTGAACCCCTATAAATGCAGATACGCGAACAAATACGATTTAGTATAGTACCGCCGAGAGGCTCTCAGAGAGTGGTCATGTCGCTCGATGTTCCATTTTTGAATACGAAAAAATGAACAAAAATAGTCTAATTCTAGCGTCACCAAACAATCTTAGTACTTTGTGACGTATAATATAATATATATAAATATTTATGGTCGCTATACAACGTGAACTTTTGTATAGTGCAAAGCTCAGACACCCCGACTAGAGTTTCGCTTCAAAATACTGTATAAAAAAATTAAATAAAACTAACGAAAACTGACCAAGTTATAAGCTTTTACAGTTGCACTACTTTCTTCACGAACAGCGTAGGTGTAGGTATTATACGCAAGGCAGGTAGTCACTATTCGTGTGGTATTGATAATAATATATTAACACACCATTTTCATAAGTGGTAATTATGGAACACCTGTGAGGAACCAGACCAGGATTGGGACCGCTATAAAGCCGCTAAAGCAACATACAAGTAGCGACTGAGATACAAAAGTACCAAGTCTTGGACAAACCTCCGATAGAGTCAGACTAGTAGTAGCCAAACAAGGGACAGAACTGTCCGTATCTATAAAGAAACCTGACGGCGCGGCGGCCTGACCCACACATGAAAAGAATTATTTATACTGTTGATTGATGGCACTTGGTGGAACCTTTCGGCATTTTCAAAGGCAAATTAACATTATATAATGACCACTAAATTACTTTATTACTCGAAAACAATACATTAATAACATATACAGATACTAACGTTAACTATCATGAAAAGAAGCCGAGAGTATTTTGATACAAACGCACTTCCCAGAATGCCAATTGCTGCAGACACTCGTGTGGCTGGTGGAAAACGTATCCACAGAAGAAGTCCAGTGGGAGCTCGCAAGACCTGTTCTAATCTATTCTGTCAACTTACAAAAAACTGAATGGGTAATTAACAGCTTCAAGTCCTTCAAATCTCCAGGACAGGATGAAGTCTTCCCTGCACTGATAAAATGGGGGAGGACACAAGTTGATATTGTCAGTTACATAGTATCTTTACGCCAGACAATGAATGGGACTGTGACCCCGACTGTGGAGAGAGGTCTAAGTGATCTTTATACCAAAACCCGGTAAAGGGATAATGTTTGTGATTCAGACCTCTGGTTATACAGACCGATAAGCCCTTCGTCTTTACTGCTAAAAACTCTAGAAAGATTGTGTGACAGAGACAATCGAAGGACGGCCCTTCAAAATAAACCACTGCATTCCAACCAACGCGCATAATGCCCCCGGCAAGTCTACAGACTCAGCACTACATGCAGTGGTACACAAAATAGAAGAGGTCATCCAGAATCAATCAATCAGTGTGCCTCGGCACTTTCATAAACATAGAGGAAGCTTTCGACAGAAGAAGCTTATGCCAGTACCGTAGTTATCTACGGTACTGGAGTATACACGGTAGTCAGTGAATGGATAGATAACATGCTAAACAAACTCATTTTAAAGCTATAGACCAGCAGAAACCAGTGCGCAGCCATGGCCAAAGGTTGTCAACAAGGGGGCGTGGTCTCACCACTGCTAATGAACCTTGTTGTAGACGACCTAATAACCAATCAATCAATCAATTTAACCTAGAACAGTCCCTAAATACATGGATGTGGAACAAGGCATAGCAGATGGTAAAATTAAATTATGGAGAAAAACGGATCTGTTTACAAAGCATGACTGGTATTTTAAAATCCAAGACCAACTTCAAATCAAGTGAGAAGCTGCGTTTATTTTATCTTCTAGTGATCTTGTGTATATAATAAATATTTTTAATGAATTGTATTAAAATTACTTTCAGTCAAGCCAACATTTATCGATTTGCGGTGTAGACTGAAAACTAATTTGCCCATAAGCACAGTAAATATTTCGAAAGACGACGAGTTCTGGACTACGAGGATGGAACCTAAATTGTTAAATTTTTACGACTAATGTCTGTTGCCCAAAATGATTGAGCCCAGAAAGAGCCGATAAAATAAAATAAAATAAAATTTATTCCCTTTGAAATTAAAAAAAAAATAGATATTTTTATTAGATATTAGATATTTTAAATTTATAGACATTTTTGTGACTCTACTGGGGGTTGGGAAATGTTACAAACTGAGAAGAACACCCCAAGAAACTCAGTTCGGTCCCTCCCAAAATTCATCTTAGTAGGTATCTAATAATCGATCAATGCCGATACGGAATGGCTTTTTCTTGGCGGTGTGCATTGTTATGCACATACCTCTCAATTAGTATTTGGTTGTTGTAAATGAAAAACACCTACTATCAATTAAAATTTGATTTAAATCCCATAGCTCAAGCTTATAGCTTAGTTCGGGCTAGATGATGTTGTGTGAGAATATCCAACAATATTTATTGATTATTTATTAAAAATATTTTAATGTTCCTGCCAGCACTGAATCTGCAGTAGGCAGCAAAACATCGGACCATGCCAAGCGCCTGCGCGTTTTTAACTATGTGTTATGTGTATTGTCAAATTTAAATATTTATAGTGTAAAATAGAATATTGTCCATTACTTTCTACAATTTTCGTATATTTAGATACTTTAAAAATAAACTTATGGACCGTTTTCATGTATGTGTGTATTACATACTATACTATCTTCACGCCAAATCACTTGCAGGGTAGGCAGAAAGAACCGAGCGCCACACGGCACGCTCCATACACACCTCACTAGCTTCTTCAACTTTCATTTTTCTTTTCATGCATGCACGTCGGTTTCTTCGGTTCGGTATTTCTAATTGCAATATTGATATTAGTTAGGTAAATAAATGTCAACTTTATTAATTTTATGATGTCAGTGTCTATCACTACTTAATATCAATCAATTTGCAATAAAATAATCAATAATTATTAACTAATATTACTAACATAAAAATTAAATTAAAAGATTGAACGCTTAGACTAAGAATATGACACCGGTAATACATCAAGGAAAACAAAAGTATCAAACTTGTTGGTAGCAACAATTGGCACTATACGGCTATGTGCGCCGCGCCGCGCTGATTTCTTACGATCGTAAAGAAATTTGAAAACCGAATTTACGCTCTTAATGTAAGCCTCTCATTAGACAATCATCTCTTGAATGTTCTTATCTTCATTAAAAATATCTATTTTGGGCCCTGGTTAGAGCTTCCTCTTCCTCACAGGCCTACGTTAGAGCTTATTTACTTACAAGTTGAGTCCGATCATAAGTTAACGTCTATTACTCCTAATAAGACTAGCTGATTTTGAATAAATGTACAAATAGTGTCATCTCGTTTGTGATAGGTACTTTCATTCCGTGAGGTAATGGAAAGCGGCGAGGAGCGTGACATTAGCGAGGCGTGACCCCGCGGCGTGACCCGTCACCGCTCCGTGAAATCCGTCAAATCGCCGTGCGCCCGCGCGTCTCAACCGTGCCTGTGCTTTACGGTCACTGAGGGACATTTATATGACACGACCTTTTTTAGCTAAAACGATAACGCCCGCCTGATGGAAATCACATATCACAAAGAAATTGACGAAATCATCGACATTTTTTTCCCAGCCCAGTTTTCCCGAACGCCTACAGTAACCTCATACTGCAATTCAAAAGAAGTCGTAGAAGGTATTTACAGGGTCAGCAGCGCGAGTGCGGCGCTTCTGGTATTGCAAACGTTCATGGACTACGGTGACCACCAGTCCTTCTGGTGGGCCGTATGCTTGTCTGCCACCTGGGTGGTATAATAAAATTATTGTATGTTGTTATCAACTCACTTGTATGACGTAACTACTCGATAACACAGGCATTCATTACTCCGGTTATAAGCTCTATTTTTTTACTATAAAATGCTTTTGTTTTCAATATCAGCTATGTACGAATGATGAATAAGCATAACATCATCTCCTGTTAAAGAAAACACAGGCAAGGCATCTTCTAAATTTTAATATGAGGAAATAAATAAAATACTTATTATTGTTTGCTTAACGTGCTTCGGAAGGCACGTTAAGCCGTTGGTCCCGGGTGCCAGTAAAGTTGAAGGCTTTATTTCAACACCAGGCAGTCACAACCTGCGCCTGTCCATTTAAACACGGCAATACGGCTCACAACGTATTTCTTGGGACAAATTATAAAAAGGTGAAATGTGGGTATATAATATGCCTCTGCCTACCCCTTCGGGAATAAAGGCGTGATGATGAACCAACCAACTTATTATTGTTCTAAGAAGTATTCACCCGAAACCACATAATTTCTGCATCGATTTCTTAAATCGTGTTCTGTGTTTTGTCACATTCATGCAAAAGTTTGGTATCTACGTCATCTGAAAAATATCGTCTGTTAAATCAATCGTGTCGTACATTGTAAAAGAGACGACATGCCCACTGCGATACATGTGTGACTGTGGAGTACGGTCTATCGCACGCTCTTAATCGATAAACAAATTAAGGATGACAACGCCATACTTTTCCAATAACTACGAAAATCTAACCTTAATGTACGTAGTGTTGGCCCTGAGATAAATAAATATTTGTGGGCATTCTCACACAGCATCGTCTAACACAAATTAAGATTATTATTAGAAGCTTGTGCTATGGGATCTAGACGACTGATAGGTTTACTATATTTCTAAATCATTCTGGTGCTATAGTAGTTAGGGGAGTAGGTACTAGTACGCACATAACTCCTCCAGCTAATGTCTGTATGTGCGTTTTGTGCATGTAAGGGACATTTCTTATTGGGAGCGAGATCACTCCATTGTATCTAATGATGACCAGGGATCAGTGGCGGATTTACAAATTTGCCGCTAGTAGGCCATTCAATTTTTGCCGCCGCAACTTTTGAAATTCAATACGTTAGTTTAATCCCGTTATTAGTATGATTGTGAACTTAATTATATTTCTGTCAGTTCCTAGATTATTTTTGCAACCCACTAAGTATGTCCTGAAGAGTGTAATGTGGTCAACATTAAACTCTTCAGGACAAATTTATTTGACAGGCAAAACAAAAAACCCCCGACTTTAAAGCGTAAAACCTCTGTAACTTTTAAACGGCTCAATCGATTTTCATCAAACATGTCTAAGAACACTCGCCCGTAGAACACCTGTAATACAAAAAAAAACTAAATTGAAATCGGTTCATTCGTTCGGGTGCTACGATGCCACAGATAGACAGACAGACAGACAGATACGTCAAACTTATAACACCCCTCTTTTTGCGTCGGGGGTTAAAAACAGCAGCATGTACTAATCATAAGTTGGGGAAAGGCATGACTTAAAAATACCTACACTATATAAACACAAACAAAATAATGAGTGGTCAGTAAACATTGTTTTTGTTAAATATTTTTATTGCACTTAACAGTTTAAAAACAATACAAACAATTTCTATTAAAATATAACATGTTATAACAATCAGTTAATGGTGACAGACAATGAGATCAAATAAGTTTTACATTATATTCTTGCGAAATTATAAATTTGCAAAATCATCAATTATATCGTCGTATGAAATCTTTTTCATAAGTTCTGACTCTATGCACAAAAGAGATAAAGCATTAAGTATTCTTGACTTAAAGTAGATTGTAGATAGTTTTAAACCCGTTTTAAGCAAGAAAAGCTTCTCTCACCTGAACAATTTGTCACCGATGTGCACAGAGCCATGCGAAGTGCTATATCCAAGTTTGGATAGATATGCTCCAAATTCTGTTTTCGCAGAAACAAGAATAGACTTTGTAATGATCCAGAATCTGGTTTTATCGAAATTCTTTCAGAAGAAAGGTGGCATTGAAAGTGTAAGCATTCCTGAACTAAATCAGATTCTAAATCATTAGTATACATTTTTTCCAACGAAATGGCTTTTTCCGTTAGGGTCGATGGTAATAATTCACTCATTTTGGTTAGAAATGAAAACTTCTCGTTAAACTCGTTATTAAATATTTTGGTCTTGTTTATTTAACTAAATTCGACATCTGTAGAATTTGTAGGTACTTCAGCGACAATAACACATGGAATCTCATTTTTGGATCTGAAATTTGTCGGATTACAAGGTACTTTTATGTAAAAAATTCCGAACTATAGGGGGTCTTGGTGAGCACTCTATAATCCGACAAATTGGATATTCCGACACTGCCCTGCAAAACGTTTGTCCGATTACTGCGGGTCTACTGTACCTATATGGATTGTGTACACGTATAATTATAAAGAAAAAACTGTAAAAAAAAAATTAGCTAAATTTGCCGCCCCTCTAAATCTGCCGCCCTAGGCACCGGCCTACTTGGCCTATTGGTAAATCCACTGCCAGGGATGATGTTCCCACTGTTGAAATATTTCAAGCCGCTCGTAAATAAGGCGTCCAACTTGACTTACGACTGCCATATTGCTGAAATCCGGGACATACGGCTTAACGTGTCTTCCGAGGTACGGAACCGTTCGCAAATGAAATGTCATATCCTTGTCACCTATTCAAGGAAGAGTCATAAAGAAATTTGCTTTCTGAGGTGACCGTTAACAGAACATTGAGACATCCGTTTCGCAAGTTATGATGCACAGACAGACTGACTGATGCACTTATGTAGTGTTTTATACTAGGTACTCGTTTAACCGTCGGCAATGAAAAATATAGAATTACTTACCTATTAGTACTTCTGTGAAGAGTAGACTTCGCGAGCACCTACGAAAAAAAACAACCTGTAAGGAATCATATCAATCAAGCAACAATCTTCACCGCGCCCTCCCCCCACATTTCCCCCCTATCAAAAAAAGCTCTCGGCAAAAGTTGTATTTTAAATCAAAGAACAGGTGTGCCAAGTTTGGTGAAATCGGTTAGGAATTCGTCCTTTAGACCGGAACTATGCACACACAGATATTAAGACGAAAGCAAAATCGTCGATACTGCTGTATCGGAGACTCTCGCTCGCGTCGCTCGCTCAGTCTATGGTTTCAGTACTAATAATATAATCAGAGTCCCTAGCACACTTACAGGCATATAACCTCAAAGATCTTCACGTAAGTGGTCATAACATAACCATTTATTTTTAGATATAAATGAATGTAAGAGCACATAAAATCACCGGACCAACATGTTATTTTCACTATAATTTTCCAAACAGAGGAAAATAGGGCAGTAGGTACGTAATATGTATGTAGTGTTCGCAAACCATTATTACTTATTCATAATTTATTGCCTTTCAAACTAATAATAACTAATATTTCGTTGCAGCGTTGTTTCGTGTTATTAACTTAGGTACTCTGTGTTTACGCAGCAAGGCCTTTACACTGTAAAACATTAAATACGTAGACCCACATAAATATTGTAATTACATACCGGTAAAATAATTTTGTAGCTTCGAGAATATTTGGCCCATCGACGTACTATACACTCGAGTGTACGGAACCGTGGACCTATCATAAAATTAAACGGTGCTTCGAAGTTTTAGTTGACTTAAACTGAAAACAATAAAATTAATGGTCAAAGATTTTTGTGCAAGTTGTACATTAAATTGATCGTTGTTTCTTGGATCTAAAATAAACTATTGGCGGTATTTAGATTCATAGCAATGTAGTTGGTCAGTTATTAAGTATTTTAATATTCATTTGTTGCATGAAATATAGCTTTGGTGCAATTTGTGTTTCTTAATTTAGTTTTAAGTAGTTACTTTTTCATTGTACCGCACCCTTACTTGGAATTATATAATATTATGAACTAATGTGACAAAAATGGCATTAACCAGCTATTTTCAGTACCTACCTAAATTAAATGTGTCGTCACGCCTACTTAGACAAAGTAAGGAATATTTTATTATTTAAAGCTTAGTCTCAATCTATATTCTTCACAAGATCTACAGAGTGTATGCATCAAAAAGCACACAAGGTCATTCAAATCGTATTGATGTTGCAAATAGTTGTGATTAATAGCATGTCAAATATTCTGCATTCAACTTTTCCATGCCAGATTTTATCGATTACTGGTTCGCAGAAATCTAATTGAATGATGTTTGAATTATTTTTGACATAGCTTGTCCATTTCAGGAATCAAATGCTACACGAAACATGCAATTCACCTATATTTTGACCGTCAAGTTTCTCATAATAATGCAAGTAACAACATGTAAAATTTGATATCACTCTGTATCATCAAAGACAAGCAGAGTCTAAAGGCATTTTCCGCCATTTGAAATATCTCCACATCAAAATAAGTACCTACCGAATACTGTTGTACTGGTCGAAACCGTGAATAATAATACACTAAAAATCTGATATAAAAACATGTAGGATAATTACTCGCGGGGAATCGTCTCATGGGGACCGGCCATAAAGTACGATATTTTTTTATGAGTACACCGATCTCACATAACGCGATACTTGATAGACTGTTTGTGTCATGGAAGCGGGTTTGTGCAAGCATTCACAGATTTTGTTAGGGTATACTGTACAGTCAAGTAGTCAAGTTCTCACACTTTGATGTGACGTTCAATGATATTGTGATTTTAAATTTCAAAGACGATGTTTAGGTTTGTTTTTACATAAATCTAGGTAAATCGTATTTTGAATAAAATTAATCATTTACGAATCATTTTAAAGGTTTTAGAGGAGGTGATTATAATCTTACATATACTTAGGTACTATTTAATGCTTTGGTGGCCTTATATCATCCTTAAAGTCAACATGACTACGTATGTAGTAATGCTTGTTTGCTTACTATGCATTTTCATAGCACAAAACACACAAATATTACTATAAATTCAATGTGGGGTGTAGTGGGGCCCTACCAACACCTCCGGGCCCAAGTCAACCTCACGTGCAAGCTCGTGCACCTGCTGAACAACGGACGAGGCTCTGACGTTGGCGGTCCATTTCAACACGGCGATGGGCTCACCACCTGTTACGTGGGACCGAATTGTACACGGTGAAATGTGGGCCGGTATAGGCCTCTGCCTACCCCTTCGGGGATAAAGGCGTGAGTATATGTATGTATGTATGTAAATTCAATGTTAAGTTATTTATGGTGCTAGTGACGAAACTCTTGCGCATAAAATAAATAAATCAGTGCGCACAGTACTGCGCGTGATTGTACCGAGAGGTGGGGCTTGGGGGGCACTCCGTGGCAGGGGAGCGCACACCTGGCCGCCGCAGCTGCGTGCGCGGGCAAATCTCACGCGCAGCTTCCTCACTGCGCATGCGTGCACACGCACACAGACTCGCAAGTACCTACATATGTGGCGAGGACTGCTTATATTTATGTAGGTGTTTCTCAAGTAAATATGATTATGTTGAAATGCTTATACACTTTATAAAATACCTATGTTTAATTTTGTTATAATAAATCTTTCAGTAATAAGTTGAATTTAATGAAAGATTCGTCATAGGTTTACGTTATTTCGATATTGAACTGTAAATCATGATTTATTTGTTTATGTATCTAAAAAAAATTAACCCACAATGGTAAATCTAGTTTTTGTCTAGAAGTAGCAAACAGACTTTGACAGAAGTAATTTGAAATTTAGAGCCGAGAGTATACATTTGTATTAGGTCAAAAAGGCGTCTGCTAGCAATACCTGTGTACTTACGTATTTTCTTAGTCTCAGTTTCAAATAAACACGATCTGTGACGTGCTTACTTAATATTATAATTCTTGTCATTATTTCTCTGCAAAAGTTCATGTAGCAGTAGCCGCTACACCCCCGTGTTGCTATGAAATAAATCCTATGCGGAATCTGTTTGTTTAGCCGTTACAATTTGAACTCGCACAAGTACATACGCTGCAGTTGCTTAGAGCAAACATCAAAACTTTTGGTTGTATCTACATACTTAATTTAAGATATGGTTACTTAGCAAACTATACAACTGCAGCTTGTAATATACAATTAGAAAGAGGAAGGATTTTTTTTTAATAGGTAAATTTTAAAACTACTCAACCTTTCTTTTACTAACTATGTGTCATCAAGCTATCTAAGGGAGCAAAGCAGTAATAATAAAAGTAAACGAATGTAACTGATGTTCATACATGACTGAAAATACGGACATGTACCTATGGGTTCATGGATGCTACGAGTTTCGTAGTAGGTAACAGGCAAAGCCATAGATGATACAATATACTGGGGGCAAAGCTATAGCCCACAGCAATGTAGGTATATTTTGTAGGCTAATGGAGCAAAAAAATTCTGGTATACTTAGATACCATAATGAATCTGTACAGAAACAACATTGGCAATACGCTACAATATTTCGTGATTAGATACACGTTACCGTTTGTGGAACTACTGATGACAAAGTGTGTCATTAGTAGTATCTTCCACGCCGCCCAGGCGCGCGTCTATTAGGAACAAGACGTCATCGCGCGATAAGCATGACGGCTTGGTGGGCGGCGGGGACCTCGGCCGCCTCATGGCGTCATCCTTCCACATGGCCCGCAGAGCCGCGTTCTCGCCTTGAAGGCGAACCACCTCTTCAGAGACGGTGCGGGCAGCCAGCACTAGTGATGTACAAGCCTCGAGGCGTCGAGTCTTATTTCTGAAGCCTCGAGGCGGAATGACAAAACTCAGTGCGCTCGGTAAGCTCGGAGTCCCGAGCCTAGCCGAGCCGCGCCTTTTTTGAGCCATGCCTCGAGGCTTCAAAAGAGTTCGAGGCTTCAAAAGAGTTCGAGCCTTCAAAAGAGTTCGAGCCTTCAAAAGAGCTCGAGCCTTCAAAAGAGCTCGAGCCTTAAAAAGAACTCGAGTCTTCAAAAGAGCCGTAAAACAGGCTCGAGTCGTAAAATGAAAGCAAGCCTTCAATAAAAGCTCAAACTTATGTTGATGACATTAATATCTCCGTAACTAAGTAATCCCGTACTTACTAATAATATAAAGCTGAATAGTTTTTTTGTGCTAGAATCTCAGAAACTACAGTTCCATGGTTCATTTATTAAGGACTAGCTGACCCCGCAACTTCGTTTACGTCACATAAGGTGTTTGAAAGGAGAGGCATTTTTTCATCAGCTCATCAAGCAACGTGTGAAACTGCCCTGTTTGCTTAAAAATAAAAGAGCTTAAAGATTAAGTCTTATCATTAAGCTTAATCTTTAAGCTTTTTATGATTAAGCCAACACGCCAGTTTAGATTTACCCATTTTTAGATTCATATGTCTATATATGATTCGTTAAAGTGACATAACTTTTGTATTTAAAAACTGATTGACATGAAATCTATACATATAATAAAATGATAGAAAAGTGAAATCTGTACATTGGAAATCTTAAACAAAAAATAGTCGCTAGGTGTTCAACATAAGATACCGAAGCCAAAAATATACTTAGAAATTTTTTTGTCTGTTTGTCTGTTTGCTTTGCTTTGCCGGAAGGATCTCGAAAAGTACTCAACGGATTTAATTCAAATTTTGCACAAATATAACCTAGGGTTAGGGTCTTCAAATAGGTTATATAGTATCACGCTACCTATTCTAGGGGCTAAGCAGAGAGCAATCAAATTGGCATTAAACGTAATTTTCACGCGTACGAAGTCGCGGGCAACAGCTAGTAAACACTAAATGTTAAGTGGAGCAAACCTCAACTAGGCCATACAACATCACGCTAAGACGAATAGGAACGGAGCAGCCGTGAATAATGTTTTAAAAAACGGGAAATATTTATTTCCTTTGAGAGCTTCAGTTGCGTACGCAGCGTACCTTAATGGGTAAAGTTACGTAAAACAGCGGGCAGCGGGGCGGCGGCGTCAGCGGGGCAGACTGGGCGGATTTAGACTGAACTTGATCTCAGCGGCCAGATCGCTCGTGTGGCGGTGACGAAGTGTTTGGTTTGGTGGCGATCACATCTTTCGGAACGGATTGCTTTTGTTTCGTGTTACGCCACGCCTCAAATCACTATGACAGTTGACATAAGGAGTTACGCAATTTCCGAGTGTACATCTATATAAGACAGTGCGAGCACATTTGTCGGTCATTCTTTACTGTATACTGAGACTAGCCGAAGCTCTGCCCAATTTATTGTGTGTCTATACGGAGAATAAAATAATTAGCCGAGTCCTGAAGTGTTTAATTGCCCCTTCTGTTACACTCAGAAGTGGGATGTTTCAAGAAGAAACCATGAAGACTGTCAGTTTTGAAGAAGAAAAATTCACTTTGAAGTAGACCGAGGGTCCTGTCGACAACAATAGTGCCTCTACCTCGCAAACCTCGATTCCACGTGGACAATCGAAGCAAAAGTTACACGGCGCACATCCAAAAATAATGTGGGTATTTATGAAATGTTTTACAAGATGCCTCCAGACAACACAACTATCGTATGAATATGAACTAGTTTTCTTCTTGAATAACCTGCTACCTACCCATATATATACCTACCTTCAATAAGAGCCCACCAGTAGAAAAGCCCCGATATCAAGAATCGGACTACCGCATTGCAAAAATCTGTCTACATCAACCGCTTTGTCAAGCTGAAGTCAGTGGAATTAGTGCCAACAGGCACGTCGCGGCGCCGGCGCTTCAGTCGTGAAGATTTTCATCGTGGAACACTCAAACTACAGCGCGCGGTAGCAGCGTACTGCGGCGCTTGGAGATACCTAGATGCTCCCCGAGATGGTCAGCTATGAACAACAAGGCTGAGATGCGCTAAAAGCTGCACAGAAAATTTGAGGTGGGTGCCACTAATTGCCTTTTTCCTATCTGATGTAGCCAGTCTTTGCCACTAATTCTAATTCGTGTAGCGAAATAGCCATTGCCAGTTACAGCAACTACTGTAGACAACCAATTTACCATTTGCGTATCGCCTATTCGAAATAGCCGCACTTTGTCACTAAAGCTGATTCATCTATGGACTGAGCTATAGTCATTACTTGCCAGTGAGAACTACTGTTAGGCTGCATATTGCCCTTGTCAGTTAGGGTAATAATTGCATTGCCCGTTAGGCTACTAATTGCCCTTTGCTTAGCTGAAATAGTCGTACTCCACACCTTTGAATTTCTCTAGTTAAGACAAAATAAGTTCTAGTTATTGCCAGTGAAACAGCCGCCTAGCGTTAGGTTATATTTATGCGCGTTAAGCATTATGAAGTTAAGTCCAAAATCGAGGAAAATCTATTAAAATTAACCGTTATTCGTGTTTGAATGCTGGTAAAATAAAGAGAATAACTTTTCTAATGCATTGGATTTCGTTGCAGTTTTACAATCGATCGATACCTGTTAGTATAATTACTAAAGCTCTTATTAACCAGTCGAATCTAGATTCAGTAACATTCGGAACAGTTGTGCACTTTTAGTTAATATCCGATTGCACAGTTAATCATAATAAATTTTCTATTTGAAATTGTAAGTCAAAGCAGATGGCACAAAATTATACACAATATCACCTTAATTTTTCAAAATATTAGGTTTTGAAACGAGAATGATGCAATTGTAGATGCGCTGAAGTGATCTTATCTCGATTATCATACTAGGAGGGATTGTGTGATGAGCAGCTTCAGACAATCCACAACAACTTGTTTACAACGATACAAGTCCATCAAAGGTACGCCTAGTCCACGTGAAATGCGAATAAGTTAACCTGAAAATGTCTACTTTTCATGGTGACCTTTTGTTCTCATGAGATTGTTTTTACTAAACGCTGGCTATGCCCTGCCACTTTGCCTGTGACGTACTGTAAATACTGTACGACACATGTTACAATATGCCCGTGTTTACTGTGTTAATTGTAAGTACGCCGAAATCCTGCAGCAACATGATATAGAGAGCTATGTTATTCCAGAATCATTTCTAATGGCGAAGAAGTGTTATCGGTTAGCTTAGGAGTTTATACAAACTGTTCCTCTAAGCTACTAGTAGATATTTCTCTTTGAGAATGTGCCTAATTACAGTAGACGCTAATCGTTTTAAGGTTAAACACCTTTATAGCCACCGAGAAAAAGAGTTTAAACGGGTTTCGGTAGGTAAACGACGTATGACGACAATAACAACATTAAGCGAGTGCCCATGCCTCGCTTGCTTACTCAAATAGCCCTGCATGCGCGACATTTCTATCCTTTACCGCAATAGGACAGACTGCCAAAAAAAAGCAAGCCCTTAACATACATGTGCCAGCTGTAAGAAGTTCATAAATCCATCCAACTACCTATCACTAAATGTTATACTGTTACGTTCAGTCTATCAATTGGCATACAGCAGCCAGCAACAGCATCTTTGTATTTCCGCTTCAGAATGTCGGTAGAATCGCGTTTACTACATTTAATATTTTTGTGGTATGACTTTGTAGGTACCCACTTGTTTAAATTTTGCCATTTTACAGAAAATAGTTAAGATTGTGATTGTGTATGTAGCTGACAACATAGGAGTAGTGTATGTAGCTGACAACATAGGCGAGATTAAGTTCAACGAGCCCCTTGGGATACTAATGACATTACGTTGTTTTATTTTACGGCATTGAGACTTCAACACCAGAAAATTGTCATTTGCATAGGATGTAAAAGTGATAACAAAATCATATAAATTGATATGAGTTATAAGAGCGATGTGTAAGCCTAGTGACATATTTGAGGATATTATAGAATCAAACAAGTTATTACGCGTATGATCTTAAGTTTTGATAGTATTGCAAGCACTTTGTATTACTTATACTCGTACTTATAATAATGCCTAGCACTCGCTCCTAGTATCGGCTAACATTTGTATAAGTAATAAGTTCGCAGACGCAGGTGCCTATCTATAATGACCTGATACGCAATGACTTTAAGGTTTCATCGAAAAGTAGGTCCAGTATTAACGGATGCTTCTATTGCCATGCGGTTTATTTATTTCAACGTCAGATATCTCACGCAGTAGATAGTGGCGCGTACATTCCACTTATGAATCTATCTTGGGACCAGCTGGTATTAGTGCTATGTCTATTTCTTTCTGTGTTTATTTGGCCAGCCACTAACAAAGTCTCTTGTTCCCTGTACGGGAGCGATTGTTACAGATGAGCCGGACAGAATGCAAGTCAGTCTATCGGGATGTAGATGTAGCCTGTTTGGGCCAAGCTGGGCAAAGCCAAGCCAAGCCAAGCCAAGCCAAGCCAAGCCATGCAAGCCATGCCAACCCATGCCATGCCACGCCACGGCATGCCACGCCACGCCAAACCGGTCAAGCCTGCCAAGCCGGTTAAGCCAGCCAGCCAGCCAGCCCAGCCCAGCCCAGACGCCTTGTTCCTGTTGCAGGAGCAACTGCTTACAGGATGGCCGATTGTTACGCCACGCCTCAAATCACTATGACAGTTGACATAAGGAGTTACGCAATTTCCGAGTGTACATCTATATAAGACAGTGCGAGCACATTTGTCGGTCATTCTGTACTGTATACTGAGACTAGCCGAAGCTCTGCCCAATTTATTGTGTGTCTATACGGAGAATAAAATAATTAGCCGAGTCCTGAAGTGTTTAATTGCCCCTTCTGTTACATTCGTATCATTTAATATGGGCAAAAAAAGATTACCTATTCATCCTTACATAAAAAAAGTAAACAAAAACGCGATTTCTATACTAATATTACAAAGAGAAAGATTTGATTGTTTGTTTGTTGACATCAAATAAGTCCCGAAACTAGGTAGGTACTGAACAGATTTGAATAATTATTTCACTGTTGGGAAGCTACACTATCCCAATATTCCCAATTAGGTACATACCTATCAACTTGTGATTATGTATTTTTAGGGTTTCGTACCCAAAGGGTAGAAACTGGACACTATTCATAGGACTTCGCCGTCCATTTATTTCTTTTCTTTTTTTACATTAGGGAAAATCCTCATGGATGCTATGCCGGCCTCCTACCGACTAAAAAACCTCGCGTAACGCCCAACAGCCTATGGTTGGAAGCCCCGGGTAAGCCCTCGGAAGGATTTCCCAGGACTCCCAACAGATCTTTTAGTTAGGTAGGTATGTACCTACAGTTTGTCTATAAAGTCGTGAAATTAAATGAGGGCGCTGCAAAATGCATGTATGCAACCCTATATAGTACGACCAAAATGATTTTGATACTAGGAGTTCGTTCCGAGTAAAATCTTACTAATATTATAAATGCGACAGTTTGTGAGTGTGGATGTTTATTACTCTTACACGCTCGAACGGTTAAAGGGATCTGGCTGAAATTTGGTACAGGGATACATTATAATCTGGAATAACCATGGCTACTTTTTATTCCGTGAATAAGTTCTTACGGGAAGCGAGAACGGGAACAATACAAATATTATAAATGCGAAAGCTTATGAGTGTGGATGTGTGACTCTTTCACGCTCGAACAGTTGAATTGATCTGGCTGAAATTTGGAACAGGGATACATTATAGTCTGGAATAACACATAGGCTACTTTTCATCCCGGGAATAAGTTCCTACGGGAAGCGGGAACGACAACAAATTCGACACGGGCGAAGCTGCGGGCATCAGCTAGTGAGTTAATAAATAAAACACATTATACATTTTTAATTTTGTTTCTGTTTTATTGAATCATATCCAGAATAAAGTTATTGAACCAGATCCAGAAGCCCCGGTCTAATAGCGTCTTAAAACCCACCAGCAGGTGCCTAGCAGTCCCAATTGCTTCGCCACAATCATGTAATTACATGTTTGATCTGTAACTTTCCCCCATCTGACAAGGATTTTTTTGGCGCAGTGCACAAATATTAAAATCGTCTATTTCTTTCTTTGCCGACCTTTTCTGTGTTTCCCAGGAGTTTCAAACTTTCCTTCATTATTAAAACCTTCGTTAACTATTCGCCTAACTGTACTCTCTGATTTTCCTGAAAAGAGTAAAAAAAGAAAATTAATTACCTAATGGAAACAAACTATTGACATGAAGCAATTAATTCAAAATAAAAAATTGGTAGAAAACCAGATTGAACTGAGTATCAAAAATGTAGGTCGTACTATAAAATAACCTACTAACAATGTTATTATAACCACTGACTTACATATAGATTGTAAGGTTGTGATTCTAACCTAAAAATATGCTAATGCTTTTTTTTGTCTCCAAATCGTAAATTCAGTAAATTTGTAACTTCAGACAGATTCAAAACAAACAATAACACGATTACATACCCACCAAAGATGCTGTTCGCTCATAAACATCCTCAAAATCCCACAACAATTGCCCAGCTTGGCACTCCGCGAAACATCACTGGAAAACTTTGAAAATCACTTCCTGCGCACCACTCCGATTTTCTATACTAATTTCTCAAACCTTTATGCGTAGTTTGGTTTCAATTTGTTGCAGTTTAATCCAAACATTAAAGTTACGGGAGAGAGTAAACGAAATTCGACGATAGCATTGACAACTGACGTACTTATGTTTCTTGTTGCCAGTGTTGCCACACACATAACTATTTTTAGTTCCTCAAACATTCATTTCACGACTTTATAGACAAACTGTACACACGATGGGTGACGTGACCGCCAACCACGTGAACAATGATGACATTTATTTGTTAGCGTTTGCAAGAAAGATAGAAAGTAAGAAAAAGTCCCAAGTCCCCAAGTCCCGAGGGAGAAAGAGAAAGGTATTATACACTACTCGCTTGTGTTATGCGACTGTCGCGCATGCGCGGTTTTCCACGGATTTTTTCTTACGGTTATACTATCACATATTTTTCAGTTCGGTCGCGCAGCAAAATCCCTATTCCCTCTAAGCCTGCCGAAAGGAACTTCGTTCCCCCTACCCGACCCACATAAACGCACGAATATCCTGCGAGGAGTGAAACACAGAACCACCTTTGCACAACGCCAATATTATGTATATAACATTCAAACAATCATCAACATAAAACATCTTTTTAAATTCCAAGTTAAAGCCCAGAATGGCTTATACTTTAGAACTACACTCAAACTGAATCCCTACTTACTTTTATCGCATGACACAAGTTACCATCACATTTGCCCTAACTCAAAACGCACTCACACACACACGTAACAATAACCTAAAATATTATTATTTTTATCCACTCACTGTTTACTATAAGACAGACCTCCCGCCTAGTTTAGGAAACAGGGTTCACAACTGTGAACAGCTGGGTAGAAAAAGACTAGTGCGCTGCCGAGAAATGCTTCGAGATCGATCGAACCTTCAAAAGAACCCGAACCCTCAAAAGAGCGCGAGTCTTAAAAAAGGCTCGAACCTTCAAAAAAGGTCCGAGCCTTCGAAAAAGGCTCGTGCCTTAAAAAAAGGCTCGAGCCTTCTAAAGAGCTCGAGCCTAAAAAAAGGCTCGAGCCTTCAAAAAAGGCTCGAGCCTTCGAAAAGGACTCGAGACTTCAATAAAGCTCGAGCTCTGCAAAAGACTCTTGAGTCATCGAGCGCCATGCAAACGAGGCGAGTCCTGTAAACGACACCGAGCTCTAGGCAAAGGGACTCGGACGCCTCGAGGCTTGTACATCACTAGCCAGCACCCTCATTATCTCCAAAATAGATCCCGAAGCACTACGGATCTCTTCTCTGCCCTTCAAGCGTGAGGATTTGTGGACGACGGATTGAATCGCCTCCACCGCCTCCTCAACTACTTTCGCCAGTTGCTGGGTATATATTTATGTTTGATTGGTTTTGTGAATGTAGTTGACAAACAAATCGACAAACAGGATCCATTTATTTTCTATACTGCTGTAAATATAATACTATGACATTACCAAGGCACTACGCCCAATTTCTTTGCTCGTGTACTACTACAAAAAGATGAAAAGAATCACTTTGTACAATCAAAAGATGGCACGCAACAGGTCACATTATCACAGATTCCACCTCAAAAGCGCACCAGCGATATTTTAATGAATGGAATCTATCTAAAAAACATTTCTTACAAATAGTATTGTCTGATATACAATGACAGGCGCCATTTAACAAAGAGCATTTTACAAGTGTACAATTCATGATAGTTCTTTATAATACAGCCATTTTAAACGGATCTCTAACATTGTTCGTATGATTATCTCGTTCACCATAGTTAGTATGAATGTGGAGAGGGGTGGGAGCTCGTGTAGAGGTGGCTAGGTCCTAATCGTGATATTGTTGTTATATCAATAGCCGCTAACTTTTTGTCGCTCGTGTGTACTTTTGTGAGTAAACATCGATTATATAATTATGTGTTCGGTTCTTTATAACTGTACTTTACAATAGAGCGAATAATTGTTTCATAATTAATTTAATACACGAACAAAAGGTTGTGTTTGAAATAGTTACACAGTGTATTTTTATGAATGCTTTGTGGTCGTGCAAAAAGTGACTAGTCTAGTATTTTATTTCTACTTATTTTTCAGATAAGTACTAGTTTATAGTATAGTAGACTAGTCGAATAGTTTTTTATTATTAGTTTAATAACTTATATTTTATTTACTATTAGACTGCGTGTCTTTCCTATCACGACAATGTGGGTGATTCAAATCTTAGTTCTCATTAGAATCCACGGAACTTCTAATTTAGGAATTTTTGTCTATAAATTCTTAACTGTCCAACAGTGGCACATTTCATACAGATTTGTAACTTAAGTATTAGTTACTAGATGGCAGTGATAGCTCCATCTGTGTGGAATTCTGTTCCAGTAACTGCATCACATGGTAACTTATACTGGGTATAGATAGGTAAATATTAGCGTATGTATTATTTCAATTTCAGCCAGCCGTTTGAGTGTGGGGTCAGTTCAGTTTATATCAGGATAAATATTTTATGTGATACTAGCTGACCCGCGCAACTTCGTTTGCGTGATAAATGAAGAACCGCTCAACCGATTTTGTGCAAACTTCACATAAACCATCTACTAAATAGCCCAAACAAAGCCTACACATATGGTTTGGATAGGTGAGCCCATTCTTGAGTTATAAAATTACAACGAAAAGTGGCATTGATTTTTATATATATAGATGTGGGTAGGTGCCCTTCTTTTCCGTAGTTCCATGGGACGTTCCATTGATGGGACGATGGAAAAAAGTCGTTTAACCGTAGTTCCATTGGCTGTGGAACCACCGAAAATAGTTTTTTACTGTGCTACAAGTTTTCTGTGATACCATTAATAGAGACGTAACGATATTCTCTCGTAGTCTCATGATGACGATCGTTAAAACAAATGAAGATCGATAAAATAAAAGATCGGTAAAACAAATGAAGAACTGTAAACCAAATGAAGATCGGTAAAACAAATGAAGATCAGTTAAACAAATGAATATCGGTATAACAAATGAAGATCGGTAAAACAAATGAAGATCAGTGAAACAAATGAAGATCGATATAACAAATGAAGATCGGTAAAACAAATGAAGTTCGAAAAACATATGCAGATCAATAAAACAAACGACTATAAGCAAGTTGATGAGGTCGAAAATTACTTGCAGCCATATTTTGTAATCTAGACGCGATTACCATTAAAAAAAATAGGTGCAAGCAAGTCTCGACCTTAAAGACACTTCTCTAAAAATGTGGTTTTCGGCGTCTATAGATATCACTGATCACGAATATATAAAAACAAATAGATTTTAGGCATGCTAATAATGTTGAAATTTGCTTGCACCTATTTTTGTGATCTAGATTTTTTTTTTTTTTTTTTTTTTTTTTTTATACCACTAAGGTGGCAGACAAGCATACGGCCCACCAGATGTACCGGTGGTCACCGCAGCCTATGGACGTTTGCAACACCAGAGGCGCCACACTCGCGCTGCCGACCCTGTAAAAACCTTCTAAGACCCCTCTTGAAGAACCCCATACTGTAGGCGTTTGGGAAAACCGAGGCAGGGAGATCATTCCACAACCTAAGCGTGCGCGGTAGAAAGCCCCTATCGGATCTAACCGTGCTCGAGCGCTCCGGATGCAACATGTGAGGATGAACACCCTGTCTGTGGCGAGCGGTGCGATGATAGAATGTAGCCGTAGGCATCATGTCAAACAATTCCTCAGAGCACAAACCGTTATACAGCCGGTAGAATACACACAGAGAAGCAAAGTCTCTCCTGTCACTAAGAGGTTCCACATAACCTGCAAGTATGGGATCGCCGACAACTCTCATAGCACGCCTTTGCACCGAGTCAAAAGGATGAAGCTGGTATTCAGGTGCCCCCGCCCAGAGGTGACAGCAGTACTCCATGTGCGGCCGCACTTGCGACTTGTAGAGAAGCAGTGTTTGAGCCGCAGTAAAGTACCGCCGCGCCCTACTGAGCACTCCGAGCTTCTTGGACGCCAGCCTGGCCTTGTCCTCCAAATGACTTCGGAACTGAACGACATTGGAGATCTCAACACCAAGGATCCCTATACTTTCGGAGATGGTGAGTGACGTGCCCTGAAATTGTGGCGCCACAGTAAATGGGGTTTTCTTAGCAGTGAATACACATACTTGAGTCTTGGTGGGGTTGAATTGGACAAGATTTTGTCTTCCCCAATCGGACACTCTAGAGAGAGTAGCCTCGATTTCGGACACAAGTTTTTCACGACTTTCCTCCACTACAGCTCGAGAGATACCGGGACGGCCCGTGTAACATGTGTCACCCGTACTGTCGTCTGCATAACAATGAATGCCGTCAATGGACAACATGTCATTGATATGCAGCAGAAACAAAGTGGGGGACAACACTGAGCCTTGTGGTACTCCAGCGTTTATGGCCATGCATTCAGAACAGCTGCCGTCAACAACGGCCCTGATGCTTCTACCGGCCAGAAAGCTGGACACCCATCCACATAAATTCTCGGGCAATCCATAGGAGGGCAATTTCGTTAGAAGACCACGGTGCCAGACCCGGTCAAAAGCTTTAGAGATGTCAAGGCTCACTGCTAGAGCCTCGCCTTTGCTCTCAATAGCCGCCGCCCATCGGTGTGTGAGGTACACGAGAAGATCGCCTGTCGAGCGACCGTGACGAAAACCATACTGTCGATCACTGAGCAGGTCGTGTTCCTCAAGGTACCTCAGGAGCTGTGCATTAATTACACGCTCCATCACCTTTGATAATAGGGAGGTGACAGCTATAGGCCTGTAATTGGCCGGGTCGGTCCTGTCACCTTTCTTGGGCACAGGATGCACGTAAGCGGTCTTCCACGACGATGATTATTATAGATGCGATTACCATTCAAAAAATATGTGCAAGCAAAGTCTTATGTTTTTTTTTCGATCTTCATTTGTTTTAGCTATCTTCATTTGTTTTGGCGATCTTCATTTGTTTTAGCAACCATTTGCTAGTAGTGCCACGGGAAATAATATTTCCCGTGACACTACTGGTAGTGCCACGGGAAAGAAAGGGGAAAATGCATGCGAAAAATGACATAACATGACACATTTTAAATGATATCAATAACCAAAATCACGTAAAGAGGTTGCATTATCTATTTATTCGATCCCGCTATACCGTGGTCTCATCAAAGAGTTTGTAAAGTAATTTTAATTGAATTTGTAAAGTAAATTAAAAGAATTCGTTTCATGACGATCCTGCACAACACTATAATTTAACGGTATCACAGAAAACCCGTAGTGGAGTAAAAAACTATTTTCGGTGGTTCCACAGCAAATGGAACTACGGTTAAATGTTTTTTTTCCATCGTCCCATCAATGGAACGTCCCATGGAACTACGGAAAAGAAGGGGGTAGGTGCGTTACGTGTAATTTTATCCACCACTAGTTCCAAGATCACTTAACTAGATCTCACAAACTAAAATTTTGCTTATTTTCAGCTAGATGTCGCTATGTACAAATTTTTATTCTAAAACATATCATCAAAAAGGAAAATCTGCTAACTTTACTAAGTAAATATATGTATATGACCCGTGTAAATCCGAGAACACATAAGACCGCGTATCTCACGCCCCAACGCTGGTCGCGCGGTGTTCAGTTACAAGTTTTTGTGTACAAGAGGCGGGATCCCGTTTCTTGCTGAAAGCCTACACCGTGCCGTTGCACGTGTACTATTTTGGACAGACAAAATGGCGGACGTGTGACTTACTAGGTTTTGCACTGTTGCAGTTAAATATAATTTTAACATGGATGTAGTAGTTTATATTATATGTACAAATCATGAATTGAAAGTTAGTTACTAGTTAAAAAGTTTGTTCATTAGTTTTACTTTCACGTCATAAGTTAATAATAAATTTGTATATTTTAGTTTTTTCCTGACATTTTTAATGAAAACTTTTTTATCCCAGAAAAGGTTTTGTTGCTATGTGAAAAGCACAAAGAGTCTCTTACTCTTTATGAACTATGTTATGTAAAATTTTTCAACTTCACTGGCAACTATGTAGGTACCTATAGATAATTCAACTCATCAGTGCGCGCGGCGCTATGTGTGCGTGCGCTAGTAATTATACAGCTTTAATTTGTGTGGCAGTGATGCGGCCGTCTTCACAGAGAACATTTTTATATTATGAGGTTGAGACGTAACTCGACTTATTGACGACACCAGCGGTGCCAAGCAGTCTTTGCAGGAAACGCTCTGCGTGGCTGCTAACTAAACATCATATTTATACAAAAAGCATACAGCGCCATCTACCACGTTTGCAGGCAACTCTTACGTTATAATGAAACGAAATCAAATATCATGACAAGTATCAATGTCACTGCAGCGTTGAGATCCTGTGTAACTTGGTCACATTATAATTCATTACATAGTGTTCTTAGTGATAATACCATGGGTACAGTCGTTAAAGAAAATGTCTAATTCTTTACGGAGAAAATGTTTAAGAAGTCAGGTAAATATTTTTTATGTGTCAATTCGATGGAATTAATATTTGTTATCACTACATATCGCACCCCGAGAACATAAATGACACTAAACGAAAATCTAAATTTTTCAGTAGAGCGATTTAAAGTTTTTATACTTTTTGTAACCGCTGTAACAGTTCCGTGAATTCAAATAAATTTTATATTGTTGTTTTGTATACTAGTTTAGTCTCTACTCTAACGGAATCTACTAAATTATTTTTAATATAATAGGAAGATACGTCAAAATATTAATTTTAAAAAAAAGTTCAGCATAGTGCCATTTTTGTTTTAATATAATTAAGTAATTGTTCTTTTGTGACTGTAAAAAAAACTTGAATTAATCATCTATACTTTTAAATAATCGACAAAAATCAAACAATTTAATGTAGGAATAATAATAAAATGTATTTAGTTTCTTTTCTATGATGGCTTCTACCATAAAAGTTACAAAATCGTTAATTTTTCATCAACTTACAAAATAAAGGCATCCTTACAAACCTTTTCAAAAACTCTCAACTGTCACACATTTATGGCACATAAAATTATTATTATCAATCATCAAATGAGCCTATCGCAGTCCATTGCTGGACGTAGGCCTCTCCTAATTTACGCCACAATACACGGTCCTGCGCCTTACGCATCCAGTCCCAGCCATCGACCTTTACCAGGTCGTCGGTCCATCTAGCGGGTGGACGTCCTAACCCACGTTTGCCGAGACGCGGTCTCCACTCTAGAACTCGTTTGCTCCATCGGCCGTCGGTTCTTCTGCAGATATGGCCGGCCCACTGCCACTTCAATGTACTTATTCTGTGAGCTATGTCGACCACTTTAGTTCTCTGTCGGATAGTCTCATTTCGGAGTCTATCCCTCACAGACACTCCTTGCATAGCCCTTTCCATACCCCGCTGCGCAACCTTTAGAGCATTAACCAACCTCTCTGTAAGTGTCCACGTCTCGGCACAGTATGTCGAACTAGTAGTAGAACGCACTGGTTATAGACTTTGGTCTTCAGGCATTGCGGTAAAGGCGAATTGAAGACTCGACGCAGTTTGCGAAATGCTGCCCAGCCCAACCGTATTCTACTGGCGATTTCCTTGTCCAGGTTCCCTTTGTTGAGTGTAATAACCTGCCCAAGGTAAGTATACTCCTGGACGACCTCTAGTCTCGATCCCTCGACGTATATTGGCCCCGGTGTAACGTGTTTATTAAACATGACCTTGGTTTTTTGCAAGTTAATGCCGAGACCAACATGTTGAGACGCTCCGTTCAGGCTATGCAGCATTCCGCTTAGCTGTTCCAGTGTCTCCGCCACAATAACGATGTCATCGGCAAACCGAAGGTGCAAGATTTGCGTGCTGTTTATGTTCACGCCCCACCCTTCCCAGTGCAGTGTCTCATAGATGTCCTCAAGCGCATTGGTGAAGAGTTTCGGGGGATATCACATCACCCTGTCTTACACCTCTACGCAATTCGATGGGACTGGTTTTGGTTCTCTAGCTGGATGGTCATGGTAGCGTTGTCGTAGAGACATCTCAACAACTCGATATATCGCCAATCTACACGACATCGCTGCAGAGCGTCCAGGACTACCTAGGTTTCGACAGAGTCAAAGGCCTTCTCGTAATCCACAAAGGCCATACACAGCGGCTGATTTTACTCGTTTGTTTTCTGTACAATCTGCCGTACAGTATGGATGTGGTCCACGGTGCTGAAGCCTTTTCGAAACCCGGCTTGCTCCTTTGGCTAAAACTCGTCGAGCCTTCCGGCGAGGCGGTTTGTGACGACTCTCGAGAACAACTTGTAAACATGGTCGGCCTTTTTGTCTGTGATGCATACAGGTCTCTGTAAAAGCTCTTAATTTCCTCGAGAATCTCGAACCTTGAGGTCACAGTTCTGCCATCCGCTGTCTTCAGTTTCGTCAGACGGGGTCTTCCAAGCTGTTGGGCAAACACTTTGGTACCCCTTTTCAGCTCGATCGCTGCCTCGACGATACTGGTGTTATAGCGTCAAAGGTCGCGTCGTATCAGCTTTCGGATTCTCAGATTTAGGTCCCGCTGGTCTGACGAAGACGAGTGCGTAGATGGCGTTTCCCGTCTTATTCTCATAAATTCGAGAGTCTCAGGCGAGAGCTTAGAGCACCTGTTATTGCTTTTTCTGGACAAAAACCTTCGGGACACTTGCTGTAGTGTCCTGACCACATTGTCGCCTGATGCAAGGGTTGGCGTGTCCTCCCCCTTTCTTTGGACCTCGCACAATCCCAGTATGTGCCAGTTAATACGACCAAGTTCTACCTCGAGTTCGGTGAGCCGCTCGTCCAGGCGCAGAGTTGTTCTATTAAACGTAGCAAGGGTCAGTTTTGTATGGCAGCCTCCCGTAACCCGGAGATTCTTAGCACCCCCCCTCCCGCCGTCACTCCGACCGCTGTTCATTACAAGGTGTTGAAACTGTATTTTCTTATTTTTCGCTATTATAGTTTTTCACAGCTAGTTCTAATTTTTTTTTTCTTTTGTTTCTGTATGATACCATAGTTAGGTATTTCAATGAGCAAGGTACCTTAAACAAATAATACATAAAATTTAGGTCTTAGCTTTGTAAATAATCAATAAAATAGCTTGGGAGTTGCTTGAAAAAATAGCTAGTCACTAAAAAGTCAATGTTTTTTTCACAAATATTTATTACTTTAAACGTTTTTTAATCGAATGACCGACACTAAATACAAAGAGCCCTTTCTATACTAACACAATAATAAAAATAAACCAAAATATTTTAACACAATAAATGGCATTAAACGAAAAGTGTCATTTACTGATATAACCTCAAATAATTTTGTGGATTATTTTATGTAATAAACGACACTAAACGAAATACGTTACTTATTCATTAACTAATTCTCAATTTTATCACGAAAAGTTACGACATAAAAGGCACTAAACGAATAATGTCGTTTTATTAACAAAGTCCATATTAATTTTCTTGATTATCTTACGTAATAAGCGGCACTATACAAATGATGCCACTTTTACATTTAAGAAAATTTAAAAATTACATGGTTTGTTACGGTATAACCGACACTAAACGAATAAAGTCATTTTTTCACTTACCCTGTGCACTGTAGTCGCCGATGACTGGGCACGAACTGGCTTAGTGTCTGTTTTTCCTTAATGAACAAGCGCATAACCTTGAAGTATGAACTGACACGCGGTGCCACCTAGCGAAATCTATGATAACTATTAAAGAAAGGGTCTTTACAGATTACGTAGTTTTATCTGTAGGTTTCAGATGTTGCTTTAACTCGATTTCGTTGAATTTTGTATAGTGTCATTTATGTTCTCAGTGTGCGATATAATAAAACAAAGTCCCCGCCGCGTCTGTCTGTTCACGATAAACTTAAAAACTACTGCATGGATTTTCATGCTGAGATCACCAATGATTCTTGAGAAAGGTTAACGTATATAATTTGTTGAGTTTTTATATACATTGACTAAAATATAATGATATTAGTTGGAGATGTCGGAAAAAAATAAGGTGTCTGGGAGCTTTTAACAAAAACGCTGCCTAAACCCTTCGAGGCATAACAAAATTATGTATGGTAGCATTGTGTAACTTATAAAGCCCTACAGAAAAGTCATAAATGATAGAGCTCTAAATTCTATTGCAAAAAAAATTGAAATGCAGAGATGGGCGACGGAAAAAAAATTGCTTATACTGCAAATATGACAAAAATTGAACCGTATGACTTGATTTAAAAAATAAAAAATACCATATCTATACATCTAAATAAACTGTTGAGGGTCGAGAGTCTGTACATGGAAGATAATTTGAAAATTTTAATTGTAGGGCGTTCTCTAATCGATACTGAGGCTGAAAATGTAATTAGAAATTTTCATGTCTGTCTGTCTGTATCCTGATTATGAATTGATTTAAATGAAACTTGGTACAATCTGAGCTTATGATCCGAGGAAGGTTCTAGGATACTTTTGTTCCCGATATATTGCGCGGTTCCTTTGGGAAAGGGCAGGGCAGTTTCACACGCTTTTCGCACACCTTATGTGTCAGCTAGTTTGTTATAGGATTATTGACATACTTCAGCCATATGGCTTAAAAGTTCTTCGGCTACCACCGTATCATCCTGAACTAAACCCAATAGGAAATGTATAGGGAATTTAAACAAATTATAATGCTTTGCATAAAATCGAACAAAATGTGATGGAAATAATGAAATTAATAAACGAACGTTTAAGTCAAATTGATGAAGAGATGTGGCGTTGTACTTGTCGACACGCCAAAGAAGAAGAAAACTATCGACATTTTGATTGAATTTATAATTAACCTTGGAGAGAGCAGCGAATCCTAAAACTACTCAATTTTATTCTTCAAACAGCGATACATATTAATATGTATAAAAATACATTTCACCCATTAAGTTTTTATTTTAGTTAAACAAGTGTTTTTGTATTTTGTATTTCACTGTACCTCATGTCACGCACACGAAGTCACTGTGTTTAGACGAGGCTTACCCACACATAATGACGCGCGCACAGATGAGTTGAACTTACTATACCTATGTGTCATAGGACCATGAAAATACCTGATAGATAAAGAGGATGAAATGCGGTGCCGCGGGTAATAGCTAAATAGTAAGTAAGTGTACTCTGTCAAAAGAACAAAAATAGCTATTAATACTAGTTGAAATTCTCAAAGATATTTTCTCAGTACTATTAAGTACGTAAATGAGTATTTCGCCAAGAGTCGCCGACTACTAAGAAGGCAGGCAGCAATCCATAAAGGATTACTTCAAACACAAAGACACGGAAACCAGCGCTTAAACTCAACCCGAATGTTTTTCTGGAGATTTTACATAATGAGGGGTTATCTTTTTTATCAATACATATTCGTACTAGAATTACCATATATTATGATTTACGGAGGATATTCCTGTATTTTTTACTTAGGGATAAAATATATATCTCTAAGCAATGATGGCTATGTAGGTTGTTGCAATTAGAAAGCGTGTCAATTGAAAATAACCGGCCAAGTGCGAGTCGGACTCCCGCACGGAGGGTTCCGTACCAAAAAACAACAAAAAGTTGTACCTATTTGTTGCATGGGAGCCCCCCTTTTTTCTTTTTATTAAACGAGATGGAAAATCCTTAATGGATGATATGCCGGACTCCTAACGACTAAAAAACCCCACGTAACGGCTACGGTTACGGTTGGGAGCCCCGGGTAAGCTCTCGAAAGGATGTCCCAGTAAAGGTCCATTTTGTTTTAATTATTATTATTTTATGAAAATACACTGCTTATTATATTCTGTGAGTATTTCAAGCGTCTACTGGTTGCCCTCATTACCTATTAACACAGAGAACTCTATGGCAGGTCGCCCACACGAGCTGGAGTCGAGGCGGCGTCGAAGCACGGGCGCATAAGCGGCGCGCCGCTTCTACGTTTCCTTCAGCAATACATGGCAGTGCGCTCACACACTAGAGTCGCGTCACGGGCGATGTGGAGTCGAGGCGGAGGCGAGGTGGGGCTAATGCGCTCGACCGCGCCGTGACTCCGTCACCATTTTGTCATTTTGTTTCGTGCGTAGACGTGTTTACACTCTTCAAAAATGCGTGACGATTTTGAAACTAACGTAAACTTTATTGAAATTGTACGAATGAATCCGTGTATTTTTTATCCCCAAAGGGGAAGGCAGAGGCATATTATTATATGCCCACATTTCACGTTTTCAGAATTGGTCCCACGTAATAGGTGGTGAGCCGTATTGCCGTGTTGAGATGGACAGGCGCAGGTTGTGACTGCCTGCTGTTGAAATTTTTCAAGCCGCCTAAAAAGGCCTTTAACTTGGCTTAACGACTGTCATTTTACTGGCAACCGGGACCAACGGCTTAACGTGCCTTCCGAAGCACATAAACGCTGTATGCAAGCGCGTCTTTATCTTCTGACGACGACATGGTGAATAAATTGGAATGTGTAAATAAAGGAAGCATAGCCGCCCGCGCCTCGACTCTACTTAACGTTCACGCGCCGCCGCGCCGCGACGCCGCCGCTACCGCGCCTCGACTTACCAGTGGGCGACGCGCCTATGTTTAATTTCTTTTTCAGAATATTGATGACATCTAATGTCATCAATATTCTGAAAATGATGACATTATAAACACGATATCTACGTCTACAACATAAATTGTGTGTTTGTACGTAAATTGTTTATACTGGAGAAAAATCTAAAATATGGACTATGTGTTTGCTATTTCCTATGAAATAGCTATCTTTGAAATATTACACCTACCTAAAGTAATCTGCTGAAAGCGTTGTTCACTTTTTAAAGAAAAAATATGTACGATGAAAGTCGAAAAATAAGTTAGTATGTGACCCGTATAATGTTCAATCATGGCGACACGAAATTAATTTCATTGAGCAACATTTGATTGTGCTATACCTCCTAAAGTGTTCATTTAATTTGCATGGTGTAAAGGGAATGAATGATCTTGATAAAATGTTCAAATTAACTAACATATTTAAATTGAGAAGGATACCTTATTACCGAATACATAAGACAAAATCGCTAAAAAACACGTTTGTTGTATGGAAGCCCCCCTTAAATATTATTATGTTTTTGTTTTCAGTATTTGTTGTTCTAAAAACACATAATCTGTGAAAATTTCAACTCTCTAGCTATCACCGTTCATGAGATACAGCCTCCTGACGGACAGACAGACAGACGGACAGCGAAGTCTCATGAATAGGGTCCCGTTCTTTACCCATTGGGTACGGAACCCTAAAAATGATTGAGATTGTTTATGAAAATTATTACTAATTACGGGATAACACCATATTATGATATGTACCTACTTGTTTAGTTGAAGAAATAAAGATATCGAGATAGTTTATTACAATACCAGATTTTTAAATGCATTAAGCGGCATTTTTTAGATGAATATCTTTTGTCGCTTCGTATTTTGTGTTTAGTATAAGTTGTTATTTTTAGTTGATATTCATTTTTGGCACAATACTAATGTCTTATCTGTCAGATGAAAGTGACAAAACAGTGGCCGGTCCTACAAAATTTACTTTACTAGGATGCGATCCTGGCCAGTAAAACTTGATAGAAATAGTTCCAACCTATGAAGAATGTACATATTATTATGTATGTGTGACCTTAATGAGATCTACGGGTTGGTTGGTTGGTTTCCCGTAGATCTCATTAAGGACTACAAGTAATTCACCTGCAGATAAACGGACAAGGTCATGGCTAAGAGAAGAAAAGCTTGAAACAATTCCCTGTTTATGACTGATGGAGTATCACAGATTATAATAATATATTCGTAGTATTAAGGCCAAACACCCGCCCAAAATGCTGGCACATATGGCGAAAATTAAGTTCGGAAAAGCCTATGTTCAGTTTTGGAAAGTGAAAAGCGGGTTTGTATGAATAATTGTATGTACTCGTAAATCCTACAAAAACAGAGTAAAACATAGTCACCCCAGCAACTACGCAGCAACGTATCTACGTGGATCTCAAGTAGCCAATAACGGTGGGATGTAAGCAATTATTGAGATAGGATATCCGAACGGATGCGATCCGGATCAGGTAGCTTTCTAATTGTTGGGTGACCTCGTTACCTCGTACAAGGATTTATTATACTCTTTTACATGAGTGTTGAAAGGTGCTTAAGCATTTAGAATATTATGTGTTATTCAGACATGTTTTAAGAAACCGTTTAAGAGGATTACGATTATGAACTGTAAGATGTTTTGAATAAGACTGTCAGATTAATGTTAATATTGGACTCATAATCTGTGGCGGACCAGACACGGTCGGGTCACAAAATTGTACATGTCATTATTACTCTCAGTGACACGGTAATGGTGTCATTTCAACTATCACGTTGTCAATAGTCAATTACATTGCTTTAAATAGTCTAGCCTGATAATGGAAATAATAGGCAAAGCACGCGTTAGCTTGAGGTGACTATTGGTCTCTGAAAACCAATGAGAACTACATAATGGTCTCTGACTACCCAACTCGAAAAAGCTAAGTTATGTCTCTTAACCAGCAAATGGTTGAGTTATTTTAGTGCGATCCCTGACATCCAATAAGGGATGACTTTAAATAGATTAAAATTTTCTCAACTATTATTCAGCATCTAACTAGTCCTGGGAGCAATGACCCTGTAGACATCAGATTCATGTCTCTGGATTCATGACCAACAACAGGTTTTTGTGCGATTTCTGTTGATAACATACGTTTAAATGTACACGTAGAACTCTCACACCATATTCAAATTCGAAACAAATTACAAGTACCGCCAACATGAACCAATCGAAAACACGCTATGAACAGAATCATCAGATCATAAGGAAAATCCGTCGGACATCACTGCAGAAGGCAGGGCAAAACGCCGAGTCACCGGCGCGGGCACATCGGCCCGTGGGGGCGACTGCTTTGATGCGAGCCGACGTTCGACATCGTCCGATAGCCGACAAAACGACAACCACGTAGCACGTGGTGTGGGTTATAAGCTCAAGCGGTTTACATTTCAGCCTATCAAAGTCAGTCTTGAATGGAGGATTCAAAATGTGGAGTTGTTTATTTTCCTTTTTTGGCAGAAATGGATTGACATGTTGTTGTACGGGAATATATAGAACCTAATAACGTTCTATTCCGACAGACAACACATTTTATGCGAGTAAAGTAGTAGTCTTCCTCCATGGGCCTGACGTATTTTAAGATAGTGAAGAGAAGTGTTGATCTTTGAACTAAAGAGCAGAAATGGCGACTCAAAAAGGTTCTTTATGTAGGTGCTACAGAGCCCTAAAATAGGAGATATTAACCTAAATACATCTACAAACATTTTAGCAGCATTTTTGAAACATCGATAAAAAAGTACTCACCTCACATTCGTTTCGTTTTTATCAAAAGAAAGAACATAACCGTACACTTAAAAACACAATCAAAATTTTCTATGATACATTTATTTGAACAAATAATTGTTGTAAAGCAACGTCGTAAAACTTATAACTTGTACCATACGATAAAAAACGAAGCTTGTGCCTTCTCGACACTTGTGAGATGATGGTGTGAATTGACCGCTAAGATGAATAAGCTCGTCTGATAAACAACTGCACGAGTGCAGTAATTGGTTGATATCGAAGATATTTTGTCATTTCATTACGAAGGGTCGAGCATGTTATGTTAAAAAACACAATATCATTATTTTATATAGACTCTAGCGGCCCTCCCTGGATTCATATGAGTGCAAATTTTATACGTAATATGAATTTTCCAATTCTCTCAACTTGTGTAGGAGACCCACTTGGAGTTCGCAATAAGGTGGTGTGAATATCATCCTAGGATATTCTTCCGAGATCTTTCCTGGGGTACCTACCCGGGGCCGTAGGCTGTAGAAGAGCAACGTGTGATTTCAGTCGGTAAGAGTCCGGCATGGCATCTATGAGGCAATTTCACACGTAAAAAGGTGTATGAGCTCTCGGCGGGGGTATACCGTCATAATACCAGAAATCATAATGCCTTTACTTAAAATGCCTGAGCCCAAAATACCCGAAATCGAAATATCAATATTCAAAAGGCAAATATTTATAATATAAATAATTTAAAATGCCTTACGGTCGAATAACCGAAACCCAAAAAATAAATTTATGAAATACCTTATCCTAAAATGTTCAAACACATAATACCTTTTTTTTAACATGATTTATATCCTACATGGATGCTATATATCTGTAAATGGTTAACACCCCGACTCGGATAGGTTAGGTTAGAAGACTAAGGCGGGAGCGAAGCGAAGCGGAGCTCCCGCCTTAGCCTTCGTGGTTTTTTTTTTTGATTTTTCGTTAGCCCACTGTAGTACTTTTGTAACTCTGAATCAAAGTGTTTTAACGTGAGGTAAATCCTACATGGATACTATGCCGGACTCCTACCGACTAAAAACCGGAGCCCCGGGTAAGCCCTCAGAAGGATACCCAAGGATCAACAGACCTACGGCTACAACTGCGGCTTCACTTAGGTGGGGGGGGGGGGGGGGGGTGTTAATAAGTTAAAGTCAAATAACAAAACGTGTGAGTGGCAATAAATCTTTATTTCTTAAATCATTCATTTATTAACTATGCGCTATATAATGAACTGGTATAGCATAATATATACCTAATAATACCCAGTGGGTTATAGCGATAAACTGGGTTTTTTTTATATTCACATTGTATTCTATTTTCGGTATTTTAAATTAAGGATATTTGAAAATTTGTATTTTGAATTCTGATATAATAATTATTTGTGTTTTAAGTTTAGACATTTTAAGGTAAGGTGAACTGAAATAAGGTATTTTGAATGTTAAGGTATTTCGAATTCGGGTATTTTGGTCTAATGCATTTTAAGTAAAGGCATTTTGATTTCTGGTATTTTAATATATAACCCTCGGCGGGATGTTAAACTTGGACGAATTCATTGTGCTATGTGTAGATTTTTTACATCTCTTGCACACATCATCTCACTACAATAGTATAAGAAGACATTGCCTCCTAGACTGTCACGAACAAAAGTAGCTTCGATAAATACATGTTAAGAATAAACAAATAAAAACTTTTGAATATTTTCGTATCACGGAACAGCGAAGCGTAGGTATAATTTTTCTGTGTCATGGCACTATATTCAGGATATATGAACTTAAGGAATATATTTTACCCAAAACCCTACTCAACAACTGTAACATTTTGTGGCTGAAATGTGTATTTTTTCAGGAGTCATGGAGAAACTAGAATGGCAAAATAGATATACGTAAAGATTGACGTAAAACTACGGAAGTCAATACTGAGATTGTAGATAGTATATTATGATGAAAATGAAGCCATTATACATCTTTAAACCATTTACGCGATGTTTCAGGTCGTGATGCTAAACGTCACATGTTTGTATGTTTGTGCCAATGGCGCACTCGTGAGCAGATTCCGTGACATGCGTAATTGTGGACCGTGTCTAATGGGATGTAAGGCCATTGTGATTTTAATTTAAATCGAAATAGTCAACGATTCATTTCCAAGAGTATCCCTTCCTACCTAATTACTTATTCATCATTGGTCTATGTACCTTACAAAGAAACAAAAAAGTGTGTGCGTGTAACCTCTACGCACGATTGAAGTAAAACTTCTTCGCCATTGACGGCATATATCACTGAAATGATTAAATTTTACCTTAAATATCATATTACAATTTAATGTTTTACAAAGATTATTCAAATGTTACATTAATATCATTCTCAATGAATGATTCATTCATTTGAATTTTGAATAGCGGAAACTACACATAGTCTGTGTTCCGCTATTTAATATTCGAATAGTAAGCGTTACTTCCGTCAGAAAAAGTTTTACTTCAAAAGTAGGTATTTATGGCGAATTCTATTATTTGTTTTATACTTTAGTACTGAGGACAAGGCCGACTTCATCATTAGTTTGGAATCACACATGAAAATGTTGATAGACAATTAGGTAGGTGCTCAGGAATATGGTGAGCATAATCGTAAAGAAAATCTAAGAGGTCATAGTACTCGTATATGATTTCATATTCATACTCTACATTTTATGTAGATAAGGTTTTGTGGTAATATCTTGCTCAAAAATGACTCAAAGCTTAGATGTAATAAAACGCCTTTCAAACAGTACTTCATGAAACTATTCTGTAAAAAGCAGAAGGGGAGAAACCTGGCGCTGTTTCTATCCATTGCCATCGTGCAGAGAGGTGGATGCGCGAATACCGCTGATAGTGAAAATAACCACCCGTGGAGGGACGACCGGCCGAGGCTCAGGAAGTATCCAGTAGAGACCTTATCGAGGAGAAGGTAACCCGCGGGACTGCGAGTACCCACCAGGGGGCTGTATCTAATTGAAAGTACAATGGTCTCCTGCTCCCCGACTAGGAGAGTACGCATCACCGCGGGGGTTTCGTCGGTGTCCCCCGTGATGCGCGGTATATTTTCTGTTGGAAATGTTCCCCCAAGGAAACTAAAATTCTGTTAAAAGGTGAGTAATCGTAAGAGAAGTTAAACAGGACAATAAATTCATATGACCTGTCTGTTGAGCATAGGTTTTATCAGAACCAGACGCACAGAATGAACATTATGTATTTATGAGTATAATCATTTATTTCATTATGATTTCATTCTAAAGACACTTGCGTCAACAAACACGTTGGCAAGCATTTGAAGGCGTTCACAGTCAGACTTCGAGCATATCCACACAAATATTTTGATGTTTCTAAACGGCTCTTGAATGGAATTCTACAGTCTTTGAAAGACTTCGGATTATTGATTCGTACTTTTGTATAGGTTGTTTCTTGTTGATATTATATAATTGGTTAATTTGTTGTTGATCTTACCTTTTGTTAGCTACCTGACCCTCGCAACTTCGTTTACGTCACATAAGGTGTACGAATGGAGGGGTACTTCTTCATGAGACTCATCAAGCAGCGTGTGAAACTTTCCTGTTTGCTTAATCATAAAAGATCTTAAAGATTAAGTCGATTCTAAAACAATTCAGTCCACGCCTTCGGCGCGGACTGAATTATTTTACAATAGCCTTAATCATTAAGTTCTTTTATGATTAAGCCAACACGCCCGTTTAGACTCACTTTCAAAAGAAACGTTGAATTCTAGATTTACCGAAAGTTGAGATGCCCCTAATTTCTGAACTACATAACCCTCAATATTGAAAATTGTGTAGAATAATGCTTAAAGCAGGGGTTCCCAAACTTTTAGGTATCACGCCCCCCTACTGTTAAAATTAATATGCCTACGCCTCCCCTCAGCCCAGGGAACAGCAAGTGGGCTTGGCAAACAATTTAAAAATAAAATAACAGTAATTATTTTATTTTTAAATTGTTTATTGTGTGTATTATTTTTTTTCTAATTTTAGTATTTGTTGTTATAGCGGTAACAGAAATACATTATAATGTGAAAATTTTAGCGCTCTAGCTATCGAGGTGCCTGAAATGAAACCTCGTGACGGAAAGACAGACAGACGGACGCCGAAGTTTCTTGAATAGGGGCCCGTTTTGGCCCTTTGGACATGGACCCTGAAACATACAATTTTTAAATAAAATAAGAGAAGGTAATATAGTTTATAAATACATCTCAGACCTCCCTCTTGTTTACTATCCCACTTCTTTGAGGGACGAAGAGACACGCCACCATTTTGGCCTGCTTCTGTAAGACTGGCGAGCAGCAAACCCGTCGTTCTCAGGCCTTCGGTCATGAAAGCCGGTAGTCTTGGGCGTATTTATCTCCCGCTCCCACCACGCCACCAATTTTTGCACGTCGAAAGACACAGCTTGGGACCATGGCCCTCAACTCGGTCTTGAGCGTGATAATGTCCACACCAGGCCTGCGACCAGGTCTTGGCGTTGCAGCGTCCATGCTGAGCACCGTCAGAATATGCGGCACCGTGTCCTCGCTGAAGTAACCGCAGTGCTAGCACTTCGGTGTTACCTTCCGGTGTATGCATCACAGATACCGAAGCACCCGTGCCCGGTAAATATCTATGACGCCTCTTAAGCCACTCTTCCATGATCGGATTCACCACCTCGATAGTAGTGAGTTCCCAATTTGACAGCTCAGGGAACAGGCCTATGGTATCACTGCAGCTCTTCCAGAACCCTCGCTTTCAGGTCCCATGGAGGGTTCCCAGGTAGGAGACATGCAGCCTCGACGGAGATGCGTTACCCTCTTATTATCCTGATGCCAGCAATTCACGGTCAGGCTTACAAAAGGTCACTTCTTACAGAAAGAGTCAAAGATAGATGTGCTTGCATGATTTTGAGAAGATTCCCGATTGTGAATATAATAGAGATAAAAAAATTGCACAACGCAGATTACTAGCAAAATTTAGTTTGCTTTTAAACTTTGTTTTTGTTATTGTAACCAATGCTACATGCTAAATGAATATTAATAAAAAAGGTATTACATTTGAAATATTTAACCCAAAATTGTGTCTTAGCATCTTTTCAAAATTTCCATAGCTTGTTCTTGTGATGTCACTCAGATCTGACAGCGCCCCCCTGCACATGTCTTCGCGCCTCCCCAGGGAGGCGCGCCCCCCACTTTGAAAACCAATGGCTTAAAGTATTTCCTTTCAGACACCAAAAAAATATTTGAAATCGAACCACGCAGTGAGAAATTATAGCTAAAAACCTATTTTGCCTTTCATCCCCTCCCCTGAAGGAACCACGCAAAATATCGGGATCAAAAGTATCTAAGAACCTTCCTCGGACTATAAGCTTAGATCGTACAAAGTATCATTCAAATCGGTTCAGTAGTTTCGGCGTGATACTTATTCGGAATACAGACAGACAGACAGACAGACAGACAGACCGACAAGCAGACAGACATGAAAATATTTAATTACATTTTCGGCTTCAGTATCGATTAGAGAACGCCCTACACTTAAAATTTTCAAAATATCTTCCATGTACAGACTCCCGACCCTCTTCAGTTTTATTATAAGTATAGATAATGAAAAGGTTTTGTTTTGTATTCTATACACAATTTGAGAGTCAAAGTTATCGATATCAGCTGTAAATAACGATGGTATTGTATTATAAATACTTTTGGTTAGCACTACAGGAGATTAAATTGAAATATGTTCACTAGCAGATGAGTCCTGCAGGAAGAAGTAAGGGATTATGACCTAGGTTATCGGTAAAAATGAACTATAAATCTCGTTACAAAGAATACTTAGAAAAGTATTAAACTATGTTATTTTAATATTTAGAACAATATAAATATTGCTATCTTTTTCATCAATTTTTTTTTCAAATTCGGAAAACTGACAACTAAATTCAGACGGAACCTTAAAATAAGAATAGTGAAGAATTTCAATTAATTTAAGCTTGGTTCTGTAGATAGAGTCTAGCCCTGTTTAAGTAAGGGCCAACAGTTCTAGTCTCATCTGGATTCGGTTGTGACGTTGAACTATGAAAAGAAAAAGTAATACCTATACATATAGTAATATTACGTCTGTTCGGTAGACTAACAAAATTTAAAAGGTACTCTGTAGGTAACTAAGATTACTGAAACAGTCAACATCACTGCGAGGTTGTCTTATCGACGAACCTGTTTCTCAAGTGCAAGACTATGCACTTATAGTCAGAAAGAAAGGACATTAGACAGCCTTGATGGTAATATGTAATATTAAAACCGAATAAATTTCGCCTCATCTAACAGAAATAAACTGGTTCTATGGTCTAGTGTACGATTAGGCGATTATCAATAAATATTTATTTGCTTCTACAGCACGTGTTATAATTAATCTTCGAACAAAATTTCTAAAGCAACGAGTTAATAGAAAAATCCACAGTACATTTTCGTATAATAATAGTACACGCTCCGTTATAATCTGCAAAAAAAATAGAAACATAATCCTTTCCGGGGTTCGGGGCAGTTTTGGTTTTCGGCAGACTTTGAGACGCCGCGGCCGAACTGCGAAATGAAATTGGTAATAGCTTGGCAGTTGTCTAAAGAAAATTGGGACCTTTAGGGTTGACTCACGTATTAATTTGCAAATATAAATGTTAAATTTATTAAATAAACCCATAATCAGTACTCATTTAACCCATCTATGCCCGTATTTACAAAAAATGTTTTAAAAAAGTCCCGATTTTGTGATATTTATTATAACTGCTCTGCTTTTGATTGCAGCTTGCAGCGTACTGTTATTCAGTGATAAGTGATAATGTATTCATCTATCGGAGAATTATTTTTAAAATCCGATCTGGAGATTCAAAACAAATCATTAAAAATAATAAAACAAAACGTTTTTTTGTAAATTAATAAGAGAATACCGCTGTGCAAGGACTTAATATCGTCAGGGCTCAAGTAACACTCACCTGTGAAGTAAGTGTCAGTGGCACCCACCAACGGATAAGGCTCTGGAATAGTCGCCTTGACTGAGGGTATGCTTGAAAGTAAGTTCTAAATTATTTTTCCTTTATATTCTTGATTTTATTTATTTATTTAAACTTTCTGCACAAAATCTATGTGTACAAAGGCGGACATAATGCCAAAGGCTTCGATTGAAAATCGATCACTTGTATTTTTAACTTCAAAATATCGCAACGGCTCGACATAAGGCAAGTTGCGGAATAGTAGTAAAAGTGATTGATTTTTCAAAATAAATAAGTTCATAAGCTCCAGCGATACCTACCGCAATATCGCAGTAGCCACTTGCTTTAAATTAAACTCGTAGGTATTATTTTTATATCTTTTGATTTGTCTTCAAAAATGATAAGTCGACACTCAATAATGATTCATAAATAAACATGGGCAGATTAATACTAATAAACTTTATTTTTTATATTAATTATTATTTTGGACAACCCTTGCAAATTTTATCTTTGCAGATCGCATATTCTGCAGAAGAGGATTACCAACGTTTGTCATTATTGCATTCTACGAAGGTACCCCAGGTAGCCACTTACAATTTTCTTTGTTGTACATTTCAATATAACTATTCAAACAATTATCAACCCTATGCTATTAAAATAAAGTTTCATATCACGATAGTTTGATGAAAATCCTTTTTATTTGGGTTAAAATTAGCGTGATTTTGCGTTAATTTGATCTCATGTCTATGATTTCTATGAATAAGTTCATGGTAAGTATAAAATAATTTCCATATTTTTGTGAATGGTAACCCACGATATTCGATTAAGGGTTAGTTTCAGTGGTCAATGGTATTTGTTGCAGAAGAAAAGCTTTCTTATGTAACTTTATAAGACCGGCGATTTTGAGCTTTCGCTCTTCTGCTCGAGAAAGTTTATCAAATTAATCGAGCCTTTTGAAAAGCAGCCTCAGTTTCTTTACGTCGTCATTATAACCATCAACTTGCAACAATCAGCTTAAATGATTATTACTTATATCTTCGGAATCAGAGACTGTTTCCTGCCTTTTTATCTCCAATTAAAGGCAAATTGCAATTTGCAAATTGCATAAGCAGACTGCCTCTGTGGGGCGGTCGGTAGTGGTACGTACGTAAAAAATCGTTCCTGTACAGAACCATAACATCTTGTAAATGACTGGTAAGTTGAAAATTAATGGAAATACTTGGGTCTTCCCTCCTTTAGAATTCCGGATTCTTCAAGATGAGCGTGAAGAGGCGAGGCACATCATAGGGCCGCTTACCTGACGGCCATAACGGCAATAGTCTAATAATAGGCGGGCAGCACCATTTCGGCGACCTAAACATAAAAATCTTACTTGCAAAATTTTGAAAGAAAAGTAATAAAAGCTTGTAAAAAGGAAAGTCCTCTAAACCTTAGTAAGTATCACTAATCCATTTAATATTGTCAATCATAATCAAGTAAGTTTAGAACGTCACACGATAGCTCAGCGATCAACGTTTCTGCCAGCACGGCAAAAGACGCGAGTTCAAATAAGTTTGGGTATGAAATTTTATTCACATTATATTAGGCCGTATGAGAGAGAACTATTATCAGCACTCCTTGGTTTCACCAATCGGGCCCGGGGACCATATCATGCTACAGAGGGGAACACTGCAGCCCTGTAACGGTATCTGAGACTAGCGATCCCGTATGTAAGGTTTAGGACGGCCACCTTATGTCAAAATTACCGACAAATATTACCAAAGGTACCAAAATTTAGTAATTAGTTACTACACAACCATTAAGTTCTGGGGTATCCTTCCGAGGGCTTACTTTTTAGTTAGGCAAAATACATGTGGTTTTTCAGCCGGTAGATGTAGAATTCATATAGGATTTTCCTCAAGTTAAAATAAAACAACCATTAAACCTCATTCTATTTTTAAACTTTTTTTACTTTACAACATTACTGATTACTAATAAATTAAATTTAAAACTAACTGATAATTAAAATACTACTTATCTCCACACTAAAATAACTGTGTTCCAAGTACTAGCGAAGGGGCCCGCCCCCATACGATTGCCTGTTAAAATTCCTCCCAGACAATGTAATTACGTTACAAGTTGCATCTTAGGCCGTCCGTCAATCATCACTTCAAGTCAGCGACGTATTATTAAAATACATAAGTATTGACTGAGGTATGGTACACGTAGCAATCGTGATCTAACCCACCACTTCTATTTATTTTAGCTTTTTCTGTGACTTTTAGCCCCTCTCTATAAAATAGAGTGCAGAGGGACTTATGTCGAGGTAAACTACGTCACTAGGTCACGTGGATCATCTGTTCAAAGTTTGAAATAAAACAAAAATGACAATGTCAATCGGATTGAACTTTCACAATAGACGTGTTAGAGACGGGTGAGAACGATCTCACGGCTTCTTGTTTTTTTTATATTTAGCTCGCCAAAATGATGCCGCCGCCTGATGGAAAGTCACAGCGACATCTAGCAATTGGGGGCCACTGTCACAGTCTGTAAGACTATGGACAGTGGTCCTCAAGTTGGCGACCCTATGATGTGCCTCTTCACGCTCCGCTGGAAGAACCCTGGATTGTAAGAGGAGCGAAACACGAGCGTTGGCAGTTCGTTCCATATTTTTATGGTTTGACAGAGAAACAATCTTTTAAATCATTCAGTTCTAGCAAAGATTCTTTTCCATATCTATCTGTTCGGGCTGACTGTTGTTTTTTTTTGGTTTTCCTCATTGCTGTAAATCTAGATGTGCCTACAGGATTCACAGGAAAGCAGTAACTCAGTCCATGTGAAAGTTGTTAATCGCTCAACAATTATTAATTACTCTGAGAATTTGATTGTATTTCTGGAATTGAAAAAAGTTAGTCTCTGACACTCTCGTACCTAAAAATGACGTCCATCCATTGGTTCCTAAAGGTACACATACCATAATAAACAAACACTTTCCTACTATATTATGTGAAATTCTTGCAAACTTCTGTAGGTCGGCGTTTCGCTTGCCAGAAACCTATTGTCAATAAAAATAATTCTTTTGTTATGGAAAGTAGGTATATCGAAACGAGTATGCTGACTGTACGTTACTGTACAAATGCAGTTGATGTCTTAATCAAATAAAATGAAGCCATTGACGGTAGAATCTCATTATAGTGTTAATTTTATGGCCAATTCGTAGATAAACAGGATTCTGTAATTTTTGTAATAGAGTTTGAAAATTTAAGTATCTTAAAGTTATTATTATTTATCCTCGATAGAAGCGAATATTTTCGACCTTCGAGTCTGGTACAGTCGTGTTTTTAAGGTGTTAGTATAGAACTGTCGAAAACCTGGTGAGCTTGGCTAGGACTTGAGATTGTTCGTGAGATGATTTTATATCCTAATGGCGAACTTATTATGAGTTTTTAGCTTTATTTATCTTTGACTAACTAACAAACAAAAAAGCCGTGAGATCGGTCTCACCAGACTGCCCCCCTCTAACACGTTTATTGTGAAAGTTCAATCCGATTGACGTTGTCATTTTGTTATATTTCAAACTTCAATCCGATGATCTACGTGACCTAGTGACGTAGTTTAATGAAACAGACACACATACTACAGACAAAATCTGGACATGAGCTCCTCTGCACTCTATTTTATAGAGAGGGGCTATAACTGTATTAACAACAACAAAAACAGAAATCAGAGGAGATATCATTTCAGGTACAGAGTTAAAATTCTATTTCTTCTATTAACTAAATGTAAACACTAGCTAAAGACAGTATAAGTAGGTTCATAGTTAGGGAACCAGATGCTGTCAGGCCTGTCAGTAACTATTGTCGGGAACCCTGGGACATCCGTCCCTGGACTCACCGAGCCGTAGGCTTTGGAGTCCGGCATAGAATCCATGTAGGATTTCCACAATCATATAAATAAAAGGCCTGTCGTTCATGTTAAGCTAAGTTTCAGTGACATTCCTTGCTTTCCCTTTGACACTGAAAATGATAGGTATCATAACATGATTCTACCGCACATACTTGAAATTAATGTAATTATAACTTTCAAGTGTCTTCGTACTTATCAATACTATATAGGTCATCTTGGTAATAGTATTAATAACTATGTAAAACGGGTATTAACGCGATCATGCATACATTAAGATTGAGGCTTGACGTTTCGGCTGGGTTGCACCAGCCGTGGTCACAAGCAGACTCTGCCTGTGTGTGTGTGTGTGTGTGTGTGTGTGCGGTTAAACATCTTCCACTCAAATGCGCAGTGGTACAGAGTTCGCCTTCCCGCACCTCATCTCGTGCGTCTTCCGGGTGTTTACACATTAATATCATGCAACGCGAAAGTTTAAAAGTTAGTATTGGTAATAGTAAGTGTAAGAACTATAACTTAACAATGACGTTGAAAGTATTTTAAATCACACATCATACGCGAGGATGACATATCGTGAGAATTGGGTCATATCAGCAACAAATGGAACAGGTAATTTGTTCCCAATAATTACCAAAACGATTATCGTAACCATCTCGTGTTGACGCATACAGTTAAACGCACACCGCCCACCACAAAGAGGGGAATAACTTCAAATAATAAAATAAGTTAGGTAAGCCGTGTCTGTCATGCAAATCGGACATTAGGACTCTAATATCCCTTTTGATTTTAAGTAATTTATGTGTAGGAAAGTTTTTTGGAGGTTTTCCGAAGCCCTCTTTTTTAGTAGTAAATGCTCATTTTCTATTCGATTATGTAGATATACATGTCAGCGATTTGTATCTATACCGAATGATCGATTGTGTAATAATTACTTCTCGAATCGTATCGGATTCAAATGTATGAATATTTAGTAATCATTTGGGTTGTGCTTATGACTATTTTAGTAACCGTTTATGGTGCGTAGATAACTTCATTTTCAGAGTACTACAAAGGATTTACTATTAATAATTTGTTGTCAATGTTAAAAGAGAAAATAATAAATAAAGCTCTGGTTGGAGAACAGCATTGGGCCGTTCATATTCCTGCATTTCTGCCCTTAACGAACATTTAGCAATTTACACCCTCTCAGGCTCAGACATGTTCCAAAAATCAATCAGGCCTTAGACATGTTCCAAAAATAATATGATCTTCATCGCAAAGATCCTCCAAGTGCGTTTGCCACCACACAAATTTATAACATTCCACAGACATGAAAACGCTAGAAAATAAATCAGACAGAGTAGTCGGTCAAAAATGTGGTATTGCATCTTAGGAATTGGGTTCATTTGAAGGTTAATTTTCTCTTGCAATTGAATTATAATAACAACAGTGATAAAGATTGCTCTCTGTACCATATTGTGTTATACCTAATTATTTAGGTTTAGGGTTTACAAGTGTTACATCTCACTTAATTTAGAAAAGTCAACTTTAGCATTAATTAAATCATTCACCACCATTTCATGTGTTTTCAACACTAGACTCCAATACCAAACGAGTATAATCTTTCTTTATAAATTTCACCATATACATAGTAGATTAGCATACAGTTATACTATGAAACCAATGCAAGCAATTACGTTCCCGCAGTTTTCTGTAATTATTTAATGGGGCCAGCGGGCAATGCGATAGAAAGGGGAAATGAAAATTAACACATTAATTTATTTCGCTTATTAGGTGTTATTACCATAGTGACATTTTTTTACTTGCAGTTTGTATTATATTATATTATAATTAAATATCTATAAAAGTTAACATGTTGGTTGACAGTGAGTTTTCCACTACGATAGAGCTATGAGCGCGAGATAATGAGCTGAACGGGATGAGCGGGAAATGATAAGCTGTACTATTTTTAATACAATACGTTTTGTTATCCACCGATGAGGCCATTCTTCATTTCTCATTTTATTTTTTTATGAGATAAGTAAAAATAATAAATGATCGGGATGAATGGTCTAGACTAGAGTTTATTTTGTACCTACTATTTATTTGGGCTAGATGACGTTGTATGAGAATGACAAGCAAATAAATTTATTTAATTTGTAAGAAAACAAGTATGCAGTTTACTAGTTATCCAGATTTATTAATGGGCCGCTCAGCGCGCGGTGGAGACCAGGCTTTATTAATTAGTTGGTAGGCTGGTAGCCTATTAGCGCGCCACATCAATCTAAGAACTAAAAAGAAAAATAATAAATGACTGGGATGAATGGTCTAAAGTTTATTTTGTACCTACCATTTATTTGGGCTAGATGACGTCGTATGAGAATGACAAGCAAATAAATTTATTTAATTTGTAAGAAAACAAGTATGCAGTTTACGAGTTATGAAGATTTATTAATGGGCCGCTCAGCGCGCGGTGGAGACCAGGCTTTATTAATTAGTTGGTAGGCTGGTAGCCTATTAGCGCGCCACATCAATCTAAGAACTTAAAAGCGAAAGTATTCTTATGAATATACAAGTGAATCTCTTCAGATCGGAATAAATACCTACTATAGCAATTACAAATGACTTAAAAAGTACCTATAACGGGTGGAGAGCACAGAATAAAAAAACTATGAAGTTGCATCAATCCATTTTTGAACTAATTTTGGCCAGATAGCGTGGCCCCATTTTGCCTAATATTATTTGGCCTGAAATATGTAATAGTAAGTTTAAAATCCTTACACTATTTGGCGCGTACGGGTGATACGCTAGCTGGCAAAATTCATACAAAAATGGATATGCAGCTTCGTAGCTTTTTATTCCGTTCTTTTCACCCTGCATAAGTAACGTAAAGGAATTATAGGTTTATTTTTGAATTGCGACACAATTATTATACGAAATGGGTTTTCATATTAATGGTTACAAGTGTTTTTAGTATTCCAACACGTTCCCTTATTTAAACGTTGGTAGTTGCGTGCGAAACGCGAGCGGTCAGTAGCAAGTAACTTTTAAGGCGAGTCACCGACTGAGAAGCGAAATAATAGTTCCATAAAATCATATTGTTTTCAGTTATTAATAAAAACCAAGTGCTGAAAATCATACGGAATGTGCGTGTAACACAATAGGTCTAAGATTTACATAATTTTATTGACAGGATACGGTTTGGAGGATCTTTGCAATGCATATAATCTATATATATAAAAATCAATGCCACTTTTCGTTGTAATTTTATAAATCAAGAACGGGCTCACCTATCCGAACCAAATTTTAAGGTTTTAATCGGACTATTTAGTAGATGGTTTATGTGAAGTTTGCTCAAAATCGGTCGAGCGGTTCTTCATTTATCACGCAAACGAAGTTGCGCGGGTCAGCTAGTTAATTATATAAATTATGCCTAATTTAAGTGTTGATAAAATTTCAAGCTGGAGTGGGATTCGAACTCACGACTTTTCCTTTGTCGGGAAATTGCTTGAGCTGATGGAACGTTATCTTTCATAATAAGCCCGCTATTATCAAATTCAATAAATGTTGCAAAATTTTACAGTTTGACCAATAAAGAAAAGCAGGATAGTAGAAACATGAATGCATCGCCTTAAGCTCTCTTATAGAACAAACCATCTATACATCTTCTTGTTATTTCTGTGTCATACACTTTATTGTTACGTGTATAAGAGTCATATTTATTAAGTTCAGTCCACATTAACTAGACGTTGGGAATGTACAAGAAGCATTAATCATAACAGAATTAGCTTTGGCAATCGGCTCCCAGCTGTCCACGCAAAATTTATATAAGGGACCAGTCAGAACAAAATTGGTTAAGCAAGTTTTATTATTTTCGAGATAAAAATAAAAGCCCTTAAAATGTACAGTACAATAAAGAATATTTCTATTCTATTCTATTCTATTCTAAAAAAGTACATTTTTGTGAATCAATCATACAAATATTTCAACTGTGTTATTGAATAAGTTTGAGTTTAGCTTTTTAATTTATTTCGCCTTAACTAAAAAAACAGTTTGGACACAAATATCACGTGCAAATACTGATCTTTGAAATAAATCACTGGTAATTTACAACTTTTTAATCATTAAGAATAAAAAGAAATGAAATAATAACTTATCCCATAACACCATTGGTAATCGAGTTGATTTCGCGCCCAAACCAACTTCGCGCCGCTGCTGGGGACCGCATAAATACTACTTAACGTTCACGACACTCCAAATTTAAAAGATTAAAAAAAGAAACCTCTGAAGAAGCAGCAGCCAGTGTCAAGACGAAACTTTTTAAATAATTACTGGACCAGGCCACGATTCGAGTAGCGTCCCTAATGTGCCCAAAATAATTTTATTTTGTAACACTTTTTATAGATTTCAATATTATTTATTCATCAGCTACCCCGATAACGTCTCGGTTAATTTAAAATATGATCGTGTTTAATCTTGTTAGCGTTTTGAAATAGTAGCTCGGTAAAGGTTATACAAATAAAGGTCAATGCTACGCGTTTTCTTGCGGTTTAGTAAATGCATAAGTATAGACAGCTTCTTAGTGGTTACAAATAAGGATTTCTATTGAAATTAAAAAGGCTCAATTTAAGACATTTGAATGAAATCATCTAACAAGACGAGAGCGATAACTAGTTTGACGTTACCTACGTCAAATACGTACGCCTCATGCGAAATCCTTGTCAAAATGTGCTTTCAAAGGCATAAACTAATTTGAAACGCATTAAAGATCATATCATCACTTTAATGACAAAAGCAAAATCCACCACGGTAAGACATATTATTTTTGCCATCACTGATATAAATATAGGATACCTAGTTGAAGAGAGAGAGAGAGAGAGAGAGAGAGAGAGAGAGAGAGGGAGAGAAAGAGAGAGAGAGAGAGAGAGAGAGAGAGAGAGTGGGAGTAAAGTGAAAACTTGGTTCTTGTTATTCAATAGTGCAAAAGTAAAGGAATGCCTTCCATAAACAGACCCGACCCTCGTTACAGGGCCGCAGGGATAGAATAGGTATGGATTTGGATACCACATTGACTAATACATTGGCTACTTTTTATCCTAGGAAAAGCCTGCTGTTTCAATCAAGTAGCACTGGCCATGGTCCAAGGCCTAGTGGACATAACAGTTCAAAAGTTCATTATAGATAGGTAGGTAGGTACATAATAATGTTACCACTCATGTTCATCACCATATCAATATGTATTGTCATAATAATCTCACATAAATAAAGGCATTGAAATGAAGTTAATTCCTTGTACAACCTTTCCTGTCATATACCCAACAGATACTCGTACGTAGGTAAGGTAGGTACCAACTATTTGGCAACGGAGATATTTTACACACATAGTGCTACTAAAGCCTATTTAAGTAGTGAGCGGACCAAGAGTGGTATGTGACACCAAAACGTCACGGCAATTAAGGAATCGGCAAGCTAACCTCGCTGGCAGTCGACCTGCATTGGGCACGCGGCTGATTGGCGCGACGTAGATGTACCACATCTAGATATGACATTGTGAATGGTGCAATCTAGACTATGGTGAACACTTGTGCCATTTTAGCGGTGTAAAAAAGCTCTTAATCCGTTGTACTACTTAAAAGGAGACTTCCTGAAGTCCGCAGCCGTTGCGAGTAATCAAGTTTTTACATACTTACTTGTTTCCCACAAGAACTCATTTCTGGGATGTATGTGGCATACTCGTACCAGGGTTCAACAATTTGGCTGAATTTTTAAACATAGTTAACTGGCTATATTTTACCACTTCAGTCAATTTTGTTTCAGGGCTAGTACGTAATTTGGTGGCAAACTTCTTCATAAAATCCTTTTACCTATATCAATAGTTAAGATTTAGCATTCGATCAATGTAAACAATGTGGACTAACTAATATGGGCTTCTACTCATGGACTTATTTCCAGACTCAGACTAGAGAGGGAATAAGCCACACATTTACTTTGAAAAGATAAAATTAGAAGTCTTTTTTTTGCCGTGAGGTAAATCCTACGTGGATGCTATGCCGGACTCCTACCGACTAAAACCATACATTTCCTAGCCAACAGCCTACGGTTGGGAGCCTCGGGTAAGCCCTTGGAAGGATGACCTCAGAATAAAGGAGAAGTCTAAGTACTCTTCACACGCAAGAAATCACTATCTAACTTTTTAATAAGTAAGCTCTTCAAGTACAAAATCTCCTTAGATAATAGTTAGTATACAAACAACATGATGTGTCTCTTCCAGTAACACAAAACCGTTTGTAAACGTACAAGCATCTACAAGTAACATTTATCATACATCATTCGACATCTCCGACGTTTTCTCTTCCGTGGGTGACAGCGCGTTAGTTGTCCGAGGACTTTATTGTGCCTACTGCATGACTGTGCCACTACTGCCAATGGTAATCAAAGAAACATCCGTGAAAATATACCCAACGTAAGTTCTGACCATCGATCGTTCAGCTTTCGATTTTTTTTGGGAACGATTTGCCAATGACGTGAAGTGATACTTTGTTGTGATGGTGGTAATCATATTTTAAACTGTCATTCATTATTAATATACTTTTTTTTCTATATATGCCTGGTATTCAGCATCTATTGTTACATTGCTACGCATATCAATATAAGTTAGGTTTATGTACCTATTTATGTAACTCAATCAGTTCAGATTATCTAGTCTTAACACTAAATTTATGCGAATCGGGCGTGTGCAGAGCCTATCCACGCCCGCAGTACTCAATTAAGACAACCTCGCGAGTGTGGAGCATGACTAGATTGCTTTCGATTACTGGTGTCAAGCATTGGCTTGACACCAGTTTAAGTCTTCAATATTCAAAGACCAACGAGTGTATCATTGATTTGCACTCTTTAGTTTTACGAAGCTTAGACGCTAGAATCCCCGATTTAATTTTCTTTATCGATTCCGGCTCACAATCGTATCTAGAGTAAGTAGTATCAACAATTTCAGCTTTCCGCGTTTTCAATCGAGCCTAACATACTTGCAATGATTTCATCCCGTTACGAAAAGGAATGGCCCCTACCATCAACTCTCAAGGACTTTTACCGTAGTTTTCATATCTAAAAAAAAAATTTTTCAATAAAAAATAAAACCGACTTCCAACAAATCCTGAAAAATAAAATTTACTTAGCACAAAGTAAAATGTATTTTTATTTATCAGATTTTATTCAATATCATATTGAAGTCGGCGCCAAGTAAACCCATAGGTTTATGTGCACTATTCATGGCACCAACTTCAATACTATATAATTTTTTTTTTCATTATTTTAAGTGACGGGTGAACCGAAAAATATATCTATCTAGGTAAAAGTTTTCATCAATACAAATCAATCAAGCCCAAACACAAGGTAGCCGCTGTAAATCGTTTAGGATTTCCCTCGACTGTCTTTCGACTCTATCATCAGGTCGACTCCAGACCTTCATTAAAGTGTAGAACATTAAAGCACTTAATTAAAAAGTTAACAAGTGCACTAGTTATCCCTACAATTTTCGGTGGTTGCCCTCGTTTTCTCCTGGATCCCATCATCGGATCCTGATCTGATTAAAATAGGACTACCTCAGAAGTAAACCCTATTCAAGAAAGAAAACAATTTAATTCCGTTTATAATTGACGGAAATATCGGTGAACATACATAAAACATTGAGAACTTCCTTTTTTTTTTGAAGGCGGATCTATCAATCTAGGTGCAAAGTTCTCATCAATACAAATCAATCAAGCCCAAACACAAGGTAACTGCTGTAAATTGTTAAGGAATGCCCTCGACTGTCTTTCGACTCTATCATCAGGTAGACTCCAGACCTTCATTAAAGTGTAGAATATTATAGCACTTAATTAAAAAGTTAACAAGTGCACTAGTTGTCCCTACAATTTTCGGTGGTTGCCCTCGTTTTCTCCTGGATCTCATCATCAGATCCTGACCTGGTGAAAATGGGACCACGTCAGAAGTAAACCCTATTCAACAAAAAAAATAATTTTGAAATCCGTCCATAATTGACGGAAATATCGCTTGACATACATAAAAAAAAATACATACAGACGAATTGAGAACCTCCTCCTTTTTTTGAAGTCGGTTAAAAATGCTAACTAATTAGATCAGGGATTGGCCAGTGGTCGATTCCTTCGCTACTTACCTAATATAATGGTATGCTGCCTATCCAAATCTAGATTTTGGGTAGTGACCAAGAGCAAGCGCATTATGGGCGAAACGTTCAGGCAGCAAAAAGAACACGATAGTTCGAAAGCTAGTATAAATATAGTACCTACCTTTATCATGATATAGAAGTATGGGTATAACCTATAGGTACTTAGCAAATCAAACGGCCCAAAACTTTGTACATAAGTATTGAAATTCGAGATAAAAACAATCTTTGTCATCACCTACGTTCAACATCTTTTTTTTATGTTAATTTAAAAGAATACCTACGCCATAATTTTGTCACCTCACTAGGCATTCTGGGCTAACGCGTCACGCCTCTGAGGCCCTCCACAAAAAATATCGACTTGGTTTTTCTGATCAGTACCGTTGAGCTAAAAATTCAACTCATGGCACTTACTAATCGAAAGATGGCGCGGGCGTCACGTTTTTTGTCAAATACTATCTTGATTTAGTTGGTGTGATATTACTTTTATGATTATAAAACGAGTGACAGTCTGTTATTTATGAAATTGAATCTGCATGTAGATATTGTCTAACCGGATTTAGCCGGCGAGGTAGGTTTACATATTGAAATATGTATATGAAAACCTACTGGTACATGAATTTGAAGTTCTCGTGGCCCCGCAGACTTCTGTATTCTGTAAACGATCACTGCTATAAACAACTATCACTGTGACCGATCTTTAGACGGGTGACCAGCGTTTCTGTGCTTCGTGGCACCTTAAGGTCTTGGTCCTGCTTGCTAGTAAAATGGCAGTTTATAAATCAAGATGAAGACCTTATGAGCGGGTGGAAAAATTTCAACAGCAGGCAGTCACAATCTGGCTCTCTCCATTTCAATACGGCATACATTCTAAAAAAGTGAAATGTGGGCATATAATATGCCTCAGCTTACTCGTTCGGGAATGCATGACTATATGTTATTTATGTATGTATGTCGTATGGGCATAGAAGTAACAAAACTGTTATTTCTATGAAAATAATGCTGCCTAATCTAACGAGACAAAAATTAAACATGCTGAGAGGTATCGAGTAGGGCTGTCTGTCGGAATCAAAATGGTTGTTGATATTTGAACAAGATGCCGTCAACTTACTTACCTATTTCCCTTAACAATGTTGACCTCATGGGAGAAATCAAGAACAAAGACTTTGTATGTTATTACAATCATAAGTGAACTCGATAGAAATGCAAATCACGCATGATAACTATTGCATAAGAACATTTTTATCGCTAACGCGTTTTCCTCTTATGTTGTGCTTGTTTGTCAATTTGTAGCTTTTCAATTTGTAAGACTGACACTTCAATCGCTTTTGAGAAAATGCAGAATCAGAGAGCCCGTTCTTCTAATAAATTGAAATTGGTAGTGACGATCTCTTTAACTGACATAGTATAAAAAAGTAATTTCAAGCAATCAAAAAATCATTTTATATTTTTCTTAGGTTTTCTTCTCTTCCTTCTAACCAATTTCCAAACCTGATTTCTGTGTACCCACGGCTGGATGCCGTTGGCCTTTTCACAGACACCCTTCAAGATGGGAGTCTTCTGAAACCATTTTAGTGAATGGCAACATGACAGATAGTTTTTGTATGGCTAATTTATTTTCAGTGGTTTGAGCTAGCCTTTTAAAATATTATACAAGCGGTCCCGGCGAACTACATATCGCCCTAGAATCTGTTTTTATTACTTATTCTGCTACTATTTATGGAGACATCCTCTGCCTACCACTTTGGGAAAACAGCGTGACTACGTATGTGAGCTACTACACACGACACTAATTCATTTAGTCTTTAATTTTGAGAGCAAATAGTAGTGGTATTCGACTCGGACTGGACCACTCGATGTCGTCGACGCGTATTGTCACTTGTCACTCGAACGATGCTCACAAATGTTTGCCACTTGACAAAAACAGGATTAAATTGAGTTGTTCATTGCACTAAAGAACTTAACTAGTAACCTATTTAAAGGTGCATTACAAACCTATACATTGAATTGAAATGTATCAATACCGATTGTGTCGTATACTTTCACTTTTGAGCCGAAGGCGGTTATTTGTTTAGATACCCAACATGTCTGACTAAAATGCTTTTGCTTTATTGTGTTTATTGCGTATCATCACATTAGTTGTATCATTCACAATGTCATATAGCTTGCTTTTACATCATTATTGTAAGTTTGTGTATGGTGTCTTATACCATAGTGGGTATAAGACACCAATTGGTCAGGTGAGTCCTATGCTTATAGAAACCTGATCGAATGGTGACTATAGCAGAATATTTGTAATATCAGGGGGTGATGCTCGACCATACGACTAGGCACAAAAGGAAATTTACTGATGAAAGGATCTTATTTAGAATCGGAACATGATAACACAATTCACCAGTAAACTTTCGACAACGCACTCAAGACGATTGAGAATATTTGCACAGAATTGCACTAATAACATTTGCGGTTAGACTCCGTAATATTGTTATCGTCATTATATTATATTATGTTATGCTAGTAAACCTTGTACGCTGAACTAGTTTTAAACAAATAAAAAACATAATTGACAAGCGGAAGCAGACATTTGTTTCCTTCGAACCGAAATACTTCGTGCATTAGAGTGGAACTTTAGATAGAGTATGAAGGTTTTCAGACTTCAGAGGATTATAATATTGTGTGTTTAATTCATTAAAAATATCGTCAACTATAATATAATCACCGCTTATATGTCTGTGCATTCTGAGAGCTCAATTAATGGGCAACATAGATCAGACCTCAGAGGTGACCTGCTATGAATACCTACTACATGGTGTCTCTGATTCAACATATCCTATTGAAGAGCAGATACAAGGTGAAAAATCTACCAGGTGGTGAGAGGGTTTGATCACAATTTCTGGTATAGGTTATTATTGTCCTCCAAATTGCATTAAGTACATCACATGGCAGAGTCCAGAGTAAAGGGCATATATACGGCAGAGTCTTGAGCTACAGCCTATAAACGGCAGAGTCTTGAGCTACAGCCTATAAACGGCAGAGTATTGAGCTACAGCCTATAAACGGAAGAGACCCAAGTTCCACTACATACTCAGGACTCCGCCATCAGTTGGTAGATCTCAACAAACACTTTAACCTTCAAAACTATTAGATCATTTTTTATATTCTAACGAGTCGCTTAATGAATCGATAAAGTAGCAACAAGATAGTAGAGCTTTTATTATCTAGATAAAAAGCATGAAACAAATAAAACTGGAACTCTATTAAATCAGAAAATAGTAGCCAAAATCATCATTTCAGTATTGCAGAACGATACTATTCTAAACGATAAGCATTAAGATACACAGTTTTAATTTGAAGAGCATTACAAAGCACCAAGATGCAATTGACAAGGCCGATAGTAACAAAAACTATAATTACATTGTGCATATAATTAAGAAATGTGTACAACGTAACTGTTTTGAACTCCGGAGATGGTCAAGCAAGTTGAGCCAAGTCTGTTAAAATGTGAATGAAAGTAACTTCAGTTTGCGCACAAACGCGCACAGAAAGCATTCTTGCGCGTTTGTGCGCTCTAGTAATATAGTCTGATGAAATGTGAATGGAAGTAGCTTCTAGAGTGCGTGCTTTTTTTGCATATGTGTGTGCATCGACGTGCATGAGGCTTCTCAAATCGCATGATCGTCTCCGTAGCCGATTAGACGATAATCGAAACCGATACGTGTTATTGACTGGGTGATGTCCTTCTAAGCTCTTCCAAACTTTCTTGCGTTCGTTCGGTCACAGCGGCGCGCGTGCTCAACTCACTTTTTGCCCCGCCCGGCCGCTGGGTGCCGGAGCAACGAGATATTGAAATAATTACTTTTTCTACGGCACGCCGTGCAAATGACATTCGAGATGGAGGTCGTTTTTTTAACTGAGTTTACGAGATGGAAAATTGTCTTGTGACGAAATGTTTGATTTGGTGATAAAAATAATGTGCGGACTTTATAAGGTTATGAATCATCAATCATGTGGTTACATTTATAGCGTAATGAAACTGTCAATGATGAAGACTATCATAACAATGTGTACTATGTGACGACTGACCATAATCTGAGTCTACGTCAATTGCCGAAGCTGAAATTTTGATCCTCCAAGAGACCTCATTTTTACTCTAAACTTACCTTTGTATATACTACCATAATTGTTTTTAGAGTTATTAGTAAACTCTTATTAAATACTTAAAATATATTTCCAGTGAAAAAAGAAAAAGAGACATAGTCACTTCGTCTCTGCTGCTCTGTCCCAAATTGCCTTTTCCATTCCATTCCTATAAATAAATTTACCACCAGCCTATTTACATTAGATATACAAATAGAAGCATCTTGAGATTTGTTTATCAATGTTATAGGAATAATGACATACCTATGTAAAATATTACTACACTCGAGAGCAATGAATCCGGGTCACTTAAAGAATCCTAAAAATCTCGGAAACTAAAAATGCTAGGTTAATGCAATAAATTGTATTAATAGACAATGTAATACTCCTTAAATGAAGGTATTAAAACTTCTTAGTTATTGTAAAGTTATATCATAAAAAATCAAATTTGAAAAAGGGCCACTTTCGAAGATGGAACTACGAAATTACAGCATTTGGTGTTGCTTTTGTTTGTAATCTGTCATTTATGTGGGTACATAAACCATGTTGATAGTGCTCTATATTCATTAATCAAGCTGAAATTATGTCGCTTACGCCTGAAGAATGCACCAGAATACTTACAATGCTGGAAACCGGCCGGAGTCAGCGCGATACAGCCAGGACTGTCGGTGTGTCGCTGTCAACAGTACAAAGAGTTCTCCGACGTTACGAAGAAACTGGTTCTAACCTACGCAGACCAGGAACGGGCAGAACCAGGTGTACCACAGCACGAGAAGACCGATACTTGGTGAACACCATGCTTCGAAATCGCTTTCTCACAGGAACTGAACTCACCAATCAGTTTCGACGCCTCGGAGGAAGTAACCCAAGTGCATGGACAGTAAGACGTCGGCTTGCTGAATCTAACTTAAAACCCCTTAGACCTGCAAACGGCCCTAAACTGGAGCGTGGGCATCGTATTTCGAGACTAAGGTATGCCCAGAGCCACGTAAATTGGAGTATTGAAGATTGGTCAAAAGTTATGTTCTCCGACGAATCAAAATTTATGCTCTACAAGCACGATGGAAGACACAGAGTGTATCGAAGACCAGGGGAAAGATTCAAGCAAGCATGCATCGAAGAAAAAGTAGCCTACGGTGGTGGGTCTGTACTTGTGTGGGCCGGAATTTCTTCTGAAAGTCGCACAGAGCTGGTGATCATAGAAAACGGCTCTTTAACTAGCGTAAGATATGTGGAAGAAATCCTCAATGATCACGTTGGTCCATTTATGGTCAATTTAGGTGAGGATGCTATATTTATGCATGACAATGCCCGACCTCATACAGGTAGGATTGTGAATGACTACCTTCAAGAGATGAACATTACTCGTATGGAGTGGCCAGCGCGCAGCCCGGATATCAACCCGATCGAGCATGCTTGGGACGAGCTAGGCAGATGCGTAAAACAACGAAACCCTCCCCCAATCACGCTTCGTGAGCTCAAAATTGCTCTCACAGAGGAATGGGAGAATATTCCCCAAAATCGTATAAGGAACTTGGTGTACAGCATGCCAAACCGCGTAAACGCAGTAATGGAAGCACGAGGAGGCAATACGAAGTATTAAAATTCAAGAAAATCGTAATAAAGTTCAAAAATTTCATGTTTCCTATTTTTGTTTTAAGGAGAGATCGGCAGTTTTTTCTTTATGTAATTTTGTGTTAATAAAATGTATGGTGACTCATATTTTTTTTACTTTCATTTAAGGAGTATTACATTGTCTATTAAATACAATTTATTGCATTAACCTATCATTTTTAGTTTCCGAGATTTTTAACATTCTTTAAGTGACCCGGATTCATTGCTCTCGAGTGTAGTATTATACAGTATCAGAGAATAATTCTGTCCACACAAAAATTTCATAGTAATTTCCAATAATTCGTGAAAACAGTAAAATGATTAGCGACACATCGATACAGGCCCATGGCTTAACATCTTAATGAGAACTCGCAGTGGCACCGTATGTAGTGTTAAAAATCCAAATTATAGTGTGAACTTTCACAGATATCGGACATCGAACATCAACCATTGGTTTTATAGCTAAAGACGCAAAGACGAACCGAACGCTGTTGTTTACTTTTTTCTACGACTCGCACCGATCGCGACTTACAAGATCTCGCCGATATCTCAAGTGTTATGTGAAGACACGTGCTATCGTTCCTATAATCTATAAAACTTTTAATTTTTCTTCTAAACAGTTTTATGTCATTACCTTTTTTATTTTTATAAACGTTTTCTTTAGAGTCGTGCCGAGAAGGAAAGTTGAGTGCACCGTCGTGGGTGAACGCTTACATAATACATTTGTGGTACAAAGCAAAAAATAAATTAGCTATCGTAGAAAAGTGTGCCTAGTACAGTTTAATATGAAAACCAATTTCACTATTAATTGTGTTAAAGCTTGGTAAGAATGTTGGCGTTCTTCAAAAGGAGTTTTAGGAGATTATTGAGGGCAGTACTAGTGTAATTTTTTTGGATTTACAAACATTGGTATTTAGGTAAAATGTGGTGTTGATCAGTAACTTCCATGGGGGATTTACACTCGTAAAAAAAGGCTATCGTAGCTATGCACACATTTTTATATTAAAAATAACTTGTACCCATACATTATTTACTTTTGAGCCTGACTGGTTTCGTTTTACTACATTTTTAGGGTTTCGTAGCCAAATGGCAAAAACGGAACCTTTATTGATTCGTCATGTCTGTCTGTCTGTCTGTCCGTCCGTGTGTCACAGCCACTTTTCTACGAAACTATAAGGCCTATGCTATTGAAACTTGGTAACTAGATATATTCTATGAACCGCATTAAGATTCTTATATAAAACTAGAAAAAGAGCAGTAAATTTTGAGGGTCCTCATACTCAGAACTGAAACTTTAACTTCTAAACTAAGATAATGATAAATCTAAAAAAAATATGATGTAGGTACATTGCCACAAAAACTACCAACGAAAATTGGTTTGAACGAGATAGAGCTGGTAGTTTTTTTTTAATAGGTCATAAACCGCAATTTTCAAACATCTATCAAAGTTACAACGAACTATAAGAACTTTTATATATTATGTTACTTGCTGCTACGAAACCCTTCATGGGCGAGTCCAACTCGCACTTGGCCGGTTTTATTAAAGATTAACACAGATGTAGTTGAATTATATTATACCTACTTAAAAGGCGAAATCGGTTAGGTTCAAAAGTAAGCACCCGAACCCCTAGGTGAGGCCGCAGTGGTGGCCAAGGTCCGTTGGGAATCCTGGGGTCATCCGGGGGCTTACCCAGGGCTCCCTACCGTAGGCAGTAGGTAGGAAACGTGTGGTTTATAGTCGGTAGGAGTACGGCATAGCATCCACGTAGGTGTTTCCTCTCGTTAAAAAAAATCGTTTTCCATATTGTTTACTTTTATTTTGATTCAAGATTACAGCAAGTTCCATCCCATTAACTAGGTACCCGTGAGTATGTGGGCCGTACTATGTTTGCCTACCACTTTAGTAGTATCAAAAATAGTCGTAATAATATGGATTTCAGGAAATATATTATGTTATGCTATAATTAAATACCTACATCTATACTTATAATAAATCTGTAGAAGTGAAAATTCTGTACATTCAAAATATCAAAAAAATAAATAGCAGGGGGTGTTACTAGACCGACACCGAACCCAAAAATGTGATTAAAAAAATTTTTGTCTGTCTGTCTGTCTGTCTGTCTGTCTGTCTGTCTGTTTGTTCAGGCATCACGCAAAAACTACCGGTTCGATTACGATGAAACTTGGTATAATTATTCTTTAATAGCCTGGGCACAACACTGGGTACTTTTTATCCCGGAAAAGTATATAGAATTCAAACCAAACTTACCCAAAGTTATTATCAATTATTGATTAAACAGTTAATGGTACGATGATGAAACTAAGCATAAGCGTTGTTTGTTATAATTTGAAAAAAGTAATTTTAACATTTTTGCAAATTCCACCTCCAAAGGTATAAAAAAAGAGGGTAAAGTTTGTATAGGACAACGTGATTCCTTGGTCCGATCTACTTAAAATTTGGCATATAGCATTACCAACATAATTGATGGAAGACGTGTTTCGTATTTTATTGAAATTTACACTATAACGAGCTAAAAAGGGAATGTAAATTATTTTGGGAGTGATTTTCTCCGGAGTTGATATCAATACTCCTTAAATACTCTTATTTTATATTTAAATTACTTTTTATTTTGACACATAATTTGTGAAAGTTCAATACAATTGACGTTTTCATTTATGTTTTACTTCAAACTTCAAACAGATGATTTTACTACAAAGCCATAAAGTTAAATAAAAAGCGCTATATTGGTATAATATTAACCAAATATGCTTTATGGAAGTATTATTGCTAATTTATTAAAATTTTGTGTGACAAAAATACATTTGTGAAAAGAAGAAGAAAATTCTAAGATGGCTAGCCAGAAAAATGAAAGACCACGCTTCAGGTAGTATTCACTGCATGTTACCATCTACGCTCAATCCTTACGACAAAGTTTGTCAGGAGCCCTAAGCGACTGGTCATGGAAGGCATGAACTTTATTCTACGTAGTGCCGACTGCATTCTGTCAGGAAACAGACTCAGTCTTTGTAAAATTCGGGAATGGCCTCTACGTAGACTACATTCGAGAGGACTGAAAAGAGCCATTACAATGAACATTAACGCTCAGCTGACGAAATTTACATTGTTATTACGTTACTAGGTCTTGGTTGGACCACCTGTATTAGGAGGACAAAGCCTACAGTAGTTCGGTTTGTCCAAACGTCGTAGGCTGGGACTACCTGAAGAAGGAAATAAGTTACGATGTCAATGGCTTAGAAGAGAAGTTGTGTCAAGTAATAGTTTAGCCATTGAATTAAGAAATGTATTTAATAAATAAATTTACTTAGCTCATATTATTTTGCGTTATGAATTTGTTAATCAGAAATCTAACTAGGTATTATTATAAATGCGAATGTTTGTGAGTGTGGATGTTTGTTACTCTTTCACGCTGTAACGGCTGCACGGATCTAGCTGAAATTTGGTGCCTACAGAGATATGTTATAGTCTAGGAACAAAATTTCACGCAGGCGAAGCTGCGGGCATCAGCTAGTCTAAAATAATTTTACAACTAATGTCAACACTACGAATCAAAATTTCTCATTCTAATGACATTGAAAGGTTAAAGTTTCTTTTCATTTGTAGTAAGACAGGAAATGGGAAGCTGATGTTACTTTGCTTGACATCCCTATCACTAGAACCTGGTGCCAGAAAGAAGTGCCTTAAATGCCTGCAAGATAGTGCTGTAACCATTTAATTTATTGCTTCATTCATTTTCATTACATACTAGCTGATCCCCGCGGCTTCGACCGCGTAGAAGTCGTTATCTCGTAAAATAATAACCCTCCTTTTGCACAGTCGGCTAAAAAGTAGCCTAAGTTCTTTTCAGGGCCTCGAACTATCTCTATACCAAATTTCATCTCAATCGCTCCCGCTGCTTAGGCTTGAAAGCGTAACAGACAGACAGACAAAGTTACTTTCGCATTTTTATAATATTAGTAGGGATTTATTGAGGTCACCCAGTTTTCCACGCATTGTCTTTGCAACTCATCGCGTAAACAAAACTTTATATTCAATTGGAACTTAGTAGATGGTGAAAACCTTCTTGGTACAGAGTTTGCGTGTGCAGCAAAATTCTACCTCAGATTTTTTTATATATTTATGAGCATTCCGCAACATTACAGTTAGATACACAATATTTAGTTTTACAATCGATCTTCGCGTCAAATTATCTCAGGTCCGTGACACATCGCACATGTCCGCTGCAACGTAGTTCCGAAGATTTACCGTGACGAATGTCCGAGACAATCCTTGCAAGACAAAAGCACCGTTTGTCATGCGCTGTAAATATTTTGGACAGGGTTTTATGGGGCTCGTAGTTTTATGAGGCTTTCACGCTGACAGCATTGTCTTCAAACTGTCGAACACCGCCTGGTGACTAATTAGACATGCTCCAAACCGGGGACGTTTTGTCATAACGCATTTTAGTGGAAATGTTCACTACAACAATTATTATTGATTTATAACAAGGTCTCAATTATATTTTAAGGTAATATATAAGCAACTATATTTCCAGGAAACGCTCATAGGTCCGCTAGCTCTCTTTAACGAGCTTCAGAAGGCAAGGTAATGTTGGTGTAGGTTGCCAATTTTTTTTCACGCGTAATCACAACGGCCTTATATGGAATGAGTAGAATGGCCTCTAGTTATCCTACTAACTAAACAACCGCGATATTACGCCTCGAATCTCGGCGTAGCACTGGACAAAGGTTAATTACTGCTACAAAACAATATCCTCGATGAGGACACATAAGTAAATACCTAATCTGCCATGTAAAAAAAAATAACAAAAAAGAAACCGACTTCAAGCAAAACTGAAAAATAAAATTTACTTAGCACAAAGTTAGTATTATTCTGATTTATCAGATATCATTAAATATAATACAGAAATCGGTGCCCCGTGAAACTAAGTTGGCTTTGGTAGGCATTATTAATCTCTCTAATAGTCTTATTGGCACCGACTTCAGTATTCTATTAAATGATATCTATATATTTACATTATTACTATCTAAACTAAACCTAAATAAGGCCCCCGTGGCATTGTGCCCAAAAGACTACCAGCATTCCCCCTTTGAATAGCAATACCTATTCGCTGAGCGAGAAAACTGCCAGCCGTTTGGGTCACCAGTCGACTCCACAAGGCGCTTTTTCAAATTCTTGAAAAATTTTGGCGCATTGGGACCCCATGGACCTAGGGTCTCGACGTCGACTGGACAAAAACGATACGATAAGTCGAGACCCTTATATTTATTAATTTAATATTTTCAGCCGCTTCCGCTGCTGCGCTGGCTTTTAATTTTTGCTTGAAGCAAAGGCTGGCAGTTTTCTCGCTCAGCGAATAGGTATTGCTGTTCAAAGGCGGAATGCTTCTAGTCTTTTGGGTACAATGCCACGGGGGCCTTATCTAGGTTTAGTTTAGATAGTAATAATGTAAATATATAGATATGTAATAATTATGGTTCTCTGTAATTTTTAACAATAAATGAAATTAAGTATGTATAGTTATTCGCGTACTTCTCATTGATATCTGATAAATCAGAATATACTAACTTTGTGTTAAGTAAATTTTATTTTTCAGTTTTTAGTTTTGCTTGAAGTCGTTTTGTTTTTTGTAATTTTTTTTTTTACAATTTTTAGTGACGTGTAGATTGAAAATCTGTCTATCTAGGTGTAAAGTTCTCGACAGTACAAATAAATCAAGCCCAAACACAAGGTAACTGCTGTATATCGTTAGGGAATTATCTCTACTGTCTTTCGTCTCCATCATCAGATCGACTCCAGACCTTCATTAAATTGAAAAGGTGAGAATGAGAATGAGAGTGAGAGTGAGAGTGAGAGTGGGAGTAAGAGTGAGAGTGCGAGTGAGAGTGGGAGTGAGAGTGAGAGTTAGAGTGAGAGTGAGAGTGAGAGTGAGAGTGAGAGTGAGTGTGAGAGTGAGAGTGAGAGTGAGAGTGAGAGTGAGAATGAGAATGAGGTGAGGTGATGTGAGGTGGGGTGAGAGTGAGAGTGAGAGTGAGAGTGAGAGTGAGAATGAGAATGAGGTGAGGTGATGTGAGGTGGGGTGAGATGCGATGCGATGCGATGATATGCGATGCGATGAGATGCGAAAGATGCGATAAGATGAGACAAGATACAATAAGACCATTCAAATATTTGGGACCTCAGAGCGGCAGGCGCTTACACTACCAAGTGCACCAGAGAGGCACTCAAAAGAGACAGAATTTATTTGTAGGAAGATATCACCTGCCTTCCATTTCAGCATGTCCATAGGTTCATCAATCTGTAAGTGGCATTGAAATATAATTATCTATTGGTTAAATTTATCATCATTTAACTAACATTATATTATTTACTAGGTACAGTGTTGCTAACTTCTCCTCAATGGTTCCAATTTTATCCAGTCGTAAAAATTTTTGTCGCCAAAATTATCCATTTCTTTTTTCTAAGTACTTCTTAAAATATTCGTCTCATTACAAAACAAAAGATGCGACTAGTAAAAAAACTTTCGAGACATGTAATTGGCATGGGCGCCGATATTATCTCGCCCTTCTAAAACAAAGATTTCTTGGTAATAGCTACCTGAGACTTTTACCAAGTAAATTCGACAGTGGTTCCAGTCTTTTGAAAAACCTTCCTATTTGTAACTTGCACCAAGAGATAATGTTGAACTGCGGTTCCAATCCCTAGTTTTGGGGTAACAACAAAACATAAATATAATTATTTCGCATAATCCTAATACATAAGCACCTACGAAACGTAAGGAATACGAAGCATAGGTTCACTAGTTCAAAATGGGGCTCGCTTGAGAAGAACTGGCAAGAAACTAAGCGCGCTATTCTTTTTAGTACTTTAGCCAATAAAAGGCAACAAAAGGAGGCTTTAGGCAACCGAGTTTAGGCCACTATTGAGGTAAGACCTGTCATGGAGGATTTACTGAAGAGGCACTCACTACGGTAGCCTCTCCTATCCGTTGATGCAGGGACAAACACACGCCTGTTTGCTTCAGGAACCTCAAGAGTTTTAGAACACATGTCATTTTCTCCTCTTACATCCAGGGGTTTGAGCGAGGCATATTAGTAGGTCGTACCTATAGCTAAATCGACCTCAAATTGACAAACAGATTAGGTTAGCGAGCGAGCCCTGTAAATTTTAGGTTTTCGTTTTGGATTTTGGATATTACCAATTAAAATCAGTTATTTCACTCGTATGTGGCATTAAATTAGTCAAAGACAGCCATGCCTCCGTAATACGATCATGTGGCAATAACGGCAACGAAGCAACCATTCTTACATAGCTGCGCTCATCTTTAGAGCCAGTCAATTTCAAAGTGTTGGCTGACACGTGCGCTACCACTGCCTACGATCGGGAACCCCAGGTAAGCTCATAAGGATGTTTCAGGGTAAATTTCATGTTTACACTCAAATTCAGTATTTCATTTTCATGGATATTCGCTCAAGTGTGCCAAATTTATATTGATGCATTTCACAGATGCACATTGCTAAGAGTACGGCATAGCCGTAGCATAGCACCCAATAATAGATTTGCACATAATTAACAAAAAAAAATGCAATAAAAAATAAAACCGACTTCAAACAAATCCTGAAATTTTTTTTTTTTTTTTTTTTTTTTTTTTTTTTTTTTTTATACCACTAAGGTGGCAGACAAGCATACGGCCCACCAGAAGGACCGGTGGTCACCGCAGCCTATGAACGTTTGCAACACCAGAGGTGCCACACTCGCGCTGCCGACCCTGTAAAAACCTTCTAAGACCCCTTTTGAAGAACCCCATACTGTAGGCGTTTGGGAAAACCGAGGCAGGGAGGTCATTCCACAACCTAAGCGTGCGCGGAAGAAAACACCTATCGGATCTAACCGTGCTGGAACGCACCGGACGCAGCGTGTGAGGATGAACTCCCTGTCTGTGGCGAGCGGTGCGATGATAGAACGTAGCCGTGGGCATCATATCAAACAATTCCTCAGAGCACATACCATTGTACAGGCGGTAGAACACGCATAAGGAGGCAAAGTCTCTCCTGTCGCGAAGAGGTTCCACACCAGCTGTAAGTACAGGATCGTTGACAATTCTTACAGCTCGTCTTTGCACCGAGTCAAATGGACGAAGCTGATATTCAGGTGCTCCCGCCCAGAGGTGACAGCAGTACTCCATATGCATAAATTTACTTAGCACAAAGTAATATACATATATATTTTGATTTTATCAGATTTTATTCAATATCATATTGAAGTCGGCGCCAAGGAAACCCATAGTTTTATGTAGGTATTATTCATGGCACCAACTTAAATATTATATTAAATAAAATCTGACAAATAAAAATACACATTACTTTGTGCTAGGTGAATTTTATTTTTCAGGATTTGTTTGAAGTCGGTTTTATTTTTCATTGAATTTTTTTTTCATTATTTTAAGTGACGGGTGAACCGAAAAATATATCTATCTAGGTGAAAGTTCTCATCAATACAAATCAATCAAGCCCAAACACAAGGTAGCTGCTGTAAATTGTTAAGGAATGCCCTAGACTGTCCTTCGACTCTATCATCAGATCGACTTCAGACCTTCATTAAAGTGTAGAAGTTAACAAGCGCACTAGTTGTCCCTACAATTTTCGGTGGTTGCCCTCGTTTTCTGATGAAAATGGGATCACCTCAGAAGCAAACCCTATTCAACAAAAAAATAAATTTTGAAATCCGTCTATAATTGACGGAAATGTCGCTTAACATACATAAAAAAAAAAACATACAGACGAATTGAGAACCTCCTCCTTTTTTTGAAGTCGGTTAAAAAGGAACAACAGTTCTAATATAAGTAATAGAAATATAGGAACTTTATCATATACGAATTTACATTTTCACGTATCCGGAATAGAGTTTCAGGGATCGCAAAAGGCGGTCTTACTAGATGCAATTTCTTACTGAATTAAAGAATGTACCATTGGAACTGAAAATTAAGAATGTACTAACCCATGTGAGTCATACTTCTTTGAATTCGTATGCGTAGTTTATACGATAATTTTTTTTAATTGTTTTAGTACAAGGTACAGAGATAACACTTTTGGGAAGTATTTTTTGTAATGCTTTGATCCTTTGATAACATACATGTCCTGGTGATTCTACACGATTCTACACTTGATTGTCAATGTCACCACTTACAACGCGTATTAGTAAAGGGAGGTTAGATCTCTCATTCCTTTCTTTACTTATTTTCACTGACATGAAGGCTGAAATCATGGACTAAAGTATAGGTAACTAGCTGTTACCCGCAACTTCGTTCGCGTGGAAATTATGTTATAAGCAAATTTTGAACTGTATTCTATCGAGCCTCTAGGATAAGTCGTAACCAAAATGTGGGGACAAAGTTAGGACATCCTCCAACTTACCCGGGGAGCTATGCGCTACATGTTTTTTTTAATGTGAGGTAAATCCCACATGAATATACTATAACTCCTACTGAAAAAAAACCACACGTATCTGGTAAGCCTTCTAAAGGATACCCCAGGACTGCGCTAGATGGATGGGTAGAGACTTCATGGTTCTAGCGGGTCCAAGGCCGGTATGACGCACGTCTTTATTACTTGGCCCCTTTAATAATAAAAAGAGTAAGTAGTATGGTGAAGCGCGAATACGAAACGTTTGTTAGATTTGGGCCACAGACTGAAAACTTTAAGTACTTATAACCGAAAGATTTGAGATGATAACACTAACGCTAACGGTAGCCAGTAAATGGCAGTCGTTAAACCAAGTTATTAGCCTTATAGACTTAATAATTTTCAAAAGTTGTCAAGTTCCACGTACCCAAGTGCCGGCGAGTTGTCTTCGCCTAAGACTATCGGCCTACATGACAGGGGGCCTGAGGTCGATGAGGAGGCCGCTCACCGTCCTTACAGAAGCAGGCCCTAGACAACAGCGTGACGCGAGGGATTCACGCTTATATAAACCTATCCGCATAAAAAAATTGAACCTAACCTATTTCGTAAGCATGTCTTTTGCCCATATAGTATACCTACAGATTTTAATCCATCTCTGTCAAGCCCCTAGGCTAAGTAGTGTGATTGAATATTTACAACTAAACTAAAATAGCTGTTCCCCGCGACTTCGACCGTGTAGAAGTCGTTATCGCGTGAAAGTAGTTATCACGTAAAATCATAACACTCCTTTTGCGCAGTCGGTTAAAAAGCAGCCTATGTCCTTCACAGGGCCTCGAACTATCGCCATACCAAATTTCATCTCAATCGCTCCAGCCGTTTAGCGTGAAAACGTAACAGACAGACAGACAGATAGACAGACAGACAGATAGACAGACAGACCGAGTTATGTACTTTCGCATTTATAATATTAGTAGGGATAGCTGTTCCCGCGACTTCGACCGCGTAGAAGTCGTTATCGCGTGAAAGTCGTTATCACGTAAAATCATAACACTCCTTTTGCGCAGTCGGTTAAAAAGCAGCCTATGTCCTTCACAGGGCCTCGAACTATCGCCATACCAAATTTCATCTCAATCGCTCCAGCCGTTTAGCGTGAAAACGTAACAGACAGACAGACAGACAGATGACAGACAGACAGACAGACCGAGTTATGTACTTTCGCATTTATAATATTAGTAAGGATAGCTGTTCCCGCGACTTCGACCGCTTAGAAGTCATTATTGCGTGAAAGGCGTTATCACGTAAAATCATAACAATCCTTTTGCGCAGTCGGTTAAAAAGTAGCATATGTCCTTCCCAGGGCCTCGAACTATCCACATACCAAATTTCATCTCAATCGCTCCAGCTGTTTAGGCGTGAAAGAGTAACAGCGTGAAAGTCGTTATCACGTAAAATCATAACACTCCTTTTGCGCAGTCGGTTAAAAAGTAGCCTATGTCCTTCCCAGGGCCTCGAACTATCCACATACCAAATTTCATCTCAATCGCTCCAGCCGTTTAGGCGTGAAAGCGTAACAGCGTGAAAGTCGTTATCACGTAAAGTTATAACACTCCTTTTGCGCAGTCGGTTAAAAAGTAGCCTATGTCCTTCCCAAAACCTCGAACTATCCACATACCAAATTTCCTCTCAATCGCTTTAGCAGTTTAGTCGTGAAAGCGTAACAGCCTGAAAGTCGTTATCACGTAAAATCATAACACTCCTTTTGCGCAGTCGGTTAAAAAGTAGCCTATGTCCTTCCCAGGGCCTCGAACTATACACATACCAAATTTCATCTCAATCGCTCCAGCCGTTTAGGCGTGAAAGCGTAACAGACAGACAGACAGACAGACAGACAGACAGACAGACAGACAGAGTTACTTTCGCATTTATAATATTAGTAGGGATTCGCCCACACTTTATGAAGTAGTTTTCGGTACCATTTATTAGATCCCAGGGAGCATAATATTGCCGCCTGGTGATACCGAGGTAATATCAGATATATTGGATATATAGAGATGTATACAGATGTATATATGTAAAGGTTGCCAGGAAGAAATCGCACTTAGCGATAAGGCCGCCCATTGTACATTTTAAACCCTGTATACCAAATATATGTTAATTAGTGTACAATAAAGCATATTCTATTCTATGTATACAGATGTATAGAGGTGATATCAAAAATTCAATAATTAGTAGTATTCATCGGTAGTCCCAACCATTTCAGAATCAGAATTCTGAAATGGTTGGAACTAAATACTACTAATTATTAAATTTCATAATCAGGCGGCGACTTACTGGAGACTATAGTCTCCGGAAGATGGTTGTATATAGTATTTAGTAGAAAAAGCGTCGGTTCTATGCCGGTGCGCAATGTGGGGCGACGGCGTCAAGGCTGTGGAGACCTTGCTGTTTGTGGAGCGGAACGGCGACGTGTCGGCACCCACTACTCGACGTCAGAACCTCACCCCTCGCCTTACCCCGCAGCGTGGCCTAAGATGCAACGTGAGCATGTCATACTGAAATCTACATAAAGTTATTGAAATTACTCTGTGATGTGTAAGTTTACTTGTCGAATTAGTGCTTGCCACTTTTCTTTATTTCAACAGTGGGGACATCTTCACGAAAACATGGCGATATAAAATATCGTTAGTTTGATGAACCATAGAAATTCAGAACGCACTGCCAGAACACGTCTTTCCCTCCTCTTATTACAGTGTTTCAGCATCCCAAAGGAATGTATAGGAGGGATAATGCTTATGCGTTATTGCAGACTATTCCCTGTATCAAATTTCAGCCAGATCCGTTCAGTCGGAGTCGGTACAGTGTGATTGAATAACAAACATACTGAACATCTCCATCAACTTTCACATTTTATAATAATAGTATGACTAGATTTCACACGTGGTTTTATCTTTAACCAAGCTGGCCTTCATCTGAATTCAAGTTATCCTCATGTCTGCTACCGATTTGTGAAATCAGAGATTTCCAAATATACCTGTTTCATTCATAAGTGAGACAACAGTTTCGATATCATATTAACTTTATGATATGACAACGGTTACAAAAATATAAAGTTAGTGAGTTTATCCTTCTCTAGCGTGCTATCTACTTCTGTATCAAAAATTTAGCGATATAGGCGTGTCTCTGTTCGGTATTTGACATGGTTCTTACAAAAAAATCTATAATTGAATTGAATGGTACAATGTAAATAGATAAAAAATATGGAGGCTAATATTTTGAAAGCGTCCACCTGAATACTTCAACTCTAAGATTTGAGATGGTTGACTGCAACTGCAATTTTTATAAAATACCGCTCATAGAAAACATTATTTTCTCGGCGGGTAACCCGGGTGGAAGAATACTTTTTAATTCTATAAGAATGTGGGCAGTGAGTTTCTATTTAGACGAAGGTTAATAAAAGCAATCACAGTCAGTCACGATGCAGCTTTTTTCGTGAACTTGATACCTCTCACTTAAATTAGCCGTGTTTTTTCACACATGTATTTCATTTATAGATGGTTACAGAAAAAACCAACGGTATTTAGTACCTACTATGCAAGACAGGGGGCAAGGGATTCCGTACGGGATGTTTTAGAAAACCAGAAGGTTAGATATTTGCTCCGCTGGTAAGCAACATTTGTTCTATACCAATTATAAGGCGGTGAGCTTATTACCTAGATTTTACTCCTTTATTTCCTATAGTATATTCCCTAGTAGTTACTGTAGCTTATCCCAAAAAAAACAAGTTTCCAGGTGTGAGGATTTCGGCTGGGCTTTGATAGATGAACGAGTCACCGGGTAATCTAAATCCCTGTGAGTGACAAGCTAAGAAGTAAACAACTTATGAGAAATAAAAAAAAGCCTTGACTCAACCAGGATTAACATCGAGATGCTAATAGGTAGTGACATACGTATCTAACACAGGCATTTAAAAACGACTTTATGATGCATTCCGTACTATATTTATACCATTTATACTGTTTCCGAAGTAGACAATAACAATGTATCTAGTAAACCAGGAGACTGAGGAAGGTGAGCGGGCTGCTCACCGTTCTTACAGAAACAGGCCCTAGACGACAGCGTGACGAGACGGATTTACGCAAACCCCCGTCCCCACTAAGAAGCGGGATAACATCCGAAAAACCCCCCAAAGACGCGGCATAGCACCTGAACCCCCCTAGGTGAGGCCGCAATGGTAGCCGTAAGACTGTTGGGAGACCTGGGGTATCGTTTTGAAGGCTTACCCTGGGCTTCCAACCGTAGGCTTTTAGGCAGAATACGTAAGGTTTTTTAGTCGGTAGAAGTCCTTAGCATCCATGAGGATTTTCCCTCACGTAAAAAAAATTATCAAGTATAGTATTGTATTAAATTAAAACGATATTTAAATTTCAGTTGTCTACATACGTAAATAAACTGTAACCTCTCCATTTCGTACCTACTTGGGGGTGGAATTCCAAAAAATACGTTCTGTTCTTAGTCGGATTTACATAATTATTTGACAGACCCCGTAGAACCAACAGAACGCATATTTATTGAAAATACTTTTCTTAAGTCCTCAAGTTAAAGGTGTAGTCAAAACGCCTGTCCATCTGAACACGACACTAGGCTTAGTGTGTCACCACACTCATATGGGAGAGAAACCAATTGATGTGTGCTAAAATGATTTATGGGCCAATACTATGTACCTGCCTACCCCTTCGGACTTATAGACGTGACTATAATGTATGTTGTTAATACTGCACCACTTCCTTGGATAAATAAGTGACAATGAATGATAATGGATAGGCTATGTTATTTCATACTAACACATGTCATGACTTTCTAAAGGTAAAAGAATTTTTAAAATAATATGAGTACCTACCTACCGCCGAAGTTTATCAATTTTATTACAAATCAATAGTATCCTTGGTAAAATGTATTATGATTGGGAAAGTTTTTAAGTACTTAAGATTGCTTTTTGTTACTCTTTCACGCTCTAACAACTGAACAACCCCGGGAAAATTTGGTACAGGGATAGATTTTGGTCGCAAAGCAAAATTTTTATCCCCGGAATATTTCCATCTAGAGAACCATGTAATTATTTAAATAACTTGTGCGTCTTATGATGACACTAAATGCAAGTACAAATATAACTTTAAAGTAGAAATATTGCAACGGACAATACAATAAGTCAATGATCAAAACTCACCTAAGTATACCTATATATTTCAATAATACGTCAATAATTTGATTTGTAAGCTGAAATTTACAAATGCGATAGTGATCGCAGAAGCGCGTGCAAAAAGCCCATCGTTCTCGTATCATTAAGGAATTAAAAGTAAACAGGTGTGAAATTAGACTCATTTTTTGTTCGACTAATAGATTGCGGCGCACTTTCAGTCCCATGGGGCCCCACTTATGTAACACCCGTTCATTAAAGACCTACAATCACCTAAACGCCCGTTTAAAACACTATAATTTTGCACTAAACAGAATGATTCGGGAGTTTCGTCTCGTTATAAATTTCTACTTTTGTTTTTTTACTAACCAATTAAGTGCGGGAGTTTTCAAAGTGTTTTTACGAAGATCGGTATATCTGATTGATGGGCGATTATTTTGGGTTTGATCAGGTGGTGGCTTCGAAGTTGTTTTGTTGGCGAGCAACCAAGTCTCTTTACGGTTGATTGTTCACATAATTTTATATTGTTCTATAGTTGTCTTTTTGCTTCTGTAATTGATTCTGCTAAAGTACAGAGCTTATTGCTTCATTCGATGACTTGTAGATGTTTTAATGAGTAGCCAACTGGCGATTATTGCTTAATAAACGATATGAGTGATTCAAGATGATATAAGCATGAAATTAACTCCTACTTACTTGATGTCTTCTTTAGAATTTTACATTAACAATTTTTTTTTGGCGTGAGCAACGTGTATATTCATGCCACATTATAGCTCTCTATTAACTAATTTTATGGATTTGATTATTACTTAAAGCTAGGATGTGAACAGACATCTCCTTAGGTTCTTAAATTTCCTAAAGATTATAAAATGGGCGAAATAGTTTACTGTGTAATAATGAGATCTGCAACATTCAAAATGATTTGAAATTGAGGGCCATTATTTTAGTAGATCTTGATTTGCAGTATACCACGGATGATTCGGTGAAAATATTTGTACTCAAAGTATTAAAATTTTAGAACAACTTACCAAGGATTGTTCCAAGTTCTGTCGAATGAAATGTATCTAACAGAGTGCAAAAAAGCCTTTGAAACCATTTCAAGTTACACATTAAGGCAAATAAGTCTGTACTTATTTGCTAAACGTTTGACCTGGCGTTACTCGCACCCACTAACCCACTGTTCGATAAGAAACTCCCGTAAGCGATATACATTTGATTTTAACACGTATCGTTAAACATATAGAGTGCAATGTCCTTTCACAATAGCTATTCATCTCTTTGATGTAATGATGTGTAGTCAGTATCAACTGTTTATTTACTGCCTAGTGCTTTGTGTTTGCTCTATGCTGTCGTATGTTCAACTGTATACGAAGCAAAGTGAGATTTTTTACGTTGAAATAAGGTTGCAAGTTGTTTAATAATTAATGAGATCTTAATACGTTCCATTAGATGACGAGTGGATGTGTGACTGGTAGAAGAGTCTTCAGCGATCCCGTTAGCTGGGACCGTTCAATAAATTAATTTGGTAATATGCTTCGCTTGACGGATAAAGTTGGATTACATGTTTATTTGAGTAGTTTATACAATGATGCAAACATTATTATAATCTAAGTATAAAATGAACGCGGTTTTAATGAAATTCGTCAAATATTTTGTCGTTAAAAAAATTGTTCAGACCTCAGCGTCTGAAATTAATTAATATGACATAGCCATATTAATTTATTTCAGACGTTGAGGCCGACGCCATAGACATGCATGAAAAAGAAATTTCAATATTTTGTTGATACGATAAATGTTTGATAAACAGTACCTATTTTTTTTAACTAATCAGCAGCACCGGTAGCTCAAAATAAATCAAACACAATTGTTATTAAAATATCTAACCATCAAACAACTCTTACGCCCATTATACGTCAATTTAGTAAAGCAATCTAAAATCTTAAAAACATAATATCCGTGTAAGCTAACATGAACTATTAAATAAAAATAAACGAGCACGCGATGGTGTAGATAACGTAATCCGTGTCGACTTTATTTGTTTTTAATTATTCAGCGGCAAGTCCGCCCCTGGCTAATGACTCTATCGAGGCGATTTATGAGTTGCCCCCGGCCCTTTGTTTTTATGGCTACACACCTACCTACTTGGTGTGTGATTGAGAACTATCGGAGGCGCCCATACATCTTGTTTGTTTCTTTTTGAGTTTTTTAATAATATAAATACAACTGAAATTCATTGTAGGTACCTCTAAGCGCAATTATTGCTTGGAATGAGTTTAGTTCAAAGGATTACAATGATGTAAGGTTTTAACTTTTTCTTTTTAATAAACAATTTATTAATGCTGTGAATTGATGGCACTTGGTGGAAATTCTTACATGCGCTTTCCACCTTATTTGTCACAGGTTTAGATTGATAGAACCTTTGAAATTGACAAGGCGTAAGCTGTAAGGTTCCATATACATCTTATTTCCTACTCATAGTACCTACATCAATGAATTTATTTCGGTCATAATGTGTCATACTTTTCCAGAAAGTTTATCGGTCTTGGCGCCTGATAGTTAAAGGCGACGCGACGCACACCGACCGGCTATGAATGCAGAACTTTATTCCTTTAGGTAGGAATAGTATTGACTGCATACCCTAAATATAACTAATTTTTGTAACTACCAAGTTTATTTAAGTTATTTTAAGGGGGAAGTCAGTGACCCTAAATGTATTGGCTAAACTGAACGATCGATTTTATACAAGCACTACCTGATGCCCGCGGCTCCGCCCGCGTGGAATGTTATTCCCAGTCACAGGGGTATGAAAAATAGATGTTGGCCGATTCTCAGACCTACTCAATATGCTCACAAAATTTCATGAGAATCGGTCAAGCCGTTTCGGAGGAGTATGGCAACGAAAACTGTGACACGAGAATTTTATATATTAGATGGTAAGGGCGGTCCTTTTTTATGGTTTTGAAATTTACTTATGTAGTCAGTATTTCTCAGTCAAAGATGACATTTTGATATACTTAGATGATATTTAGTATTAACGAATGTCATACTCATATGAGACATAATTTCAGTCAATGAACAACACCTTTTATGACACTGAGGGGGTGACAGATGTACTCTATTCCGCCACCATACGGGCAACATGATAAGAAACTTCGAGCAAGGAAAGTAATAAACGAAGAAATACAGTCAGAAAACCGGAACGTTATCATTATCATATTCTTTTTGAAGTATCGAGTATGCCGACAGTTACGCCGACATGACACATTTGAAGAAAAACTTCACAGTGCATTACGAGCATGTAGGTAAGTACTCCTACTTTCGGCAAAAGTGCATTATTCTTTTAATATTTACAGCCGTTAGAACCAACATGGAGTTGATAATTAGTCGTAAAAATGTACCGTTAGGTTAGGATTCGCTTTGGCGGTACTGGTCCGACGGTTTTAATTATTTTATGACGCATCCCTAAATTTTTGGACGCAACCCTTTACTGTCATAAAACTTTCTAAACGTAGGTACTTTATATGGCCGTTGTTTTGTTCATTTGCCTTGTAAAGACTGTGTACGGCATAAATCGGAAGAACATAGAATTGTGGTAGTATTTTTCATCGCAATATACCTATCAGATAAATAGATAACTACGTATTAGTGAATAATGAAGCAACGAATTTAAAGATATGACTAAGTTGAACTACTGAAACTTACTTTTTGATTTTTTTGTAGTCCATCGGACATTTCCGCAATTAAAATACATAAATTCTATTACAGAACAAGCTAAAAAGTGCCTTCGGATTTAAGATATGCAGTTGGGAGTTGGGAGTCGTGGGACATCCTTCCGAGGGCTTTCCCGGGGTTCCCAACCATAGGCTGTTGGGCGTTACTAGTCGGTATTAGTCCGGCATAGCATCCATGATGGATTTTCCCTCACGTTAAAAAAAATGCATATAATCTGCCTCTGCCCGTCCCTTCGGGGATAAAAAAGTGTGATCATATGTAAGTAGGTATGTATATGGATTTAAATCTTAGGACGGGTCAGGATTTGAACTAGAATTCATTTGCAATAGAATTGTATCGGTAGGTACGATCTGCATAAAAAATATTATATGATGTAAGAACCGGAGTTCGTGTGTTTTTCCTTCTTATGATGTTGTGTCTGTGTCTCCAACTTAATGACTCACCAACTGTAAAAATTATCATGACAAGGTAATGCTGACAAGTAGGTAGGTCCATTACCTACGGGGACCGATACGGTAACTTTTGTTTCATGTTTTACCATATCTAAACATGAAACAATTGAATTATCGCCAGTATATACCGATGACGCTATCAAGTCTACTTTTGAATTTGCCGCCAGCAAAGAATGGGAAAATTTCCAAAATATTGTGGTAGGTCTTTAGGAGTACGTACCTACCTAAGTTACGTCGACTTACTGTAATACGAGATCATAATGATCAGGCTGATCCAGCCTCATCTTCTTTGTCATGATATGAAGTTAGGAACGCGATACCAGTTGCCAACATTATCACCATTTTGATACGCCAGTGTGTACCGACTTCTGATCGTTATTGATTGAGTCTAAATCTTAGAAGGTCTTTCGTCAGTCTAAATTTTAGACTAACGAAAACAATTCAATTCAGCCACCATTCTCACATTAGCAATAATGACTGTTACATAGATATTTAGGTACTCATAATTCTTAATATTGATAGAATTACTAACTTTTCGATTTGCCTTGATCTATAATGATATTAAACAGTACTGTATTACCAACATACTTTTTAACCGACTTCCAAAAAAGGAGGAGGTTCTCAATTCGTCTGTATTTTTTTTCATTTTAAAATATGAGATACTTTTATATTACAGCTTCAAATTCAAATACAACTATCGTTTTTTAGGGTTCCGTACGCAAAGGGTAAAAAATGGGACCCTATTCATGAGACTTTGCCGTCCGACTGTGTGTCTGTCCGTCACGAGGCTGTATCTCATGAACGGTGATAGCTAAAGAGCTGAAATTTTTACATAATATGTATTTCTGTTGCCACTATTACAAACAAGAAATTAATTATTAAGAAAACAAAAAACCAACTCCAAAGTAAAAATACAACTGAAAAGGTAAATACGTTTTGTCGTCCAAAATCCGCCATTTTGGTTTTCTGGAAATTTTATTATATCTGGTGTCACTCACACAATTACTACGAATCGAATGACACCTCGCATGTCCAAATCCGTCAAGCTGTTCAGGCTGTAGGGCGTGACAAAGAAATGGACATTCATATATACATAGTCTCGAAAAACATTACCCTCCTTTCTTCGGCAGTCGGGTAAAAATACTAAAAACAGACAAAACAGTGAGTTTGTGCCGCTTTTCTTGGTTACCTACTAGCGGAGGTCATATTCTGTTATTTAGTGCTCTGTATGTTAACAATTTATATACAAACTAGCTGATGCCCGCAGCTTCGCCTGCGTGAAATTTTATTCCTAGACTGTAAAATATCTCTGTAAACACCAAATTTCAGCCAGATCCGTTCAGCCGTTATAGCGTGAAAGAGTAACAAACATCCACACTCACAAAGTTAGATAGATTTCTGATTAACAAATTCATAATGCATAATAATATGAGCTAAGTAAATTTATTTATCTACTCTGATACTATAATACAAAGATTATAAAATTGAAATCAATACTATTATGACAAACATTACGCACAGGCCAAAAAAAAAGTTTTATTACGATACAGGTCTTGTATGGACACCTGTATCATAATAAAACTTTTTAATCATTACGATACACCATAAACAATCTCCAGCTGAAAAAGAAGTTTGAACCTCTACTTTAAAAAAAAATGTGTCTCCAGAGTAGCGAAAAATCCTAAATCTATGGTCTCCGCAGCCTAAAAAAAAAAGAAACACGCATGCGCAATCGATGTTTGCGCCTTGGCGCCAACATTTTACATTTAAATTAAACAAAGTTTGGTTTTGTTTGTAAAATAAATTAGTTTTTGTGTAAAAACATGTCTTAAAGCGAGGATGGTGGTAATTGTACACCACCAGACATTCTGGAAACTGCGTCAAACATGACCATGAACCTGTTACCGGCGAAATCAAGGAGCAACTATATATCACAACAAAATGAAATCAGGTATTATAGTATGAGAGTAGATAAAGTAGTGTATGACACTGTACATAACTTGGTCTTATAACACTCGTGTGATACTATAAAAAAACTCGCCTACGGCTCGTTTTTTTAAAACACACTCGTGTTATAAGAACCCTCATTATGCAACAGTGTCATAAACTACTATTATTAAATACTTTTCTTAATTCAATGGCTAAAGTACTACTTGATACAACTTCTCTTCTAAGCAATTGACATCGTAACTTAGTTCCTTCTTCAAGTAGTCCCAGCCTACGACGTTTGGACAAACCGAACTACTGTAGGCTTTGCCCTCCTAATACAGATGGTCCAACCAAGACCTGGTAACGTAATAACAATGTAAATTTTATCAGCTGAGCGTTCATGTTCATTGTAATGGCTCTTTTCAGTCCTGTCGAATGTAGTCTACGTAGAGGCCGTTCCCGTATTTTACAAAGACTTAGTGAGTCTGTTTCTTGAGTGAATGCAGTCGGCACTATATGCAGAATAAAGTTCATGCCTTCCATGACCAGTCGCTTAGGACTGCTGACAATCTTTGTCGTAAGGATTGAGCGTAGATGGTAACATGCGGTGTTATTTTATTGACCATTGGATACTGCCTGAAGCGTGGTCTTTCATTTTTTCTGGCTAGCCATCTTAGAATTTTCTTCTTCTTTTCACAAATGTAGTTTTGTCACACAAAATTTGAATAAATTAGCAATAATACTTCCATAAAGCATATTTGGTTAATATTATACCAAAATAGCGCTTTTTAATTTACTTTATGGCTATGTAGTAAAATCATCTGTTTGAAGTTTGAAATAAAACATAAATGAAAACGTCAATTGTATTGAACTTTCACAAATTATGTGTCAAAATAAAAAGTAATTTAAGTATAAAATAAGAGTATTTAAGGAGTATTGATATCAACTCCGGAGAAAATCAGCCCCAAAATAATTTACATTCCCTTTTTAGCTCGATATAGTATAAATTTCAATAAAATACGAAACACGTCTTCTATCAATTATGTTAATAATGCTATATGCCAAATTTTAAGTAGATCGGACCAAGGAATCACGTTGTCCCATACAAACTTTACCCTACTTTTTTATACCTTTGGAGGTGGAATTTGGAAAAATGTTAAAAATACTTTTTTCAAATTGTAACAAACAACGCTCATGCTTAGTTTCATCATCGTACCATTAACCGTTTAAGCAATAATTGATAATAACTTTTGGTCTAGAGATCGAACCGCAAAATTAAGTTTGGTTTGAATTCTATTTACTTTTCCGGGATAAAAAGTACCCAGTGTGGTGCCCAGGCTCTTAAAGAATAATTATACCAAGTTTCATCGTAATCGAACCGGTAGTTTTTGCGTGATGCCTGAACAAACAGACAGACAGACAGACAGACAGACAAAACATTTTTTAATCACATTTTTGGGTTCGGTGTCGATCAAGTAACACCCCCTGCTATTTATTTTTTGATATTTTGAATGTGCAGAATTTTCAGATTCTACAGATTTATTATGAGTATAGATCATAGAGCATAGACGCTGCCATGTTTTAGACACCCTTTATTAAATGCATATAGATGTAACCACAGAAATTAGTTTCTGATAACTGTGGATGAAACAATTTGGTTTCCAGCACATCGCGATTATTTACGTGACTATCACAGTGTGTGGCCATAGAAAGAATATTCGTGGCTGTTCGAAAAGCAGTAGCTAGGTACAATGAACAGCACGAGTGGTATAGTAAGCCGTATTACTTTTGATGGATGACACGATCTGCCCTGATTCTCGATGTCAACAAAGAATTCCATCATTTTTAATAAAAACCATCCCATTTGACATAAAAGTGCAAATCATTGAGTGCACCTGCGATACAATACATTGGATCAACAATTGTAATAGAGTAATTTAATTTAAAATCATTGAGATTAGGTATCTGGTTCACATTCAAGTTATTCTTTATTTGTGTACGTCTTTTACTGTTATACTCGTAGAAAAATAAGCTGTATAACAAAATGTTATGAAACTTTCTTATCGAGCAGGAAAAAGTCGTTCGTAACAAGTTGAGGCCGAAATTTATACCTATTTATAAACTTCCAGTTATGTTGTCAACAATATTTGTAATATACTTTTTAAGTAAGCAAACGTTACGCCTTAGTAAAGTGCGAACCGAGAATATAAAATAGGAACAAAAGAACAGCGAGTAGATCGCCACTTGCAAAGTGCTGGCGACTGAAAAAGCCATCATAAAAAACATATTCCCCACTGAGAATAATGTTCAAAAGTAACTAGTAAGTACAGTCTACCTGAGGGACGCATAAGTACCGTTACAGCAACTATTCTGAGAAGATCATGCGCACCCAACTAAGGCTAAAAATTCCAACCTTTTTTTGCTGTATTCAACAAAATGTTTCATTGCAACGAGTGTAACCAAGGCCAAAATATTGACTGTGAATGTCAGAATGAATATTTATTTCGACAACATCTTAAAATGTTCTATTTCTATTTAATATTTCTTTTCAAGTAAAGTCAAAGGTCAGATCTTGCAGACTGTAATCTACCTAAGCGTTTAGGTACTTATTGAGATGTTTGTTTGAATAAATCCCACACGTTGCCGCCCACTGTTAGGCGAGTTCTGTCGTCGACGAATCCACACTTAAAACCACTTACTGACAAATGACACCAAATATTTGACAGCGTGTAACATAAAAACAAAGGTTCGCCGCTGGGGGCGGTTGGGTGTCAATCTCTAGAACAAATAATCGTCTATTTGACGAACGAATTACGTGACAAATTTAGTTTTGTTGTATGTTCAGATATTTACAATGTTACATCGCCTGGGAGTTTGGGAAATAGAATTACGAGACGGAGAAAAAAAGTATGGGGCGAAATGTGTCGGCGGATGTACGAAGGTAATACCTGGGGTGGCAGATGTTTGCGACCGGTGGTACTTACATAGATTTTTTTGGAATGTGATACGGTGCAATTTGAGGATTTAATTTTCAATTTTGAAATATATTTGAGCATTGATTTTATATTAATTGGTTAGTTTATTTCCGGTTTTATGGATACATCACGTTTTAAGTATTGAATCAATCCGCTTCGGCCGCCTAGGAAACCGGAGTTTGGTAACTGGTTTCCATTAAGGATTTTTTAATACGTCTACGTAAATAAAATATGTAGTCCCTACAAGATGAAAAATTCCTGAGTTCCTGAGTTTGATTGATTCAATACTTAAAACGTGATGTATCCATAAAACCGGAAATAAACTAACCAATTAATATAAAATCAATGCTCAAATATATTTCAAAATTGAAAATTAAATCCTCAAATTGCAACGTATCACATTCTTCTCTTTTAAAAAAGAGAAATGTAACCAGTGTTGGATGCAATCGGGAATAACGCTCTGGACTATTCGACTTCAAAGTGTGGAAGAAAATTTACCGATAAAATTATTTTTGTTTCATGTTTTGCCGTTTCTTAATAGGTATAAAAGACACATGACGTTTCAAGATTATAAAAAATTCCATCCATCCATTCCATTTCTAAACCAGAATAGATATTCTTTAGATAGATTTGTATATACTTGAGGTTATCCTCATCGTGTCAACATTTTAATCTCAATCAACCCTGAACTTTATAGAGTTTTCTGCACTTCACCAATTTATTTCCTCCAACAAAAGATCGATATAGTCAGCCTCTCGTCTGCAGTTTTCGTTGCTGGTTCCACCTCGGTCTCACTGTATAGGGATGGTAGTAAAGTGGAGTGTATGTGTAAAAATTATGTATTATCCTGTATATCTACACCTGCTCTGCTGAAACGCTCGTGGCCCCGCGGACTCAGTGTTCTGTAAACGATCATTGTAGTAAGCAACATTTACTATGGCCGGTTATGGATGGGTGACCATTACAAGCAATTAGTATGCTAACCTTTTCATAATATTTTATTATAAAGTGAAAAAAGACAACTTGGCCCAGACGGGACTTGAACCCGCAACCTTTGCCTAATCCAGAGCAATGCTCTAACCAATTGAGCTACGGGAGCCGTACTGATACAAGTTGAAATTGCTCGCCCGTAGCTCAATTGGTTAGAGCATTGCCCTGGATTAGGCAAAGGTTGCGGGTTCAAGTCCCGTCTGGGCCAAGTTGTCTTTTTTCACTTTATAATAAAATATTATGAAAAAGTTAGCATACTAATTGCTTGAAATATTAAAAATCGATAGATTGAGTCGGAGACATCAAATCAATGTATAAAAATGATTGCAATATCGTTCATTGATATCAGAGTTGCTAAGTAGCTCGATAGATGGCTCTGTGCCATACTCTTAAATGGCGGTTACAATAAGGTGAAGAATTTCAACTTGTATCAGTACGGCTCCCGTAGCTCAATTGGTTAGAGCATTGCCCTGAATTAGGCAAAGGTTGCGGGTTCAAGTCCCGTCTGGGCCAAGTTGTCTTTTTTCACTTTATAATAAAATATTACTTAACCACTTTTTGACATTTATTTGCGAGCGTGTTTGTGCTTCGCAAGGCACGTTAAGAGGGTTAACGCACAAATACATGATTTCACGCGTTTGAAACGTTTGTTTCTGAAGAAACTACCAATGTTTAGTAAGTATGATTAATGTGTAAGAGTAATATATTTCCTGGTCTAAAAATTGTTCTAATCAAAATAAACGTGGCATAACTAGGTTTTTATTAAAAACAGTGTTTACACACCTCGTTTGAAGAAATTCTACGAAACAAGGCATCTTTGCCAATCGGGTGGTATAAAATTAATTGATGTACACAGAAATTAAAGCTGCTATAAGTATCTTCGTATTGTCTTCTTTAAAGCCGCCTAAGAAAATTATACCGAAATATATTTCTTATCACCAAAACATGACAAATAAAGTTTCCAAAAAACGTCGTACTTTGATGCACTTCATCACGATTTTTGGTACACTTCTAGTTTACAAAATGGTGATCTTTTTACATTTACAGACTGATCATGATATCACCAATTGAATACATCAGTAATATTCTAGAAACCTCTTTAAACATATCTATAATAACGTAATAAAAAGAGTCCTCAAACTCGATGCACGGGCCGCGAGAAATTAGTACCGGCCGAGGCCTTCCAGAGAGAGGAGGTATCACTTTATTTCCCGCGTTCCCAGTCAGGTATTATCGTAATATTCGAATACTTTGAGTGTGCTCAACGCCACTTGATACTTTTTCAATTTTGTCCGCGCTGGGTGATAAACCTTCTTAAGCCGTAGGTACTGATTGCAAGTAAAATGGCAGTCGTTAAGCCAAGTTGAAAGACTTTTTATTTGTTTAACGTGAGGGAAAATCCTCATGGATGTTATGCCGGACTCCTACCGAATAAAAAGGGGTTGGGAGCCCCGGGGAAGCCCTCGGAAGGATGTCCCAGGACAGTTGAAAGCCTTTGGGCGGCTTGAAAAATTTCACTGCGCCTGTCAATATCACCATGGCAATACGGCTCATCACCTATTACGTAGGCCAATTTCTAAAAAAGGTGATATAGGCGTAGGACCGTGTGTTATGGCGTACTTTGGGTGAGGCCTAGGTACTTCTGGACTGCCACGGGCTGATTTGATTGATTAATATGCCTCTGCCTACTCCTTCGGGGATGAAAGGCGTGATCATAATGTAACGTAATTTACATTTGCCTCTTGTATGTATCTTAAGTAACATAAAAAAACAAAAAAAAATCTTCCGATTGTAAAATTACCTAACACTTAAATTGAAGACATTTGAAGAATGTAACTACTTACTTGCAATACATTATTTTCCAGAGCATATGATTAGAGAGTACTAGGCCAGTGGCCCAGCAATCATGACAATGACATGTCGCGAACCGTGAGACGAAACAATGACGCGGTTTCGTGGGAACACAGTGATTACCCACCCTCGAGTAGCGGGTTCGAGACCCGGGTCACGCCGCGGAACGGTGCGGAGGGGTGCGGAACCAACGCATATCCGGATTCCATATTTTTGTGTATTAATTGTGTTTTTAATTTCGTAGACGTTTGATTTTTATTGTTTTATTATCGATTATATATTATCGATTACATTATCGATTATATACACTCGAGAGCAATGAATCCGGGTCACTTAAAGAATCCTAAAAATCTCGGAAACTAAAAATGCTAGGTTAATGCAATAAATTGTATTTAATAGACAATGTAATACTCCTTAAATGAAGGTATTAAAACTTCTTAGTTATTGTAAAGTTATATCATAAAAAAATCAAATTTGAAAAAGGGCCACTTTCGAAGATGGAACTACGAAATTACAGCATTTGGTGTTGCTTTTGTTTGTAATCTGTCATTTATGTGGGTACATAAACCATGTTGATAGTGCTCTATATTCATTAATCAAGCTGAAATTATGTCGCTTACGCCTGAAGAATGCACCAGAATACTTACAATGCTGGAAACCGGCCGGAGTCAGCGCGATACAGCCAGGACTGTCGGTGTGTCGCTGTCAACAGTACAAAGAGTTCTCCGACGTTACGAAGAAACTGGTTCTAACCTACGCAGACCAGGAACGGGCAGAACCAGGTGTACCACAGCACGAGAAGACCGATACTTGGTGAACACCATGCTTCGAAATCGCTTTCTCACAGGAACTGAACTCACCAATCAGTTTCGACGCCTCGGAGGAAGTAACCCAAGTGCATGGACAGTAAGACGTCGGCTTGCTGAATCTAACTTAAAACCCCTTAGACCTGCAAACGGCCCTAAACTGGAGCGTGGGCATCGTATTTCGAGACTAAGGTATGCCCAGAGCCACGTAAATTGGAGTATTGAAGATTGGTCAAAAGTTATGTTCTCCGACGAATCAAAATTTATGCTCTACAAGCACGATGGAAGACACAGAGTGTATCGAAGACCAGGGGAAAGATTCAAGCAAGCATGCATCGAAGAAAAAGTAGCCTACGGTGGTGGGTCTGTACTTGTGTGGGCCGGAATTTCTTCTGAAAGTCGCACAGAGCTGGTGATCATAGAAAACGGCTCTTTAACTAGCGTAAGATATGTGGAAGAAATCCTCAATGATCACGTTGGTCCATTTATGGTCAATTTAGGTGAGGATGCTATATTTATGCATGACAATGCCCGACCTCATACAGGTAGGATTGTGAATGACTACCTTCAAGAGATGAACATTACTCGTATGGAGTGGCCAGCGCGCAGCCCGGATATCAACCCGATCGAGCATGCTTGGGACGAGCTAGGCAGATGCGTAAAACAACGAAACCCTCCCCCAATCACGCTTCGTGAGCTCAAAATTGCTCTCACAGAGGAATGGGAGAATATTCCCCAAAATCGTATAAGGAACTTGGTGTACAGCATGCCAAACCGCGTAAACGCAGTAATGGAAGCACGAGGAGGCAATACGAAGTATTAAAATTCAAGAAAATCGTAATAAAGTTCAAAAATTTCATGTTTCCTATTTTTGTTTTAAGGAGAGATCAGCAGTTTTTTCTTTATGTAATTTTGTGTTAATAAAATGTATGGTGACTCATATTTTTTTTACTTTCATTTAAGGAGTATTACATTGTCTATTAAATACAATTTATTGCATTAACCTATCATTTTTAGTTTCCGAGATTTTTAACATTCTTTAAGTGACCCGGATTCATTGCTCTCGAGTGTATTAGTGGACTATGGCGGTAGCCAGTGAGGCCACCAGTTATGTTTTGTATATTTCGTTTGTGTATTCTGGTTATATGTTTAAAAATAATTTCTATCTCCCAATAAAGGATGTTCGTGGTGCTCCTCTTTTTCAATAGTAGGTACTATAACTATGAATCTTCTTTCACTTGTTTCACATTTTCTAAGAAAGAAATCGGATTTATTTATCTATCCAAGATTTAAGTAATCTTGGATAGATAATTTTTCCTTTAATTAATTTCGATGCCCGTTTCTTGTGCTAAGGCTTTACTGAATTTGAATTTGGTCTAATTTTATAATCTTGATAATTGCTGTAGACCCTAAGTTCACAGGACTCTCAGCTATAAGACTGGAGGTGGTCATATTTTACTTGTCATTGATATTTTCTCTTAATATCTTACTTCAATGAAGATATCGCCAATTACAGCCCAGCTAGGTTATATAGGTATTCCTGGGGTCATTTTTCCGAGGGCTTACCCGGGGCTCCCCACCGTAGGCGTTAGGTGGAGAAAGTGTGGTTTTTAGTCAGTAGGAGTCCGGCATAGCATCCACGTAGGATTTTCCTCACGTTAAAAAAGGTATATCGGTACGGCAAAGTACTGTTACTGAAAGTTTTTAATCAATCAAATTCGCCAATGGCAGACGACTGCTGAAGCTAGGCCTCTCCTAATGGTCTACTTACACACATATTATCTGGACACAACTGCCAACCCCTCCGGGCAAATAGGTTCTTTAACTTACTAATTGCTAACTATACGAGCAAATAAGCGAGTCCTACATAACTCAGTACTTATTTTTATCTGGAAGAGGAAGGAAAAAATAAAGTATTGGCAAGTCAATTACGTCAGATATGAAGGTCAAGGTTACTACAGTATTGAAGGTTAATAAAGAATTGACAAAGTTCATTACATTTTTACATCTGTGTTTCCTGTTTCTCTTTAAAGTAGGTGATTTGTTTGTTTTTCACTGTAGTGGTATTTGAAATCATATTTTTTTTCTCATAAGTATAATATGGTATATTATTGTGATTAGATACTTGTGGGTATGGGCTTATGGGCAACTAGAACCTAAAATATCTGATCCATGGGCGAGTTTACTACTTTAAAAGTTGATGTAGGTTTTGTATTAAAATATGAACCTATAAACAAAAATCAAATTACTTTTAAAGTCCTATAGCACACAAACACACACACACACACACACACACATAAGTTCTCTTCCTAAAACTGGTTTTAGTACGAAAAAGTATGGAGGAACTGTACAATGACATTATGTCTTAGATCTTTGTCTAACATGCCATTTCAAAATTTAAATCTAAGTACCTAGTAGTTTATAATTTATTGCATTCTTAAAATTCGTTTTTGATTTATCAGCATTTATTTAGAAACGTGTATATTTCATATTGCCAGGGTAAAAAAGGTTTACATTACAGATTAGTTTTGTAAAAAAAAATCCTAATATTTTTAAGCTATTGCATAGCTTCTATCGCGGGCCTTGCGTGGAGACCGAATTCAGAAATTGTGTCACGAAAACGAGTCACACTCTCGGCTACCTTCGGCCACGTTCGTGTATCTCGTCTCGCACTTCATAAATTTTTTGTTTACGTCAATTATGAACTCTGCAGTCGTTATTTATTATTATATTGTGTCAAATAATCCAAAAATTGATGCTTGTACCCAGAATCGATCTTGCGCCTTCTGCGTACCGATCCGCGTCTTAACCACTCGACCAAAGTTGAATTACGAGTGCTGGTCGAATTTAGAGTTCATAATGTGAAATGACAATTTCGATGCTGTCAATTACATTAGTTGCTGTCAATTTACTTCGTCTAAATAAAAATTCGACTATAGGTGTATAGGTATTCATCATCTATGTACAACAGTGAACTGTACTCGTATAATTTGTGTAAAAAGTGTTTTAAATATGAATAAACAAAGTGCAGTTATTAATGAAGAAAGTCACGAAAAATAGTGAAAGAAAATGAGTGAGTACCATGGAGCAAATATAAGAGGTGAGTACTCTATAAGTATACATACATTTTATTATTATTATCACCAATGCAGTATTATTTTTTGTTTTGTTAATTTATATATAATACTGCTATAAAGATAACCAAACCCGGGAGTACGTTCCCATGGGAAGCGGGAAGAAAATTTCACGCTGACGTAGCCGCGAGCGCCATCTATCTCATACCTATGTACTTTAAACGTGTCATAAAAGTCACAACAATACCATACATGCATATTTCAAAGAATGTCTATTATAACCATAAAATTTGTAAAAATAGTTTTTAAGAAGAAACCTATTGTTTTATCTTTTAACTAGCTGACCCTCGCAACTTTGTTTACGTCACACAAGGTCTATGAAATTAGAGGTATTTATTAATCATACTCATCAAGTAGCGTGTGAATCTGCCCTGTTTGCTTAATCAAAATAGAGCTTAATGGTTAAAGCTATTCCTCAGTATAGAATTTTCCTCAGTATAAACAATTTACATACAAACACCGGCGTGTTAGAATTTTATTACATGTATCAATGTAGTAGACGTAACGTGTATAAAATGACATCAATCAAATGTCATCAATATTCTGAAAAAGAAATTAAAAATAGAGTTCACAAACTCTTTTGAAAATACGTACTGTACCTACCTTAGAGGATCGTTATGAAGATAACAGGATAGTTAACAACCATCCATAGAAAATAGATGGTATAATGCTGAATACCGCAAAGAACAATCGGCGCGGCATAGAATGGGGCCTATACTGATATCCTGGAGGATTTAAATGATGCCGATGTCCTGTGCCTGCTGAGGCACACACACGCCGTCATGCATGTCTGCAGGACAACGTGCAGGACGACGAGCAGGATGAGGCAGCGAATGGCTGGACTGAAATTAAAATCGACAAACGCAAGAGATGTGGTGGAGGCACTAATTCACGTACCTCGGGAGTGTCGTGTCAGAAACTGATGGGATAGAAGAGTACCTTACATCATTGCGAGTCTCGCCAAGGCCAGAACAACCTTTACACAGCCGCGCCCCGTGGGCAGTTGCGAAAATGGACACGAAGAGTGAAACTCAAAACAAAGTAAACGTTAAAACTGTACTGCTAACTGCTATACGGATGCGAGACATAGAAGGTCACTAAAGACATTTCGCACCAGCTACCAGCTATAAGTCTTCGTCAAACGCTGCCTCCAATGAATCCTCGGTACATACGGGCCCGAGAACATCACGAACGTAAGACTATTGGAACGCTGCAGTGAGACCAACAGATCAAACGTCGGAAGTGTAGCTGCTGCGCTAGATTGGACACACGCTGCAAAGGGACCACGATCACATCATACCAAGGCAAGTCTTACTGAAACTACTGGTAGGGTTTCAAAAACTGTTCGATAGTAAGTAGGTACATTAATTGATAGTGGCTATAGGCTACATAACATAATGCTAAGATTCCTGCCTTTTGGCCTTTTGGACTTTAGTCCAAAAGTCCAAAAGACACGAAGAGTGAAACTCAAAACAAAGTAAACGTTAAAACTGTACTGCTAACTGCTATACGGATGCGAGACATGGAAGGTCACTAAAGACATTTCGCACCAGCTACCAGCTATAAGTCTTCGTCAAACGCTGCCTCCAATGGATCCTCGGTACATACGGGCCCGAGAACATCACGAACGTAAGACTATTGGAACGCTGCAGTGAGACCCCTATCCACCAACAGATCAAACGTCGGAAGTGTAGCTGCTGCGCTAGATTGGACACACGCTGCAAAGGGACCACGATCACATCATACCAAGGCAAGTCTTACTGAAACTACTGGTAGGGTTTCAAAAACTGTTCGATAGTAAGTAGGTACATTAATTGATAGTGGCTATAGGCTACATAACATAATGCTAAGATTCCTGCCTTTGGCCTTTTGGACTTTAGTCCAAAAGTCCAAAAGTCCAAAAGTCCAAAAGTCCAAAAGTCCAAAAGTCCAAAAGTCCAAAAGTCCAAAAGTCCAAAAGTCCAAAAGTCCAAAAGTCCAAAAGTCCAAAAGTCCAAAAGTCCAAAAGTCCAAAAGTCCAAAAGTCCAAAAGTCCAAAAGTCCAAAAGTCCAAAAGTCCAAAAGTCCAAAAGTCCAAAAGTCCAAAAGTCCAAAAGTCCAAAAGTCCAAAAGTCCAAAAGTCCAAAAGTCAAAAAGTCCAAAAGTTCAAAAGTCCAAAAGTCCAAAAGTCCAAAAGTCCAAAAGTCCAATAGTACAAAAGTCCAAAAGGCCAAATGGCCAAAAGTCCAAAAGTCCAAAAGTCCAAAAGGCCAATAGGCCAAAAGTCCAAAAGCCCAAATGTCCACAGTCAAGTAGGTACTTGGTACTTTACTTTGTTGAACATAGGCCTTAAAATCTTACTTCTTACTAATATTATAAATGCGAATGTTTGTGAGTGTGGATGTTTGTTACTCTTTCACGCTCAAACCGCTGAACGGATCGGGCTGAAATTTGGTAACAGAGATACATTATAGTCTGGAATAACACATAGGCTACCTTTTATCCCGGGAATAACTTCCCGCGGTAACAAATTTTACGCGGGCGAAGCTGCGGGCATCAGCTAGTATTCTTATATAGAAATAATTATACTAGCATAGTCGGTAAAAAATGCTATGTAATAGCTTTACCGCGGCAGTCCCCGAGTGCCACACGTCTTTTTTTTTTACTAGTATTTTTTATTTTTAGTACCTATAATATACTAAAAATAAAAAATACTAAAAATAAAAATACTAAAAATGTTTAAAAAGAAACTTTGCTCTGAAGACTAAGGTATCAAGCGATCGAATCATATAAAAAAGTCAATAGTGTTCAGGAAACTGGCATTTTAATCAATTACTGTCAACACGCAAGGGGTGAGGTGGGATTTAATCAAATCCCTCCGAGTAGTTGATAGAATTTGGGCACTTTTCCCCTCCCTAGGGAACTAACCAACTACCAACATAATCTTGACGAAAAACGCCCAGATGTTTAGCGACATTAATTTAAACACTGTTTTCGCTTAATGCCATGCGTGGGGTGTGGATTAATACGTACTTAATAAACTATTTTTTAAATGGGTGGTCCTTCGGTATTTTGGTAATAAAATCAAGTTTTAAAAACCTTTGTTTCGTAGTTTGAATATGAATTTGTTAAATAGCACTTAACAGATGGACCGACGACCTGAAAAGGGTATCAGGGACTGACTGGATGTAGAAGCGGAGGACCGTGAATTGTGGCGAAATTTGGGAGAGTACTACATCCAGTAGTAGACTGCCATAGGCTGGTTGATAGAAATAGCACTTGATTTAGCAGTTTCATTGATCATTTATCTAAATAACCGCAATACAATTTTTTATATACCTATAAGTAATATACTACTAAGGAGGCAGATAAAAGTGGTAGCCATCCTACTACTAGCAACATTAACATGATATCTACTGTAGTACAAAATACTCATAAAATGGTCACCTATTTCAGAACGCAGTGATTGCTTACAGCACACTGAGATAGAGGGACTATGACAGCTTCAAAACAACAAATGAAACGCTCGTGGCCCCGCGGACTCAGTGTTCTGTAAACGATCACTGCAGTAAGCAACTTTCACTATGGCCGGTCCATGGATGGGTGACCATCCATGTGATCACTTTGTGACCTTTATTTGAGCGTTTCCGTGCTTCGGAAGGCACGTTAAGCCGTTGGTCCCGGTTGACAGTAAAATGGCAGTCGTTAAGCCAAGCTGAAGGCTTTATTTCAACAGCAGGCAGTCACAACCTGCGCCTGTCCATTTAAACACGGCAATACGGCTCACAACGTATTACGTGGGACAAATTATAAAAAGGTGAAATGTGGGTATATAATATGCCTCTGCCTACCCCTTCGGGGATAAAGGCGTGATGATGAACCAAAACAACAGACAGGGCCGGCAGCGCGAGTGTAGCGCCTCCAGTGTTGTAAGCGTCCATACAACTACTGCGGTGACCACCAGTACCTACATCTGGTGGGCCGTATGTTTGTCTGCCACCTCAGTGGTATAAAAAAAACTTCAAACTTAATAAGAAAAAATAATTTAGTTAGATTACATTATCATACATACACGTTTACTTAACTAAAATTTAATTCCTCGATATAAACATATAAACACGTTTTTTTACGTAAGAAGTAGGCAGAGACATGCTACATTGCAAAAATACTAAAAATAAAAAAAACAATTTGTCAATGTGTAAGTAGTTAAATATCAAATCATCACCCGTCGAGTTGTCAAAAAACTTTTATATTTTGATAGATAACTAGGTAATTCAATTCCATAATAAAATCTTTTTGAAAAGTAAACATATAAAAGTTACTAAAATTTTCTTTCAAAAATTACAAAAATATGAATGAATTCTAAAATCTTGTTTTAGTGCTAAGTAATTTTAACCAATATTGGTGTGAAACAGTACCAAACATTGATAGAAGTTATTCACTATGTCTATATAAAAAAAACAATTTCAGTACCAACCTAATAAGGCGAATAATTCTAACTACTTTAGCATTGAGTCTATACCAAAAAGAAACCAGTCAAATCGAATGACCAATAAACCAAATCATTCAATTTAGAACTACATCACCATATAATTTGGTGGTGTTATATTTAAAACTTTATCTTTGTACTATTGAATACCACCTCTGGAGTTGTCATCCTACTTACTACTAATATTGTAAATGTGAATGTTTGTTACGCTCTAACTGCTGAACGGATTTGGATGAAATTTGATTAGAGGCATAGATTATTGTCTAGGATAACGTAATTATGAGCTACTACTACTTATTATCTCCGGAAAATATTCCCACGGGAAGCGGGAATGGGAACCGACTTCCACGCGAGCGAAGCCGCGAGTATCAGATAGTAGTCCATAATATACCACGGTGATCGTTTTTCATCAACTGGTATGCTAGTTTGCCACCTTAGTAGTTAAAATCAATAGGTACGTACTGATTTGTTGTTGAACCCTAAAATAACCATACCAAATTTCTACCATTAGGCAGGTCCTAACACGCAGAGGAGAATAACATTGACCTACGGAATTTGGTCATACTTTTGAATGCCTACCTCTGTTATCGTTTAATATAGGTATTAGAGATAGTTTTGATAATCCCACTAAAGTGCTTCATTTTCTCTCATAGTATACTACCAAAGTTGATGTTACAAACATATTATAGGCAACGGTGACCCCTTTCCATTAGGGAGGCAGGATGATTCTTTGCCACCTTAGTAGTATAAAATTCTAACTTTGCCCCACAGCGTCGCCTAAGAACCAAGTAGAACACATTTGATCACAATAAAAATAATTAAAGAAGAAAAAAAAAGTATTTTTATAAATAAATAAATAAATATTTGTGGACATTTTCACACAACATCATCTAGCCCAAATTAAGCTAATATAAGCTTGTGCTATGGGATCTAGACGACTGATTTACATACTTATATATTTCTAAATACATGCATATTATACATAGTAAACACCCAAACTCCGAAACAAACATTTGTGGATCACACAAATATTTAACCCGACCCGGGAATCGAACCCGGGACCACAGCGCGGCAGGCGGTTACACTACCGAATGCGCCACAGAGGCAGAGAGTTATATATTAAGTGATGTTTATTCCATCGAACCCATACATTAATTAATTGTATGGAAATTTGGCATGTTTCTTTGACATTCCGCTCCCTTGCATAGGTAGCATGATGATGTGATGACATACTCTGTGTTAAAAAAAATAAAAAAGAAGTATTTTCATAAAATAATCAAGGATATTTATTCCAAAGAACCCATACATTAATTAATTGGATACAAATTTGGCATGTTTCTTTGACATTCAATATTACTGCTCCGCTCCCTTGGATAGGTAGCATGATGATGTGATGACATACTCTGTGTTACTTCAGAATAATTTGACTTACTAATTGCAAAATAATTTGAAAAATTTGATCTGTAGTTTTTAACTCACAAACAAGCAAATCCAGTTCCCATAGATAAAAGTAGACTAAAATACCTTGAAGTATTTATCAATACTCTAAGCTATACGTACTCTTCACACCTATAATTTTCTCTATTTCAAAAATCATGTTAATCCATTACTGTTTGTAGATTTGAAAGAAAACAAACAAACAAATAAACAGTTTCACTTTCCTATTCATATTATTATGTATGGATATAGATTATTATTATATCTATTGTCTATGAAGTGTTTATTGACAATGGTCAATGACCTCGAAATAAAAAGTGTTCCATTATACCCAACAAGTATTGTCAGGGTACAAAAGAACAGTTTTGGTCCCTTGATCCATTCAAAAAGTGGTAATCTTACCCAAATACAACAAAAAGTTTGTTTGTTTCTTACTATTCACGTGTAAATTGCTGAACCAGATCTGATGAATCGTAACAGAGGTATTGTTACGATTCATCAGATCTGGTTCAGCAATTTACACGTTATTGAAAATATCATGTCATGGTTAGGGTTATAAATCATTTTTTCGTAAAGGAAACTGCGTCTAGCAAGTTGGTCAAAAAGTTGCATTTTGAGTCAACGCGTTGATGTCTTCTGTAAGAAGCTAATATTGTTTTTGATGTAGGTAGGTTATAAAATTAATGTTGTTACTTGTAAACAAATAGTCACGTCACATAGCTGGGGAATCCTTTTCTAAACAATATATGTATATGTAAGCTGTATCACAAAGTGATAAGATAGCTGTGATTTAGGTACCTATCCCTAAAAAAATTACACTTTCGCAAAAAGATACATTGCGTAAAGAAGGAAAACTCGAAATGAAACCCGGTTGTCAGTCAAATGACAATCGTTCAGCCAAGTTAAAGGCCTTCGGGGTGGCTTTAAAAATTTCAATTAAGGGTCGCGGCGACCTGTGCCTGTCTATATCAACATGGCATAGGCTGACCACCTATTACGTGGGACATAAAACTTTAAGGTGAAATGTGGGCGCGCACTATGCCTCTGCCTACCCCGTCGGGGATAAAGGCGTGACTATATGCATGTATGTAAAAATTGACTATTCGTGTTTTCTTTTCTAAAATTACTGACTAATAAAAGAACTATGGGCTTTGAACATCATTTCGTGTATGATTCATAATCTGCCTTTAGAAATAGTTACCCATTCAAATAGGTTCTATATAGTTTTTCAATGAACGAAATGCCTTATCTAAAACACCGTATTTTTTGAGTTTCACCGTCGCGTATAAAGTATTTTCGAAATTTTAATTCCTTTTTTAATTAGGTCTAATGACGGGTAACCGAGAGCTTATGTATGAAATTATAAATACGATTTAAGCGTAAATTACGCTACTCAAAACTCAAAAGTACGCTGTTATTCGTGTTGTGTGGGGATAATGAGTGAAAACACCATTTGTTGATCAATAACGTATTATTTAATCGTAATTCTTTCTTAAAACTATATGTACAATTGTAATTACTGATTATATGTATATGTACATATTACATATATGTACAATAAATTACAAAGTATGCCTCTGAGCGTTATGTTCTTTTAGAACGAAAAACCCACTTTGAACCAAAGGCCCAAGTGAATAATTTGCTAAGGAGGACATATTTTACTTAGGTATCTAACGACTTCTATAACAAAAACTTACATTAACACATAATATACACAAAACTCAGAAAAATTATTAAAATTAAAAAAAAACACATTAAAAATCATTTAACTCTGTGTTTCACAAGTAAAGGAAAGGTATAAAAAAAACTTAAAGTCGAAATCCAAAATTGAAAGGGTTGCAATCAAAGGACTGGTACTTTCCATGGACCACCTAAGGATTTTATAAATTAGTTATTTTAGAACGTATTCAGTTACTCAGTAACAGTATCGAGCCCGGCTAATGTCCAACAAATATCAGTAGGTGTTTGTAGAACGCGTTATAAAAATTTCCCGATTGTTTTGATACTCCAATGCTTGACACTAGATCATATTCTACTGAACTACAAGACTGCCACAATAAGCTGATATCTAACAAATCGAATATTAAAACATTTCAGAATTGCACATCCCTAATGAGTATCGGAACATTTAGCTTAGCTTGCCGGCAACCCCCACATGTCTTTCTTTCTAGAAACGCAGTGGTCTGGAATTATGCTCGATATTTTTTAAATATCGTTCAAATTTTTATAATAAATAATATTTTTAAATAAGTATTGCCTTGCTTATATAATCCCGTTTATAATAAAGCTGTGAATGGACTTTTTCAATCAAAGAAACTTTGATATTTTTTAAGTTCTTTTCGGACTGATGTCAAAAAAGAATGCAAAAGAGAGACGTTTCAAGTACGCCTGGAACGAAAAAACCATAATTTTTATTATGGCACTTCTTAGAATACCAACAAGGTGGTCCATTCACAGCAATGGTGGTCCAAAGAAAGTAACAGATCTATAAATAGTATTGTAATATTTTGATAAAAACTGCTCAATTTTGAATTGAATTAAAAACAGAAAAGTATTTAATTATGAGTGAATTATATTAAGTTTGAGTTTAACTCTATGACTTTATAGTCAATATCCGATGATTGCATTTAATAAAAAAAGAAAGAAAGAATTTATATGATGTCTTATCACAGCTGCTGCCCTTGCAAATCTTAATAAATTGGTGATGGTTTAATCTATGGCTGGTGATACCTCGCTACTAACCCACAATGCTCATTTTATTCTGAGCAAAGTGTACAATAACATATGAAAATCTGTCCTAGATAATATGTTACTCAATTCTAAAAATTATAGAATTCGATCCTGTAGATCATAAATTAGCGCGTTTAATTGTCTGACGATATATCTATAAATTGAACTCTTTCAGAGACACCACAGTGTGACCCAGACACAGAACAAATCAATTACCAAGATCAAAAAATCAATATTGCACAACACAAGATAGCCGCTGTGAGAATTCATGCTGTACTTTATCTCACATTTTATTTTAGTACCCACATGAATTAGTTATTTATCTTTACCTTTTAATACAGGTAATCTCGTTTAACAAATAGGACAACACGCGGTAACCGCGTTTGCAGTTTTATCCAGTAATTTAAGCTGACGTTTCTCGCCATACTTCCAAACATCATTATAACTTTGGTTTTATCAAAACTGAGTTTGATTCTGATTTGTACTATGTTTGAAAGAATTGCGGAAAGAGTCAGCTTAACATTACGTTTACAAATCATTAGTAATCATAGCTTTTCAACGTTACTCCTCACTACATTGTCTTGAAATTGAATGTCATTGGACATTTCACAACTATACAATATTTATAGACTTAAATCACTAAAATGTACAAATAGTAATGGCTTACAAAATCAGTTCTGATCAACATTATTACTTTGAACACTGCCGTCGGCGGCAGTACAACACTTAGAAGCACTCACAATGCTATAACAAATATAGTTCACGTGAAAACATTAACAATTAAATATCACTGAGTCTTTTCCGCTAACAGTCGATTAACAATAAAATTGCAATGTACTGCGGGAGCGGAGGCTCAACGCGCGAGGCCCTCGTGTTTCAAAGTGGCGCGACGTATCGCACACTCAAGGCGATTCTAAAATGAGCGACATTGGGCGCTCGCTAAATGCCCTAACGTACCAATATTATATTGGTCACTCTTGTCATTAGCGGTATTTTTATCACTCACGTATATACAAATAAAGGAACTAAGGCAGAAAACTTAAAAACTAAAAGATATCACTGAGTCATTTCTCTCACTCAATTAGCATTGTCACTAGGGTTAAAAGACGCGGTTCGCGGGATACTCGGCGGCTGATCGCGGGATGTTGCACGCGAACGGCGATTCTCAGATGTGCGACATAGGGCGCGCCGCCCGCCACGTACCGTCCTTATGTTACTTTGAACACACTGCCGTCGGCGGCAGAACAACACTTTGGAATCGTTCACAGGCATAAAACACAAATAAAGAAACTTAGGTAGAAACATTAACAACTAAGGAATATCACGAAGTCTTTTTCACTAACAGTCTATTTACATTAGCATAGTCTTTAGGGACAGGAAGCGCGGTGACCATCGACGGCTCATAGCGGCGGGATGTCAATGTCGCACGCGAACGGCGATTCTCAGATAAGCGACATGGGGCGCTCGCTGACCGCCGCGTACCGCTGGTCTTCAGGTAAATGGTACATGTTAATTATTTGCGATAAGTCTTGATGATGATTTCCATACTCGCTCTTCATGGCCATTTGTTCGTGTCTGTGTGCGTGTGCGTGCGCCACGAATTCACGCTTCATCTGTGCTCCTGATTCGTGCCCGTATTCACGTTTCATGCCCGGTGGCCCCGGCGATACCGGCTCTGACTTAGCCGACGAGTCGCTAGGAGAGTGGGACGTGCACGAAGCGGGCGGCAGTGCGTAACCTCCGGGAGAGCCCGGCCCGAGTCCGTATCCGGAAGGTGGCGAGGGCTGTGGCATGTAAGGTGATCCCTGACCTCCAGCGTAATATCCGCCACCGTAGGCGCTTTGCTGCATTTGTGATACGTCGTAACGTGGATATCCATAAGACTGTGGTTGATGGTATGCACTGGGGTCGGGCATCATGTAGCCGTTGGGCATGTATCCATTGGTCGTTAGCTGATACACGTCGCGCGACTGCTGTGACGCCGGTGCCGAGGAGCGCTGACCGTCGCCCCCACCCATCAATGCTCCTCCGCTGAGAGGATATTTCTCTTGCTTTTTTGCCAGAGTCTTTGTCTTCCTCCTCGGCCGATATTTGTAATCTGGGTGTTCTTTCATGTGGACAGCACGTAGACGTTTCGCCTCATCGATGAAAGGTCTCTTTTCAGCCTCCGAGAGATCCTTCCACTGAGCACCGAGACGTTTTGAAATCTCGGAGTTGTGCATTTTAGGATTATCCGATGCCATCTTCCTGCGCTGTCCTCGCGACCACACCATGAAGGCGTTCATGGGGCGCTTGACGCGCTCGGCGTTGGACACTTTGCTGGTGTTGTTGTTGTTGTGAGTGGGCGTCTGCTGGTGCAGCTGCTGCGCGGGCGGCGCGTGATGCTGTGCCAGCTGCTGGTGGTGCTGGTGCTGCAGCGCCTGGTGCTGCGCGAGTGGCTGGTGCTGTGCGAGGGGCTGGTGCTGCGCCAGCGGCTGCTGCTGTGGCAGCGCCATCATGCCGCCGAGCGCGCCCAGGGCTCCGTACCCGTGTTGAAGCGAGTGGTGCTGCGGCACGGTGGCGTGCAGGCTGCCTTTGAGATCGGCCTCCATCGTTAGCATTTCTTCCTCTTGTGGAGAGTACAGCTTGCTGTTTTTGTTTAACACAGAACACAAACAGAAAATGTCCGACGTGACACGGTATCACACGAGATCGCGAAGGCGAACACGCGCTGCGTACTGAACGACCGTACAGCACGGAGGCTGCGTGCGACTGTGCGTTGTGTGAAGACAGGCGAAGGCAGCGGGGCCGCCGTGCGCGCTGTCACCCCCTCCCCCCGCCGCTCTGCCGCGAGCCGGCCCCGCCCCCCGGCCTCCGCCAATAGGAAGGCGCACCTCGGCCGCACCCTCCCCTCGCCGCGCGCCTCCACCCGCGCGCCCTGCATTTTTAATCGCGTGGCGAGCGAGCTGAGCGTACGCCTCGCCGACGCGCCGCCTCATGTAAATATCAATTTTGTTTGCCGACGGTAAACTGCATCCTCGGCCTTAGTCGTTGTAAACCAAACATTAGACATTACCTACCTGCTAGACTTACACTTTTCTACTTGATACAACGTTACCTACTTATTTTACATACACGACACTAATACACCTAGTAGGTACCTACTAACTTTAGAATATGTAGTGTGTCTAACTATTAGTAGGTAGATAAAAACAATATAGGTACCTATTATAAATAATATCTACAAATGACAAATAATCACAGAAGCATTGTTGGTTATCTTCACATACCTAAGTACTATATTTCGTCGACTAGACACAAAATATGTTTCTCAATAGTCACACACAGACGGTATTGTAGTTTGTTCAGCTGTTGTGTAAGTTCAAGGCCCGGCCGTGTGACAATGTTACCACGATCTACACTAGGTATACGTAGGTACCTACTTATCTACTGAATGAGAAAGAAACGTGTTGCTTTAAACGTACACGACAATATAGACATTTTGAACATCCTTTAGGTATTACCTAAACACCAACCTGCCTACTAATTTATCACTTTATAAGGTTTACGAGGTATTTTAAATTTATAGCGCTCGCGACCTCGTAGCCTCGCATCATGTTCTGTAAAACGATCACTAGATTAAGCATCTTACGCTCCTGAGATGGGTGACTGTGGCATTTAATTTCGTTACACATTGGTGCCATTTGCAGTAACATGGTGTTTTTTTAAGCCAAGGCCATATAGATGTGTTGAAAAACTCATGTAGTTTTAACTACAGCCTGTTCTTCTTCATTTCAACATGTCAAGAGGGTCGGCAGCGCGAGAGTAACACTTCTAGTGTTGCAAGCATCAAGAGGTTACAGTGATAACTATAGATTAGGATGACTTGTATGATTGTTAGTTTTATCACCTTAGTATTATATACCTAGATAAACCAGCGGACGTCACGCGGCTTCACCTGCGTAGTTCCCGTTCCCGTGGGAATACGGGAATAAAATATAGCCTATGTACACCGCAAAGAGTGTAGCTTCCCATCAATGTAAGAATTTTTCAAATCGGTCCAGTAGTTCCGGAGCCTATTCGATGCAAACAAACAATCAAATCTTTCTTCTTTATAATATTAGTATAGATAACATAGGCATAATTTTTTTTAAAATATGTTTTATTTGGATGAACACTTATCTACTTATGCAAGTTGTAGTAGGACGAGACCTAATAGGTACCTACCATAGTATGTATGTTATATGGATAGGTTATTTCAATACTTACCTACCTAAAGCTGTTTGATCAGATGTCGGCTGCAGCTGCACCTGGGTATACCAGGTCTTCCCGTGGGAACTTATTTCCTTGATAAAAATAGCCTGTGTCTTATCCCGTTCAGTCGTTAGAGCGTGAAAGATTAACATACATCCACACTCACTATCGCAGTTTTATTACCTACTAGCGGACGTCCCGCGATTTTACCCGTCTAGTTTCCGCTCCCGTGGGAATACGGGAATAAAATGTAGCCTATGTTCACCGCGAAGAGTGTAGCTTCCCAACAGTGAAAGAATGTTTTAAATCGGTTCAGAACTTTCGGAGCTTATTCGATGCGAATAAACAATCAAATCATTCCTCTTTATATATAGTTTTAGTATACATTATTTATATTTAGCAAGTTATGATTGACTAGCTGTTTCCCGCGGCTTCGTCCGCGTAGAAGTCGTTGTCGCGTAAAATCATCACCCTCCTTTTACGCTGTCAGTTATAAAGTAGCTTATATCCTTCCCTTTGACTCAAACTATCTCTATACCTACCCAATTTAATCAAAATCGGTTCATTTATTTAGGCGTGAAAGCGTAACAAACAGACAGACAGACAGACAGTTACCTACCTTTGCAGTTATAATATTAGTAGGGAAGTATGAATTTTGATCCGTTTTCAGTTGTTCTTTTGTTCTTGTTCTTTTCCTTCTTCTTCTTACGTTCTTCTCTCGCGGCTATTTTGATATACCTACCTACATACATACCTACATATTAAGGTCACGCTTTTATGCCCAAAAGGGTAAGCAGAGGCATTTTATATGCCCAAATTTTATCTTATTAGAATTTCTGCCACGTGTATTTAATATTCACTGGCATTTTCTCACAACACTGCTTGTTTTATGGACAAGAGACCTTATATACCTACTTCTAAATAATTATATGCTTATTATATTTAGAAACACCCAGACTCTCTCGACAAACAGTTATCACAATTTTTTGTCTCTGGTGGGAATCGAACCCACTACCTTTTTGAAGAACATTGTACTTAGATGTTTAAGAAAACTAAGGCAGGGAGTTTGGTATGGGGAAGAAATCCCTATCGAACCTTACAGTATACTCGCACTCGTATGCTCTAAGTTTGCCTGTCGCCTCCCATACAACGCCTCTATGCCTCTACGCCAGCGGCAAACTTAGAGCGAACCGTAAATACCTACCTATTAAAATATGCAAGGCATCCTCTTCGACAATAAGACCCTTCTTAGGTCTTATTTTTAAACGTGAGGGAAAATCCTCATGGATGCTATGCCGGACTCCTACCGACTAAAAAACCTCACGTAACACCCAACAGCCTATGGTTGAGAGCCCCGGGACCCCCTTCTTAGGTGTATCATTTAGACAAGAATCAGGAGGTGACGTCAGCACCATGTGTATGTAGGTCAGGTTGTCATAAACATAGCCAGCAGGCTATTCGCTAAAACTACAGGTAGTACAATAAAACACACATCATTTTCCAGGCTTCTTTATTTATTAAAGTATAACAAAATTACTTTTAATATGTATTTTATTGATAGGAAGCTTGTTTTAATATTAATAAAATTAAGTAAAATTAATTAGATTTACCTACTTTTATACAATATGAAAAAGGTAACTATTTTAATAAAAACATACAGTAAAAGATATAATTATACCTAATATTATGCTATTATAAAAATGTGTTCTAAATGACTTGCAAAAGTAATAAAAAGTTTTAGTTGATAAATAATTTGTTGTGCCTACGCGGCCTGTACTACTACGAATCCCGTAGCACCTATTTAATTAAGCAATGCATGCTGTTTCTTTCACACCATCACACCGAAGGAAATAAAAGGAATATAGGTAAGTAAGTATTTTGTTTGATGGAAATAGTTTAAGAGAGAAGTAGTTTTTTTTTTACGTGAGGGAAAATCCTCAGAGGATGTTATGCTGGACTCTTACCGACTAAAAAACCTCACGTAACGCCGTAACGTAACAGCCTGTGGTTGGAAGCCCCGGGTGAGCCCTCGGAAGGATGACCCGGGACTAGCTAGTAGGACTAGACAGTATCCTATGATACTGTTATCTCAAAAAACAATTTATTTCAATGGCATAAAACGGTTGTGTGAAACAAAATTTCGGGCAATGGAATGTAAAAAGGCGATTATCCATATCTACTATATACTGCGCAGGCCAGACAGATTGGTAAAAAGTTTTAATTATTTTTTTTGTATTCTTTATTGCATTTCGTTCTCTTAATCATGACGTCATCCGTTTGTCAGTAGGTGCACCTGCAGGTGAGGCTGGCTTGGGATCCAAAGATTTCGGTAGGGTATTGCACCCTTCATAATACAACTATTAGCTAGACTGCTAGACTACATAACTCAGTCCTCGCCTATTGACAAATCATTATGTTGTATAGTACCTACGTAGTACTAGGTAGTGAATATATTGTCTTTGGGCGAGGACTGAGCCACGTGGTCTAGTTATAGATTTATTAACACATTTCCCGATTTTTTAGCGCTAAAAGAGGTAACTAAAACAGAAGCAATAGAAGCGTGTTTTATTTTGAGACATTTTGTTTCCGTTACCACTTTTTAGGCTTTTTCTTTTGACGGCTTTTTAGGCAAAAAGGCATTTACACAGATTATGTAAGTATAATCTGTGTCACTTTTACGAATCAGAATGTAAAATAATATTTTCAAGTAAGTGACATTGTTAATTATTTTTATGAGAATAAAGTTCTTTAACCTAAACCTATGTAAATAGATAGTGAAACATCGTAGGTAATTTCAGTCTAACCCAAGGTAACATCATAGATCGTAGATAGGTTAGGTCTATTCTGCAGTCAGACTACAAAACTGTCAGAGCGTGAAACGGTTCGTAGCGACGTGGACGCCATTTTGCTCCAGTTTGAATTTAATGAATCCCGGTTTGGCTATGGCGTTAAATGTGTTAGTTCCTAGGAAAAGATACAATCTTTTGTTTAACTTGGTCAGAAATCAAACTTTTTCTAAAATCTAGACCAATTTTTCTATACCCACCTAATATGACTTTCAGGTCTGTTTCGCAAAGCCCTAAATACAAATAGCAAGTCCTACTTCCTACTAATATTATAAATGTGAAAGTTTGTGAAGATGTTTGTATGTTTAGATGTTTGGATGTTTGTTACTCAATCACGCTCTAACGGCTGAACGGATTGGGCTGAAATTTGGTACAGAGACAGCTTATAGTCTGGAATAGCACATAGGCTACTTTCATCCCGGGGAAATGTTCGGTAACGGGTATCGAAGCGGCGAGCATCATCTAGTCACAATTAAATATTTTGCGGTTTTTGGTTCATTTTTAAATTTCATGTTAACCTATATAAATATTAGTAGGACAGTTTGTACAATCTATTCAAACGTTTGTCTGAACGTTGTAAAATAGTATCGCAGTGGCTTGGTATAAACTAGATAGGTACGCTTTTCAACTTATTGTATAGTCTGCTGTTCAATTCCTACGAATATTATAAATGCGAAAGTAACTGTCTGTCTGTGACGCATTCACGCCTAAACGGCTGGAGCGATCATTGAGTTATTATTACTTACGTAGTAATAATAACTCAAGGGGAGCGATTGAGATAAAATTTGGTATAGAGATAGTACGAGGCCTTGGGAAGGACATACGCTACTTTTTAACCGACTGCGCAAAAGGAGGGTTATGATTTTACGCGATAACGACTTCTACGCGGTCGAAGCTGCGGGGAGCAGCTAGTTAGAAATAAATATCTCATTACTGTTATTAATCTCATTACATTAAAATAAAGGAATTTTTTCTTGGGAAAAGGTTAAAGAAAGAGTATACCTACCCAGAAAGACCTACCGTCGTTTAAGAAGACAGCTTGCTTGGTCGAGAAATCCAAAAAAGTGATATTATGAATGATATATAGGGTAAAGGTTGGCTTTATGGTGATAATAAGGAATAAAGTGAAAAATATACACGAAAAGTAAAATTTATTAGAAAATCACTTTGCTGATAACAATAAACAAACTTTTCTCTTCAAAAACTACTAATCACAGCAACAATAAGTTATATATGTTAGGAAAAAAATCTAATTAAAAAAGCCTTCCAAACGTTGACAATATGGAGATACGGGGGCATTATGGTGATATTATATATGGCAATATGGTGATATGAAGCCAATCACTGTCATCAGAGCCTGAAAAGTCACCCCAATCACAATTATTATACACAAACTGTGGTAATTCCGTGTTGTTTCATTCCTGGTGGTAGCTTTTGCTACAATTCATGCACTCTGCGCCCACAGCAAGGTTTCTAACTGCTGCATCTTGAGTAGTGATCGGCGCAATAGTCACTCGTGGTACTTGGTTGAAGCTTGGCAATTTTTAATTTATTCCTTAGATCTCTATCTTTGACGGCCTTCATGCAAGATTCCTTAAAGTGTAATGCGTCATAATTTCTTCTTTTATTGCCCTTCCTTTTGCATTTTTGTTGGCTCGACAACTTGTTTATCTAAGAAAATTCATCAAATTTGTAAGGTCGTTAATTTAAAAAATGAAATTCAAACTGAAATTTAAAAATACAGAAAAGTGCAAAGCTTATCACTTAATCTTTCCTCCAAAATGCACTCAAATAGTGCTAAAAACAAAATAATTATAAAAATATAATATATGTCTAGTAATATGGTGATATTACGTACCAAAAATCCTCTATTTTTTGACATATTTGTGCGCAAAACCTGCTTTCCAAGTCTAATGGCGACAACAGCTCGCAGCCCAATGAAGGTGCGGGTCTCGTAGCTAAGGTCAGTTCATTAGAAAAACGTAACAATCGCGCTGGGTAATATTAGCAGAGGTAAAACCAAAATTGTCACCATATTGCTATATATCACCAAATAGCCAACCTTTACCCTACTAATGGATAAAATGATTGTGGCTACCTGGATCGGAGGTGATTTGCAATAGGAAAGCGTTATTAATTCAGCAAGTCACATCCTGTGCCTTAGCAATGTACGTAATTTATTTTCTTAATATTTAAATCGCACCTCGTGTCGTGTCCCGCGGCCGCGGATTCAGTTGTCTGTAAACAATCACTGCAGTAAGTAACTTTCACAATGGCCAGTCCTTGGATGGGTGACCATCCATGTGACCACTTTGTGACATTTCTTTTTGAGCGCTTCCGTGCTTCGGAGGGCACGTTAAGCCTTTGGTCCCGGTTGTCAGTAAAATGGCAGTCGTTAAGTCAAGTTGAAGGCCTTTTAAAAATTTCAACAGCAGGCTGCGCCTGTCCGTCTCAACACGGCAATACGGCTCACCACCACCACCATGTGGGCATATAATATGCTTCTATCTACCCCCTCGAGGATAAAGGTATGACCATATGTAGGTATGTGTATGTATAAAAATCCTAAATATGTCAATAAGCAATCATTGGTAACCCAAGTAGCCATATTGCTAATTAAGTTTTTGTATAGCTATTTTGTTTTTTAGTTTTATTATTTTTAGGGACAAGAATTTTACTTTGTTAAGGGAATTGAATTAACACACAGTCGCTATAAAACGCCCTTCAGAACCACTAGACAATTCCTCGTGTCGTGTCATCCAATAATTGCCGGAGTAACGCTTGTGCTAAATAAAAAAAGTGCTCATCAAACTCGCTGAGTTTCATAATTGGCGCGAGGTGTCGCTAATGACAGTCGCGAGTGCTGCTGCAAATTAATAATTATCGCGCATGGCAACACCGAGGTGAGGCGAACCGCAATATGGCTGCCAATTGTTGGCGGGAACTCCTCGTTTTAATTCTCGATTATCAATTTGTGACGTAAGTATATCTGTGTCTGGCTATTGTGTCTAACTAGTTTGTTTATTACAATACTAGTTGTTGCCCGCGACTTTGTACGCGTGAAAATTATGTTAAAATGCCAATTTGATTGCTCTCTGCTTAGCCCCTGGAATATGTAGCGTGATAATACATAGCCTATTTGAAGACCCTGGGTACACTACATTAATACGAAAAACTTAATTCTGAAAGTCACAATCACGAATTTCATAATTCCGAATTTCATAAGTCCGAATGATTCGAAATCCCGAAAGTCAAAAATCCGATGTTTCATAAATCATTTTTATTAAAAGTCATAATTTTAAAATTCCGAATGTTTACAATTCCGACTGTCAGAATGCCGAATTTCAAGAAACCGAACCGTTGAATTCCGAATAATTAAAAATCCGCCATATTATAAATACGAATTCCGATTATTAAAAATCCGAAATATCATAAATACGAAGGGTGAATGTCGTTTCCACCCGTTCCTGTTTTAACCCGAAAACTTATCATTAAAGACGATTATTTATGTTCCCGATTCCACCCGTTTTTTAATAAAGTATAGTCAAGTCTAACTACCGAAAATATTATTTCCAAGTGAGTGGAAGGCAAACGACATAGGTAACAAAAAAAATGTGTGTTAACCGTTCACTTATTATGGTTAACACCTCGACTCGGATAGGTTAGGTTAGAAGGCTAAGGCGAAAGCGAAGCGGAGCGGAGCTCCGGCCTTAGCCATCGTGGTTATTTTTTTTTGTTTTGTCGTTTGCCTTCCACTCACTTGGAAATAATATCTTCGGTAGTTAGACTTGACCGTACTTTATTAAAAAAACTTAAACAGTGAATTTTCGGATATTTGAAATTCTGAATAATGTTTTTCGGGAAAATAACAGTCCGGTCTTTTGATTATTCGTACTAATGAAATTAAGAAAAATAAAAATTCGTACTTATAACTTTTGGATAAATGAATATCGTCCTTCTGAATATTCGGAGCTTTGTTTCTTAGGAATTATAATCTTCGGAATATTGAATATCGGAATATTGAAATTCGGAAAAACATACTTCGGAATTTTTGGGTGTTCCCGAAGACCCTACCCGTACCTAGTTAATATTTGTGCAAAATTTGAATCAAATCTATTGAGTAGGTACTTTTCGAGATCCTTCCGGACAAAGCAAAGCACACAGACAAACAGACAAACCGACAAACAAAAATAAAATTTCCTAACTATATTTTTGGCTTAATTATTAAAAAAAAATACTCGCTGGGTGTTCAACATAAGATACCGATGTTGAACACCCAGAGAGTATTTTTTTTTTATATTTCCAATGTACAGTTTTGACTTTTCTATCATTTTATTATATGTATAGATAAAAGATTTGTTCTGTAGTTAAAGCTAAGTATTTTAATAAGAATGTTAGGAAAGGGGAGTCTGCTGAACTGGCAGCTTAGTCGGTCGTTTGCAGGGAGGGACTGAATGTTGGAATTGTGGCAGAAATTGGAACAGGACTTAAGTCTAGCAGTGAAATGTGATAGGCTGTTTTTTTGGTTAAGGTACTCAAATGTAAACAATTTAATCAAATGATATTCAAGGGTATGTAGTTATCTAATTCATACATAAATATAGTTACGCTTTCCTCGAAGGGCTAGGTAGGAGCATATCAGATTAAACGTCAACATTTCACTATTCTATTACATGTAATGATGAGCCTATTGCCGTGTTGAAATAGACAGGCGCAGGACACCCTTGTCTCCTAAATAAGGTGTTTAAAATAGAACAGACATTAAATCTATGATGGTAGTAACATACATACAAATGGTCACGCCTTTATCCCAGAAGGCGTAGGCAAAGGCACATTATGTCCATGTTTCACACCTTTAGAATTAATCCCACGTAATAGGCGAATAAACAAATATAGAAAATGTATGAACACGACAATAGGTTCACCACCTATTACGTGGGACATAAAACTATAAAGTGAAATGTGGGCGTAGGTATACTAAGCCTCTGCCTACCGCTTCAGCGATAAAGTCGTGACAATATGTACGTATGTATGAATTGGCATCATACTTTTAATAAACCTAAACACTCCACTTTGAACATTTCAAGCTCTGCGATGCACAGCAAGAGGGTTGCCATCCGTCCGGGTTTCCCCGGATTTGTCCTAGTTTAGAAGGCGTCCGGGAGCGTCCGGCCGGGGTTTTATTTGTAGTCCGGGTTTTGATTCAAATTACGCGCGCGGCTCTGGACGCTCATCTCGACTCGACTCACCCCGCAAAACATAGAAATAATATTAAATGCACTAAACTTCTCTTTCAAAAAAAACTTTAAAAAATCAACAAAATATAATAAATGCAACTGTCAACAACACAAAATTTATAGATGAGTGGGTGCAAAATCTTTCAGTCAAAATTTGAGCCAGCAAGAAAAACCTCTAAATGCAAATCAACTTTGGTTACAATTTTTTAGAACTCCGAATGCTCATTTATATTCGGAATTATTAAAAATTGCACAGTATTTTTTTTGCATTCCTGCGCATAATGCCAACATCGAGAGAATATTCTCCCTAATTACAAAGCAATGGACGAAAGAAAGAAATTTATTGAAAACTGAAACAGTCTCGTCAATTATCAAAATTAAATATAATTTCAAAGACTATACTACCCGTTCGCTCTAACTTTGCCGCTGGCGTAGAGGCGTATACCCGAATTGTTAAATAAACGAAGTAAATTGACAGTGGCTAATGTCACTTCGTCATAGAAAATACGCAACATTGTATGAAGAAGTGACATTAGTTGTTGTCAATTTACTTCGTCTTATTAAAAATTCGACTTTAGTATGGAGCCGAGCGGCAAAGTTAGAGCGAACGAGCAGTAATAACAATTTTATTATTGTTCTGATTTTTACAAATTTCTTCTAAGCAAGGAAGATATTCTAAAAGCTATTGGAAAGACTGATAAATACCAAAAACGTGAAAAGTAAAATAGACGATTAAACCAAAAGACAGATAATAAATTATTATTACTTAGTTTATTAGAACTTTATGAAGATTTGTTTTTATAAAAAAAGTAATATTGAAAATATAAGTTGATTTTTTAAAGTATTTTTTGTAAGAGATGTTTAGTGAAGTTAAAGTTGATTTTTTCGAAGCTAAAGACTAAAGAGTATAATTTTTATTTACAGACAATTAAAATGTTAGGTATAGTTCTTTAAAGTTTGTTTTAAAAATAGTAAGTAGTATGTAAAGCGTGCTGGTTTCTGCAACTGCAATACAAAAGAGTAGTTGAAATATGTTCTATTAAAAAAGTCTAATTTTGTTATTTTATTATTTTTTGTTGGCTGTTCTTTAAAAAAATTAAGAATATTCTGTTGTTGGTTTTTTTTTCAAATTGGATTAAAAAAAATAAAAGTTGATTTATTTCCATGAAAACTGTTTTTTATTCTATTGAGTAACTTAGAAAAAATACCCTGTGCGAGGGTCAATCGTCCGGGTTGTGAGCTCCTAAATCCGGGGATTTCACGTTTCTTGTCCTGGTTCACAGATTTTTGAGGTGGCAACCCTAAGCAAGTCGAAATTCAGAATTGTATGTCATAATGAAAGTGTAATATTAGGCAAAGCTGGAGTCTGGACACAAACAAGACCGCACACGTAAGAGCCAGCTATCATCTCCTTGGGGTGGCTGCCCCCCACCCCGGCATCTCGATATTGAAATCGAGAGAATTGTTCCAATATCGATATTGCAAGTAAGGGATTGTTTAGATGTGTATGTGATATGAAGAGTTATTGATACAAGATGGTTGTAGGCTAGATTTTATTTGTTAGTTCCTCATTATAACGTGGCACAATAGTTTGGTATTAGATAGATAGATAGATAGAGGAAAAGAAACCTATAGTATCAAAACACTGATACCTTTTTTTACGTGAGGGAAAATCCTACTAACCTCACGTATTCCGCCTAACAGCCTACGGTCGGGAGCCCCGGGTAAGGATACCCCAGGACTCCCAAAAACACCGCTACCCTAATAGCGGAGTAATCAAAAATTTCAACTAATTTGGTACCAACCTAATCTTTCATAGGTTATTGTAACGACACAATCATTTATGTGAAAAATAAAACTGCTGTTATTGATCAATGAAGTGCTAGAAGGGTTCATAACCGAAGTCGTAGGGCTAGCAAAATATACTATACCAACCTAACAAAAGAAATATTCATCAAAAATTCTGCGAGCCGTCGTCACCGTCGACACTATCAACATTTTAATACCTCAGCGTCACACTTGAATAGACCTAGTACATATCTGCGTCCAGGGCTCACTCCCCCCCTCCCCTTTTCACCTCTATTGGGAGACAGGGGGTGGGTCCACTTCCGTCCGCTGTCTCCGTCTCATCAGGCCTATCTTGGAAGCGAGCTGGCCGCAAATTAAATAATAACGTGACGACCGTACGTGAATTCTAAGCTTTACGGAATTTGTTGCTATAAATAAATACTGCAGAATATTTTCAACATTTTCCACTATAACACGATACAGTTTGTTTTTGAAATTATGATCTTAAGCTAAAAGGACGATTGAACTTACTTGATCTTACACACAGTTTCTAGAAATCATGTCAAATTCCGTCCATTATGTACTGAAATGGTGCCCTTCTATAAAGCGGAGACAATGCAGAAAGTAATCTGTGGTGTTGTTTCACATTTCGTACCACGTGCCAAGAACTGTGGCCAAAAGAAAATGCTAAAACTCATGATTTGCTAAGGTGACAGACAAGCATACGATCCATCTGATAAGCCCGCAGCACTTACGCTGCTAACCCTGCAGAAACCTTCTTATTTTAGAACAACCAAATACTTTACCTACATTCATACGTCAACTACCTCATTTTTGTCACAAATTAATCAGTATTTAAGTTAGTATATACCGTCCACTTCACTAATAAATATCAAATTAAATACATAATCGTACCTATATAATAAAATCACTAAAATAAATAGTTAATCCAAACTTACAACGTAATAATATCCAGACGTCAAGTCTACGATATGCTTGAATAAGAAATCTCAATTTTGTTACCCACCTGTTTGATAGAAACATCAATCAAATGAATATAAAATGGGATATATCAAACCATTATCTTAATCAAATTAATCCGGCAGATGAAGAAAGTTAATTTCTTATGAGTTCAGACCTCTGACATCTGCAATTACATACATTGTGCGGGTTATAGCTGTATTTACTGACAGCTATAATCTATAAATAATATTAAAATTGTAAAAAAGTAAAATTTGTATATTGATTTTCTGTAAGAAAAGTACACGTGGCCTTTGTTCTTCAAAGGGCGCCGAATTGATAAAATAGTTTTTAGAATTTGTGCCTGTTTGTATGTATGGGAAAAACACTGAAAAAATGAAATTTTACAATGTTGTAAGTACGAATACTACCAAGAGGACGAGTCTATATATTTTATAGAATATTACTTTGCTTAGAGGCTGAGTAGCGAGCAATTCAAATGTTCATCATTTACGCAAACAAAGTCGCGGGTAACAACTAGATGAAAGTAATACATTTTGCAATTTGTAGCTTTATTGGTACGAAGTTGTATCATTGTGTGCAAAGTAAGATGTTTATTGGTGTCAAACTGTCAAGTACTTACGAGTTATTAGACTCATAAATATTAACTACAAAGATTATGTTTGGAGAGGTAACACATCGTGTATCATATAAACAGACATTTCCCACAATATAGGCCAACGTGAGGGCTACTATCTTGTAGACTGTGAAAGTAGTTCACAATTCTCTAGATATCACCAGGGCCTCCCACCAGTTGGGCGGTGTCTTTTATGCGGGCTAATTATAATTAAAAGCGTGAAATCGACTTGTGAGTCACACACCTGGTCTTTGACCCACTCATTAGTTATTCATAGATCATATCTATAATACATATATACTCCGGCCAATCATTTCATAATCAGACGCACCGATTAAAATAGAACGTACTGATTGCAAAAGCGCAATGCAACGTCCTAAAAATCGAATAAAAGAACATCCGAAATCTGTGCGATCCGATTATATATCTGTCATACAAAGTCTGAACGTGGAAGGTGTTCAGAAAGTCTGAGCATGGATTGAACACCTTTCATGTTTAGAGGTTTGTAGGACGGATACACAGTTTCAGGGAATGTTAGACCACTGTCTCATTCGGGTATTAGTACTTATGGCAAGGGATGGCAAGGGCTAACCCACTCCGCCCTAAGGAGCATTTTAATAGCTATGTTCGAGTTCTCCGGCAGTACTCGGCAGAATTGGTAAACGACTAATGGGCTGTATCGGTCCTACAAAGTCTTAACGTGGAAGGTGTTCAAATATATCGGTCTTACAATGTATGAACGTGGAAGGTGTTCAGTGGCGATTCTGAGGGAAATCAGCTGCGCAAGCGCTTTGCATTTGTTAGGTATGTAGGACGTGTAGGTAGTTAAAGCTTTAAATCCGCTACATACGAGGTTGCCAAATTTTCTTAGTTACGTTTATGAGAAAAGTCTTGCCTTGGATAGGGATGGTTAAAGGCGTTGCCAAGTTTTAGAGCTTTTGTCTGTTTAGACGAACATGTCGTCTATCAGGTTTTAAGGGTTGAAAAACTAGTGAAACTACTCACATTTAATGTTTAATTAAGCAAAATAAAAATAAAGGATTTCGTGATAACTTTGTTTAAGTATTTTCATCATGAAACTACATTTATACGACGTTATTTTAAGAAGTCAAATAGCAACAACTAAGCATAGATACCTACTGAAATTTACACTCAAAAATATGAAACAAAGTAACGAGAAAAGTGTTAACATAATATATTTATTTCAAAAGTGGTAAAAGCACTATAATTTTATACGAAACACGGATTTTCTAGCAAATTAAACAGGACTTAACTAATATCTTCCTTAGAGATAGGTACTACCACACGTTTCTTTTGATACAATTGGACAAATGATGATGAGCAGTTTTAGATATTAAGATGTAACATTATATACATAAATACAAAGACTGTTACATTCATTACCCTTACTGTTGGTTTTGTTGCAGTCAGCTAAAAAACGCAGATTCAAAAAGGCAGCAATATATTTAGTTTTCATTTTTATTGATTAAATAATACTAACAACCGTAACTACCTAATAGTGAATATCTTCAACTTAGCTAAAATTATTACCTAGTTCTAGAAGACAAGTAGCTTCATGAACAGTAGTGTACTATAATGACGGAAATCGAACTCAGGCCGCGGGTACGCTAGTCCGCGTTATGTTATTTTTGCTTGCTTCTGACAATTAAATTATCATCGATATAAAAGTCTAAACCAAAACTTATACTAATGTTGCCACATAAAATCGTAGCTCACACATTCCACCATGTAGTCTCAAATTAAAAATAAATTGCATCTAAGTTTCGTTATATGTAGTTCCTTATTGTGTATTTTTAACTTTGAACAAGTTATACTATCCAGTGAGGTACTTTTAAAAGTAATAATAATTAAATATTAATATGTAAAGTCATATCAAAATATCAAAAACAATGTTATAAGATCAATAAAAAATTTTTCAATAAAAAATAAAACCGACTTCAAGCAAATCCTAAAAAATAAAATGTACTTAGCACAAAGTAATATGTATTTTGATTTTATCAGATTTTATTCAATATCATATTGAAGTCGGCGCCAAGTAAACCCATAGTTTTATGTTTATGTAGGTATTATATTGATGGCACCAACTTCAATATTATATTGAATTAAATATGATAAATCAGAATACATATTACTTTGTGCTAAGTACATTTTATTTTTTAGGATTTGCTTGAAGTCGGTTTTATTTTTTATTGAAAAATTTTTTTTCATCATTTTAAGTGACGGGTGAATCGAAAAATATATCTATCTAGGTGAAAGTTCTCATCGATACAAATCAATCAAGCCCAAATACAAGGTAGCTGCTGTAAATCGTTAAGGAATTCCCTCGATTGTCTTTCGGTTCCATCATCAGATTGACTCCAGATATTCATTACATTGTAGTACCTTTAAGCACTGAATTAAAAAGTCAACAAACGCACTAGTGGTCCCTACAATTTTCGGTGGTTGCTCTCGATTTCTCCTGAATCCCATCATCAGATTCTGACCTGGTGAAATTGGGACCACCTCAGCAGTGAACTCTATCCAACAAAAAGCATATTTGAAATTCGTCTATAATTGACGAAATATCGGTGAACATACATAAAACATTGAGAACTTCCTTTTTTTTTTAAAGTCGGATCTATCAATCTAAGTGTAAAAATCTCATCAATACAAATCAATCAAGCCCAAACACAAGGTAACTGCTGTAAACTGTTAAGGAATGCCCTCGACTGTCTTTCGACTCTATCATCAGATCGACTCCAGACCTTCATTAAAATGTAGAACATTAAAGCACTTAATTAAAAAGTTAACAAGCGCACTAGTTGTCCCTACAATTTTCATTGGTTGCCTTCGTTTTCTCCTGGATCCCATCGTCAGATCTTGACCTGGTAAAAATGGGACCACCTCAGAAGTAAACCCTATTCAACAAAAAAATAAATTTTGAAATCCGTCTATAATTGACGGAAATATCGCTTGACATACATAAAAAAAAATACATACAGACGAATTGAGAACCTCCTCCTTTTTTTGAAGTCGGTTAAAAAATAAGAACAATAAGTAACAAGAATAGAAATCTCACTCAAGCTTAGATACTAAAACTCGCAATCATAATATTTTAAACTTCTTTAGGATCTTATTAGAATTTAGTGTTTCCTGTACCCAACTAATCTTACTGTATTACAATTCGGTTTTGAACACACGCAAATCCTTAAAACTAAATCACTTATATCACTAAAGATTGGTCACTTATATAGATATATATACACGTAGCTAGATGTATACACTGTCAGCTGACTGCCGGCACAGGCCCGCCAGGGCTTGCCTCGAGCAGCCTCCGCGCGCCAGAGCGTGCGTCACATGTCACTGCGCGCGCACAGCACGCGAATCACACAAAACACCAAATTTCCGCGAGGAAAACACTCGTTTTCCGCGACTGAACGTGCGTGCGTCGCGATCCCAATGCCCAGACTAAACGCGAGCCGTGAAAAAGCACCGCCACAGCGTCGACCGACAATGGAAAGCGGTAAAGAATCATAATAATAACAATGACAACAATGTGAGATGCTATAATAAAGAGCCGCGGCATTGTGCTTCGCTCGGCGCTCGTTCGAAGGGTCGCGGGAGATCGATACTCGCCGGATTGTCTACGGATAGCGTGCGTGAGCCTTTGTCGACGACCTCGCGACGCCCTCCGCCTGGCCATTCATCGGCGTCACCAACGCTAATCAACTGCGATTCTATCGAACACTCCTCGCCGAATTCGAACTTCTTTTACGAGCTACACCTGCGTCGACTCACAATAATTCGCTGCACGTTCGAATAGTAATGAGACGAACAAGTCAAAATGTAAAACTTACTTACGAGCATAGCTGGAGGACGAGGATGAAAATAAAGTTAGGAATGTACTAGAACAACGACGTACGGTGAATGTATTTGAATATTGCTGGGGTATATTAGCATCTTAATGTACTTACCGGAGAAAACGAGAAAACAAGAAAGATACAAAGATTCAATCATACGTGCTTAGTTAACGACATAAATATCTTACCGAGTTCCATTTTAATCATGGTGTTCTAATCTTGACGCATATAGCAAGTAAAGAAAGTCGTGGAGCCAATTTAAAAATTTTGCCAGCTGGAGGTGTGAAGTGGCGAAGGCGGCTAATAATAAACATCTAAGTTTAATGTAATAATCCGTCGATCGTCCGTTATCATTAGTTGAATCGCGCACACCTCCCGCCGGCGCGCAGATTGCCTTCCATTCCAACACATTCTTATAGTGGATATTACTTATTTAAAAAATCGTGACCAGCGCGTCGGCTAGCGGCTAGTTCATCTTGAGTTATATCTGACGTAGTTCTTTTTTATTGATTGTGACTAAATTTGACTTTTTGTGAAATCTGTACGTTTTACAGCTATTCGTTTGGTAAGTAACTGTAATTTTAGTGCTGAAAGTGCCATGAGTACTGGTAAGAATGCGGATACACACATTTAACTACAAAAATTATTAACAATTTAATTAGGATAAATATCTTGATAGTTGAAACACTATCCATGTAGATCTAATGATTGAGTCGATATAATTGCAGCGTGGTCGGCGCGGGCGCGGCAGAGAGAGCACCCCGCGGCGCGCGTCGATCACTCGATATTCGATGCGCGCGCACCACAATTAAACTCCCTATCGCACCATCGGGCTAATCCAATTATGTAACTACACCTCTATTGCGTTTGTCTTTGGTCACTCATTAACTGATACCTAAATTAATGACAAATCATTAGCTGTTATTCTCCGCCTCCCAAACACGAGCCCCTATAATACTTACGGCGCTCAAGAAGAAGCAGAAATTCTATAAAATCACTTTCAATGCGAAAATCACTGAGATCAATGTTGCAACCAGCCAGCCAATTGATAACTAATGCTGGTTTTCAAAGTGTACCTATTTATAAACTTGACTATCTAAACAGGCGGATTGTATTTGAGTTACATATTTCCACATTTTCAAAATTGGCAGCCTGGTTGCTGTTTAGACATATTTGACCCTGTTAAATAAGAAACGGCAGTGTGTATCTCCAAGACATTATTCATATGAAGTAATAAACCCTCTATCCCACGTACAACGCAAATCACATACTTACCTTGAACTTGAATTAGAGGGTTAATCGAAATTACAAAATAGTAATTGCATTTATACCACGTACCATGCGCAATGCATGCAACCAATAAGATTCATTAACCTGTCTGTATACGAAGTAGTGTTTGTCAAATTGATCATTTTCACATAAAATGTCAAATCCAGTAAACCTAAAGCACCTTATTTGATTGATGATTAAAAATAACTTGTCATTGATGGACTATCGAAATACCAAGGCCAGCATCAATTTAATGTCAAGTCTAGTAAAGGATTGCATCAATAATAATTAACACTAAAATATAGGTAAATATACCTACGTATTAATGACGCGATTCGATATTTTTAAAATCTAACCGTTAATTTGAAGACGCCATTTTTAATTAAACGCGATGACTAAGTGCGGGGTCCATCACAGTCGGTTTCGATGCCGATCTATTATTAATTATTATTTTGATCGATCATGGCCCGTGTTATTTCATTAGAATCTGATGCTAAGTTTTTCTTGGTTTATTAATTATATCGGGTTTGATGTTTTATTGTGAAACCTGATGTTTTACCACCATATGGTGCACCTTTCAAGTAACTTTACGTTAAATTCAGAAGCTCCTAAAAGTTATACTTTGTGGTTCTATCATCGAAATGTGTTAGAAAAAACATCTTTTTGTGTACAAAAATGTGAAAACAAAATCGCTAGTGTACCAACTTCAGGTATTTTTTTCTCGGATTACCGAACACGAGATTGTGATATTTCTGCCGAAATTAGAACTGAGTTTATCCCTCAACGAGTAATTCGTTCTCGGCCCGTAAAGGAACATTATCCTTACGGCCCAACGAATTTTCCCAGAAATCAATAAGCCGAAACGTTTTTAAATATACGCCCAGCAGAAACAAATATTTTCTATGTTCGTTCTAAGTCGGATTCAAAGGCACCGCGGATTAGTTAACAATTTTTTCTGAGCAAAAAAGTTTAGCGATTATCGTAAGTTTTAGCGCGATTCGATATTTTCTGAGTATACTCAAACAATAGGCTTCCGGTGACTGTCGTTTGCGGGCTATTGCGTTGGAAACAGCATTGCCAAATCTTATTTTCATAGAAATGCTTGGTAGGTACTTACTTTGATGAGATAGATTAAAATTAAACATTTAGCAAAATCAGTATTATTGTGTCTATTCCTGTCAAGTAGATAATGCAGTAGGTACGTTATTATTATAGATCGTTTAATACTTATGAGATGACATAGTAAAACCTCAATGATTTATTCCTAGCGCTAGACGAATATAGGAACCTTGCGATTCTAGATAGTGCGAGTATAGCCTGTAGCATGACATATCTACATCGGTTCAAGTTCATCATGGCATACAAACTGAGGGTCTATAAGCTAAGCTTTTCTATTTATTTACAAAAAAAAACGTTGCATTGCTTGCCTTTTTCCTAAGCTTATTTTATTAGTTTTATTAACAGAGTTGCATCATTTGGCATTGTTTCTGTCATTAGTATACTGGCAGAAACAATGCCGAATATGACAGAAACAATGCCGAATGATGCGAATCTGTGATCAAAATCATTTAGACTTATGGCATTGTTAGATGGTGAGTTGGTTACTTTATATCTATTACATGCGTCTTCATCTGTGTAATAATGTTGCTTAATGTTTTAATTGATCTATTGTTTAATGACATTAAATTATGATGTGGAGTGTCATAGAACTCAATAACAGATTACAAAATGTACTGAAAGCGTTACTACATGACATTATAATTTGAATGTTTATAGACTTTCGTAATTTTCACTCATAGTTTTGTATTACTATTGTTTTATTCTCCACAATGAAATTATCAAGTACTAGTTGTATTCTGCGGCTTCGTTCGTGACATACTTCGATACATTATAAACATAGCACATGGATGCTATGTTGGACTCTTACCGACTAAAAACCAACACGTTCCCTACCTATTGCCTAAGGTTGGGAGTCCCGGGTAAGACCTTTGAAGGATATCCCCAGGATTCCCAACAGACCTTGGCTGCCACTGCCATCTCAAACTTTTAGTTTCAAAAGGTTCGATTGGGCATTAGGTAATAGGTTGAGTAAGTCATTGATTTTAGTAATAGGTATGAACTCGACCATGAGCGACGGGGGTGCTGTGCCGCCGGACGTTCCGTGGTGTGGAACTTCCATGCCGGAAGTTAAATTTACGCAGCGGGACGTCCGACGGGAGCTTCATTCTCTGGACGTTCATAAGTCGAGTGGGCCAGACGGTATACCCGCGGTAGTACTTAAGCAGTGTGGTCCAGAGTTGTGTCCGGTACTTACACGTCTTTTCTCGCTTTCTTATTCCATGCGACAAGTCCCGGCGTCGTGGAAGATCGCGTATGTGCATCCTGTGCCCAAGAAGGGTGATAGGACCGACCCGGCCAATTACAGGCCTATAGCCGTCACCTCTCTATTGTCTAAGGTGATGGAGCGTGTAATTAATACACAGCTCCTGAGGTACCTTGAGGAAAACGACCTGCTCAGTGACCGGCAGTACGGTTTCCGTCACGGTCGCTCGACGGGCGATCTTCTCGTGTGCCTCACACACCGATGGGCGACGGCTATCATAAACTATAAACTATATATTTTTGCTGATCAAAATGGGTATAGAATGAGAAGACTGATAGAAAGTTTACTTGGTGACTCCTTTGAAGTAACGGCCTTCATAAAACCTAATGCATTGTTATCCGAGGTTCTTGTGTCATGTGTCAAAATGTGTCAGAACTTTACGTATTCTGATTATGTATTAGTACTGGGCGGCTCAAATGATAAAAACCCTATGCAGGTGCAGTCTATTCTTTATTGTTTTTTGAATCAGATGAAGCATACGAATGTGATGGTAGGAAAGATTTATAAAAATATTTCTTTAAATGTACTTAGCCTTAATAATTTATTTAAACTGATTTGTAATAATTTTAAAGACAGTTGTTATGTTCCACTGGATGTAAATGACTATAAATACTTGACATTTTTCAATAAAATACATGCCAGCCGATTGATACATAAGGAAATACTACGTTTGAAATACAAAAATGATTATGCATTACACCTTTCTAATATAGCCCAAATTGAAGACACTGTGAAACTCCTTAAGTGCGTCTCGACACAAACTGATTTCAGTACAAATTATATTTCTAGCACAACACAGACTGACTTTCAGACAGATCAAACTACAGAATTTTTTCGAGTCTAATGCAAATCATGACCGCTGTCACAATATTCCTTTAAATATTTTCCATCAAAATGTATGTGGAATTAACTGTAAGAAGCATGAATTAGAAATGTATGTAAGTGATCGCGACAGTTCTTTGCATTACATATGTTTGACTGAACATTTTTTAAATGAGTGTCAACTTAAATTATTTAATTTTCAGGACTATAATCTAGTCTCACATAATTTTAGAATAAATAAAAGGAGAGGGGGATCTTTGATTCTTGCGCATCAGGATAGAAATTGTGAAGAACTGGATATATTATGCAAAACATTGTATAAAAGAGATGCGTTTGAGATTTGTGGCGTCAGGGACTCGCAGACAGGTATATATGTTTTTTGTTGCTATCGTAGTCCATATGATAATAATCTCGAAGTTTTCATGAGCATGCTGGATAAACTATTAGAACATCTTTTTGACAAGAAGAGCATAGTATGTGGAGACTTCAACATTGACCTCTTGAGGGACTCTGAAAAAAGGACCAGTTTCAGTAATGTTTTGACTAGTTATAATTTTAGACCATTGGTGACAGATACTATTACTTTTATGCGTGATGATAAGCAATCGTGTTTGGATAATTTTTTGACGAATCTTGATGAAGGGAATATATTAGAGTGTAAAGTTGATCACAATGGATTAGCAGACGGACATGCGGCCATTATATGCCATTCTATACAGAGGGGAAATTCGTTTAATAAAGAGTATAGTACATACAGAATCATAAATAAGAGAATCTTTAATATGATTAATAAAACTAGATTTAGAGAAGCGCTACAAGCGAAAAGCTGGACTGATATGGGTATTAACACTTTCATTTCTCAATTTAACGACATTTTTCAGAATAGTTTCAAAAAAGTTAAAATTAAGGTAAATACTAAACATGAATCTGGTCTAAAATGGGTATCAAAGGGCATCAAGATTTCAAGTAAAATGAAACGATTTTTATGCGTTAAAGGCAATATTCACTCGTCGTTGGTTTTGTATAGGAAAAAGTATATCAACATTTATAGAAGGGTAATTACTAAAGCGAAAAGATTAGCAGTGCAAACGGCTTTAGCGAGATCAAAAAACATTTCCAAAGATGTCTGGCAGATAGTGAACAGGCATAGAAATAAAAAGACAAAGGAGAAATTAAGTTACACCCTTGCTAAGGGGGACTGCATAACGTCCAATCCTGCTCAAATTGTAGATCTTTTTGTTTCGGCATTTAATTCTAATGCACATATGCGCAACAATAATTCCAACACAGCCTTGGATATACTAAAAAAAAATACAGATAGAGTTGGGCGAGAAATGGATATCGAGCTGGTTACTCCCAAGGAAGTTTTTGATATAGTCAAAAAGATGAAAACCAAGCCTTCATGTGGTTATGATGATGTGCCCATAACAGTTATCAAGGACAATATCGATATATTGGCTCTACCATTAAGCAATTTTTATAATCTATGTATAAAACAGTGCGTTTTTCCGGATCAATTTAAAATAGCCAAGGTTGTGCCTGTCCATAAGAAAGGCTCAAAGCAGGATCCCAAGATGTACAGACCTATATCGCTGTTACCCACCAAGTCTAAAATATTTGAAATTTTACTCAAAATTAGATTGTTGAGGCATTTGTGTTTAAATAATATTATAGACCCAAGACAGTTTGCCTACCAAAAGAAAGTGGGAACAGTAGATGCTATAGACAATTTAATTAATGACATACTTTCCAAGTTAAATAACAGACAGAAGGTTGCAGGAATATTCCTGGACATGAGTTCTGCTTTCGATGCTGTCAAACACGATATATTATTAGGAAAACTGGATCACTATGGCGTTAGAGGTGCAGCTAAACAACTATTTGCTTCCTATTTAAATAATAGATATATGTCTGTAGAGATTAAAATGGACAAATATGAGCAAATTGGTATGCGGAAAGGAAAACATGAACAGACATGTAGATCGAAACTTGTGAAAATGAAAACTGGCGTTCCACAGGGTTCCACGCTCGGTCCGATTTTCTTTATTGTTTTTATAAATGACCTCATAAGTACCGTTATAAACAAGTCGAATGGACAGATTGAGTTGACAATTTACGCTGATGACACGAACGCTATTGTAGCGGCGGATAACCTTGACGAATTGAGTCGAAGAGTAAATGTGGCTTTGGGATACCTCCATGACTGGACCACACAAAATTGTCTGAAAACCAATACGTCCAAATCAAAGATTGTGTTATTCAAAACCACCAGCAAAACCTCTGATGATCTTACATGTACTCTGGATTGTGATAAAATAGACTCCGTATCTAATGTTAAATTTCTGGGAGTGCATCTGGACTGTCTATTGAATTGGAAGAATGAGTTGACACAGATAGAGTCTAGCATACACTCTGCCTGTTACGTGCTGCGAAGCCTGAGGGACGTGGTGACTCAAAATCAACTAAGGATGGTATACTTTGCTTTGGTGGAATCTAAATTGCGGTACAGCATAGTTTTTTGGGGTGGTAGTTATAAATATAACATTGAAAAAGCTTTAATTGCACAGAAAAGGGCAATTAGGACAATGGTGAGGATAAAGCAGCAACAGTCGTGTAGGGAATACTTTAAGGATTTAAATATTCTCACAGTGCCGAGTCTTTACATTATGGTTCTGCTTACGTATCTCGCTAAAAATATATACAAATTTGAATCCGAAGAGGAGCGATTGAAACGTGAAAGCACCAGGCGGAAAGAAATGCCGTCCATCATTTCACCTACACTTGATGTGGTCAAACATGGGACTTCCTACAATGCCGTTAAAATTTTCAATAGGCTTCCCTCAGATATTAAAACCACCATCTACACTAAGGAATTCGAAAGAGTGCTTAAAGAGTTTCTCATCGTAAAGTGCTTTTATTCTATGGAAGAGTATTTTAATTCGACATGATAGGTTTAGCTTTTGTGTTATTTCTTTTTTCTATTTGTGACATTGCGATTATGTGATGCAGACAATTGTCGTAGTCATTAATTTTATTTGTTTTTTTTTTTTTTTGTCATTTAATTAAGCTATGACATGGATGGACTAACTTGATAAGAAACTGAAATACCTAGTTGTGAATTTATCTGACATTTACTGTGACATTTTTGATTTTTTTGACATTTGAAATAGGAATTTTATATATAGCATTGTTTGTGCATTTTATAATTATCGTGGTCTTCATGTTTGTAAAGATTTTATTGAGTACGGACGATGTGACTTTTTTTTATTATTTTTTATTATATGTATAGAATGATTCTTTTACTGGAGGTATTTTGGATGTTTGATTAATTAATGTGGCTTAGGGAAATTTTATATTCAACACAATGTACAGTTGTTAAGAAATAAAATACAATACATATCGAGAGTAAGGGCGAGGCTCTAGCAGTGAGCCTCGACATTTCTAAAGCCTTTGACCGGGTCTGGCACCGTGGTCTTCTTAAAAAATTGCCCTCCTACGGACTGACCGAGAGATTTTGCGGATGGGTGTCCAGCTTTTTGGCCGATAGAAGCATCAGGGCTGTTGTCGAAGGCAGCTGTTCTGACTGCATGGCCATAAACGCTGGAGTACCGCAAGGCTCAGTGTTGTCCCCTACCCTGTTTCTGCTGCATATCAATGACATGTTGTCTATTGACGGCATTCATTGTTATGCAGACGACAGTACAGGGGACACTTGTTACACAGGCCGTCCCGGTATCTCTCGGGACGCAGTGGAGGAAAGTCGTGAACAGCTTGTGTCTGAAATCGAGGCTACTCTTACTAGAGTGTCCGATTGGGGTAGACAAAACCTTGTCCAGTTCAATCCCTCCAAGACACAGGCGTGTTTCTTCACCGCTAAGAAAGCCCCAATTACTGTAGCGCCACGATTCCAGGGCACATCTCTTTCCATCTCTAAAAGTATAGGGATCCTTGGTGTTGACATCTCCAGTGACGTTCAGTTCCGCAGTCATTTGGAGGACAAGGCCAGGCTGGCGTCCAAGAAGCTCGGTGTGCTCAACAGGGCGCGGCGGTACTTTACTGCGGCGCAAACACTGCTTCTCTATAAGTCGCAAGTGCGGCCACACATGGAGTACTGCTGTCAACTCTGGGCGGGGGCACCTGAATATCAGCTTCGCCCGTTTGACTCGGTGCAGAGGCGAGCTGTGAGAGTTGTCAACGATCCTATATTGACAGGTGGTGTGGAACCTCTTCGCGACAGGAGAGACTATGCCTCCTTATGCGTGTTCTACCGCCTGTACAATGGTATGTGCTCCGAGGAATTGTTTGACATGATGCCCACGGCTACCTTCTATCATCGCACCGCTCGCCATAGACAGGGATTTCATCCGCACACCCTACGTCCGGAGCGTTTGAGCACGGTTAGATCCGGTAGGGGTTTTCTTCCGCGCACGCTTAGGTTGTGGAATGATCTTCCTGCCTCGGTTTTCCCAAACGCCTACAGTATGGGGTTCTTCAAAAGGGGTCTAAGAAGGTTTTTACAGGGTCGGCAGCGCGAGTGTGGCGCCTCTGGTGTTGCAAACGTTCATAGGCTGCGGTGACCACCGGTTCTTCTGGTGGGCCGTGTGCTTGTCTGCCACCTTAGTGGTATAAAAAAAAAAAAAAAAAAAAAAAAAATTAGACAGTGCCTGCCTTTCCCTAAGTTACAACCGGATTACGCCATCCTCATATAGCTATACCTACTTTGATTTACTGATAGAAAACAATAATTTCTTCAATAATTTCTTTCTAGTTGATAACTACAATTTACCAAATACTAAATATATGACTACCATTCTAGACTGTATAATCTTGACCCGCAGTATGAGAGTAGTGCTACGGTAAGTGCTGTGAATGTGAAGTGATGTTACATTTTGCCCGGTTCGCAGGAGTGCCTGAAGCATTTGTTACCTTGCATAACTGTAGTTCTATGTACCCTATTCTAACGTATACGAGTACTGCTTCAGCAAAATCATACACGTGTTGTTTCGAGTGATTGCAAGCTTTTACCTAAGTAGATGTTTATAGAGATTATAATATGAGATGGATTCCCCTCAGTATGTCGATAGATTTCTTACCTATATTTTACTTTATTTTTTACCAGCCGACGTCACGTGGTTTCACCCGCGTAGTTCCCGTTCCCGTGAAAATACGGGAATAAAATATTGTTCTTTGCTTATGTTCACCGTTGATAGTGTAGCTTCCCCTCAGTGAAAGAATTTTTCAAATTGGTTTAATAGTTTCGGAGCCTATTCGATGCAAACAAAGAAACAAACAAACAATCAAATCTTTTCTCTTTATAATATTAGTATAGACTGTACTATGTTTGCTAAATAGAACGGCCCATCTGGTCAAAGGTGGTTGATGAGGCCTATAGAAATATGCAATACCGGAGATGTTACACTTATGCTGCCGAAGCTATTGCCATGCTGCCAGGCTGCGACTATTACCAGGCTGTGTCTACTTGCCTGACTCAATGACTAATACCAATGTTATTGGTAACTTTACCTTATTACAGTAATAACTTGTGACTAATGGCACAGTCGACAGTAGGTTTTTTCTTTTTATATTGTGCTAATAGTATGAATATTTGAAACGCACCTACTCATACATAGGTAGACAAACCATTAGCGAATGCAATCAAAATACCTAGACGGAAGGAATAAGCGGGTATCATCGGACACCCACATGAGGTCAGCACATTTGAAACGCGATCGAGGCGCGATATCGCCGACGTATCGATCCTATCGCGGTGACGAAGCGATAACGTTAATTCGAACAGGGCGCCGATTCTCGACCACACGACATGAATGCGTGGACGGAAATTTAAGAGCGAAACGTCATCTGTCTCATGTTTTACATAGTCACGCCTTTATCCCCGAATGGGTACGCAGAGGGTTAGTATACGCCCACATTTCACCTTATAGTTTTATGTCCCATGTAATAGGTGGCGAGCCTATTGCCGTGAAATACACAGGCGCAGGTCGTCACGACCCGCAGTGGAAATTTTTCAAACCGCCCATAAGGCATTCAACTTGGCTTAACGATTGTCATTTTACTGACAACCGGGTTTCAATTCGAGCTTTCCTTTTCAACGCAATGGATTGTTTTGCGAAAGTGTTTTCTTAGTCGCCTCTTGCGACACCCTTGAGATGAATTGGGGTGGCGAAATTTTGTACTCTTTCTCGTTGCCACATGGGGCCTCGTCGCCACATGGGGCCGTCTCGATTTGTCGATCCTAAATATCAGACAGATGATGTTTCACGCGTGAATTTCTGTCCACGCATTCATGTCGTATGAACCGAGAATCGAGACCCAACCCGTGAACTGTCCGGTACGAAGAAAGGGAATGCTATTTTATAATACCACCTATATAACGCATACCGGTATTTAGTTTGATATTTTTTTTATTGGTGTTAAATATTTTAAGCGTGATATCATCGTCTTTTGAAATGGAAAGTATGGATCTAAATTTGTGATTTCAAACTAGAGATCAAAATAACAAGTCTATAAAAATAGCAGTATGCAGTAGGTACATAAGTGCCGTTTTCATACACATGATATTTTCGCCTCTGTACATAGCATATAGGTACCTACAGGCGAAAGCATCTTCGCAATGGCGTGTAGTAATTTTTGCTAGGCAACATTGCTTAGCAAAATTTTTTCTAAGACCTTGTAGTTTCAGTTGATTGGATTCCAGCATAACATCCATCGTGATCTTCACACGTTACTGAAAAAACATTTTGTATACCTGCCCAATAGAATCTAGTTTTAATTTTTGAAAACCGTGAGAACTGCATTTTTGACACGCCGATTATAAGCCAGGCGTATTAAGTTGCAAAAGATAAAGATAAGTTATCGGACACCTATTTTTTGTAAGGTAATGATCTCGATTAGAGGATTTTAAAAGATAAGAAATAATTTTCTCAAGTTTGGTTTTATTCTTGGTAGGTATTAGAAATTTAGCCTGCGTTTCCGCCCTCGTGAAATACACCTGTCGCATTTTACCTATCTACTTAGAGGTGAAATTTAGACAAGCCATTTCTTAGGCAGATTAGGCATTGGTAGATAAATGAGTCACCGCTAATCTATTCTAATATTATAAAGAGAAATGATTTTTTGGTTTGTTTGTTTACATCGAATAGACTCCGTAACTACTTAACCGATTTGGAAAATTCTTTCAATGTTGAGAAGCTACACACTATCCCCGGGTGACATAGGCATATATTTTATTACCGTATTCCCACGGGAGCGGGAGCTATGCACGTGAAACTGCGTTAGGCCCGCCAGTTTTGAATATAAATGTTATAAATATTTGTGGACTATCTCACACAACATCATCTAGCCCAAATTAAGCTAATATAGGCTTTTGTTATGGGTACACTAGTTTTAGTAAGAGCCGTCGTCCATACTAATATTATGAAGTGAAAAGATATGATTGTTTGTTTGCATCGAATAGGCTTCGGAACTACTGGACCGATTTGAAAAATTCTTTCGGTGTTGGGAAGCTACACTCTTTGTGGTGAACATAGGTTATATTTTATTCCCGTATTCCCACGGGAACGGGAACTACGTGGGTGAAAGCGCGTGACGTCCGCAGTGTTATACCAGTATATACTGCCTCTGTGGCGCAGTGTCGGTAGTGATACCGCCTGCGGCGCTGGAGGTCGTGGGTTCGATTCCCACCGGAGACAAATATTTGTGTGACCCATAAATGTTTGTCTCAAGAGTCTGGGTGTTTCTATGTATAATATGTATGTATTTAAAAGTATATAAGTATTAACATCCGTGGTCTGATACCCATAACACAAGCAGGTTATTCCTAGCTTACTTTGGGATCAGATAGCGTTGTGTGAGATGTCCGTGAATATTTATTTATTTTTTATTTATTTATACTACTTTGCTGAGTTGTGTTTAGGTAAACATAACCATTTCTGAAAGAATGGCATAGAGTCCTAATAATACCTATTTCATGATTGTACTTTCGCTACTATTATATTTTTTTACAAATTTCTTTTTAGTTGTTAAACATTTTTTTTTCATTTTCGTACGTTACAAATTTTACTACTTACGTTAATTTTTTCCTTTATTATTGTTTAAAAAAAACTAGTTTTAAAAAGTTAATTATAAATTAGTCACGGAAGGAGACGTGTGAATTCGTTCCAGTGACAGTGGTCATAAAATTTAAACAATAATGTACTTAACTTGGAAATAACTGTATTTGCAAATGCGTACCTTCTTTGTTTTCGCTCGTCTCTATAATTAAAAAAAAATTGTAAGTTCTTCTTCAGTAATTAAGTATTCGCTATGCTATGCTTTGCATTGTTTTATTATTTAAACTTGATGGTAAATTTTTGGTCATAAATACCATTGCTTTATTTAGATTTTTTGCTAAGTATTGGCAGGGACACTAGGTACCTACTTGGATCGACAGTGTGGTTATTTACAAGGAAACACCACATGCACTTTTACTTAACAGTTTGAGTATTTATACATACCTATTTGCAGAGACGTACTTACCTAGTTAATAATTCCAACAAAGTCAATAAACTTGGCTAAAATTAAATTGAACCAGGCAGTTAAAGAGATTTTCATTAGATGAGCGAAAATGAACTTAATATAATTTTAGAAAATCTATAAAAGGTATCTATTTAGGGTAAATAATATACGTAAAGTCTATACCTATGTCATTCACTTAATAATAGCCCAAATTAAGCAAATATTAACTTGTGCTATGGGATCTAGACGACTTATATTTATATATTTTAATATAAAATATTAGAAGTAAATAAATAAATAAATAAAAAATTTCTGAATACATACACATTACAGATAAATTATACACCCAGAGACACAGAACAAATCAATGTGCTCATCACACAAAGAGATATGTCCTGGGTGGGAATCGAATCCACGACCTCCGAATCAGGCACACTAACCACTGGATCACGAGGCCAGCAACCTAAGAACTGGTGTACCTGTACCTACCGATTAGGTTGAGACTAAGTATTATTGTCTATTGGGAGTCGGTCTGTTGGGAGTCCTGGGGTATCCTTCCGAGGTCTTACCCGGGGCTTCCAACCGTAGGCTGTTAGGCTGGGTACGTAAGGTTTTTTAGTCGGTAGAAGACCGGCATAGCATTCATAAAGGATTTCCTTCAGGTTAAAAAAAAAGACTAAGTAACATTTATTGATCTAGAAGTAGGTATTTCATACATGGCTATTTCATAGTACGCCCACAGCACGTTGACAACCCGTAAAATTTGAAAGGTACAATAATCTTACTAATATTATAAATGCGAAAGTTTATGAGTGTGGATGTGTGGATGTTTGTTACTCTTCGACGCTCGAACGGCTGAACGGATCGGGCTAAAATTTGGAACAGGGATACATTATAGTCTGGAATAACACAGGCTACTTTTCCCTAAGTTAAAAATAAGTTCCCATGGGAAGCGAGAACGGGAACAAATTTTACGCGTGCGAAGCTGCGGGCATCAGCTAGTATAATATATTATTATTTGGGTATAGTTAAAGTAGGTAGATATAAGTTACATACTCTCACACCCGAGTTCCACGTGTCGACGCCCAAGACTATCGGCCTCCATGACCTGGGGCCTGACGACGGTGAGGGAGATGCTCACCGTTCTTATAGAAGCAGGCCCTAGACGACAGCGTGAGGTGAAGGATTCACGCACGCTCCCCCCTAAGAAGCGGGATAGTCGTAGGTCTGTTGGGAGTCCTGGGGTATTCTTTCGAGGGCTTACCCGGAGTTTCCAACCGTAGGCTGTTAGGCAGGATACGTGAGGGTTTTAGTAAGAATGTGGTTTTGAAAGTTCCTGACCTAAAAAAGTAGGTATAACGATGATAGGAAGCCTGTCACGGGTAAAGCCGCGGAATGTAAACTAGTCTATACTAATCTATACTAATATTATAAAGAGGAAAGATTTGTTTTTTGTTTGATTGTTTGTAACGAATAGGCTCCGGAACTACTGGACCGATTTGAAAACTTCTTTCACTGTTGGGAAGCTACACTCTTTGCGGTGAACATAGGCTATATTTTATTCCCCTATTCCCACGGGAACGGGAACTACGCCGGTGAAACCGCGTGACGTCCGCTAGTATAATATAAAACCGACATCTAAACATATACCTTTTATCAATACACTTCTCCTTTCATTTTCATAGAAGTTACGCTGTAGTATTCAAATGCGAAGCTCTACAGTAATTATAAAGCCTCTGAACAATGAACGTAAGTGTTTAGACCCCGGTCACAATGTCCTCTTAATAAGCTATTAACCTCTTGTTATAATACATATTCAGTTATTTATATCTTTGATTTGATAGAAACAAATAGGTAGTTTACATAAGCGATACTTTAATGTCTTCTTAAGTAGTACAATATTATTTATCTGACTTGGTGTTGCTGTGGTAGTGAATAAGACTGCCAATGCAATGGTTCGAATCCCGGATTGGGCGAAATATTTGTGTGATCTTCAAATATTTGTTTCAGAGTTTGGATGTTGTGTAATATGTAGATATGTATTTATGTCCAAGGCAAACAAGCTAGCATAGTCTGAGCTAGATGACGTTGTGTACAAATTTTCTAGGTATTTTTTTTTCATTTTAATAAATAAGTAAATAGAAATCAAATCAGCCTGTCACAGTCAACTATGTAGGTATAGAATCCTCTCCCTATACAATGCGTTCCTGCGCCTTCTGCATTCAGTTCCTCCCTTTCATCTTTCTCCGGTCGTCACGGTCCATCTGCTTAGAAGAGTACCTACTACTATTTTTCATAATTTTTCTAGTTTAGCAGTCGCTTTTCGTCAGGTGTACCTACTATTGGCTATTTTAACTACAGTAGTACGTAGTAATACAAGTATACAAATCACCCTTCTAAATCAAAGTGACAGGTAAGCAAATAGAACAAAACGTTCATCTTTTAAGGATTCAGAAAGTCTTCGGCCATAAATAACCTCGGTCTTGACAAATGGATTCTACGGCATTTTTTTTTCTCAACACTCATTTATTAATAGGGCGAGGAATGTTTCCCAAAACCAATAAAATGTGCCCCGTCATATACCTGTCTAGCCAGACAGTATGGTTTTGTTCCTTCGCACCGTAACTTTTTTTTTGTAATATTTGTCGGCTCAGGAGATGCCAACGACTGCATAGATACAAAGTAAATGTAAGTACTTACTTGTTTTTGTGCTTTTGAAGTAGGTATTGCTCTTTTATCTGAAAAAGATAAAATTATTTTACAAACTGAGTTAATTTTTTTAAAATATTGGTTTTATTAACTCGAAACTCTTCGAATCTGATACGTTTTGGAGATCTTACCATAAGCAAAATTTCAGATTTTTACTTGATCAGCTTACGGGGGAAAACTAGGAAAGTACCTACACAGTGGAGAAATGGCTAAGAAAATTCTTGTCCTTTCACTTGTTTGTTTGTTGGTCAAAATAAAATAGATCTAATGGCAATATGGAAATTATAACTCATATAATCAGATTAAACATACAGCTACTATCTTAGCTTCATCGTTAACGTCATTTGTAAAATGACCTGATTCTTATCTGATCTACAAGTTATGAATGAGTCCATATATTAGACGTGATGTCATCCAATACCTTCACAATAGAATTGATCTTATTTCTGGACAGATAAGTTATTAGAAAGTTTAATTGTACTGCAGTAAAGTTTAAATTCACCTGCTTGTGCATAATGTAAAATTGCATCCAAAAATTCGCGGCAAACCTATTTTTCTGAATGGACATATTTTTTGTCGTGCTGTGTATCGCACAAAGGGCTCCTTCCAGCTATTTTGCACGTGTGAAAGAGCTCCCATTTTCTCCGCCTTCAAGGATTGGACCAAAAATAATTGTCATTTCCTGCGGCAAGAGACAGAAAGGTGTATAATGATTTATAAGAATTGCATACAAAGACCTGTCGCGATGACTGCAATGTCGTTATACACCGATGCTTTATACTTTCACGATGATTACATACGACTTTTAATAGTCTTTTGACACTGCTTGCGATTTTAAATGCTGTCGCATTATCTGTTTGCATACATTTCGTGACCCTGCAACTCATTTAAATGATATGAGTCCTTAATTTGTATTCATGTGCGTGTCGGGAACTTTTAATTCAAATTCATCAAGTTTTGTGATACACTCCTCATAAGGTAATATCAAGCTTTGTACAAATCGATACAAAATATAACATATCGAGTGAAATCGAGAACCACTAATAATAACCGATGTCGATGTCACACTATCGAATGGAGTGAGAACGTGAGGCGAGTAATCACGCAGTAAATGACAAGTTTTGGGTCAATATTTTGCAAAATAATTTCTCACATACTTCAAGGCGAGTACAAAGGAAACTGTGCTCTATTTGTATGGTATTATTGTTGTGTTATAAGCACGATAGGTGCGAATATAAGTTGGCATGAAGCCAAGATGGAGGGTAAGTTAGAGAGGGTAGGTTAGATGTAGGAGGTCAGGCCGCTAATGGGTGCCTCTGACAGGTAATGCGAGACACTAGACAAAGTGCATCGCATATGATGTCATAACTCACTGGAATCGATGATATACTATACTATACTTTTATATTGTTGTTTGATGTATTAGAGGTTATCAGAACTAGAGTACCTACTATACTTTTAGAAGTAGAGTTAATGTAATTTTTCAACAATGACTTTAGCTAAATCTAAACTTGTATAAGTGCAATGTAAACTAATAATGTAAATGGTAGTTTTTGTTGTTGTTTTGTTCGTTCAAAGAACAAGCTAAGGTATTTAAATGTTCAATTCAGTTGTTTATGTAATTTTACTCAGTCCTCGTCCTCTAAGTCCAGTCAAAGTCAAGTACAGCCCTAAGTCAAAATCAGTCTTCCCTAGTAAAGAGGGAAAAACTCCAGAGACACTTCTAGTAAAGTCTTACTAGATAGGTCTCTGGAGATTTTTGAAAAAATGAAAGAGTCACGTTTCACTGCGTTATATCACTTTTCAACACTTGTACACGTTATCGAACTTTTATGTTTAAAAATCCACCACTTTATACTTATAAAACACTCGAAATACGCTAATTTTGGAAAATTGCACAGCGGAGTAGCATCTGCTTTCCAATTTCGCGCCAAAACTCCTAATGTAAATGGTATGTAGAAAATCTAATAAGATTTTTTTTTTGTAAATTTGAATACCTACTGACAAACTAGGTAGGTACTACGCTGAAGACTATTCTAAGTTTTCAATTTTACAAGCATATCGGCAAATATTACAATTTTGCACAAGTGCAGAACTTGTGTAATTTTTTATAATATATTTGCCGATAAAAAAATACAGTCAATAAATCTTTAATTACAAAACTGACTGTACAGATAGCGCCATCTAGTTTCAAACGAAGTTAACCACGTATAGTTCAATGCATACGTTTCAGACAAAAAATCCTACTTCAAAACTATTAAAACAGATATTTACAGAGTGTAAAATCATCCACCTATTTTTTCTCACCTAGGAAGCTGCAATTTCTGTAAAGCAGATCAAGTCACATCTAGTACTATAAACCTATGCACCTGACAAGTAGTTGAACTTTGTAACCCACTACGCCAATCCCTACTAATATTATAAATGCGAAAGTAGCTCTGTCTGTCTGTCTGCCTGTTCTGTTTTCATGCCTAAATCGATGAATCGATTTTGATGTAATTTGGTATACTTGGAGATACATGGACTACTTTTTAACTGACTGCGCAAAAGGAGGGTTATGATTATACGCAATAACGAATTCTACGCGGACGAAGGAGCGAGAAACAGCTAGCAAGTATATAAATATACCAACTAAAGAGGCAAATGATCAAAGTCCAACCCTCCGAATGTGTGGTATGAGATGGTACACTCGAACTAGACCCTTAAAATATTTTAATGCCCCTTATTGTGTAGAAATCGGAAAACCAAGGCAAACCTTTGAAAATAATCATCTACTATATTAAAATCTAATATTTCTCGTAAATCAAATTGAATTTAAATAACAAAACTAAATCACATGCTAATAACTTGACACCAAACGAAAACCGCTGAAAATTCAACAAAGGTTTACAAACAAAATCTGATCGCAGTCAGATTTTTTTTTTACTCATAGCGTGGCACACCTGTGTAATCCTTTCAGCCTACATAATATGCCCTTAATTCCATTGATAAGGCATGACAACTAGCGCTTTTGTACTCCTCCCGACCTCTTTTTACCTCAATTAAGGTTAGCCTATTGTCTTCTGATGGAAGATGACACACTTTTTAAATATACTTTTTTTATCGCCTCTGGGAGCCAGTGTTGTGAATACTAATATGATTTAGTATGATCGGTATTGTTTTGACGATTTATTCGTTGTCAACATTTTTGATACGGGATTCTGTGGTTTCTATAAAAAGCTGACTGCAATGCGCGGAGCCTTTTGAATATCTGATATCGGCTTTTTTATCAATAAGTTGTTGGGTTATGAATAGTAAGTAGACTGTAAAATGATGTAACCAGAATCAGAATTAAGAATATTTTTTTAGGCAAAGGTGGATTATTAGAACGAATTTTCCATTTATAGTAGCGTACATTCTCGTCTGGGCCCGGTTTTATAGAGATACCGTAATAGATAGATATATACGAGTTCGAATTGATTGATTGTTAATAGCTTTCACCAGGTTTTCACAATTTTGGATGACTACCTACTGTTTAGCTTTTATACCAGCTGTTTTTGTAACGAATTCATTTTACTACCTACACGTACTTTGAATTTGCCACTGGATATGAAGGGATTCGAGTCAACTTCTAGAAGTTAGGAGTCCTACTGACCACATCAACGATATATCAATAAAAATCAAATCAGTCTTCCAGCAGAACAATTCTCGATGTAACCACTCCCATTTTCCCATAAGCTCACGATCCTCTACTTCACCGCGTCCAGTCTCAACTAGATCGAATTTTATATAGACACTATGAAGTTCATATATTAATGTTCATATAGAGATAAAAATACCCCTATAAGAATTTAGGAAAAAATCCAGAAGGTACCTTCAAAGACCTTAGCAACCTCTTGAAGTGAAGCAATTACATTTAGCACGGTGCGAACGTGATGCAGTCTAGCCAAATGAAGACTTATTTTTGAGAGGATCAAAGAGATCGAAGCGGCACGTCAGTGATGTCACTTCCGGCAAGATGGCGGCGACGACGCGATTGTTTGATGTGCGAGTAATGAAGTGTGCCACCTCTCTCCGTTTCCTGGCTGTCGGGGTGTCAAGATACGGCCAATGACAAGTTTTGTTTGTGTATTAGAAGATTTTCTTGGTATATTTTAAATGTTCAGCTCGTAAAGTGTTACAATAGTTAGCTAAGTACTTCGTGTAACTAAACTGACCGACTCGCTGAAAAAAAAATACTCCTTGTACCCATCTAAAAGACCCGAAATTCACTTTGGAGATTCCTAAAGACAGTATTTAGGACCTGAATACCGCCTTTAAGAATCATCATCGGAATATTAATGTGATGCCTGTTTATATTTGTGTAATCGCAAGAGTTAGTCGCATAGTGTGAATGTTTTCTATGTATAATATGCTATTTAGAAATGGCATTTAGAAATGTATTCCTAGATATTAGTTATCAATTCCCATGATAGTGAGAGATCTAGGCAATGCTACAGACCTTTCCAATCATTCAACGTCATACTTTGCCAAAGTACCTAAGTACCAACTAATTGAGCATGTTACCTCTTATCACAATGCATGTAGTAGAACTGATAACACAGTAGAAGAGCTGATGAAATATGAGAAAACAAATCTTTCCTCTTTATAATATTAGTATAGATATATAAAAATCAATGCCACTTTTCGTTGTAATTTTATAACTCAAGAACGGGCTCACCTATTCACACCAAATGTTTAGGCTTTGTTCAGATTTCCATATAATTTGTTTATCTTATCTTTATACTCTTGTACCAGGATTCTAATTAACAGGGTTTAAAGATGAGTCATACATAATTATACTACACAAGTAGTGCTGACTAAGCGTTAAAGAGACTCGAACTTGACAAACTCGTATTAAAAACAACCATAGGAAAACTAAGAAATAGGTTACTAATAAAGTACCTACGACATTCTAAGTCGATAGTTAGAATACCACCTTAGCTTCATAGCTTCATAAATAAGCCCTATCCTATAGAGTCCATGAGTAAAGAAATGATCATATCTATCTCATAAAATACGTATTTAATAAAGAAAAATATTAAGACCGAATTACAAAACTTAATTCTTTATAGTTGGTCGATAATGATTTATCCACCTAACTATGTTACATTATTGTAAAGAACTTTAAATTAATTAACAAGACCAAATCATTCGGCGACCTTTATTATTTAGTACCGTCATCAACGCAAAACGGATTTAAATTCAATTTCATATCGGGAGTTGCATATTGAGTTGTTATATAGAGTATAATCGCGTTACCCAGTCCGCTAGTGGGGATTACGTACTTTTTAATAAAGTCGCGCTGGCAGGGGCGACACCGGGGACATTTTTATACAAAGAGGATTACTTTGGCCCCGTTTATCTGCACCTTACAGCGGAGCTTAGCTGTCTAAGTTCTGAAGCTGAATGCACAACCGTTTTACTAATACATGCGACGCGGCTTTTCTTTATATGTGTTTTTCTGTGGTAGGTAATTGGAATTCGGAACTATGAGAGACTATCTCGTAATACGTAATAAAAAGCTATGTTAATGGAGTACTACTCCCTAGCTCCCTAGCTAGACAGTCCCATATATCCTTAGCCAAGTTATGACAGATGGTATGTCGCTCTGTAGAACTATAAAAATTAAAAACTAAATCTAGCCCCTAGCAACCAATAAAATCGTACCACACTGGTTCCAAAACTAGTTACATACATACATAACATCACGCCTGTTTCCCAACGGGGTAGGCAGAGACTATGTCTTTCCACTTGCCACGATCGATCCTGACATAAGTAGGTATTACTTTCGCTTCTTCACACCCAACTTTCACTGCCATACATAAGTGTAGGGACAAGCACTCCTCTATGTACTGCCATCCTTGCCTTTAGACACGTTCTGACTGTTCATAAAGTTTCCACTTGATTATCTTCCAAAAGTTAGGTTTATAAAAAAGTGAGATGACAATATAACGAAGAAGCTTAAGTTAATAATAAAACCAAATCTGAACAGCTCTAACGGCCTGTTTAAGAACAGGACAAGATTAGCCACAATCAGTTTGAACGAAACAACGTCTGCGCAGCTCTTGAATTGAATAACTACAGAGTAACGATACCAACAATGGGCTCTGGTTGCCAGCGCCCGACACTCCAATTATCTACTTGGCTACATTACGTGTGTGCTGGGAACAAATATTGAGTTCCGGGGTGCGCGAATACTGACCTCAGGACTAACAATGGATCTTATTGAACTTCTTCTAAGGTCAGTTTCTAAGCAGAAGCGTTGCATGAATTGTGCAGATTATGGAGAATAATACCGTACAGTATCGGGAAAGCAGTAATGCCGTTGGACCTGCATTTATAAAACTGAGAAAGTTTTATTCTAGCTTGCTTCTCAGGAGCAGTTTAACATATTTGAATGGATGTATGTATTAACAGAATTCCTAGTAAATTCTGGCCTACTTGTTCTAAGCAAGAAAGTTGCTACCTACCATTATAAAATTAGGATGTAGATAGGTAGGTACATGAGAGTTAGTATATACCTACCCCTGTCTTACCACATTTCTTATTGAACTTTTAGTCTCACGATGGACAATCATTGAAAACACCTCGATGACGTGAGTAAATAAATAGTAGATATACCCTGGTTTTGGTAGTGATGAAGACTTTTGAATAGTTCACAAAAGTCATCTGCTGAACAGTTTAGAAGTGATTTACGGTAGGTACTGAAGACGTTTTTGAACAGCTCTTCGTATGCTAAAAGTTATCGAATTTCCTGGCGAGACGGTTTGTGACTACACTCAAGAATAACTTGTAGGTATATATACGGTATATATATATTCGGCTGGCTGGTCTATAGTTCTTCAGCAAGGTCACATCATTTATACTTAAGAATAAAGTACATAACTTCTATTGGGAAAGCTTCTAATAGTAAATGACTCCCAAATGTAACTAGGTAACAAGTGCGGTGAAAATACAATACGAAGGTGGAGTAACGTAACGTAGTAACGTAACACTAATTTCATACGTGTTTCGTCTTCACACTTTTACTTTTTTAAGGCGTCCCTCAAGAAAGTAGCTAAAATACTGCTTCACGCAATCAAAGGTAAGTGTCGAGTTTTATACTCCCCTCTCCTTAATTTTTATTTATTGTTCTTTAATAAACAACTAAATGATGTTTAAGTAACGAGCACTTATTTTCACATCTATTAACGAAATCAGTTCAGAAACGTCAACAATAAATAAAGCATCGTGGTCCCATATGAATATCAATTTGTTTGCCTCCACGGCAGCGTCATTAAATTAGCGTCCAAATTGAATCACAACTGCGACAACCTTGCTGGTGTGACGTCCCGCGAAACTTTTCCTCCTATTAATTTACAAAGCATCTCCTTTCATTCCTGCCATACAAATTTCCCTCTTTTCTACATATAAACAAGATTTAATTTCCTCCACCAAGAATCCTAAGTTTGTTCATTATTTTTACATGTCATTGTGCAAGTGACGTGACACTACAGGATTCTAAATAAGACTTTATTGCACTGAATTAAGTTTGCTATTCCAAAATACACCACAAGGGTGTATCTGGTGAAATTATGATGCAGTCTTTATTCGTGAGCCGTCGGGAGCGGTTGCAGTAATCACCGCGTATCTCCATCCAGGGGTGGGCTGTGAATAGAGCCCTAATGAACTGGATTTAGGAGTTTTTGTGCTGGCGACTCGTCAGCTCAGAGGTGCAGCGGAGCAATTATGATAGACTAAACAAACGTAGCTCTAGTTTGTACACGGCCTTTCAATTACTGACTTGTAAGCAAACTGCTTGTTATCGAAGACCTCTGTGCATAGGTAATTGCTTTTATATGTCGGTATGATTTTTTTAAGCTTCGGTTGGTCAGTGATCGATATGTTAAGTCTCTATAAGTAGATTGATGGGCCATTCTCTAACCCATACCTCGTAGCTGTTATGTAGTGGGCAGTGCCGACCTCCGAACATCCAATCATTCTTAATCTTCTTAGTAAGGAGCGAGCGGAATTATTTGGAGTCTAAGCACCTAATATGCTTATATAATAAAAGGTTTCGCAATTGTGGGCGGCTTTGTTATTTGTCTGTCTTCCTCTTGGCATATAATAACGTCTTAAGGTGTACCTATTATTTGTTCCCAATCATTATTTTATCGTATTATAGAAATTGCGAATCTCGTTCCAATAAATAGTTAGTTCGTGTTTCAATAATAATTCTTAGTCATTTTATAATAGCTGATCAATTTGATCATACATTGATAGGTAGTTTAAAAAAATACCTACAGCCCTAAAGAATTCCTATATTTAAAATTCGTCTTTAGATAATGCGCATGGGCGACCGAATACGGATGGAAACTGATTGTTGCCTTAACAAATGAGCAAATATATCTTTACTTGACTGAGCATTGACTCTACATTTAATTACAGGCCACGACATTGTATGCAAAAAAAAAGCACTACAGTACTTAAGCACTATACTGTCAAAATTTGCTGAAAGGAGTACTCGATAAAAACAAAACATGAGTCAAAGACCAGTTATTATGCAGATTAACCAATAATAGCTATCTCGTAGTGTATTATGCAGTTTGCACTACATCTCGCCTTCGTAAACCTTATCTATAGGCATAGGGAAACAAAACTGAAAACGTATCGTAAGTATAGGTACTTACGAAATACATCGATCTTCATTTTTTATTATGCTTACGTACCTATATGATTCGAATACTGCTTATCTTAATGATCCATTAAGACGCATGTTAAATTTAATTTATTCTGTTTGAAATATTTAAAGAAAGTTGTTGTTTCTTTTATTTATATAATTGTCGTGACTCTATCAAGGCACAGCGAGGGTTCCAAACTGCATTAGAACTAAGAAAAACTCAAGGTACCACCAATGGGTAGGTACCATTCGACAGTAGGTAGAAAATCTCAGGTACATCACTGTGCACACTAAATTGAATCTTGGATTTAAGGATGAACAAACAAGTTAGGTACTCTTTCACGCAAAAACTACAGAATTAATTTTCTTGGAAATTTATAAGAATAATTACTCAAAGTGAGATATTGAGCTATTTCTTTTGTCGGGAACAAGTTACTGTGTGCTACCTACTAAGAGTCAAATATATAGGTACCTAACTACAAATAGCTCTAATTATGAAAAATGATTGTGTCATAAAATTATCCATTGATGTGATTCAGTGTAAAGGACAAGGGACAGCCTTTTCAATTCCCATAGCACCTACTTATATGAAAATTCGTAGATTTCACCCGAGTGAATAAAATCTTATCAGATAGGTCGATTGAAACCGGCTAGAAATGATCAGGAAACAATGTGGTTATACGATTAATAGATTAGTTTATTTGAGCATTCATTCATCCGCAGTATTCTATTTCCAAAGGCTTTCTAATTACCTTGTATCTGCGTAACTTGTTTATGACAACGCTTTCTTACGCAGATAGCCATTTATTCTTGTTCTCTTTATTTTATTATCTATTTTGTGATATAAACTGGGGTGTATTTTCATGAAAGTCGTAAAGACAACATCAAATTTAACTTTCAAACAGTACATAGCCACATATTTATTATACCTAGAAGCTATTATCTACACATATCTAAAACATATGCATAGATATAGAGCGCTCACTAACTGAACTCATCAATTTTGTAACGCCATAACTGAAAAATGTCGACAAAGAAACACAGTCTTTAATGGAAATGTAGAGCAGCTATTTTCGCTTGTTGACAACCAAGACGGCTGTAAAAGATGAGTCTGTTCTTATTTATTTACGACGGTGCGGCGAGCGAAGTGGAGCGAAGATGATATGAATGATAAATGACCCTCCGAACACCCCTCAACTCTTCGCCTTCCCCTCTCACACGTGAACACACGGCGAGGTGGGCTGCTCTCTGCATGCCTACTTAAGTATGAGCCGTGAATGCTAAGAAGTGATAACCGTTTGAATAGCGAAAGAACCCGTGACGAATATTGATGTCGTAAATGTATTACTTATGTTAATAATGTCTTCAAAGTAAGTACATTTCCGTCAGTAATGGAAATTAGAAAAGAAAATTTGGGAAATGACGGTGACGGTTTAAATAATTAGTACTTAATTAATAATAGTAATGCGCTCGCTTTGCTGTTTATTATGATACTCCTTCAATAGAATGTTATAGCAATTTGTGATGGGGCGTAACAGTCTACAAAGTAGGATAGCGCACCGAAACGATAATCTTATGTAAAGAAACCCAAGTAAATGCCGTCCGGTCAGTCGCATCAATCTCAACATCTAGCCAGAGTCATCGAAGCTAAACGGATTTTTTTTAAGCCAATAGCGGTGCATCAACACGCGTCACGCATCGCGCGATTGGTTAATACTTTTTGTTCCATTTTCGAATCCTTTGTTTTTATTGGTTGACACTTAGCTAAGACAAAGGGGCGATGGCGTGTGTGGGTGAGATTTAGTTGTGTGCGGTTACTTGATTGTTTGTGTGTGTTATGTTAAGGAACGGGGCTTCCTGTCTGTAACGGAGGTAAGGCGTGGGTCGGCTCATGCGGTACGTGTTTGGGATCCTGATTTTGATATAGGTACGGCCCTTCGGCCTACATGAACTCGAGTGGACTGTTTATTTGAAATGTTTAATGTTTGGGTACCTACTTGATTATTTATAAGGTAGGGATGTTTTTTGAATTGGAACATTAAATTGAATCAGCCCAGCGTTGCGTTGCTAAAACTTCTAGATGATGTCCGCGACTTCGTATGTATGAAGTTTACATACATACATAGGTACATATTAATACTACTATACCTGCCTTTTTCCCTCCGGTGTAGGCAGAGACAACATCCTGCCATTTGCTTCCGTCCTTACATACTGCACTAGCTTCCTCTACATTCATTAAACCCTTTATGTATGAAGTTTCTCCTTATGTATTAAATCTCGGGCACTCCTAACATAACTAGTATACCTACTATGTTATATCCAATTGTACACTCCCATACTAGTCCATACTTCATAATATTTCATATCTAATTAGAATTATGTTAACGGAGAGTGTGTACCTATTTATATTTGTCCTTCAAAAACAATGGATTGACATGAATTTTCGGGACTTGGACATGACGGTCAACATACGCTCAGTTTATTTCCAATTATATTTGTCATAAATATCTATCGACCATCTGCAAAAAGGGACTTAAAATATTTCAAGTTCACCTCCAGACGGGGCCCTATGATTAATGACAGGGATTATTCAATTAAAGACTCGGCAGGTGACGAAGGGGGCTTGTAGGTGGGGGGAGATGCAATGGGAGGTTTAAGGGTGTCCTTTATCTTCAGTGGCTACTCGAGATAGGGGGCCGTAGAATTAGCCTGGCCATACGTTTGTATTGATAGGCTAGACATTGTCGGGTAGTTAGCCTTTTTGGTGTTGATTGTATTGTTAGGTTTTGTAGCGTTTTTGGATATAGTAAAAACCTACAAATATTGTTTTATTTACGCGGTAAGTGGAAATGGAATATTATGATATGGAAAAATACCTATTACAACAATAAATTCAACGAACCCAAGACTCAATAAGCCAGATATCTACCTACTAAATTCACTACGAATAAGTACCTACAATCTTTAATTGATTTAAAGAGTAGAATATAAATATCTTGAAAAAATCCGGTTAAGGTACCTAATACCTACCCATGCCTAAGTATCGTCTCCATACGTTCCGTAATGGATGTTGCCTTACAATAATTTACAGCTGAAAATTTGTTTCAGTAAAAGTTCGTACGGGAATAGGTACAATTGAGTCTTGTCCTGTAGGTAGGACCGATTTAACATCCTTGGAAGGAATACTTCTTATCTTAACAGATATTTTAAAAAGCAAGGCAAGAGCCACCTACCGGAGCCTACGGGAACTGCTACGTGCTTTGCGACATCTAGCCCAGCCTATCATGTACCAGTCCTATACTTAGACTAACAGAATATCGAAGCCAAAATATACCTACACTATATTTTGCCAAAATATGTGACAATAGGTACTGGATATTTGAGCTCCCAGCGGCCCTGTAATATACCTGGATTTTACAGGGCCGATGGTTTACAAACCTCAGGGCGATATAGGAGCCATCTACCCGAGTTCACTGAAACTAAAATGGGATTTAGCGCAAACCCCAACAAACGTGAAGATTTATTCTTATGATATTAAATTTGGTTGAAGTGTAATGTTCAACTAGAATTAATTTAAATTTAAGGGTTGGGTTTTGGGAAACCCTAAACATAATGGAAATGTATCTTTCATTAAGCAACGTTGGAGCCATCTATCTCGATTCATGTAAAATACTAAGTAGCTCAAGTTTCGTCCTAGATCTTCAAAATTATGTTGTTATATAACTTTTACACACTTAAATAAACTACACCGACAATTCAGCGGTAAGTTATTAAAAAGGCTAGAGTTTATAAATTCAAGACTTTAAAAACACCTGCTCCTGTCTATTTCAACACGACAATTAGGAAAGTACAAAGAGACAATAGGCTTAACGTCTACTTGAAACAAAATAATTACGGAGAAAAATGTGGGTTTAGAATACCCCTGCGAAGATGAAGGGCTGTAGAGAAGAATATTTACGGAATAATATTTCAGCAACTCTGCCATTGTGCATGTATCTGTGTAGACATTAGCAGACGTAGAAGATGAACTGGAAAGACACTTTTAGAATTCAAAGGGCGTATAGTTTACATGTGCCTAACATTTGAAGATAAAAGCGCGACTACATTTACACATGTACTACATGTACCTATGTGTTTTTAAACTACTAAGGAGGCGGATAAGCATACGGCCTACCTGATGCAAAAAGGTCACCGAAGCCTAGGATTGTTTGCAACAGATACAACCAGCGGCGCTACATTCGCGCTGTCGACTTTATTAAAGTTTTAAAAATGAAATTATCTTGTCATATAATTATATGACCTAAGTAGTTACAGTTTTGCCATTATTTTGCACTGTCTGTTTAGAAAATAATTCCATTATCATCTGTATTTACAGAATAATATAAATAACTACCAACTTTTCCTGTAGGTAGTAGGTATGCATGGATCTGTGTAGACATAACACGTACATATACACCGTGTGTCGGCGGTGTGTGAATGCGCAGTGCTCTCGAAGGGCTGAGGGCTCAAGTGACGCGGAGCACCATCCACCGGAGTGCTGGACGTGTCAATGTCGCCGATGCTCAGCAAGGTTACGTCACATCGTAGAGCAGGGGGGATTGTGGTAAATTTTGATAGGTATTCGTGTTAGAAGTTTATTTAAGGGCAGGTGGGCAAACGGAGGCGGCGTCTTTGATGTTTTCGGGTTCTAGCGGTGCATTCAGTCGTGAATTTGGTGGATAATTGTACATAATAATTATTAAAATCATTGTTTTAAGACAAATTTTACGAATAAATCCATAAATACCTACTTAATAGTTTTAGTTCTATGTTTTTTTTTATAATATCACGTACATACATATGGTCCCGTCTTTATCTCCGAAGGGGTAGGCAAAGATTCACGTAACCTAGTGACGGAATATAATGCAACAGAGTCACAGACTATAGACAAAGTCTCGCCATAAGCCCCTCAGCAATATATTTTATAGAGAGGGGCTAAAAGGGGTAACTTTGCGATGTTTTTCTATCGAGTAAAGTTGCTTTAGTTTACGTTAGAATACGAATTTGACTTATCTAAAAAACTAGAGTCAGTTTCTTTTAAAAATCTCACAAGTGCAACCACACCCCCTTAAACACAGCTCTATTATGTATTTCAGTGGACGTATAGAATGCCTCTGAAAATATCCTTTGAGGATTAATTATAAAAATGTATGTCTGCAGAACAATATCGTCTTGACATTATTATTAACAAACTACTTTGCCTTTAAAGTGCAATATCTGTGCAAACATAAGCAGCTCATAGATGCCGTGTGTCGGCTGAGTGTGAATATGCAGTGCTCTCAAAGAGCGAAAGGCGTTTGAATACTAGTTATTCAATAAATTACAAACTAGGAAAATATCTAATTAAAAATCTTGTCTGTCTGTCTGTGTTTTCCGGCTAATCTTTGAAACGATTGAAATTATTTTCACAGAACTTTCTGATATACATATACGATGATATTATATTCAGATAGCTTATATATGCATAGCAGAAGACAGTATCCTAGGTATTCTAGGTATTACTAAAGAAAAAATTGAGATCATTTATTTTGAGGTAAAATGATAAATTTTATTGCACTTTAAAGAACTGCTCATTTAAATAATATATCAGTATCTAGATAGAACTGATACCAAAACTAAGTCATCTAAAAAGTGAGTACTATCGAAAGGCAAATTCGTAAACTTTTCCCACTTAAATAGGTATATTTGCCTGCTTCCTATACAATGTATTTCGTAAAATACCTACTAATCAATATAAAATACGCTTAACAGTGAATGTAGCGCCCAGAAGCCGCAGGGCGGGTCTGGGCGGAAGGGTTGCGTTGATAATTAATGATTTTTGTACAAACTGCCCTAGGTTGGGGCGCCGCGGACTCTGCGGTTTGGTTTGTGTTTTATATGGTGACGGAAACTATGACCTCATTTCAATGGTTAAAAAGGACTTAGTAAAAGGTATAATATTATTATTCTAGAGGAGAAAATAGGGTTCAAATGTACTGTCAGTCACAAAAGTCACTCTGCATAGTTTGTATTTATAGGTTGTGGTTATCGGCTGTACAAATGTTCAAGCCGCTCATAATGGCCCTCAACTTAGCTTAACGACTGCTATGTCACTGATAGCCAAAACAACGGCTTAGTGTGCTTTCCGAAGCCTGAAAATGCTCGCTAATAAAATGTCACAAAGTGGTCACCCAGGAACAATCATAGCGAAATTAGCATACTGCAGTGATCGTATGGTACTGCACTGATCGCTCACAGAATACTGAGTCTAATTGTTCATTTACGATTCTCATGTTAGCTTATCTATACTCATTTTTTTTACGTGAGAAAAAATCCTCTTGAATATGCCATCTAGTATATCCATCCCAGTAGTCTAGGGCCTGTTTGACTCCTACTGACTAAAAAACCTCACGTGTCCTGATAACAGCCTACGGTTGGGAGCCCCGGGTAAGCCCTCGGAAGGATACCCCAGGAGTCACAACAGATCTACAGCTACCACTGCGACCTCATCTAGGGAGGGGATCGGGTGCTATCCCGCGTCTTTGGTGGGTTTTTTCGGGTGTTATCCTGCTTATTAGAAGGGGGGGGGGGAGGGGGCGTGCGTGAATCTCTCACATCACGCTGTAGTCTAGGGCCTGTTTATATAAGGACGGTGAGCTACCCCCTCACTATCCTCAGGGCCCGTGTCATGGAGACCAATAGTCTTGGCTGATAGTCTATCTGTACTCATATTATAATAATTATTAACGATACGTATAATAACCACGATATAAATTATTCCTTTCCGAAAGGTTTAACACAAAATTGTTTGAGATTTTTTTATTAATTTTTTGCTGACAAAACGCCCATTAAATGGGAACTCTCAACCCCATCCCTTCCGCAGTATTATAATAAATGACGCAATAATGGCACAATATAATATTAACACAAAGTTAAACGTGTTTTTATTTTCCCGCCAAAACTTCAGTGCCGCTTTGGTGAGCATGGCGTGCGATGCCATTACTCCTTTTTACGGGCGCGTTCTCAAAAAATGGCTCCAGGAATAAAATAAATCGCAAATATTTATCAAAACGCAGCCCCACTTCGGATGCGGGCTGAGGGATGTGGTGTCGATGTATGTGATTTACGGTTTAATGACATTGATTACCTATTCAATGCATCTTTATCATAGGCTAGCTATTCCCCGCAGTTTCGTCTGCGTAGAAGTCGTAATCGAGTAAAATTATTACACTCCTTTTGTGCAATAGTTAAATAGTAGCCAATGTCCTTTCCTTGGACTCAAACTATGTCTATTCCAAACATCATTTAAAAAAAAATCATCAAAATCGGTTCAGCGGTTTAGGCGTGAAAACGTAACAGACAGACAAAGTGACTTTCGCATTTACAATATTAGTAGGGATGTATTATTCAATGGGGTCATACTGGGAACTTGGAGGTCCGAGGTAGCCTGATCATCAAGTACTTCACCTGCTGACTAACATGCAAGGTAAAATGGCGAAAAAAAAAATGATTTGAGAGATCACTTCAGTTACCAGGTCAGTATAGTAGAATCAAGCCAAATACTATCTTTTATCAATAAAATAGACCGCTAAGCTTGATTGATTGATTGATGACGGGAATTTGTAAAATTAAAAGATATTAAAACAATTGTTTTTAGATAAAACATTAATAATTCTATTTTACAACGAATTTAATTTAATAATCTGTAAAGTTCAATAACACTATTGATTAGTTTGATTATAGTTGAAAGTTTTAATATCTATTACAAATGTATGAAAAGTGTAATGATTTATGATTAAGTGCTAATGGCCACAAATATATATTGTTTCCTACTATTAATGTATAATCATAAGCATTAAAACAAACGACAATCAATAAAAATAATAAGCACTTCAATAACTTCATAAAAGTCTTGTACTTATCAACTATTTTCCAATAACACAAATTAAAGTAAAAACGTTTTATGTGCGTTTATAACATCGGTCATCATCAAGCAAAATTAATTATGAATTTACTTTATGGTGACCGCGATTGAAATTCTGTTGCAATTTTCATATCGCATATGAATGTATTCCAGCGATAAAATGTAGACTGTTCATTATTTCAGACTAAAATCTCTTTTGTACCAACTATCAGCTAGATCCATTAAGTCGTTAGAGCGTGATTGAATAACAAACATTCAAACATCTTCAAAAGCTTTCAAACTATATAATATTAGTGGAACTTATTTGTCTTATCGATATAGCATGTTATACGTATGTCACATCACTAAAAGGTTACCAGGTTGCACGTTGTCGAACATTTTGTTTTACAGCGCGAGTTGGGACGACCGAATTATGAAAATATTACACGAAATCCCTCGGAATGCTCTTTGACATTTCATAACAGGGAATACGTTGTTTTTGGGAGTTAACTCCTTGTTTGTTGCTGGTCCCCATGTTTCAATTTTGTTGTTTCTTTACTCACTTTTAATGGAAAATCTTACATTAGCTCGGAATATACCTCAACTTGCTTTTCAGTTCAATCTCAACCGTTGTTTTGTTAATATAATACATATTTTGGACATTTTCACACAACATTATCTAGCCCAAATTAAGCTAATATAAGCTTGTGCTATGGGATCTAAACGACTGATAAAACATACTTATATATTTCTAAATACATACATAGAAAACACCCAAAACTCCGAAACAAACCTTTGTGGATTACACAAATATTTGGACCGACCCAGGAATCAAACCTAGGACCTCAAGCGCGTCAGGGGTATCACTGCCGACTGCGCCGCCGAGGAAGTCATAATCACAAGCGAATCTTCAATAGAAGAGGAAAGGTGGTAATAGGTATATTCCAGGATCCAGATTACCTGCTGTTATCCCGTTATAGATCCTGGGAGGCGCCAAAGACGCGGATAGTACTCGAACCCCTAAGTGAGGCCTCCGTGGTAGCCAAAGTCTGTCCTAGGACATAAAACTTAACTGCAGCTTAAATTCATATACCTATAGAAATCCTCAAGTGTGTCATGACGGACTTGAGCTTGAGATTAAGATACATATTTCAGTATTCGGTAAGATACGCCTTGAAATTCGAAGAAAACTAAGATCAACCAACATCTCTGATAAATAAATCCAACAGGCCACCAGGCAAATAGCAACATTACTTATGAACGGAAAATTAGTTTTTAAACGATCGTGAAGAATTAATAAAATTTACGAATTATACAAATAAAACAAATTCTTGAACAAATACTGGTACTAAAGATCGATAGTGATATTTTCTATGAAACAGAGGCATAACAATGCTAGCTAATGAATTGATCGCGTGTGGGGCGACCTACGGGTGCATTCGGATGCATTAGCAATGCTTCCGGGGTCGGGACCTTGCCACCCTCCAGCTTTTTATTTTAATGATTCATAAGTCTAAAAACGGTCCATATTTGTTGTAGAATTAAATCGAGCTAGCATTGATTTTTGCAAAGAATTTTAAAAAGCTACTTTATTTTGGAACGATCACTATGCTTTTCTGAAAAGAAAATACAGTAATAATAATTTTCAAGGACGTGCAGGAACTAAACCATTCAAAACTATACAAAAATTTTCAATTGAACTGATAAATTCAAAGTAGAAATACAGATATAACGTTTCAAATGTATCTTTGCCCAAATTAACTGCAGTTTATTAATTAATTGGGCGGAAAGTCATCCTATCATTTGCAATCTGATGAGGAAGCGGAATAGTTTTATGAATGCTATAAGATTCCCGGCGTTAGTATCTACATTCAAATAAAATTTATAATTATAAAGTCCCGTTGTTAAAATCTTATTGGTATTTCTATGTGGTGCCTGTCACATACCTATAATACCTACTTTGCGGTCGTCTGCATTAATTTTATGTTACTTTTAATTTCCAATTGTTTTGGTAATTAATAAGAATTAATTAATCACTTTTTATTCTTACTTATTATATTACTTACTAGCTGTGCCCGCGACTTCGTCGGCGTGGAATGTAATAAAAAAAAAGTTTAGTTTATTTAGTTTTTTTTTGTTCTTGGCATTTTTTTCTAAAATAAAAGTAGCCTAAGTTACTCCTTATTACATAAGCTATCTGCCAGTGAAAGTACCGTCCAAATCGGTCCAGCCGTTCCAGAGATTAGCCAGAACAAACAAACAGACAGACAGACAGACAGACAAAAATTTTAAAAAAATATATTTTGGTATGTGTACATTATATACATTCATATGCATGAAGTAGAAAGCAGTTATTTTAATATTACAAACAGACACTCCAATTTTATTTATTTGTATAGATAGGTATATTGTTTCAGAGTGAACATTACCTAAAATATCTCTATCATTTTAAATTAAATCAGGCCGCATTCCTCTGAATCATTAACGCACTTCAAGGCCGGGGGCTAAAAATACTTTAAAAATTCCTTCCCAACGGTGTGACGTGGGTAGACCGTAACGATAGAAGGGTAGTATTTCCTGTTCCGAGGGAGCCGGAGGGGGGGGGGGTCCTCTTTGTGTTGCGATAACCGGAAGCCAAGGGCTCGGAGGACCGAGGGTAATGTCAACTGCGAGGTATTTTGAAGTTTCTTCGCGTAGCTGTTGATTACTTGTAACTCGAGAATTTTCTAATGGGACTTAGAAATTGCTAATAAAAATAAGGTATTAAAGTGTTGAAAAGATTTTGATAGAAATATAGATGCTTACTTTAAAACCACAACTCTACATAATAATATGTGCCTACTTATATTTTCATTATTATTCGTAAAAGTACCTACTTATTTTTTATCTCATATAGATAAAACTGTTCACCTAAAATACTGAAAATACACATAGAGAGAACGTGAGGGCATAATAAATATCTTTCTATCTTTTGCCTATGCCAATAACATATACTTACTTTAGGAGTTCCCCATTATTCTTTCATGTTCAATATCTGTTGAAGAAAACAGGCCACTCTGAAGCGTTCACGAACTAAATGGCTACTTTTAGTGCGAACAATAATAATTTTAGTTGTGAGTGAGTGCTCCGATAATGGGGCACAATTTCCGACGATTAAACGAACGACAGTCGAGCGTTTTTGCAGGACTCTTGTAAAAATGGCGCCAATGACGAACGTTTCAAAGCACTACTTGTAGTAATCGGTATGAATTATATCTGTATGTCTAGCTATTTATGAATTGTTTGTAATGTACAGACGAATTTAAGAATGCATGGTCAATCCGAAACGAATTTGCTTTGCACTGAGAATTGACGCCATCTCTCGGATAACATTGGAAGTCAAGTATCTAGCGTTGCTGATTTTTTAAATACCTCACACAGGAACGCGGTTATTGTCAAAATATCAAATCATTAATCTTTTGAGTAATGTAAATATGCCATCTAGTACATTTTTGGTGATTCTAAGGTGTCTATGCAATATTATATTCGAGTAAAGTTGCGCCATCTAGTGGAGTTTTTGTGAATTTGAAATCAAATGTGCATGGGATTATAGATCTAAAGGGGCCCATGCAATATTGGAGGTGACTGTACATAGTTTCTGAGGCTATGGTAAGACCTAGTAACATACATAGTACACCTACCTATGTTATCACTTTTATGTTTGCCCCGTAGGGTGACGGGGTCCCGTGTTGCGACGGGTATGAGTACTAAATGTCGCCATCTCAATACATCCCGAGGGTGTCGTAAAAGGCGACTAAGACTTTTAACACTTTCGCAAAAACATCCATTGCGTAGAGAAGGAAAACTCGAAATGAAACCCGGTTGTCAGTAAAATGACAATCGTTAAGCCAAGTTGAAACCTGCGCTTGTCTATTTCAACACGGCAACAATAGGCTCACCACCTATTACGTGGGACATAAAACTGTAAGGTGAAATGTGGGCGTATACCATGCCTCTGCCTACCTTTTCGGGGATAAAGGCGTTATTACGTGTATGTATGTAGGTACGGCACTGGCAACCGGAACCCAAATTACCAAAAACGATCATGAAGGTTGACACTCAGAATTGACGATAACATGATCGTTCTATCATCGTACTGACCGCTACAGACAGGGTGTTCATCCTCAAACACAAGATCCGATAGGGTCTTTCTTCCATGAACGCTTGAATTGTGAAATAATCTCCCTGCTTCGGTTTTCCCAAACGTCTACAGTAAGAGGTTCTTCAAAAGGGACTTAAAATATTTCAGCTGGGTTGGTAGCGCGACTATGGGCTCTGGTGTTACATAAGGCTATAGGCTACGGTGACAACTTTCCTTTAGGTGGGCCGTAAGTTGGTTTGTCACCGTAGTAGTATAAAGGAACGGAATCAGCCCCAGCAAGCAGGACTAAAACGCTTTGATAGTCCGAGTTGAGAGAAAAAGGTTACATCAATAAATTTCCAACTTCCTCACTCATCTTCAAACAAACAACTGTTGTTTGTTTTAGTTCATTATATTTAACAGTTATAGACATAATAACAAAAATACTACAGTAATCAAATAAAACCTGTAAATGAGTACTCACAAAGGTTTATGGCGTATTTTATTTCTTAATTACTGCGTACTTAATCGAGGTAACTATCGAGCACAGTCTCTTGATTATTACTACGAGTAGGATACCCATATAGTTTCAGGGTCGGCAGTGAGAATATAACGTTATTGGTGTTGCAAACTTCCTTAGGTTATACAGGACAGGCATAGTGACAAGCAAAATGGCCTTGATTTCTATATATTTTATTTAGAAGGGGTTATCTTGTTTTGAGTCCTGGGACATCCTTCCGAGGGCTTACCCGGGGCCCCCAACCATAGGCGTTGGGCGTTACGTGAGGTTTTTTAGTCGGCAGGAGTCCGGCATATCATTCATGTTGGATTTTCCCTGACGTTAAAAAAAGGGTTATCTTGAATTTTACTGAAAAAGAAATATGATTTTATTTTCAACATACCGTTATCATATATACATACATACTTATAATCACTCTATTATACACGAAGGGGTAGGCAGAGGCATAGTATGCGCCCACATATTTTTATGTTCACGTAAAAGGTGATGAGCCTATTGCCATGTTGGAATGGACAGGTGGAGGTCGCCGCGACCCACAGTTGAAATTTTTCAAGCCACTCATGAGGCCTTCAACTGGGCTTAATGACAACAACCGGGTTTGCAAAGGATCTTTTTGCGAAAGTGTTCCCTTAGTCGCCTCTTACAACACCCTCGGGATGTAATGGGGTGGCGACCTTTTATACTCTTACCTGTCGCAACAGGGAACCCCATCGCCTCACGGGGCAGGTCTGAAATATACTGCATAAAATTAATAATACCTATCACCACAGTCGATATTATACAGTACAGTAGTGCAACTTATCCGCGGCACGGAAGTCGGCTCTCTCGCGACACGACTTGTCCATTTATCGCGCAACCTCTCATCCGCCACATAAAGGGGTTATAGAGTGCCCACTATAACTGGAGCCCTCACTTGTTTTATATTAAAGTTTTAAGAATACATGTTTTCATTTTGAGGTAAAATTAAAACATATTCTTTTGTATAATATTTAAAAATTTTAAAACATTGGTCTGTCAATCTTTGTAACTGAACATTTAAAATGAATGAACTGAACGAATGTGAATACAGGCTGCATTCACGGTTAGCAGAACTGACGCCCTGACTGACTATAGAATTTATAAACCTGTGTGCTGTGAGGCAATTTCTGTAGTTGTATGTTATTGGATCAACAGGATATCCTTCAAAGTCTGAAATTCACTGAACTCTGGTTTTTTTTTTGTTTAACGTGAGGGAAAATCCTCATGGATGTTATGCCGGACTCCTACCGACTAAAAAAACCTCACGTAACGCCCAACAGCCTATGGTTGGAAGCCCCGGGTAAGCCCTCGGAAGGATGTCCCAGGACTCCCAACAAACCTACGGCCGCCACTGCGGCCTCGCCCAGGGGTGGTTCGGGTGTTATCCCGCGTCTTTGGGGGGTTTCGGGTGTGATCCCGCTTCTAAGTGGGGGCGTGCGTGAGTTCTTCACGTCACGCTGCCGTCATGGGGAACTCTGGTGGGTATAAGATGTTCAAGAAAAACTAAAGTGAAAACAAGTTGATAAAAAAAGTCACTTGTCTGCGGAGTTCAATGTGTATTGGAAACTTCACCCCAACGAATTGACACATTACGAATGATTTTTATCATCAACCCGAATATTTTATCGTATCGGCAAGAAATGGGCCGGTGAATAGTGTACTTTTAAACTTGATCTGAGCTGGTAGGATTTTTAAGGTTTGAAAATTCATGATATTATGTATGCTGGGCTCGATCCCATGAAAATCACATGGAAATCTTTCCAGCTAATGCTGGGCGTCCCAGGCAAGTGGGAAGGATAACCCAGATTTTAACAACCTTTGGTTTCAGTTTTATTTCCGCTTCTTTTTTTATTGAAAGAGGACTGTATCGCTGAGCGATTACATCGTAAGACAATTCCTGCTTCTTGGGGGGTTCAAGTGATACCCCGCGTTTTGGGTGGTGAAAAACTCTTCCGCTTCACATCCTGACTAATATTATACACTACACTCGAAAGTTTGTAAGTATATAATATAATAATATAATATAATATGATGAGATGTTATTTTCTAACAGCTGAACGGATATGGCTGAAATTTGGTACATGGATATATTATAATTATAGACTGGAATAACGTATAAGGCTACTATCGCGTGCTCGTAGCATTCGTAGATGTTTTTTACCACAAATGCAAAAATAAATAGAAAATACAGTTCACATGTTTTGTATATAATGTAGCTGTTAATTTTAGTTTCTCTAATATAACGACCCGTTCATCTATCATGCGGCTTTTAAAAGGGTAGAGCGGGGTTGACGGCGATTGAAGCCTTTCTTATTTATTCGTATATGCCCCGTTGGCGCCAAAAATACGCCAGGCTGACCTTTCCTGACGAGGGGAGAGTTGGCTATGGATCACTGTGACCGATAGGTGTGGCGAAAATAGCTTTTTAGGTCATGAAATACTTTTTTCTTCACTTTAACTGTGAAAATGTTTTTATAAAATATGAAATGTTAGGATTTGGAAGTTGTCAAACTGCATGTATGTACCTATGAAATTATTTTTAGGAGCCGATTGAACATCTTTCACAAGCTCAGAACTTATGCATATGCAATGAAACGCATACATGACACATAACTATGGCGTCTAGTGCCATATTAAATTGTCACACGTTGGAGTACGGCCCAAAGGTTGAGTTCGTTAAATGTATGCTTCATTATGAGGACTGTCGTAACGTGGTGCCAGATTCATGATATAACTTCAGCATGAAAAGTGTTACACTTATAAGATATTTAGAACTCAAGTACTGACTGTCAAGAGGTTGTAGACATTTCAAATATCTCCTCAATACTGTGTTAAATGCAGTCGGGTACCTAAGGTCTGAGAGGGGCTTTCTTCTGTGCACGCTTAGATTGTGGAATGATCTCCCTGCCTCGGTTCCAAACGCCTACAGTATGGGATTCTTCAAAAGGGGTCTAAAAGGTTCTTGCAGGGCCGACAGCGTGAGTGTAGCGCCTCTGGTGTTGCAAACGTTCATATGCTACGGTGAAAACATTCTATCTGGCGGGCCGTCAGTTTGTCTACCACCTAAGTAGAATATGAAAAAAAAAACTCTCGGCTTGACACAATAACGTAAAATACTTCGATATCAGCTTGCTCCCAAAATCGAATGTCACGAAAGATTCTACTTCTATTTACACACTTCCATACAACGCACTCTATTCAAGTAAAAAGGTAACATTATTTTTGTTTATTGGTACTGCACGGAGTACCAATTCCTACATAATTTCAGTGGTGAGTTCTACACGAGCGGTCCAGTGGCGGTCCGCTATAACCGTATATCTTGTCTTTGTATGTTCGTATTTATGGGCACCCTTATTTTTATTTTAATGCTGATGCGACCGGTGCCGCTGTGTCTCGCCTGCCGACTAATCTTTTGGACACTCTGGTTGGTTTGATATGTAATGTTTACTTGTAGTCAATTACAGTATGTACTTACATTTCATTTGAAATACACATTTTTGTACAAATAAAGCTCAATTCAATTCTATTCATTTATTTACGAAAATGGGTTACAGTGGTGTTAGCTGATCTGTAAGTCCTCTTTATAGATTAATTACATGAAAAATTCTTTGTAGGGCTCACTATGAGGAATGCTAAAGATCGGAAGAAAAGAATGAGATATACAGTCGTCGTTGCTATTAGTATAAAAAATAAAACTTCGCGGTCGTGTCCCAGTATCGTATAAGGTTAGTTGTCACCTTGCAGGCCCAAAGGGACAGTGCATCGTGTTCTACTCCCGGCGCTCTTTACGAGATCAACCACATAAAACTACACATTTTGTTTACAAAGAAGAAAATAATAAATTTGACCAACATTATTATTACCACTACTTCAGAACATTTCATTAAAATTCTCTATTACTCTTAAGAACAAGCATAAAACTTTAGTACTGGAGTCAACACTAAAATATTCAAACGAAATTTCACCAGTCATAAAGTCGAAAGCATCTTCGGCTAATTTTAAAAGAAAACGCTAGGGTTGTGCCCTTCGCAAACAATATTTTACGGCCATAAATTTCCGATACATGAATTTTATTAACTTTCACACCCTATGAGTGATGGTGTCGTGTCGTGGTGTAACACTGTTTGTTTTACGCGTCATCAAAATGCCACCAACACTCTGATGCATTTTGAGGGTTACGCTTAAAGCACGTTATGCAATTACGATTTGCGGGATTGTTATTTAGAGGGTTAATGGATGTATGGATTGATTGAATTGTTAAGTAAAAACGTATGTAAGCTTATTCGTTAGGCTGTGCAAAGTGAATTAGTTGTAAGTTGTTTGAATTTGGTATGAAATCTATTGAAGAAAACAAAGCTGTACTTTATGGTTCACTTGCGATTAATATTTTGTATCTACACAATGGAATTATTGAAGGTTTACTAACAAGTTTTAAAGATTTATGTATAACTAGCTACCGCCGACGGCCCCGCCCGCATGGTGAGCTTATCCTACACCCGTTTTCTCAAAAGCTTGTTCCGGAGATAAAAACAGGTTGTATCTCTGTTTCGATTTTCATTAGAATCAGTCAGTGGTTCAGGTGTAAAAGCGTAAGATACAGATTACACACACATTTACGTGCTTCTTTATGTATTTATTAGGAATTTTCATTAGATAAATATCGATTAGGTACCTACTTATAAATATTTTTTTTCAAAAGTTTCGGTATTATTTATTCACAGCATTTCAAACTGATGGACCAGGACTTAAACGATGTGACTTCTAATTTTTACAAAATATTTATAACTGCCAAACCCCAAAACGACGTTATTTGCTCAAGGGTGACTGAAAGATTCCAAACTTTTCCAAAGATAAATTGGCTAAAAAATTCCTTAGCAAAAATAAAATCGAAGAGCGGCTTCCGAAACTTATCGAACTTCCCAACAATCCATTACACCGAGTTTCGCAAAAAATTGACTCGCAGCTCTCGTGGAACTTATTATTTTGAGTGAAAATATCGTAGAGTTTGGCCGCCTCCGAGTAAGTTTGCCATTGCGCCGACGCCACCCTCTTTTCACTCGATAAACACACATTACACCACTAACGCGGATTGTTCTTCTGCAGTTACATAAGATACTAGACAGATTGACGGAAAGTTTGAGATTTTTAGTTAAGTTTTGATTGTTATTTAGTTATTAAAGAAACCATTACAATAAAAATATCTCATCATCTGAAATCTACCACAGCTACCATAATGGTAGATAAAAAAGTAGGTTTCAGGTGATGAGAACGCGTGTTTTTTTTTATACTACTTCGGTGGCAGTCAAGCTTACGGCCCACCGGAATGTACGTAGCGTATAAGTGAGGACTATAGTAGATAGGTAGGTACTAGCAAAACATGATATTTTTCCCCCGTATGGGCGGAGACCAGACTGCTGAGTCCGCAGAGGACGATGGCCATCAGGGTGATAAGGGGATACCGCACGATCTCCGGTGAGGCGGCATGTCTCCTAGCCGGGACCCCTCCATGGGACCTGGAAGCGAGAGTCCTTGCGTCACTGTTTAGATGGCGCAAGGAGGCACTGGATCGGGGCCAAAGGCCTGCGCCTCGAGAAATCGAGGCCCAGCGGTCCCTGCTCCACCAGGAAACCGTGGAGACATGGAAGGTGCGACTTGAGCAACCAAAGGGGGGATTCGCCACAATCGCGGCCGTCAGACCGGTCATGGACGAGTGGCTGGAGAGGAGACACGGTGCTCTCTCCTACCGGCTGTCACAGATACTAACCGGGCACGATAGCTTCGGTAGGTATCTGTGGCGAAGACACCGGGAAACCACGGCCGAGTGTCAGCACTGCGAGAACCGCAGCGATGACACAGCGCTCCATACGCTGGTGGAGTGCACAGCATGGGCACAACAGCGCCAGGTTCTCGTAGTGGGTCTGGACGTCGACACTCTCTCGCTCGAGACCATGGTGCGAGCCATGCTCTCCAGTGGGAGTAAGTGGGACTGCGCCGCCTCTTTCTGCGAGCAGGTCATGCTCGTGAAAGTGGCGGCGGGGCGGGTACGGGAGAGAACTCTTCCCCCCGAGTTCCGCAGTCGGCGGCCTGGACGCCGCCGACGTGTCTTCGCCGAGGACTATCGGCCTCCATGACCGGGGGTCTGAGGACGGTGAGAGAGTCGCTCACCGTCCTTACAGAAGCAGGCCCATGACGGCAGCGTGACGTGAGGAACTCACGCACGACCCCCCTTAGAAGCGGGATCACTCCCGAAACCCACCCCCAAAGACGCGGATTAGCACCCGAACCACCCCCTGGGCGAGGCTGCAGAGGCGGCTGTAGGTCTGTTGGGAGTCCTGGGACATCCTTCCGAGGGCTTACCCGGGGCTCACAACCATAGGCTGTTGGGCGTTGCGTGAGGTTTTTTAGTCGGTAGGAGTCCGGCATAACATCCATGAGGATTTTCCCTCACGTAAAAAAAAAAAAAAGGTACTAGCAAAATCTACCGTAAACATTTTTCTTTACGAAATTAGTTATTATATTGTTATCCTAAAATTGACACCTCCTACCTCAGTTTGTGTGTAATCTACAGTAGCATAGACTTAAGGTAGATAGCTGGTACCTTTATAATTGGTATTAAGGCCTATAGATAAAGCAAGTAAGTTCATAACGGCTATCGAGGGACGAATCAGCAACCAAGATATCGATAATATTTTGCATACGTTGTTTGAACCGCCATTAGATCCAGGTCGTACTAATAAACTTACCGCTAAAATCGCCACTTTTAGCTGGGAGTGAACACTAAACAACAAACAAAGCGGTGTACGGCGGCGAGCGGCGTCCGGTCTCACCACAAAGGCTTTGTGCACGCCACACTGACACGCTTTTTGCGTCCCTATAGTCGCTATCGCCCGATGACGTCCCAGTAGATCGATAAGAACCTACCACTCGACGGGAATGCTCTATTGTATTACTGACACTACACTGTCTGAGATGTGGAAAATCGTAGGCCTAAAATGTGAGCGTGATAGCGGCTGTGACGTCACTCTGCGTGTTGCGTGCGGACAATATCGCCTACAGGAATATGCACCGTGTCGCGTGTCACAAGTGTCAACTTCAATAGTGACACAATGCTTTTATTAATTTCTACGATTCTGTTTGGTTATTTTATGGGAAAATTGTTTGTGGGGTCGTTTAATATTGGATTGATAGAAGTAATTTTAAATTGAGGGTTTTGTCAAAAGTCGTCCATATATAGAAAAAAAAACCGGCCAAATGCGAGTTGGACTCACGTACGAAGGGTTCCGTACGAAACAAAAGCAAAAATCACGTTTGTTGTATGGGATCACGCCTTAATCCTCATTTTTTCTGATTTTAGTATTAGTTGTTATAGCGACAATGGAAATACATCATCCGTAAATATTTCAGCTTTCTAGCTATCACAGTTCCTGAGATACAGCCTCGTGACGGACAGGCAGCCAGACAGATAGACAGACGGACGGCAAAGTTTCATGATTAGGATCCCATTTTTACCCCTTGGGTACGAAACCCTAAAAACAAATACAATTGAGATGAATTTAATCTTTAGTGACCTGATCAGTTCCAAACTTTGTAAAATATTTGTAAACATTCACACTCAACATCATCTAGCCCAAATTAAGCTAATTAAGCTTGTACTATGGGATCTAGACGACTGATATACATAATTATATATTTCTAAATACATACATATTTTACATAGAAAACACCCAAATTCCGAAACAAACATTTGTAGATCTCGCAAATATTTGGACCGACCTCCAGGTAAGTCTACTTATAGACTTTACGGCATATTACATACAAAGTTAAAGGGGTTAAATACAGTTGTTACCTACACGGAATTAATGTCAAACCACGGCATGAGTTTAAGGATACTAAACATATTTTAACAGTACTACATTTAAAATTTCCTAAAGTAATTATGAGCAATATTTCCAACAACACATTATTGTACAAAATAATGACATTACACATAAGAAGGTTTTTGAAAAGCAAAGATGCACTAATGACGTAGGTAAATTAAAAACCTTTATAGGCTTATCAAAATAAGTAGTTAAGGCCAGTTTTCATTGCGACAGAGTAATGAACCCGGAGGTGGTGAGCTGAACGGGCACATTTTTCATGATTATTTTTTGTTTTCCACCAACATTTCAGATTTTAAGAAGGAACATGAACAATGATGCAAGTCTTAATTTCTCATTTTTGATGTCATAAGTAACATGAGAAATGAGAGTGTAAAGATTCTAATTTGCGTTCAGCTTTGTTTATCTATGTTTATTTGTTTTTGTTTTAAAATCGTTACATTTTGATTTAGAAAATAAGATTGTACGTCACACAATGACATAACGTAGAGTCATATTCTCTGAAATGTAAACACTATTTGTTAGCCTATGTTCACATAATGTATAAATACATAAATTTAAAAAAATATCCAGTCCATTCATTACGACCATTGGTGGGAAAACGAGTTTGCAGTTTACTATCGAGACTAAAACGGATTCATTAATGGGTCCGCTCAGTTCGCGGTGAGAACTGAGCTTCAGTTGTAAACAGAAAATAAAGTATGATCGTTTGAATACGAACGTTGCTCAGTGGCCACCTATAAGAAGTCTCTTGCCGTGAATATTATATTTTCAACGTCTTGAGAGTAAACTGAGTTTAGTACGTGCCGCACATATATATGCGGTGCTAGGCCACAATTAGCATAAATTAGTTGTTAGTGGCGCGTGAAGAACGTGACTCAGGCTAGTGATGGGAGAATTTCAGAAATTCCGGGCTAGATTTTTGCGGAATTCGAAATTTTTATTATCATTTTGAGAACTCATCACATGCAGGCAATATCATAGTTTGGTGTGTATAAAGTAAAGTATTTCCTAGAAAATACACTCGAGATCATGGGTGCATCATTAAATTATTTCAAAAAGAGCAATATTATAAATAATGAGGTCATTTTTCATTATTTTATTTTATTAAAAAAAAATAACAAGTAGGTAGGCACATCATTTAGTAGCTTTGATAAAACCTAGTTTTCATACTTTCATACATTTCATCAAAGAATTCTATAAGTATGAGTGTTAGAAACCGCGATAGTTTAAAAATAACAATACCTAGTTTTATTTACTCCTGACTGGAAAAAAAAGTTCTACATGAATTTATCAGCTTTACTATTTGTTTTGAACTCTCTCTTTTTCTAAACATCTTAAACACGATATTTAAAAAGTTATCAAATTTTTACATGATGCAACATTCGTGTTTAACATCCCAACTAGACCCATATATTTTGTTTAGTGCCATAACTATCAACTCAAATATAAATTTGTCTACAATTATATTATTTGGCACGAGTTCTATATCATAAAAAGTAACTACGAACTTATAAAAGACAAACCTTGTGCAAGCCCTAGTACCTACTTAGTCAGTTTTCGATTCCACAAAACATAAAACTCCGCAGGTATAGCGCACAACACTATCGCATAGTGATCGGTATGCGAGCGAGCAGAACACGGATCGCGGACATCTCACACATATAATACACTACTTATTACCGGTACAAAGTATGGCTTTCGTAACGCACATGACGGTGCATAACTAGCTCAAAAGATTACGATGTTTCAGGGGTGGTCAACGTGTTTTAAAATCAATTTAGCTCTGTGTGTGGGTGAGGAAACCTTAGAATATGTTATGCGGAATTTGAGATTTCAACTCTGAAGGAAGATTATCAGATTCTTGGTTGAATATTGTGATGTCGAATATTTCACGCTTTAAAGTAATTATTCGCTAGTAAAATTATTACTTTACGAACAACATTATTACTGGCAAGATATTAGAAACTGTGCTTCGACGAGCTTCGAACTCAATAATCTCTCAGGTATTCGAAACTTGGAATTTGTTTAATGAATAGGTATTTTGTGGACAATGTGGACATTCATATTGTTACCGTTATAGTACTTATGCGTAGGATGTCTGTTCTAGAAGGCAAGCAAATCACGAAGGTATATATATTTTAAAATATATATACCTTCGTGAATTAACGTTAACGTAAAAGTTGCCTAAACGGATCAACGTGAAATTTAATGACATAGTTAAATTAAACGAAGAAGAAATTACCAAGACAATTTTTAAACCAATTACTGTAATATTTCGACGGCCATGCCAGTGGGATTTCTAGTTCTAGATATATCAACCCATTCATGGAGAATCTTCAACCAAGCAAATTCTAATGTCTCTAGACCCAGCTCCATTGTTTACACCGAGCTGGCAAGGTGGCGCTCTTCCTTGCCACGCTACGTAATCGCATCACGACGTCGAACGGAATTTCCACAGTGCAAATTCAATGATGGACTCTGCTATTTGCCTACGTACTCAAGTATATCAAACTAGAAGAAAAGTTTAAGGTGCTGAATTTTCTTATTTTTCATCTTACGTTAATGGCGTTTGGACATATTTTGTGTGTCCAGAAAAATATTTGCTATGATCCGAGATTCGGTAGTCGCATATCTATTGCCTCTGTGGTGTAGTCGGTATTGATACCGCCTGCGGCGCTGGAGGTTCTGGGTTCGATTCCTGGGTCGGTCCAATTATTTGTGTGATTCACAAATGTTTGTTTCGGAGTTTGGGTGTTTTCTATCAATATCATCATCAATCAATCAATATCAATACATATAATAAAATTGTAACAGTACTCTGTCTGTACATGGAAGATAAATAAGAAAAAATATTATAGGGGGGCTTTATGAACGCAATAGAACCCAAAACAATGATTTTTAGAATTTTTGTCTGTTTGTCTGTTTGTCTGTATGTCTGTATGTCTGTATATCTGTTTGTCTGTACGGTTGTGCACGCTAATCTCAGTAACCGCTCAACCGATTGCAATGCGGTTTTTTTTATTGTGTTGAGGTTTGCTCCAGTTAAAATTTAGCGTTTGTTTTATGTAAATCGGTTTAGAAATAAAAGAGTTATAACACTTTTAAGAATCAGATATTTTGAAAATTTTAATTGTAGGGGTTTCTTTGAATGTGAGTAAACCTAAACTGGCGTGTTGGCTTAATCATAAAAGAGCTTAATGATTAAGACTATTTTTAAACAATTCTGAATTCTGAATTGTTTTAAAATAGACTTAATCATTAAGCTCTTTTATGATTAAGCAAACAGGTCAGTTTCAGACGCTGCTTGATGACTCTGATGAAGAAATACCTTTCGTTTCATACACCGTATGTGACGTAAACGAAGTTGCGGGCTCAGCTAGTGTATAATATGTATGTATTTAGAAATATATAAGTATGTATATCAGTCGTCTAGATCCTATAGCACAAGCTTATATTCGCTTAATTTGGGCTAGACGATGTTGTGTGTGAATGTCAACAAATACTTATAATTATTTAATGCTGTTATAATCTTACCAGCTAACGTTTGGGTAGTGAATGCCTTCTAACCTAACCTATCCAATTCGGGGCGCACAGTATTCGACTTGAAACCGTTTAGGAGCTACACCATCAAAATTGGTAATTAAATAGAAGCATTAAATGAATGTTTCTTTTTACATAAAATTTCATTATTATAATTCCCAAAAATTATTATTTTTGCCTATATGTTTTTATCACAGCAAATCATTTGTCCTAACGTTTATTGTCTAAAGATTATTTGTAATAAATATTTTAGAAAAAGTGCCCACTAAAATTATTTCAAACATTGCATTGGTATAATAAAAGGTTGCCAAAATTTGATTGAGTAGTGAAAATTTGGCAAAATCCTTTCGTTCAAACGACAGACACACGTTAATTTTATTACGTGTCGGTCGGTTATAGTATTACGTTACAAATAAAACTAATATAGGTATCTGCCAATCCGGTACAACTTTAGACAAAATTTCAATCAATGAGTGACACTATTACTCAAGATGGGGGGAAGTTGGGGTGGTCTGGTCTCCTTCAGATTCCCTCACGCACCGGCAGAGGGCGCGCTCCGTGTAGCACTAATAGTCCTTAATGTGATGGAGAAATGATTTCCCGAAATGCAATGGATTGAGTGGACAGGTTTGCTGTTATTTGAGTAGTTTTCAGAGATTAAAAAGCGACCCGTTTATTTATATTTTCTTGAGCTCGCACCTACGCTGACACCTACGCTGAGTTATATTTCTAAGTAAAACTACGACTTGAAAAATTTTAACGAAATTTGATGAGCGTGTGTTTGGACTAGGGAAAGCTTCCAAATAAAGCTGAACATGGGGAGGGGTGAACACAGGCATTAATAAAGTTCGAGATCACCATTTTTATAACATAATAAATTATACAATACTAGCTGATGCCCGCAGCTTCGCCCGCGATGGCGCTGTATGTGAAATTTTGCTAAATTTTCTTTGCTATAAACCTCACGGAGCCCGAGACCTATCCAACGAATGCAAAACCGTGGAAATCGGTTCGTGCGTTCTGGAGTTATAGCGTCAGGAAGGAAAACCCGACTTGTTTTTATATAATAGATATAGTTTCAATCGGTTCCACTATTAACTGATAATTTTACTTATTTATTAAGCTATTGCATAGCTTCTATCGCGGGCCTTGAGCGTGGAGACCGAATCCAGAAATTCCGTCTCGAAAATAGCATAACACTCGGCTATTCTCGGCCACGCTCGGTCACGCTCGTACATCTCGCACTTCATTTTTTTTGTTTACGTCAATTATGCACTCTGCAGTCGTTATATATAATATAAAGTCAAATATAAAAATTGACGCTTGTACCCAGAATCGAACGTGCACCTCCTGCGTACCGATCCGCGTCTTAACCACTCGACCAAAGTTGAATTAAGATTTAAGAGTACTGGTCGAATTTAGAGTTCTTAATGTTATAACAATTTCGATGTTCCGATTGAAATGCGTCATAGATAAGAATATTGACAGCACTTTGCAAATCACCCACTAACTTTTAATTCACAATTTTTCACAACGGACACGGTAATGTTTATGTAAAATAACGACACGAATCTATAAGGGTTCCGTTTTTTGCCATTCGGCTACGGAACCCTAAAAATGCTGTGCAATAGCTTTACCGCGGCAGTCCCCGAGTGCCACACGTCTTTTTTTATTTCATTGCCGACTAATTGTTCGTTATAAAAGCATAACTTCCAAGTACATTTTCCATTTAACATATTTTTGTTCTGCCAGTACTAAAAATAGGAAATAAATGTGCTATAAATACCAGCCATCTTCAATCATAGTATCACTTAAACATTTCAATGCGCAATAAACAATAACAAATCAACTAATAAATTAAGAGCATGCAAGTCAATTACAATATTGTAATTATTATTATAGCAAATTATTTTCTTAATCGATCGTGATGAGCGATCACGATCGATTAAGATAATAATTTTGTGACAGAAGCATAAAATATGTAAGTATCTAACAATTAGTCTTACATAATGATATATTCTAACCATAGACCTACTTCGATCAAAGTAAATAGACGATTGTGAGAGTACGAAGGTTCTCTGCAATATTACAATTTGCTAAGATTTGCTGACAACAAGGCCTCTCGAACTATTTTATCTAGGCAATAACAGCTTAAGCATTCGACGATACTCTTCGGTGCATCTTAAGACCATCTTGAGACGTAGCATAGCTATTTCAAATACAGATATTGGCAATCAATTACAGGATACTCGTAAACTATGTACAAAGTTCGGTTTACAAATACATACTTATTGGTATTTATTTCTTTAGAATACATTCACAAGTTCTAAGGTATTATTACGATTCTTTAAAAAAGTAAGAGATTTTTTTATGATAAATCTCAATCGTTCGTGTTCTTGAAGATTGATATTGTTCATTTTCTTTCTGTATTCACTGAGTTATTAAATACTAGCAGAATTTATAGGTTTCTACTTTTCATTTTAATAAATGGGCACTAGCCGTGAAAAACATCAGCAAGTGTAGGTATTATTTTAGGAACAGGGGTATGATATGTGTATTTGAAATTAAACTATTTCTACACATTTTGAAACATATGTACCTAATTATGACCTAACTTTCAAAACAAACAGTGGTAGGTGCTACGCAACTTCCATAAGGGCTACGCTACATGCATTAGAGTTACGCTACGTTTTCAAAGCTACGCTACGTGCGTCATAGCTACGCTACGTGCATTTGAACTATGCTACCTGCATTCGAGCTACGCTACGTGCATTTGAGTTACACTACGTGCATTGGAGCTACGCTACGTATTTTAGAGCTACGCTACGTGCGTCAAAGATACTCTACGTGCGTCAGAGCTACGCTAGGTACATCAGGCTATGCTACGTGTATTGAGGCTAGACCTACGTGCACTGACATTACGTGGCTTGGCATAGAGGCTACCGAGCCGTCAACTGAAATAGGGCCCCAGTTACGTCTGCTTTAAGTCCCGCTGCATCTGTGTAATGTTTCTTTTCTGAAGTACAAAATCATTCTAATCCACTTCCATAACATTGTAAAAAGTAATTAAAAGGTTGTAAACTCTAATTAACATTTTTACTAAACTGATATGGGCGCTAAATATACGGCTACACTACATGCATTAGAGCTATGCTATCCTTATATTTAGCTAAGAACGAATTTCTATCTGTGCGTAAATTTGTATCTTATGGGAGAAAAGTTTAAGGTACTGGATTTTCTTATTTTCCATCTTACGTTAATGGCGTTGGACATATTTTGTGTGTCCAGAAAATTATTTGCTATGATCCGAGAGTCGGTAGTCATATATCTATTGCCTATTTATCAGGCTGGATATATTTTATTAATCTTCTGTTTAAAGTCAATACTGTGGATGTGTTATTAGTTACTGGTACGGTACTAAGATTTGTTGAAGATATTACAAACAGGAGGGAGAATGTAGAGATAGTAATACTGATCCAAACTTCCAAAGCTAGAACTCGGGAAGCAATACCGACGCCAGTCTGTATTGCTTCTATCATCATGATGAGACATGAGTGAGATCACAGAAAAAGTAAGTTTGCTTATCAAACAATACGAAACAGATACTTGTACTAAGAAACTACAGAAACGTGTACAATGCCGCGGGTTTTTTTTTTGTTTAACGTGAGGGAAAATCCTCATAGGATGTCATGCCGGACTCTTACCGACTAAAAAACCTCACGCCACGCCTAACAGCCTACGGTTGAGAGCCCCGGGTAAGCCCTCAGGAAGGATGTCCCGTGACTCCCAGCAGACCTACGGCCGCCAATGCGGCCTCGCCCAGGGGGTGGTTCGGGTGCAATCCCGCGTCTATGGGGGGTTTCGGGTGTGACCCCGCTTCTAAGGGGGGGGGGGCGTGCGTGAGTTGCGCTGCCGTCATGGGCCTGCTTCTGTAAGGACGGTGAGCGCTCCTCTCACCGTCCTCAGACCCCCGGTCATGGAGGCCGATAGTCCTCGGCGAAGACACGTCGGCGGCGCCCAGGACGCCGACTGCGGAACTCGGGTGGGAGAGTTCTCTCCCGCACCCGGCCCGCCGCCTCCTTCGCGAGCATGACCTGCTCGCAGAAAGAGGCAGCGCAGTCCCACTTACTCCCGCTGGAGAGCATGGCTTGCACCATGGCCTCGAGCGAGAGAGTGTCCACGCCCAGACCCACTATGAGGACCTGGCGCTGTTGTGCCCACGCCGTGCACTCCACCAGAGTGTGGAGCGCCATGTCATCGCTGCGGTCCTCGCAGTGCTGACACTCGGCCGTGGTTTCCCGGTGTTTTCGCCACAGATACCTACCGAAGCTACCGTGCCCGGCAAGTATCTGTGTCAACCGGTTGGAGAGAGCACCGTGTCTTCTCTCCAGCCACTCGTCCATGACCGGTCTGACGGCCGCGATTGTGGCGAATCCCTCCTTTGGTTGCTCAAGTCGCACCTTCCGTGTCTCCATGGTTTCCTGGTGGAGCAGGGTCCGCTGGGCCTCGATTTCTCGAGACGCAGGCCTTTGGCCCCGCTCCAGCGCCTCCTTGCGCCATCTGAACAGTGACGCAAGGGCTCTCGCTTCCAGGTCCCATGGAGGGGTCCCGGCTAGGAGACATGCCGCCTCACCGGAGATCGTGCGGTATCCTCTTATCACCCTGACGGCCATCACTCTCTGCGGGCTCAGCAGTCTAGCCTCATTGCTGGCCGTCAGGGTCTCCGCCCATACGGGACAATGCCGCAGGTATATGCTTGTGCAAAGTATGCAGGTATAGGAAATGACGAATCAATCTTAACCCTATTATGACGTGCGTAAATAAATAAAATTAGCAGTCTTAATTATCTTAATAGTCTTTTCACATTTACTATTGATTACCATCAATTTATGATTAAAATTTTTAAGACTTGTAATCAATACAATGATGAATAATAATCAAGAGTCTTGAATACTTTCTCATCAATTTAAATATGTGGGTAGAGTTTGCGATCGTTATCAATCTAATCAATCTCAAAGGAGATAATTTACATACATAACAACTAAAGGACAAATACAAACTACATAATATCAATGATTACTCTTAGGGGCTGTCTAAAAGGGTTCGCTCGACTTATCAAACAGAAGCCACTTGAAAACTGCAATGACACATGTTAACATTTTGGTATGTTTTTGAGTTGTTTGTCGACTAGTTGGTAGATAGGTTTGAGGGACAGATCTTGTAGGTGTTTTATTGACGTTTTACGCAATGGTATATCTTTCTCGTGAAAATGCCAGTTATTATAATTTTATTGCTATAACCACTTTACTGTGGGACCCTTATCTATATATAGTTTATTTTCCAACTTTTGGCCAAGGTTCGAGTCTCAGAGTCTCAGTAAAGAAAAGAAATGAACAAACATCTTTAGAATCAAAAGCTACTGTAAAAGATCGCGTAGATTAACAAGTACTTGTCAGTGTTAGTTTAAAACTAATGTAATTATACATTCAATTTAAACTAAACTGATACCGGTTATACTCACTTTCAATTTCTTTCAAGTTATTGAATTAGTTCGTCAATGCCGTCTAAGTAAGATGCCCATGTAGGTAACTATGTATAAATGCCAGATTTTATTTTGCTCAGTAAATCTACGAAAAAGCAGTAGCTAATATAGTAGCGGAACCGCTCTGACTACATTATCACCAAACAAAACCCACTCTAATAAAATGCAACAGCGGAAAAATTCCGAAACTTCCATAACTCATTTTCAATCGACAACGTCGACGTCCTCGACACGCAATCTCTCCAGGACGCACGCAAAACGAACATTTTTCCGAACGGAACGCCCTCTCGACGCAAAACTCTATAAAAACGTCGAAAAAAATAACAGTAACATGGCGTATAATGACAGCTGGTCCACTTGAGAACAAAAGGGGAGAGCCGAGCCTCGTCGAGAAAAAATACATGAAGAGTAAAAACAACTAGGCGTACGTGCGGCCGCGAAGCTGAGCGAGTAGCCGGGCGGCGCCCGCCCGCTAATAAATTTGCAATCGCGTTCGATTCCAACAGCAGACAATTGCGAGGCTCACCCCACTCGCGACGAGTGGACTCGAACGATAGTGACGCGCCGCTCGCCTCCTGTAACCACACAACAATCTACATTCAGCTGCTGCTACACTTGACCTGAAATTAGGTAGCAGCGCTGAGAAAACTCGTTACGAATATTGCTATACGTCTCGGGGAGAATAGCGCCGCATTCAAGTTTAAAATGCGAATAATAATTACGGCATTCATAAAAATCCGTGCGCGGAATGCAAGGAGAGGCCGTGTTTTACACGTTATAATTTTGTGCCGAAAGCAGGCCTGCGACTAGAGGCGGGCGGTTGTTTTGTACCGAGTGTAGAGTAGACTCGGTTCAAATGCCGCGCACGGACCATTAGTTGATGAGCGCACGTGTTCACCGCCCTGCGCCAGACGCCTAGGCTATGGCACGCCGTACCTCGCTCGTCCATCGCTGCTCGCAGAAACAGTTACAATTTTCAACTCAAATATGAAAATGTTTTGTAGCTTTCAGCTAAAAATATGTTTCACTAAAACTACCGCTTTCACGCACAATGTCTCTTCGTAGCAAATTCTGGTAAAGTAGGTATGTTTCTGAGTAAGCAAACAAATGCAAAAGGAAAAATGTCTGCTAATAAATGGAATATTTGGAAGTCAGCCTTAAGTATATTTCTGATGATTATGTATTGAAGATCTCATAATATGAACCCTATGAAATACCAGGGTTATTAATAGTTCTAGCATGGCTGTACACGATTAAGAGTACAATGATACGTACGTCGTTTATGATTATCGCAACAAATACCGTAAGTATCACTTTCAAATATCACTAAACTTTTTCAGTTTGTATCTTTTCTATTTAAGAAACACAGAACTTACAACCATTTAAAACAAGATTTTTTATAACGTCGATGATATGTTGCGACAATTACAATAAAGATACAATATTATGTACCTACATGTTCTATGACTAGTAGTTAATGTTTTAAATATACAGATTGAAAATAATGAATTATAAATTTCCTGACTTTTTATTCCACTTCTAGCAGGTAAATACTTTTCTTAGGTAACTCTGACATTAAGAGCATAATCTCCTCTCAAGCAAGCAACACCAAATCAAATTCAATTCAACGGTTTCCTCGTACATTAACGAGTATTAGAAGCCGATCCATTACGAGCGACATCAAATCGAGTCCGCCCAAACGATATGTGTTTTATATGAATTAATTCTTCGGCTCAGGGACTCCGAAAGCATTTTACTCACGGGCCAGATGGCGTGCGGACAGATCAATTTGATGATTGCAAAAAACCTACTACGGACTTTTTGACGATACGCCCGTGCGAATACGCCAAGCGTGCTCCTTTTCACGAATGATACGGGGAGTTGAGAATAGGCACGGGGCTAATTGTTTTGTGAACGTAGTTTGAGATTTTTTTTTTAATTTCGTTGGATCAGAGTAGTATTGAAGGTTATGACAGATTGTTGAGCATTGATGAATGTGGTGGTTTGTAGGATGTGATTTTTATAACTTCGGTTCGTAGTGGTAGTGAAATAAAAATATAAGTGCATACCACGCTACTTCATTTAAATATCGTTTATCCAGATACAATAGGTATATTCTCCACAGTTTTCATAGACCATTATTAGTATTCAGACATGTTCGGAAATTATATTTGTATAAGTCAGGGGTTCCCAACCTGTGCGCCGCGGCGCCCTGGGGCGCCGTAGAAAGACCAGAGGGGCGCCGCGAGGCGAGACAAAAAGAATAGCCCGCCAAAATTTTTGCCAATTCTGCTTAAGCGGGCCTCGTTCCGAACTGGTGGTGGTACTAACTTTGATTTGTATTCATGAACGTGTCGCAAGTGCCTAAGTAGTAGGACTATGCGATATACCTAAATGTTTTTTGAGTTTGAGTTTGACCCGCGTCGGCGTCGTTTTCCGAGTTGCGGACTCCGCTCCAAAACTCCTTTGTAAAAAGGGTCTGTCTGTCAAAATAACTATTTCGATTTTCTAAAACTAATCTACGTGGTGTCTGAGAATGGTTAGAGGCGAAAATTGCCACCATCCGCCAAAGGAAATCGGCCAAGTCCTCACCGCGTTAACCATCTTGAAGTGTCTTAGTTGATCTCTAAACTTAGGTGGTGATCAGATCGATAATAAACGAGTGGCAGGAGAGGAGCCATGGCAATTTCTTCTACCGCTTGTCACCGATAATTAAGGCCACGGATGCTTCGATAAGTATCTGTGGCGATTACGCCGGGAGACCACGACTCAGTGTCAGCACTGCGAAGGAAGCAGCGAGGACACAGCGCTCCATACAGGGCATAACGTGGGCGCCAGGTCCTAGTGGCAGGTTTTGACCTGAACATTATCTCGCTGGAGACTACGGTGCAAGCGATGATTTCCAACGGGAGTACGTGGGACGCCGCACCGCCGCGTCTTTCTGCGAGCAGGTCATTCTCGTTAAAGAGAAGGCGGGGAGGGAGCAGGGAGATAACTCTCCAACCCGAGATTTCCAGTCTGCGGCGCGGGTGCCATACACTCGATTTTGCCCATACTATCAGACTCTATGACCGAGGACCTAAGATCGGAGCGGGGGCTGTTCACCGTCCTTACAGAAGCAGGTCC